>CM060095.1:2605620-3205620 GCA_030522485.1 Stenchaetothrips biformis | reverse complement strand
ATTGGAATTAAGAATCCAAGCGAGAGAGGAGGAAAATGAAAATGAGATGCCACCTGCTGATGATGTGGTTAATCCCAGTTCTAGCTCCACTGGTAAGAACCTACTGCTAATACATTTGATGTGGTAATTTTTAAAACGACTTCCTCATAGTTGATCTACCTACCAGAAAGTTTCATTGCCCCAAACTATCATTCATCCATAAATTGAATTTGCATGGACAGAAAGCATACATCTCAGCTTGAAGATCATATGTTCACTTTGACGGTCATTTGAAAGTCAAAGTGTGCACATTATTTTGAAGCTGAAGACTGTTAAATCATATACATATTTTGTCCATCAATGATCAATGCTTTCATTCATTAAGAATTAGCTTTTGGAACATTGTCACTTCTGGGTTGCTCAACTGAAGGGTGTATACTTAATGCTTCAAAATAACTTCTTTAAGAAACATTATTTTTCTTGAATACAGATCTCATAAGTGTTCTAATGAAAATTAGAGAGGAACAGATTAAAAGTAGGAAAGAAGTAAGGGCTCTGCATACCATGACTCAGAAACTATATGATGTTATGACCCACTCCAAGAACTGTCAGAAGCCGGACGGGTGGCCTCAAACCCTGCCGCTGCCAGAAAAAAATTCTTTCTACGAGTGGGAGGTATTTTTAGCAAAAAATACCAATTTTGACTTTGCCGTAAGTATTACAAAACATTCTTAATGGTTTCCTAGTAATTTTATCAATTTTAATATTTTTTTTTGTGTTTTGGTTTCTAGGTCAGTTTCCCCAGTGTCACAGCTGGAAGAGGAGCAGACGAAGCCGAAATGGCTTCCAATCTATGTAAAGTTATTTTTTCCCACAATCTTGCCTCAGAATTGAATTGGCAAGGGAGTGCTATGAAGACTGGCATATGTTCATTGAAGTGTGGCAAGGTCATAATTGGTACATATTTCAAATAAAATTTCAATTTTAGGTATGACTAAACAAAAAGGCCCTTTTTTTCTTACTATTGTGTATGTTTCTTGTATAGATGCTGTTGCCCGCCAGTACGAGGGAAAGTTCGTCAGGAGCAAGGTGACTGGTGCTATCAGTGGGTGGCTGCGGGGCAAGACAAGCAAGAAAGCCACAGAATAATAATAACGTTTTGGGAACAAAGAAATTTATTTGATTGAATATTTTGCTGAGGATGTGCTATATGTGTATCAGACGCTTTAATTTGTTTGCGACAGGGCATCTCGGTGACCATAATTCCAGGACGCAACTGTTGCAATTGTCCTTATTTTTGTACCTTTTGTACGACCTTGCCAGGTACTTATACGTTTGAACGGATGAATAAAATCATCAATATTTTCTAATTCATTCTAGTCGCAAGAAGACTGTTTTTGTTATTTTGTTATTTTTTGTTTAGTTTTGGCTGTGCTAATTTACTGGGTCGTGACCCGTTTCTGTTGTCTTGACCAAATAAATAATTTACATGCAGAACCAATGATTTCTTTATCCAAATTAAGTATTAATTAAATCCGAAAGAAAGAGGATACAAATGCTAGGTTAGGTTTTCCAGCTACTGCCGGCTACTACGCTTGCGCGAAAATTGCGCTTCCTGAGGCGTCGACATTAGGTGCGAAAGACGCGCTCCGTAAGCGCTTAAATACCGCAAGGCGGAAGCGCCCTGATTTACACTCAAATTGCGTATTTTTCAAGCGGCCTGGAAGCGCCGTTTTCGAGCGGGCGCAGCTACGCTCGCGACGCGCTCGGGAAGCGCTCGTCGTCCACCGGGGGCACTACTGAATACCTCGAACAGAGGGCAATCCATTGGTGGCGTCACACGTCCGGTTCGAGTCCCATCCAGCGACTCTGGAGCTCAAAACGCGTCCACGTAACCTAACCAAGTTCCAACGGGGAAAATACCAAAAAGCCTGTATAAAGACAACTGCAGCAGCGGCGCAGAAAACGGCTGGGAAGGTTAACAAAACGCACAAGTCGGCCTCCGTGTTTCAAAACCTCGCCGTGTGGGACGCATTTAGATCAAGGGGTGAATTACACCGGTCACCAAAATCGATCGTAAATTCAAAATTCACTGACAGTCATTCAGATGCATCAAAATTCTTCTTGAAATTCAGTAGCTTATGCCCGAAATTCATCGAAATTGAATTGAAATTCATTCTACTTGTACACTGAAATTCAAAGCTGTTTCCCCTTCGGCCACTTAGGAGGTCTTGCCGGGCTGCTCGATGGCGCTGGGCAGGACCACCTTCGTCATGGTCAGGCCGTCGTGGTTGAGGTACGCCGCGCGCGCCTCCCGCTTCTCCGCGAGCTGAAGCAGGCGCTCCGTGCTGTGGCGAAGGCCGTACGAGAAGTACATGACGCCGCCTGCAGCAAGGTAAGAACATGTCGGACCAATCACCACACTGCCACTCAAACGGCAACAACCTACTATAAAACAAACTTCAAACTTGCAATAATAAATTTTGAAAATCTGCAATAAAATGACTGTAGGAAAATTTAGCAATACTATAAGCCTTTCATGCAATAAGGGGTAATTTTTGGGTTAATTTCGGGCACTCCAGGTAAACACGACTTGTCGTTCTGATTTTGGTCTCAAAATCAGTAATTGTCTCTTTCTTTCAAGCTTATATGATAAAATGTGAAATTCGTTAGGATATAGATGTTGAGGGATGGCAGGGGTGGTCATTAATACATAATTTGAAGTCCTGTTTTGAAAAATTAGTTTGATGTTTGGGAGGCTGGGGTGGAGCTATTTAGGACGCTTCTTCCTGAACGTCCAACCTTGAACCTTTTTGGTTTTTGATGACGATACACCCCGGGCCACACTATATTACGCGAAGGTGAGTCGTGGATCTTCTTCTTGAAAACTACTTGCATGAAAGGCAAGTCCTATGCACCGTTAGGAAGATACAGGGGCTAGCTGGAAAACTTTGCATTCCGTAGCAACCCGGCGAGCCATGCAGCCGTTCTCAAAGTCAAACTCCCGTTTAACATGGTAAAATTTTATTCACGAAACAATCACTGACATTAAGATAGGATATGTACATAGACAAGAAGTAAAGATGCAGACTTGGCCCATTTTTACGATAGTCAAAGTTCTACAAAGCAGCCGCTGTGCAAGTTGAGTATAATCGTTGTTATTGGAATATCTCCATTCTTCAGGAGAGCTCTGAACAGCTGAAAAAAGCTTACACCACTCTAACCCTCCGAAATTCAAAGTGTTCAGAACAACCCTCCATGCCATTTCAGTGCCTGAAAGTACGCCCTAAAAGTAACAAGTTTTTAGTTATGAGCCCTTATTAACCATACATTTTGACGCGGGTGGTAGAAAATTTGATAACAATTACAAAAAAAAATCAATACAAAATTAATTTAAAAATTAAAAATATATGGCGTTAATATATTTAACAAGATAACCTGATGTTGAGAAATATAGCCGCCTTTCACAATCGAGTGTCGAGTGCCAAGATTTCAAGAAAAGGTACTTGAAAATTCTGCCCTCCTAACCCTGCCTCATCCCCCGCCAGGGCATGCATGTGGAGGAAAAGGGGGAGGGGGGAGAGCACCACGACAGGTCTCGTGTAAGATATTGGGACATACATGTTGTGAATATAATATTATATGGGTAAATATATTCTCAATATATTATCGGGCACCAAAATACAACCCCATATATAAACCACGTATTGCGCAAGATAACTTGCAATATATTGAGCGAGGTACAATTATATTGACAATGTATGAAACATTTATAGGGTCTTATGTTGCCACAAATTTTCCGTATATTTTCCTTTTTACAAGGGGCGCACTTTCACCATCACTGCACTGGCCCTGACCGTGTCGATTGCAAATCAAGAAGATCCCTGACATAAGAGATTGATCACACTCACATTTCTTTTAGAGGCCCCCATTGCGAAACTACGGGTGGTAAGGTTAGGACTGCCCCACCCTCCCTTAATTCCTACTTACCGATCACCATCCAGACGACAAAGCGGACCCACGTCTCAACTCTGAGGTTTACCATGAGGTACAAGTTGAGGAAGAGGCTGGCGGCCGGCATGTAGGGCAGCCCAGGCATCTGGAGAAGCACGCAAAAGGTTTGAGTGTCGGGCAATTTTCACCCTTATACTATTCTCATCGTATACAAAGTCCGCATCGTTCTGACTTCGGCCGTCTGTAAATAACTGTTCCGTTAGGCCGCAAAAATTCCATTCCATGAACGGTTATGGAAGCAGATGATACTCATCATGTTTTGTCTGAATTGGTAGTTCTGCTTTGAGCTTGAACGTTCAACAGCTGGGTGCGGGCGAGCCGAGTCCTTAGGCCGAGGGCTGCGCCGCACTCAGACAGCCACGATCCCGCCCCGGCCCATTATTGTTAGGATACACGCTTGGTTTCTGTACTCGAGAGTTAAAGCTAGCTGACACCTTTATGTGTCTTGCATGTCGAGGTATGTTTCAAAGTATAAAGGTATCATCTGCTAAAAAGTACCGATTTTGCTCAATAGATAGGAGGATTCGATGGGTCAAATTGGGCCCTGCAGCTAGTCTTCGAATATCTTAAAGTACTTAAACGAACACGCGTACAGTTTTTCGATCCCAGATCTTCACTTCACCCTAACGCACAACAAGCCAGCAGGCTCAGTGGCCAGTCTCCTGGCGGATGCGACACGAGAGGGTTCATTTCGCACTCACCGAGAAGGACAGGTGCGAGACGTCGGCCTTGGGCTGCTGACCGAGCATGATGATGACGACGACAAGGGGCACCAGGAGCGCCAGTAAAGGCCACAGCCACGCCGAGGCGTTGGTGTACAGGTCGTCGCCCGCCGTCTTGAGCAGAACGCAAAGGGCCAGCGTCAGCATCACTGCAAACCACAAACGGTAATCAGAGAAGATGGAGTCACACCAGCCCTCGCGTCTGGGTCGCTTTGACAAAATTTGACTCAGGTCTTCTCGCACGCGCGTCGCTTCCTTGCCGGGGCCTGTAAAGTGAAGCACGCCCCGCTCACGCCTGGCTCACGCGTCAATGAGCGTGAGCGGCGTTCAAATGGCCCAAATCGAGAGAAAGATTAGATATTTCGCGTTTGTAAGCTTCCAGAGGTAAACACGATTTAGCGCATTACTGCTCACAGTGAAAAAATCCGAAGAAATCCAGCGGCGAAATAAAGCTTCCCTGGAATCACGCGTGAGCGGAGCGTGCCTAACTTTAGAGCACCCCGGATCGAAGCGAACACTCACCTTGCACTACCACCAGTAGGCCCGCAGCGCCCGTGGTCAAGGCCGACGGCCGCTTGGCGCGCTCCCAGTTCACCAGCGCCCCCAAGGACCGGGCGAAGGTCAGCGGCACCTTTTCCTCGCTTAGCGTCGTGCTGGAGTCCGTGTACCTGCAATGCCGAGTGAGCTGAAAATTGAAGGGTGAGAACTCCGGCCAAATTCTAGCGAGAAATATTTCTCACCAATTTGTCGTGAGAATCCAAACTATCACCAAATTTTAGCATGAGTTGTTCTTCCGCCCTATTTGACGGGGAAAAACATTCTTACCACTTGCTGGCGAGTATTTGGTATCTCACCGCTACAGAGGTGGGAATTTCGATTCTCACCACGAGAAGGAGGAGTCCTATTCATATGATCTTATCAGGGCTTTCCCGTAAAAAGAATCTTTTCTAAGACGCAAGCGAATTTCACTATGTTTGATCACTTGGGACGGATAAGAGGTCTTATCTGTCCCTAAGTGACCAGACTCTAGAGTAAGCGGAAGATAAAATAAACAATTGTCAAGCACCGTTGGTGTATTTGATCTGTCATCTTAAAGTAAAAGTGAACTAAACCACAAATTGATTTGCAGCTGTATGAAACTGAAATGATCAAACTTAGCGAAATTCGCTTCAAACGGAAACGCACGGACAAGATTTTGTGATTAGCATCTCTTGACACAAAGAGATATCCGATTCTCATCACACAAGGGTGAGAACTTCTCCTCATCTCCAGGGTGCCTTAATTTTTTGAGTTTTCAGTGTCGCAAAGGTCGAACATAAAACCGAGGGCAAACCAACTAAGGCTTCCGCTCTGGCCGAGAATCGAACCCACGCCGCTGTCAAAGTACGACTTGCCTGAGCACCAGCACGCACAGGCCGACTACGGTGTAAGCCAACAGGGTGCCGATGGAACTCATCTCGATGAGCTGTGCCAGATCGAAGATGAGCGCGAGGAGGCCAGACAGGGTGCCGGCCACGACGGTGGCCACCACGGGCGTCTTGGTGTAGTTGTTGACGCGCGAGAAGACGGCGAATAAGAGGCCGTCCTGCGCCATGGCGTACATGACGCGGGGCAGCGGGATCATGCTCCCCAACAAGCTGTGGACAAGGGGGTGGAGCGTCGGGCAGAGCGCTTGGGGAGGGGAGCGGGTGGAACCACCGCTCAAGCCGGAGCACAGAGCTACACCCCTACACTGAAAATATAAAGGTCAGATTTCTGACCCTTAAAGGGGTGATACTAAAACGTAAGACCGAAAAAAGGGTCATACAAAAATGTATGACCGAAGAAAAGGTCATACACAAATGTATTACCGTTTTGAAGGTCATACACAATTGTATGACTGAAAAAGGGTGATACTTTTTCGTATCACCGATGAAGGTTGGTATATCCCCAAGGTAAAAGGAGGGCCAGCCTCGCTAATGTCTGACCTTTACTCGGTCATACACAAGTGTATGACCTTAACTCGGTCATACATACGTGTATGACCGTTTTTCGGTCATACATTCGTGTATGACCTTTCTTCGGTCATACATTCGTGTATGACCTTTTTATCGGTCATACTTTTTGTATTGCCAAAAATTGGTCCGATGTCTCACCTTTTGAATTACAGTGTAATCTGATGTGTTCTGATAGCAAGCGCCTCTGTCAGTTGCATCCACTTTCAGAGTTCCTGACGGCGCTCTCTGGTCAAACGCCAAGGGCGCTTCCTACCGAAACGCCTTAGTCGCTTTTTAACGAGACACCTAACGGACACACCAGTCAATGAACAATAGTATGGGATTTATTGAATGAACCCCTGATAAAAAAAAAGGGTGTCTCATAGCAACACCTCCTTTCTGCAAATTAAGAAGCTGCATGGAAGAGTTGTTCGCTGCCAGAACGCCTTGTCAATGGTGACAAGCTGCTATGGATAGCAAATGTGTTTCCACGGGACGCACCTTTTGATCCAGGGGCCCATTTAATTACTCAAATGCCAACCATTCATCGACTGGTTTGTCAGTAAAAACAGAGAAGTAAGTCGGCAGAGAGCGACTGAGGCGTTTTAGTAGGAAGCGCCTATGACGTTTGACTTGGAAGCGGAAGTAGGCGGTCTGAAAGTGGACGCAACTGACAAAGGCGCTTGTTATCATGACACCCCAGATTAGGAGTGTCCGGGCTGGTCTACCTAGGGCGAGGGGGTATGAACTCGCGTCCCATCCGAAATAGTGCGCATAGTAGTTCATGGGATAGTAGCGTAATAGCCAAAATTGTCAGGACTTTACCTTTTTTTTTGGTAGTGTTGGGCTGTTTTGGGGTTACTTGGCTATTTTCAGCTAAATCTCGGCACTTTTGAGGAGAAATAGACGTAATCGTAAGGTTACTGGTTTTGAGAGTGCAAACCCCCTAGAGGTGTCCGAATCAGGAAACAGTTTACGAATCAAATTTGAATCGGACTACACGATTCGAAGCCGACTCGAACTTTTCTGTCACACTATACGTTTACCCCTACCCGGCACCTTAGTCCGAACACGAACCACCAAAGATTTGAAATTTTTAATCGTTCGAGATCGACCTCTGCGAATTCGACTCTGAATCGAATCAAATCTTGCCTGATTCAATTGGTACCGAACTATTCGCACACCCCTTTATACACCCTCGCCCCAGAGGCTCCCAGCGTGACGCCGTGGAGGCGGCCATCAACGGAACCATACCCACCTGGTGGTAAGGGCGAAGATGGCGCCGATGGTGACCACCCACTTGATGGCGTCCAGCCCCATGCTGTCGAAGGCCACCGTGAAGGGCGCCGCGCGGTCCAGCTCGTAGTAGGGCTTGAGCAGGGTGAGCACGATGGCGATGCTGCAGTACGTGGCGCAGATGATGGTCAGCGACAGCACGATGGCCAGGGGGATATTGCGCTTGGGGTTCTTGGCCTCCTCGCTGGTCGTCGCGATCGAGTCGAAGCCCACAAATCCGAAGAAGCACATGCCCGCGCCCTGGACGAACCCCTTGACGCCGTAGGGCGCGAAGCCCCCCGAGTCCTTGCCCGGCCGCGGAGGTAGCGACCAGTTCTTCGTGTCAGCTGTAAAAGAGCATCCTGCATTACTCCGAAGATCCAAAGCATAGTGTTATGATGGTATAGCGAGGGTGGCACCCCATGGTGAAGGATTCTCAGAAACGTATGACCGGTATCTCCGTATAACAAACAAACGTCTCTGTATAAACATAGATTTGTGACATAGAGGACTGAGAATCTGCTTAGTTTTATGACAGCACGGCATTTTTCAGCAGGGAAATGAAAATGTAAGGAACAACTGTCTCATGCAAGGAGAGGGAAAACACGACTTTTAAGGGAAGGGATCCATGTGAATGGCCTGGGGCATACCCCCCCGTTGCCGCTCGATCGGATGTCAGGCCTACTTTCTGTACGCTGTATTGGCACTGAAAATCTATCGGCGTGACTTCGGGCCGTTTCAGGGGTGTTCATGAAGTGTCACGCCGAGAAAAACCGGCTTGACAGAAAAGGCTTCAATTCAAAAATCAGCGTGACTCGTCAATTCACGCCAGATAACGGCGTGACCCACACGACACGTCAGGCTGTTTTTCGGCGTGAATTTCCTATCCTACCGATTTCTGGCGTGGCTTTTTGTCACGCCATAATTTGGCCATGTGTCCGACAGGCCATTGTCAGTGTACGGAGGCAGGTTCCATTTCCGCACCGTATATGGCGCATGTGACGACGGCGATAGTGGCGGTGGCCAGGTTGAGGAAGGTTAGGATGTTATTGATGACGGAGGATTCTTTGACGCCGACTGTGAGCAGGGCCGTCATGACGGCGCAGACGGCGAAGGAGAAGAAGTCCGGGTAGGCGGCCAGCGTGGGCAGGTTTATGGGGACCGTGCTGTTGAAGAACTGGGACATCTTGTGGTCGAACAGGGTGTCGATGTAGGTGGACACGCCGCGCGTTACGCTGGCCGTTCCTGCAGCGAAGTTAATTGTCTGCGTTAGTTTTTATGTTCTTTCATGTCTTCGCTGGCCCCTACACACAGTGGGAAGACCGGCGCAGGCGACCAAAATTCAAGACGCGTTCTGAGCTCCAGCGTCGCTGCGTGGGACTCGAACCGAACGTGTGACCCCACCGCGATGGATTGCTACCCAATCGAGGTCACACATTCGGTTTGGGTCCGATTTAGCGACTCAGCAGCTCAAAACCCGTCCGGAACTTTGACCGCCTACCTCCTCCATTGGTCTTCTGGCCCACTGTGCCCTGGCCCCCCCGGACACCATGATACTGGCTCACCGATGGCGTACTCCAGGATGAGGGTCCAGCCGATAACGAAGGCAGCCATCTCGCCCACCGCGACGTAGGCGTACACGTACGCGGAGCCGGCCTTGGGCACTCGGGCAGCGAACTCAGCGTAGCACAGTCCTGCGGGCACAGAGGGAAAACCGCTCAAGACGCTTCACTCTACGAATTTCTTTTTGTAAATTTACAACTAAACACTTGCAAATTTTGTACCACAAACTCTTTGTATTTTAAAATTACGACGGGTTTGTACTTATACAAGATGCTTCGAAATTTGGCGGCAAGAGTGGGAGATTTTTCTTTGGCCAATAGATGCTCTCGCTGAATACGACCATGATCATCAATTGAATAAAATAATCATTTTATAGCAAAACTTGTAAAATATTAAATGTTTTTGTGCTGAATAAGAATGACAAAAGCAGTCATCATATGATGGAAAGCGTTGTCGATTTCACCACAAAATATTAAATATTGAAAAAAGAAAAAAAAGTTCTGACCGGGGGATTTGAACCCGTGATGTTTCACATGCGGTGCACCCTACCACTGTGCAATTTTTTTTTGTTTAAACGCATTTATTGGGCTTAATAACAGTTATAACAATGTTACAATATAAAAACAACAAAGTAAGTACCCAACAAAACAACAGTAAAAATTGAAGGCGTAATGGCTACTGGGGTTTAACATTCGTGAACAAGGTAAAGTCACAGACATTACAGGGATTATGGTGCAAGCTTTAACACGACACTAAAGGGGCAACCACTTCTTTTTTTTTTCAGACAAGTTTTCGCAGTTATGAAAAACTTTTTTGTTCAAAAATTAACAACATTAGTTGTACTTTGCACAAAATAATGAGCTCATTTATTGTTTTTGGTGACCGTATAAAATGTATTGTACTTTTCAAAAAATCGTCAGTTCACAACAAGTGTTGTACTCGAGAAAAAACATCAAGATCATCCAATTTTCTTCATAAATATACGAGTATAGTACTTTGCAAAAAATAACTATGTAATCTAATTAGTTTTCTGTCAATCTACAACGTGTCTTACTAGGCCTAAACAATGAGATTATCCTATTTTTCTTTGTAGATTCACAACATGCGTGCTCAGCAAAACGCAGAGCGATAATTTCGTCAATTTTGTTTCGTTTAGTTACAACATGTGCTGTACTTGGCCTAAAACAAGGAGATCATCCAATATTTCTTTGTAAATTTTCAACATTTTTTAAGAGCGTTGGCTACCCCACTTCCAAAAGGCATAGTGATGGTGAATGTGCATAACCATGACACATACACTTTAAAGGCGTTGCAAAAGAACAAGAGGCCCAGAATGGCGTCACGGACGATCGAAAGGCATCCAAGAAACTGTAAATCGCGTCATAGTGGTTCAAAATCCGAGGGGCGAATCACTTAGTGTACTCATGTGTACAAAGTGGCCCTTACTCAGTGTACTGACAAGTTAAATAGAACAAACTTCGCCAATTTTATGCACGATTTGGCGTTGTGTGTTGTTAAAAACCGCTTAAAGAAGGCCAAGCAACGTTTAAAATTATGAAATTACAAGTTTTGTAAGGTGTACTCACCCGTACTCATGTGTACATAAGAGCGCTGAGTGATTCACCTCTCGCGAAAATCACGCAACAGAGGCCCAAAATCGCTTCACGGACGGTCGGAAGGCATCAGAAAATTCCTTGAGCACGTCACAGAGATCCGTTATCACGTCACATTATTGAAAGGAATGGCAGAGGTCCACGCTGAAAACGTTACGGAGTATTTGGAGCATATGTAAGGTACAAACCATTTAGTTTGTTAAACGAAAAAACAGTTCGTAAGTTACGAAGTATTTTCTCTGTAAGCTTATGTATGCTCAAAATACTTTGTTATAACAAGCTACTTTTGTTTTTTAAGCTCAAAATACTTTGTAAGATTTTCAGAGTGTCCAAAATCGCATCACACCTCGTCACAGGCCATTGCGGTGTCATACAGCCACTTCCCTGGCCGGTCCCTATCAACGGAGATTATGGTCCCCTGATAACCATTCCGCAACCTACCGCCCTGCCCTGCACCTGCCGTTGAGCTTCTGCTGCTCCCTGCTTGTCCAAATACCCGAGCCCGACCCACCCAGCTGCAATGGATGGGGTCTGAAAGGGATCGAGGGCACTGCGGCACACAAAATCTCGGTTAGGTCGGGTACACTCCTGCAGTGCAAGCCTAACCTAACCGTTCCCTGTCCCATACAAGTCAGCTTATCCCCGCCAAATATGATTTAAGCTTTTCTTATAACCCATGGGAGCATAGAAGCACTGTGCTGATCGTAGCATAATGTACGTACGTTTTCTCTTTGTTTTCTCATAACTATTGCTTTAACCGTTTAAAATCTTCCTTCCGTCATAATTTTTGAGCTAGATGCCTCAATTTTTTACCAGGTGTTCTTCACATTGTTCCCCACAAGTTGTCAAGCCGGATTTGCAAATTTTTTTCCCAAATTTTTAAATACAGAAAAATCAGGCAATTTTCGTCAACCTTAACAACATTTTGAATGGCGCAAAAATTTCGTTCCCCAAAAAAGATTCAGGGATCAAAAATCAATAAAAGGGGCTTAGAAAACCAGCATTATTGGTCTATAGAGGAAGAAAGGCGCCGGGCTCTACTTTCTGGCATCAAAAATTCAACGCAAGGAAACTTTCTTATAGCTATCTATACCTAACTGTACCATTGAATACTTTCAAAATCATTTGACCCAAAATTTCCATATTTTGGCTTTTAGGTCAGACCCTATCAAAATAGATAAAAAGGAAATCCTTGGATCATGCAGTAAAGTCTCATTATTTGTCCCGTCACACGGGAGGAGCTGAGGACAAATAACAAGTCCGGTGAGAGGCGAGATCGGGCCGCCGCGGCCGGACCCGCCGGCGGCTTAGGCGAGCCGCTCAGGTAGGGATTACGGCGCCGTAATCCCCCGGCCGGGCTCATTTTTGAAAATGCAATTTCCGTTCAAATTTTGATTAATCTGTTTATCGGAACGTGTAGGTGACAAAACAACAAGCTTAGCCAACTAAAATTTCATGTTAAAATTCGAATTTTTGATTAAGTTACGGCAAAACGTATTCTTTTCCAACAAAATGTTCCAATTTGAACGACTTTGACCGGGCCAACGCTAACTTCTGTTTATTTCTAGGAGACCGTTGCATTTTGAAGAACACACTGCCAAAATTTCATCCCGATCCGACATCTACAAGTGCCTGAAATCGCTATTTGACCGGGACGCGGGGTCCCCGACGTGCCGGGCTGGCAGAATACGTTTTGCCGTAACTTAATCAAAAATTCGAATTTTAACATGAAATTTTAGTTGGCTAAGCTTGTTTTTTTGTCACCTACACGTTCCGTTAAACAGATTGATCAAAATTTGAACGGAAATTGCATTTTCAAAAATGAGCCAGGCCGGGGGATTACGGCGCTGTAATCCCTACCTGAGCGGGCCGCATAAGCCGCCGGCGAGTCGGCGCTTCGGCCGCCCGGACTCGCCCGGAGCCAAAGTGGTGGGGATGGGTTCAGGACAAATAATAAGCCCCAGAACCTGGACAAATAATGAGACTTTACTGCACCTTGGAAAATCCATTATTATTAAAGTCCCTCCTTTATGGAGCAGAGGCGCCACTTCCGTGACTCCTTACTGTCACCCTCCCAATCTTTTTTCGCCAGGGGATTTGCAGCAGCGATTAGAACACCATGCTTTTCCGAGCACGGCGCACGCCTCTGACAATGTGCACGGCACGCCCGGAACTTAAAGCAGGAGCAAAAGTGCTTACGGCAGCGGCCGTTGAGTCCGTAGTACAGTACAGTCGCAGACCGTGGGGTCGGCAACAATACAGTACACGAAAAGTAATTCCTTGACCCAACGAACAAACTAAATAAAATTGTTCGCTCAACGAATAAACTGCTGGTACGACGAAGACCCTAGGCGGAGCAGAAAGTTAGTTAAAGAGACCAATTCAAGAATTTGTTCCTGTGACGGGTCTTTTCGTTGCGCTAACAGATTGCTGGTTTTGCCAACACATTTGTCGTTATACGTTTCTGTCACGCCAAAAATTGACGTGACAGAAAAATTGCATGCATTTCTGAGTCACGCTGCTTTTAACGCGACACTTAATAAACGCCCCTGCAACTGCACGAAGTCACGCCAAAAGATTTTCAGTGTACTCAAACAATTTTTTTCGGTTATCACGGTAGCAAAGTATTTTTTCGTTGGGTAAACGAATGCCTTCTTTCCGTGTATGCACTCTGTTTCCCCGGCCCCCGAACACTCACCGGCGAAGCAGGAGGCGATGGCGGCAATGATGAAGGAGACCAGCACTGCCGGCCCCGCCGTGTCGTTGGCCACCTGGCCGGCCAGCACGTACACGCCCAGCCCTAAGGTGGCGCCGACGCCCAGCAACGTGAGGTCCATGACGTTGAGCACGCGAGCCAGGGGCGAGCCGTCATCCGCCGTCCGCTTCCTCCGCGACGCCATGCCCCAGAGGCCAGCCATGGCCCTCTGCAACCAGACCGAGGGGCTAACCACAATCGATAGGTGTTACGAAGAAATTTCCCATACAGAAGGATTATTTAAGAAAAACAGGACCTTGCATCGACCCCCTTGGATTGTCGCGATTTTTTTTATCTCAAAAAGTACTCCTTAAAGATGAGGATTGCCAAAATTTTAGACCCCTAGGTCCTTTCTTGTGGATTTGGTGGGCAATTTTCGTTTTTCTTACTGTTTTTACAGTGATTTTGGATATTTCTTGCTACGCAGCGACTTTTCGGTCTAGAGTCGTACAATTTTGCATTCTGGACTAAAATTGAACGAGGAAAACGATGAGCACAACAGATTTGCGCTACTACAACAAAAAAGTCAATTTTAGGTATAAACATCGGAAATCTTACTTAAAAAGACCCAAATCGTAGGTATTTGAGTTTTTTTCCCCCTGATTGACACTAAAATTGGTATGCTTATGTAGAAATGTGTGCTGAATCTGAATATAACTGGCTCAGCTTTGTGCGACAGACCGTTCCAAAGATATAGGGCTTTGAAGTTGAAAAAAAGCCAGCTCGGTTCTCTGGACCTCTCCTCTGGCTCCATCTGCACCCGGCCTTTCCTGCCCCCGCTGCCCCCTTACTGCCTCCCTCCTCCTCCTCACCTCTGCCTCCCTCTGATTGTTTCCATCCCTCCTCCCTCCACTGGAGACACCTACAGCACTAGATTGTCTGACGCGCCATCGTTTTCTCCAGCATGGACTGGGCTGCTGGGGGCAGGGTAGGCCCAATAAGGGGGCGGCGGGGGCAGGAAAGGCCAGGCGGAGCTAGAGAAGAGCTTTACAGAACCGAGCGAGCCTATTTTCAACTTCAAAGCCGCATATCTTTGGAACGGTTGGTCGCAAAAAGCTGAGCAAGTTATATTCGGATTCAGAACACAATTCTACATAAGCAAACCAATTTTGGTGTCAATCATGAGAAAAAAAACTCAAATACCTACAGTTTGGGTTTTTTAGGTAAGATTTCCGAAATTTCGGCCTAAAATTGACTTTTTTTTTTATTGTTGTAGCGCAAATTTGTTGTGCTCATCGTTTTCCTCGTTCAAGGGTAGGTCGGAACGCAAAAATTCCGCATTTCTAGACCGAAAAGTCGCTGCGTACGAAACGCCAACCAAGCTGTGGTCCACCCTTGGAAGTGTAGCTGGCGTATAAGATGTTCAACGCTTTAAACCGTGGACCACACTTGGTCCACGTTTCCTTGAATGGACCATTCCTGGTCCACGTTTCCTAGTGTGGACAAATCGTGGTCCACGTTTCCTAGCGTAGACCATCGTTGTCCACGCTACCTAGCGTGGACTTGGTCCTGGTCCACACTTCGATTAGCAGTGTGAGCTTTTCGAAATTTCGACCTAAAATTCCCTTTTTTTGGTTGTTGTAGCGCAAATCTGTTGTTCTCATCGTTGTCCTCGTTCAATTTTAGGCCAGAATACAAAATTTTACGACTCTACATCGAAGAGTCGCTACGTAGCAAGAAATACCTAAATTCACTGTAAAAACAGTAAGAAAAACGAAAATTGCCCACCAAATCCACGCGAAAGGACCTAGGGGTCTGAAATTTTGGCAGTCCTAATCCTTTAAGAAGTACTCAGTACTACTTTAGAAAAAAAATCGCGACAATCGAATGGGGTCGATGTAAGGTCCTGTTTTTCTTAAATAATCCTTCTCATTGTACGAAGGAAATGGCGGAAGCATAATAGCCTACGAAGGAGGTTTTTCTTCGTATTACGAAGGTTTTTTTTTATTTGTATCTTACAATGAGAAAGCTAAAAAGGTTCGTATTACGATGAAATATTGCTTCGTATTATGCTTGCGCCGAATTTACTGTAACATACGCGAATAACGTAGGTCAAATTTGATTGTCAGACATTTGGAGTGCACTCCGGGAATCTTGTGTTCACTCAAGCTCGAAATCATTCCAATTTTATTTTTTTTTTAATTTTTTTTTCAAATCTTCATTGGAAACCTGTATAATTTCGATGGAATGTCGTCGTAATCGAAACCTAAAGCACAAAGAAACAGGCATTTCTCCTCACCTTTATTCATGGGATTTGTTCAGGAATCGTACAACAGAAATGTTTAAGTAGAATTTTGTACGTGGTGATGCATAATTTTAATCGGCGTGAAGTTTTGCATAAAATTGGGCACAAATTCGCATAAATTTATGCATTTTTACGCATAATATTATGCAAATTCCCCGCATGTACAAAAATCGTGCAAGTGACACGTGCAAAATTACATTTAGTGTGGTGGGAATCCGGAATCATGTGTACACTAAGTTAAGAAGTGGGTGACCCCTCGAACCAGACTGCAACCATGAGGGGGAGCTGAGGCTGGGCCAGGTTCGGTACGAGTCCGCGCTGACTCCCAGATCCGGCACCGCCCTCTGTCTCTCCAGTGAGTCACTGCTTTCTCGTCTTCTTCTTGTGTTCTTCTTTTCCCCTCATGCGAACTCTTCACCCACAAAAATCTTACTTAACAATTAGATTTCAGCGCAATACAAAATCAAAAATTCGTAAACACACTAGTATATCTATAAAAAAGACATAGATTAATCATCTGTCTAGGCGCGCAGCACTGTCGCTCTCTCGCTCCGCCCGCAGTCTGTCTCACTCATGCATTCGGGAGATAGCTAACTGGGACACAGGGCGGGCCTCGTAAAACGCTGAGTTTAGATGCTTCGGGGTTAAAATTATTTTGTTTCCATGTAAAATCGTTCTGATTTGTCGTTTCATCTTCAGATCCAACCATTTCCCGATCAATACAGTGCAGTCGTTGGTCCGTAGTAGCTGTTGGAAAAGAGGCCTGCTTTTGAGCCTTTCCTCCCCCTCAATGATAGCCCTACACTGCTAAACTGAAGTCCTTGCAACACCGTCAATTAGTCACCAGTGATTACCGTAGCCAAACCACAGAATTTGCTGTTCCAAAAACAAAGGTAGTCACCGTATATTAAAACACAGACACGTCCGTCACTTTTATGTACATAATTTACCATTAACAAGGCAACAGTAAACACTGTAAAATTTACTACACGATATACCGATTTCATTCGGACAGGAATCGCCGTACATTTGTAAGTTTAAAAACACCGTAATTTTCGTTGACGGAAATTACCGTTATCTTTTTCAACTTCCCGAGCACATTTAGGAAGTCGAGACTATCCAAACCTACTTTAACCTTGCTGCCATCGCCTTAAAGGGAAACAGGGTGGTTTTCAGAAAAAACGGTTATTACCATGAGAGAAAATAACGGAGCTATCCACGTAACTATAAACGGATATTTGTCACAAAAATTACGGTAAACCCTGTGAAAGTTTTTACGATGAATTTTGTAACCTTCTATAACGGTACTTATTATTATAACAATGACGGCAACTTCCGTGTTCTAGTGACGGTAAAGTCTGTGTTTTCGCAACGGTGAATATTGTGTTTTGGCTACGGTAAACACTGGTAATTAATTAACGGTGTTGACAGGACATTTTTATTTCAGTGCATGCCGCCACGTCGCCCTGCTTGGGGGGCACACCTCAGGCCGGTATGTCACCGACGACGCGGTCAGGCTTGGATCTGGGATGGTTAGCGACATTTGCATTGAGGACATTTCATTGACTTCACAAGGGGTTACGCATGTTGCAGGCTGCTGCTTCCAAACGCGTTCGCATGGGCGTGAGGGACGAAAATCACTGGTCGGAATCAGCGCACGTCAGTGTTACCGAGGGGTCCACCACTCAGCTCAGGAGTGTACACAGCATTACTGATTACCATTGATTACCTACAAAAAGTCACAAAAAACTTTATAATTTTTGGCCGGCTAGGAGCATTTTCTCCTTATTTTCATAAGAGTAACCCCCAAAAACCGACAAAAACAGGAGAAATATCCAGTTTTGATATGTGATTACCAATGATTACTGGACGAGGTGTACACACGATTACCAGAGTGGTGGACCCCTCGGTTTTTACACACCAGAACGGATAGCATCCTTCATGGTGAAGGCCACTAAGATGTGCTTCCGGTGGGGGTAGGATGCCTACAATGCACACACCTCGGGCCGATGACAGGCCATGCCCAACTTATGGTGCGTAGAATGTACACACACACACACACACACACACACACACACACACACACACACACACACACACTTGGGGCCCAGGTGGGCTTGGTGCTTGGCCCATCAAAGGAACCAAGGTGTGTGCATTGTACTTACGCACCCTGACCTGACGCGCATCGAAGTGCCAAGGACCTGAAGCCGGCCTTAAGCCCTTTGACCATGCTGAACGGCACTGCTCAAGCAACTAATTTAGAAAGCCGGAAAATGTAATCAACCCGTCAAAACAGGGCGTTTTTGTGTCGCAACAAAATTGATATCCATGTCCCCACAAACCTTTGCCCTTTCACTTGGCCTTCCCGCAGAGCGCTCCTGCAGTACGAACCTGTCAACTAAGCAGGAACTTACAAATGTACACACTTACAAAAAGTGCTTACAAACGCATACTTGGCCAAGTACACTCACTTACAAATGCATATGTGTAGCATGGACTTTAACGGCGCCAAACGTGCGGTTGTGTGTACTTGCAAGCATGCATTTGTAAGTGCGTGCTCAGTAGACAGGTTTGTAGTGTGGTCTCGGAGGTGACGCTGCGCAAAGTTTGCTCCTCGTTCAGAGAGCAATTCATTGTTGGCGTCACACGTTCGGTTCGAGTCCCATTCAGCGACTCTGGAGCTCAGAACGCGTCTTGAGTTTCGACCACCTGCGCCGGTCTAGTGGCCCACTGTGGTGCACACTGGTAGCCAACGAATGTCACATTCGTTGGCTACCAGTGCAGGCCGGCCGGTGCGACCACTACACGGTGCGGCTGCCTCTCGGGAGCACTCCCTTACCTTGACGATCCGCATGGCGGCGGTGCAGGGCCTGCAGGGCGCCGCGGTGCTAACGGCTGCTGGCGTCCACTAGCGTCCACTGGGGCCGCAGTTCGAGGCCGCCGTGATGCCCCGACGAGACGCCGTCCTGGCAGTACTGACCACTCCTGGGCTAATCAGATATGTACAACGTGCGGACGGCGCGTGGCGAGGCGGGAGAGGCTGCCACGGCCAGCATTATCTCCGGGGCGGCGAGGTCCTGACGCGGTGTCCCGCTAATCCTAGGCGATTATTGGTTCACATCGTAATCGGTCGATGCACTGTACAAAATAATAGGAGACTTAATAGAATGCACCAAAACATAAAAAGTCTGGAATTTACCAGTGGGTATAGTTACACCAGTTTTATACCCGTCCCGTATTATTTATAATAAGAAACACTGCAAATCCAGTGGTAAGTTTGCTTGCCACAGAATCGGCCAGCCGTTTTGAATGCCAAAAATTGGCAAGCTTGCCCCGAAAATACTCACCACCTTGCCAAAATTTGGCAAGCTTCTGAAGATTCCAGGTCAAAGCTTGCCAAATTTTGGCATTCAAAACAGCTTGCCAAATTTGTGGCAAGCAAACTTACCACTAGCTTTGCAGTGAATACCGTAGGATGGGCATATTATCTGTGAGTGCTATGCGTCGGGCGTATGCGTCCGTCCGTGAGTACTTTCCGTGGTCTGATCTTCACCAAATTTGGTATGTGAGGGAAGGTGGGGCACAAGGGGACCCGTTTCTTTCGTTTGACGTGGGCAAGGGATCATTTCGCTGACAATACCCCAAACCGTCCAGAACGACATGGGATGATTTATTGGGCCATTATTACAGAGGGGGAGGGAGGAGGCGCTACACTCTCAGAATCGAAATTGACTCTTAGTACATGGTATTGACATTTTGTTAGTAGCACCTCCAGTAATTTGTGCAACATTAATTCGTACTTTTCGCTTTTGTGATAATTATTTACATATGTATTAGTACTTATTGACTAAAAAACATTCCTAAATAATTACATAAAGTAAATTGTACATATCTAAGAAGAAAATACTAAATATTATTGCTGTAGGCAATGGTACCTCATTACTGACAATAAAGCCAGTAAGATGCTGAGAGTGTACTCGCAGCCTGCCTGACCGTAAGAAAGACCGTAGAAAGGCTAGGTAGAAAGTCTGCAACTGAGGGGTTGGTCCTGTGACCACCATTCCACCTTAGGCCAGCAAAAAAGTTCTCATGGCCGTCTTGGTTAACATGTCCAACAGGGTTAGGTTAGGTTAGGGGTTAGGGGAGACAGAGAGGCCCGTTAAGCGGGGTAACCTGCGCTCGCAGGCCTCGAAGACCGCCAACCGGATGGCAGCAGACCCAAGGCGCATATCACACTTCCTCTACGGCGGCCATCGTAACGTGGCCTGGACCACTGCTGTAGCCAGGGCTCTGACGCTTAAGACAAAGTCTACCCTATGTGCCCTGTGGGGCACCATACCGGAATGGAACGAAGGAAAGCGCGATATGCTTTACGACCTCATCTGCACCTGGGCACTACGTGATCAGGTCCTGGGGACTGCGCCTGAGGCGGGTGGCGATGAGGTTGTTGAGCCGCGGGAGTTGGAGGGACTGAGTGCTGATGAAGCTCCCAAGCTCGTCTCGTTCGACACCCTGCCGGAGAGAGAGGACGAGCAGGTCTGGTGTGTGGCCTCAGTTTTAACAAGGTGCAATGCACTTTCCCACAACATCAGATCGAGGCTCTGCCTTTTCTGTCTGGCGGCGGAGTGGCGCGCGTTGGGCAAAATCCCCGAGGTTAAGGAACGTGACACAGTGGGGTTGGGTGACCCGGAACACTATGATTGGTTGCATAACATTAGACCAGACAAGGGTTTCCGCCCTGGAGCGTACGAGTTCTCGTACGTCGAGACCGACATCGAGGAGGTGCCCGATCGCGTCCCGGAAGAGGTTCCCAAAGTCCACTCCGCAAAGCTTCCCATTTGTGAACCAAAAGGCGAAGGGCAGGTTCCAGGTGCCGTAGACACTCCTGATCATGCAGACCTGCTCCTCCTCGGCCTTCTCAGGCCGACGACCCCATGACCCCAAGTCCACGAAGCCGGCCACCATGTCGCCTGCCTGGAGGAGCGTTAGGAAGACGCGCAGGGACATCTCATCAAACGTCGTGTGGACAATCCTTTCTTCGGGGGCCCGGCCATGCTTTGGACCTTCTTGCGTGGGAGTTCTTTAATGAAAGGGTTGATGCCCGGTCCTTTCATACCGGTTTCACCATCATCTAGTTTGGGCGGCCGAAGTTTTCAACAGCTATGCCAATATTCACCATAAAATTGGTAGGCTCGTTTTTCCACAGTGCCATCCGGTCCCTCTAGTTCCACGTAACCATCCACCGGCCTGCCATCTACATAGACCTCTCTGTCTGTGTAGATGGTTCGCATCTTTTTTCCCAACTTGTGTGCTTCATAGTCAAGCCACTGGAGTGCCATATGACTCTGCTTTCCTCTCCCGTGGTAACCTCTGGGAAGCACGATTCCTATTTTTCCTACAGGAAGGAAGTTGCGTCGATAAGCAGCCATACACGCACTACTTAACGTAATGCAATTATACATGGAATCAAACCCAGCATATTGTTGAAAAAGTTGTCTAAAAGCTTGGCATGCTTGACGCAAAATTGTAACATCTGAAGTGCAATACTCGATGAGCTCCCGCCTGAAATTAAACACGACCTTGTTCCTAACCTGCTCATCATACCATGCGTTGAATCTAGACATACAATACATGTCCTTGCTCAGAAGTTGTCCCTCATAATTGTAAAATTTAGGTCGGTTCGCAAGAAAAGGCCAGTAGCCTTTCTTAAGCTCATGAAGACCGAATGATTTTGGCATGGCGGACAATGGCATCGGCAAGAACATAATTGAATCAATGAATTTGAAATTGCCAACGGTCATACTAATAATTTTTGCACCCTGTAGGATAAGGGCAGGTTTCAACCGGCGTGCAATAAGTTCTTGGAGCACAAATATGCCGTCGAACGCCTTGACGTTATGTGCCACGAGAAGTAATTCTGTCTTAGCGGGGAATGATTGGAGATACGAAATGGATTGACCCATGAAATTCACGCCTGGATCATCAAGATTGTGGAAAACATGCTGTCGGTTTTGGCATGTTGTGCAGAAGAAATCATTCTGAATAACATGAGCACATAGATCGCACGCGGCTTGACACACAAGTAAATTAGGTTTGTGTTCAAACGTGTTTGGTTTTCCAGGTAC
Source organism: Stenchaetothrips biformis (assembly GCA_030522485.1). Taxonomy (NCBI): domain Eukaryota; kingdom Metazoa; phylum Arthropoda; class Insecta; order Thysanoptera; family Thripidae; genus Stenchaetothrips; species Stenchaetothrips biformis. The sequence goes on along the minus strand of CM060095.1, from coordinate 3,183,353 downwards.
CTCATTATGTTGTGTAGTTTCTATGTCATATACTAATTTAATTTGTTTCCAACGAGGTTTTTTCTGTTTCTCGTTCCATATGGTCATGAAACATAAGTGGTTTTCACGCACGTTACTTTTGCAGTAATAACAGTACTGAAAACCACAAGCATGAACACGGCCGCGGAGAGTACTGTAGATTCGCTGAAACCCATGACAAAACTTGAAGGTTTCACATTTCGTTTTGTCCGTATTTGGGATTTTCAAGGAATTGTGAAGCTGAAAACAATCCAGCAAAAGAGTGACCACAATCGTGACACCGTCGGAGCGGCTCGTCATGCTGCACTGGGCCAGAGCACCGCCAGCATGAACCCTCGCACTTGTGATGCCCTACATTGCTGAAAAAACAGCACACTTTTCACATTCATAGCGGCACTCGAATGCCTGCAAGGGGAACAAAATGCCATGAAAATGGCCATTGTGCATGAGTAAATAGAGGTTCCGACGCTGTTAAATCGCCCTTTAAAAACGCACTCTGTTTTTGAAAACACAGTCGGTAGTCATTTAAAACAGCCTGTAGACGGCGCACTTCATCCAACCCGCGTTGTTGGGGGTCAATTTGAGCTAGTTCCTGGCGCTCTCCCTTCCACCGCCGCCACGCTCTGGGAACGGACTTGTTACCAGAGCTGAACTAAAGGTAACGAAGCGCGCACTCCGCGCCACAGCGACCTACGCAACTATCTCAAAGAGTTACCAGGAGCGCCTCGAACTGATAACCCCGAGTTGCGCACTTGTCGTTGCAATCGCGCACATCCGCAGCATGCGTGTGAGGCCGTGTGAGCAGTCAATGAACAAGTAGAACAGCACTCGAAGGCTTTTCTCCAGTGTAAGCGGGAAACATTCGAAAAAGTTTCTCTCCAGGCAGTAAACAAGCAGAACAGCACTCGAAGGCTTCTCTCCAGTGTAAGCGGGAAACGTTCGAAATTTTTTTTTCTCCAGTCAGTGAACAAGCAGAACAGCACTCGAAGGCTTCTCTCCAGTGTAAGCGGGAAACGTTCGAAATTTTTTTTTTTTCCAGTCAGTGAACAAGCAGAACAGCACTCGAAGGCTTCTCTCCAGTGTAAGCGGGAAACGTTCGAAAAAGTTTCTCTCCAGTCAGTGAACAAGCAGAACAGCACTCGAAGGCTTCTCTCCAGTGTAAGCGGGAAACGTTCGAAAAAGTTTCTCTCCAGTCAGTGAACAAGCAGAACAGCACTCGAAGGCTTCTCTCCAGTGTAAGCGGGAAACGTTCGAAAAAGTTTCTCTCCAGTCAGTGAACAAGCAGAACAGTGCTCGAAGGCCTTTTAACACCCACAAGTTTCAACAACCGGACACGACTAAGCATTTCCACCAGCACTCCCCTTTGATCACTGCATAATCAGTTTCCTCTTGTTTTCCCAGCCGGTGGCCGCAAACAAACAAGAAAACGGGTCTCCAGCACTGACCACTTGGACCTGTTCAGCCTTCCCATTCCAGTCAGCAGGAAGGTAGTAAGAGGAGTCACTAGTCAATATACTTGCTTTTTATTGCAGTAAGTGATTGATGTGTAATTCTCTGTACATGTAATATTTCTTTAAATAGAAACCCAAAGATGACAACAAGATGCTGGACCTGAACCTCCCAGCAGGACCTCTCAGCAAAACAGATATGTTAGATGTGGTGCTGAGGTCTGAGGAGGCCACCAAGTGTAAGGCGAAGTACCTTGAGAGGATTTTAGGCTCCGTAGTCCCAAGTGGCGACAAGAAGTGGGACGATGTGTCAGGATTGCCAGCTGTAAAGCAGCTGCTGAGAGTTTGTTACTGTACCTTTTTTTTTTTTTTCTTTCTGTAATGTGTTTCAAAATTTTCATTTGTCTTCTTTTTTTTTTAGGAAATGGTAATCTACCCTCTCCAGAACACAACAGGGCTTTTCAGGGGTCTAAGAAAGCCACCTGAGCGATTCTCACTTTTCGGGGTAGTTTCGTGTCTTTTGGCCCCTGTGCCCAAACGAGGGCAGATATCGACATGGGGTTTGTTGCTGGGATTAGATAGGGTCATTACCTACTAAACCCAAATGTTTCGAATAGTTCGCTTGCGTTGGCGTGGTTTCCCTAGCTTTCAAAATACCCAAAATGTAACTTCCGTGATTGTCCCAAGATAACATACTCGAGTTTTCCGTCCCAATGTAGTGGAATGGTATGAAAATTCTGCCAACTGTCGATGGTCATTCAAAACCTGACATGTCTCGAGCTGATTTCAACGGAAGACTAACACACACGACAGTTTTCACAGGTTCTTTTGCTGCAGCGAAAAATGTCCATCGTGTGTTCAATTTCACTGTACACATTACGAAAAAGCCCTCTGGATTTCTCTCCATGCCAAATTTTAAACTTTTCTTGACGTCAGCCATCAAAATGGGGTGCCTGAGAAAGAATTGCGTGGGACGCCGAAGTCGAAGATGCTCTGCACGGGCGCGAGGCGGGCTGCAGCTACAAAAAATGGCGTGTATCAACAATTATATGTAACTTCCGTGGCACCCATTACCCAATGTTGCAGCGGCACTAGGTAAAAAAAAATCGCTAAAATGTCGGCGTTGGAGTATCATTTGACCATGAAACGACAAATAAGCCACAGCGAGCCCGAGTCAGCCGTTAAGGTCGAATTTCACACTTTGTAACTTCCGTGATAACGTAACCTAGTGACGTAGTACATAACCTTACTGTGAGATGGCGCTGGTGGCGGCACCATGATCGTCATTTGTCTTCTTATAGTGCTGCCGTACGAAAACACAGGCCCGTATTTCCATGTCTTTTGGTATTTTTTAAAAGTCCTTGAATCGTCGTTTTCCATATCTCAGAATGTTCGCGGTGTCAAATAAATTCCGAATCCAGAGTTTGGTTACGTTTGAATAAAAACTACGATTTCGATAACACCCTACTATCACCAGGAATTGTACTCAACTGAGTTGCTTGACATTAAGGGTGTGGCAGAGTACTCCACCTTTTCGTCCTTTTGGCGGAATTCTAGAGGAAGAAAAGGCCTGCTTCGTCATGTTCGACGAGATCTAGCTCCGCGTCTACCTGTCCCTCCTCAAGGACGGCCTGGTATGCGGCTATGTGGACATCGGGGGGCGGCGACAGGAGGGTGGAACTCGCCGAGGACGCCATGTTGCTCATGGTGCGCTCCCTGTATGTCACGTGGAAGATGTCCATCGCGTTCTGGTTCACCAACAAGATGACCGGGACCGACTTCGCGGTGATCTTCCACGTGTCCATCAGGGAGCTCCTCGAGGTGGGCCTGCAAGTGAGGGCTATCGTGACGGACGCGCTGCAGAAAAACCTCACGACGGGGCAGGTGCTGGGTGCCACCTAGGACCGGCCGTATTTCTTCGTCGGGCGGAGGAAGATTTACGCCACCGTTGACATTCCGCACCTGCTGAAAGCCCTCCGAAATGCACTACTGAGGTACCTGAACCTGCGGCCGGACGGCACCCTGGTGGACGTCAAGCTTATCAGAGCGTTCATCCTGAACGACCTCGAGATGCCGGTGCGGCTCGGCTCCAAGCTGAGCAGGAGGCACAACAACATGACGAGTTTTTTCCAAGATGAATGTGCCCCTCGCCAGCGAGCTCGTTAGCAACAGCACCGCATGTGGAGTCCTGTCGTACACCGCTCTGGGTCTACTGCCCCCCGAAGCTAGTGGCACAGGGAAGTTCTGTGAAGACATTAACAACTTGTTCGACACCTTCAACGGGACCAAGTGTGACCCAGAGGCGGCTCCAAACCCAGAGGACTTCAAGACGGCCGTCAGCGACGGCAGCCCACAGCCCACACGCGGCCCTTTGGCAGCGGCTGCTGGGGACATGCTGCAGTGGCCTTTTCTGGGTGGATCCGATCGGATCGTGGTCACCAGAAACTGACAGATGGCCATCAGGGGCGTCTGGCTGCTGTGGAGAGATCTGCGGACGGAGGGGAGGAGGTACCCACCGGTGGGCCACTTGAACCAAGACAGCGAGGAGAACATGTTCTGCGGCTTCAGGTTTAACGGAGGATGCCGCATCAATCCGTCTGCAGCGGACCTCCCGTCAGCGTTCCTGCCCTGCGACCGAGGGGTCCACCACTCCGAATTTTAGCGTACACATGATTCCGGATTCTCGAGATTCCAGGGATTCCCGGGATTTCCAGGAGATTCCCGAGACTCCCATGATTCCCACATGATTTCTACGAATCCTGCGATTCCCATGATTTCGGAGTGATTTTCATAATTTCCGAATGATTCTCATGATTCTTGCGATTCTTCCCTGATTCCCGAGCATGGTAAATATTTTGTTCAAAGCTAAAACAGACCAAAAAATCTGACTTCAGCTTGAAGGATACCTGTCAGAGGCGCAATTCGCGGTTTTTCACACGATTTTCACGACACTATCTTGATTCCCATTCCTATGATTCCCAAGATTCCCATGATTTGCAGAAGATTTCCATGATTTGCAGAAGATTTCTCATGATTCCGAAGAGATTTCTATGCGATTCCTACGATTTTCGGATGATTCCTGCGATTCCCGCGAGATTCCCGTGATTCGGAAGTGATTCCCGCGATTCCCATGATTCCCGTAAGATTACCGAGATTCCCGGACGATTTCCGGATGATTCCCGGACACGATGTACACATGATTCGCCGAGTGGTGGACCCCTCGCCTGCGACCCTTCGTGAAAACCACCACGTCCGAGACGAAGGGCAAGAACTGCAGGTTACGACGAGGCAGTCAACCTGTTCGCCCCGGAGGAGCTGATGGTCATCTTGACGCCGCCCAGTGCTGCCGGCGCCGCCCGGGAGGACCAGGACCTGGAACAGGAAGAGGACGTAAACAACGACCTGCAGGTGCTGGTGGTCCTTCAAAGTGAGTGGAGAACGTCGGAGAAGGTGGAGGAGCCACTGGACGAAGAAGGACAAGAAGAGCAGCAGTTTGACCTGCAGGACCTTCTCCGACCAGTGCCCTAGGACACCCAAAATGTTCTAACTGGCATGGCCAGCTCAAAGTTGGCTGCCCCCATTGTCGAGAAACTGGTCGCAGAGCTGGAGTGTACTGCATGCAAAGTTTTTTTTTTTTTTTTTTTTTTTTTTTTAAACTGAGCCAGAGTTCCCACTACACATTCATCACACAGTTAGGGCAGGTCCAAGTCAGATTTTCAAGCTTCAGCCAAGTCAGCAGGTGGCCGCGCTGGTGCAGCAGATGAGCACAAAAGTGTTGGAAAGATTGCAGCCTTTTCATCATCTGCCAGGAATTCTAAGAAGGTTTCTGCACACAGCTAACAACCTACAGGCTGTGAAAAGCTTTCAGCTCTGCGAGCAGCATGGCCTCTCAAAAATAAAATTTATCTACAGCCTAGCCTCGAAACTTATGACAGAAGACTTAAAACGGAAAAATGTAGCTTGCAAGGAGTCAAAGATGAGGAGCCTGCAGAATGCGGACAGCGTGAACAGCAAGCAGGCTGGCAGTCCCCCGCCGACACAGGCTTCGCATCGCGTTGGGGCCTGGGCGCGTAAAGAACCCAGACCGATGACCAGCCGCCCAGAAAGAGGCAGCGGAAAGACCATGAGGCGAGGACTCCGGAAGATCGACCACTCACCAACCCAAGAAAAAGAAAGCTGGCTCCGTTTCCATATCGCCAGCTGTGCCGCCCGTCGGCCGGGGCGGGGCAGCTTGCAGGGCGCAGGGTCAAGGACGGCCAGGCGAAGCCCACCCCCCCTCTCCACCCCGACCGCGACGCCGCGACTTAGCGGTCGTCGGCCACTCGGGCACGGCCGAACCTGAGGTGCGGCCGAACCCGTAATCCGTTCGGCAATCGGCACCTCAGTATGTTCTGAGCGATCCAAGGTCAACAACTGCACTTGCGACAACTTGGCACGCATCACGACCCTTCCCGCGCACGGACCTTATTCGCCAACGAAAACGCCGCCATGGAACGCCGCCAGCCCGCGAGGACCGACGTGGGGCCCCCGGCCATAGGCTGCTTGAACGTGGGGACTCGGCACCCGCATGCGACCACGAACGGGGCGGTCTTCGTTGCGCACGTGGACGCCCGCTTCCGCCACACACCTTGTCCGGAGGGGTGCAGGAGCCGGGAAGCCTTCGGACGGCGTTCGTAGCAGTACGGGTGCCCGGACGCAGATTCCTACTGTGCTTGAGCAACCCAACCAGAGTCTGGGCTGGATGGAAGGAGCTCACCACGGCCGCGAGGACCAACGCGCCGCCGGCACCTGTTGTGAAAATGGAGGGCGGGGAGTACATTCACTTCGGAGTTGCGCACGTCATTACCGCAATCGTCCGATCGGCGTTGGCTGCGGGCAAGTGTGTTGGCCCGTCCCTGTCCCTTACGTTGAACATTGATGGCGCCAACCCGTACAATATTAAGACGAAGATGACTTTGTGGTCAGTGCAAATTGTTGTGTGGGAATTGGGCAACCGTCCAGTCGTTGCCGGGTTGTACTATCAGTCTCTAAAGTTTTGTCTGGGCGATACCCTATGCGCGAGAGACTGCTCATAAGGAGACCGCTGAGAATCTCTCGTGCATGGGGTATCGCCCGGACAAAACTTTAAAGACTGATAGTACGGGGGCAGGGATAAGCCTTGCAACAGCAACATTTACTTGCGGCGTATTGTTGGCTGAGCGATTAGCGAAGCCAGTTACTCCACTGGGGTTGAAAAACTTACAAGCTTTTCCTGTCTGTGTGCGTGCGTGCGCCCTTGCGAAATGAACAATATATTCTCCAGATATGGTTCATATATTTTCCATACATGGCTCATACATTTTCGATATAATTATGTATTTTTCAATACATTGCAAGTATATGCCCCAAGGTATGTATTATATATTGCAATATACTCAAGTTATATCTTAGTTCTCTGCAATATATTGGCAATATATTTCTCAAGATATAAATATCTTGAAGCTCTATATGGTCTGCATACTCGAATATATCTTGGCTTTTTACGCCAGATAATATTATCTTGTGAAATTTTTTGAAGTCATATATTGAGCAAGTAAAATGTCCTTTCCCATGCGTTTAAGTCTCCACCAAATTTTGAGAAATCCTATATACCAAGTGAAGTGAAACAGTTAGGAAATTTTGAACATCATTTTTGGGTTCAGCGCGAAAAGAAGCTGAGTACATCACCTGATCTGATCAATAGCGTGCCCTCTAATCCTTTCTTCAAAGGCTTTCGAGTCTTTGTCAAGTTTCATAGTTTTCTCAATAGACTGCATTGCCTATATATTGTTCAATGTATGAGATTTATATATTTTCCATACATTATTTATATCTGAAAAGTATCTTCATGAATCATCTGTTCCATATACAAATCCCATATATTGTCAGTAATATATGTCAACCATACATTGCCCATATAGCTTCCTTTAGGCGAGGGCGTGTGTGTGTGTCCGCACTACTCCTCCTGAACGGCTTGGCCGATCTGGCTGATATTTTGCAGGGTTATTAGGTATGTCCTTGGCTCGCCACACACTGCAAAAAAAATCCATCTTAATTTAAGAAACTAGTTTGTGAAGCAGTTTACAAAGATTTTTTGCTATTAAAAGTAAGAAACTTTCCCCTCTTAAAACTAATAACCAAATTTTTAAAACTCATAGAATTTTGTTTATTAAATTTCATAATTATATTAGACTAAAGTGGGAGGTAAGAACGGCTGAACTGACGTCCGAGATACCATGTATGTGTGACGGAAGTCTTCATTACAACGTCCATCATGCACCAGAACTGGATCAGCACTCAAAAATAGGATGTTGCAGAACGAGGACCACTCTCCATGCTTTCGTCACTGGTGGGATGAACCCTACAACGGAGAAGGATTGTGCGTGCACCTAACCTCAGGTCCGACCGTAGACGCCAGCGAGTGGCAACATGAAAATGCGTTTTTCTCTACATCAGTGTAATATTTTGTTAAATACTTTTAGCTAACCGATAGAGAAGATATTTACGAACGCAACATGTAGTATCATTTGCAAAAAGAAGGTATTTTAGAAACATTAATTGGAAATACTAATCGGGAAATGGTCACGGCGCTCCAAGCGCCACCTAGCGGCAGGTCTGTGAAACGTGGCCTTGGACCCAGCGGCTGACTGTGGACCATACCATGTGAGAAGTAGCTTGTCAACAGTTCGCGGGAATTTATCAAACTAAACCTTCGATTTACGTTGAATGTGACCGCACTCGCTGAAGCGTTCAACCTTTACTTGAAACAGTTTCAGAAATCTAGTTGTGAAAAGTCATAAGTCATCTGGATTTTAAGAGACGAATTATTACTTTTGAAAGGCAAGCTTAGTTTTGACAAACCCAGTTTTTGAGTTTTCAAAATGGTTTTGAAATTTACCAACTATTTCTTACTTTTCATTTTAGTTTTGGTAAATGTAATAAATTATAGCACTTTTCACAAACTTTTCTGAGTTTTCATATAATTTCAAAATATTATTAAGTTTAAGACATTTTTATGTCTTAAATTTCAGAAAAAATTTTGCAGTGCACGCCAAAATGCAGCTTTTTATCGCAATCCATTCAGTCGTACCAACGAAAAAACACTAAAGACCGGCAGAAAAAGTGCAACTTTTTCGTGACTTTTCATTTTAGACACATTTTTACATGTCCCATGGTTTGGAAGGTGCTGATGACGAAAATGAAATCCATTATGACCCCCGACCAAAGTGTCAACCACGTAGAGGCTACCGCGACCAGAATATTCTACTATAATATTCTTCGAGCATTCATCACGTGGTGCACTACTCATTGCCTCAATGAAAGTGTTTTACGGTTGTATTTCCAATCATCATCTCTAAGAAAGCAATTTTTTTTTTCAGTTTGACACCCTATTTCAACAATAGGGTACTTCGGAGAAGATTCCAACCGGAAATCGGCTCCACGACAAGAGAAACAAACGAGCGCCGCGCGGCCGTGCTAGGCGGTGGTGGGGGCTATATTTGGCAGGGTGGGGGCATCGTGCGCGCGCCGCCTCTACCCCTACTCCGCCCATTTTGGCCCCCACCACCCCCCAGCACGGCCGCGCGACGCTTATTTGTTTCTCCCGTCAACGTGCTGGCTTCCGGTTTGAGTCTTCTCCGAAGTACCCTATTCGACGCTAGAAAACAGAATGAAAAGGATACTTATGGCAGTGATGACAGTGAGTCTGTCACTCCGACCCTGCCTTCTCAAGCCTTTCAGTCTTCGACAACCACCCTCAATGACGTGCTCAGCATTCAAGAGGAGGTCGTTGAACAGGAAACGGTGGTCAAGGAAAACGAGCCGGCGACCCCTTAAAAGCTCATCTAGACGGTGGACCGTAAAACAGCTTGCCGAAGGCAAGCAGGGAGCGCCGCAGGCCAAGGTAGGTGTTACGCCAGGCGTGGATTGTCGAAACTGGCGCAGCATCGCGAAGCCTGTTACGACAAGACACGGTCTGGCGTAAACCTACCTTGTAGATGAGTTGAAGATCCTACTTCAGGACGGTCTTGTGGTCGACGGCGTGCATCAGGAAGTGTCTGTGCGTGCATGGGTCTGCGACTCTCCTGCTTTGGCATTCGCCAAAAACGTCCACGTCCGCCTTTTTGGCCAAAAAGAGTTCAGCTTTACGGGTCGCGCTATAGATAGCCAAACTCATAAAAATCTATCTCAAAAGAAAATTTACATCAAATCAGTGAAAAGCAGCAACAAAATTACATAAAAATGGTTAAATAAATAAAATTAGACTCCAAAAATCACCTAATCCCCATTCCCTTCACACGCCTATGCGTTCAAGGCTCTATAAAACCAACTTCTGAGGTGGTTCAAATTCATAGGTGTTATAAATCTTAAACAACTTGTCCGTCTCTATCGTTTGAGACCCACCAGACAGTTTGAACCACCACGGTTGACGGTTAGCAGCGCTCCAAACATGCCCCAGAATACGATTCCGTAGCGTTTTCTTCCAAGTTAGGGGTGTCAAATCTGGCTAGCCTTGGTGGTTCAAATTCATAGGTGCTCAAAATCTTTAACTACTTGTCCGTCTTTATCGTTTGAGACCCACCAGACCATTTGAACCACCACGGTTGACTGTTATCAGCGCTCCAAACATGCCCCAGAGAACGATTCTGTAGTGTTTTCTGCCAAGTTTGGGGTGCCAAATCTGGCCAGCCTTGGGTGGTTCAAATTCATAGGTGCTCAAAATCTTGAACATGAACGTTGAAAAAATGAAACTCTACGCGAGTGGTATTGTGCAAACCCGTGTACCGTCGACGTTATGAACATGTTACATTCAGATTTCTCAGAGTTTCTCCATCAAATTGAATTTTTTTTGTTTTGTTTTTTAATAGTGTAAACAGAACTTCCAAATCTTAAGGTATTGCAACAAGAGCAAACAATGAGGAAGATCGGTGAGAACTTTTTCGTGAAGTGACAGTTCTCGTACTGGTTGCCTTTACGCGGAATGTTGTGGGATGGTTTGAGGATGAACTTCAGATGATATAACAAAGACGGAGCCATGCATTTTTTTTCTTTAATCCGAAAACATGCCACAATTATTTTAAAAAAAGTTTCTCCCTGACAGTTTTCAGAGTGCAGCTTGTTAGTGGATAACTTCCGTCCTATCACTTGGATGTCGTACACGTCATAGGAAGTGGTGGACATGGGTCAGAGGCTCCCCAGAAGAAAATGTCATCTAGCGGCACCTTCATATAAGAGCTGAAATCATCAAGTGCTTGTGCTTTCAATCAAATCGAAGAAAACACTGCTGTATAAAAATTCACTGCACATCCCGATGTGTTTTTTGCCTTTTTTCACAAGTCATGTACAAAAAAAAATATCTCAAAGATTAAAAAAATATTGAAAAGTGCAATGTTGCTACACTGCCGCCCAAAATTAGCGCAACTAAATCGTGCGCGTGCACAGCACTCATTAGCGCGGCTAGGGAAGGTCTTGCACAAACAATCCCCTTTTTATGATTTTTTCTAGAAACTTGAAACAGAAGCAGAAGAAGATGAACAATTATCAGAGGAAGATGCACCTCCAACACCTAACATGTTCTTTATTCCAGGCTTCATCCGCTACTTGCAAACCCACCAGATGCCCTGCTACCCTTTGTGGTCCAGGGGTTTGGTAGTTGATGTTGCAGGGTCATCAGGCCTTCTTGTAAACAATTCAGTGGAAGGTAATATTGGTACTGCCAAGCTTTATGACCTGGACGGTAAATTGAGACTAAGGGCAACTGATTTCATGAGGATTAGAGTTAAGAAGATGAGCCACACCAGGAAAGATTTCATGTTTTCTACCAACATCAGAACAAAATCACCCACCAAGAAACCACAGGCATCAAAGGCGTATGTCCACCTTTTCAGGTGTTTTTTTTAAATCTGACGGATTCGCATTTAAAATAAACGAATTTAATTTTGTTGATAAATGGTATTCTATTTGACACGCCCATCCCCTCTGTTTGTGGAGCACTGTGTCAGACGGCACAGTACCGTTGTTGCGGATTTACTGAGTCGTCAGCGTCAACACACGCGCGCGACTCAGTCTGAAAAATATGGTCGGTGCGTGAGAGGGGGAGACGGGAATCAGACACCCATAACTACTGGTATAAAAGTTTGTCTTCGAGGGCTCGGTGGCACTTCACTACACAACAGCTTTAGTGTCTGACGTGTGTGTTTTCTTCTGTCGCCGACGAGAACTGTGTGTGCGTGTGTACGCGTGTGTGTGTGTACGTTAGTTGTGTTGGTGCAAAAATGCAGCAGCTCCAGGAGCAGCAGTTCACTTGATGAGTGAAAAAAGTGTCATAACAAATATAGACAAAACATTGACAGTTTTTTTTCTAAAGGGGAGGGAAAATGTTTATTTTGTAGAGGAAAATGAAGAAATGATGGGAGCCTCTGCGGCTGTTCTGCAGAACAATCAGACTGGGGAGTCAGAAGACAATAGCTCAAAGAAGAAACCGCATGCCTTCCGGGAGCTGCTCTGTTATGTGTTAAAGAAAATTGCTTGGATCAACTGATTGTTGGCTGAGCGATTAGCGAAGCCAGTTACTTCACTGGGGTTGAAAAACATTTCCTGTCTGTCTGTCTGTGTGTCCGCACTACTCCTCCTGAACGGCTCGGCCGATCTGGCTGAGATTCTGCAGGGTTATTAGGTATGTCCTTGGCTCGCCACACGCCAAAATGCAGCTTTCTATCGCAATCCAATCAGTCGTACCAACGAAAAAAACACTGAAAAAACGGCAGAAAAAGTGCAACTTTTATGTGAGTTTTCATTTTAGGGACATTTTGACATGGTTTCGCATGGTTTGGAAGGTGCTGATGACGGAAATGAAATCCATTATGACCCCTGACCAAAGTGTCCACCACGTAGGGGCTACCCCGTCTAGAATATTCTAATATAATATACTTCGAGGATTCATCACGTAGTGCACTACTCATTGCCTCAATGAACCTTTAAACAGCTTGCCGAAGGCAAGCAGGAAGCGCCGCAGGCCAAGGTAGGTGTAACGCCAGGCGTGGATTGTCGAAACTGGCGCAGCATCGCGAAGCCTGTTACAAGACACGGTCTGGCGTAAACCTACCTTGTTATAATTGGTTGAGGCAAGAGGCTGACGCTCTCGCCAATAACTTATAGGTGTGTGCGGAATATCATATATTAGATCAAGAGACTGTGGTATTAGTAGATGCGGCGCAAGACGTTCTGGGCATTGTCCGAACGGACGCCAGGTTGAACTCTGTGCTCTCTGCTGATGTCAATAGGGCGCCGGATGTGCTGAAAATATTATTCACTGTACCCGATGACTGGATTCCTCCCATGTAGTGTAATTTTAAAAAGTGAAATATATGTGTTTTTAAATTTTTGGCTGAGCGATTAGCGAAGCCAGTTACTCCAGTGGGGTTAAAAAGTTTTGTCTGTCTGTCTATCTGTTTGCGTGTCCGCACTACTCCTCCCAAACGCCTCGGCCGATCGGGATGAGATTTTGCAGGGTTGTTAGGTATATCCTTGGCTCGCCACACGCCGAAATTCAGCTCTCTATCTCAAATTATTCAGTCGTACCAACGAAAAAACACTTTAAAAAAAAGCAGTAGAGACATTTTTACATGGTTTCGTATGTTTTTGAAGGTGCTGATGACGAAAATGAAATCGATTTCGACCCCTGATCAAAGTTTTAACTGCGAATTGGCTAGCTTGGCCCGAATTTACTAACATAATCAACTTCGACCCTCCATCTTGCAAAAAGGGGGGTCGACCGACTAAAAATTTTTATTGCAGGTTTCGATAGGTCTCGGCAAGACCTTTTCAAAGAGGGGTCGTAAGGGTAGTCTGTGAGACCGCCTTCATGTATTGTGAAAATTGGTGCAACGGCCATGTTTTGCACATTAACTTTGGCACAGTGGGAACACAAGAGCGGGCCTCAGTCCTGATGTTACATCAATAAGTTTGCGCTTTACCTCCACGGGGTGTGAGGTGCGAGGACCGATGGCCCGAGAGACGGCCTCCGATTGGGCCAAGCCAGGTCTGGTGCGAGGGCCGAAGAAGGCCCGATAAGAATCCGCCGGTAGGCCAAGCTGGTATCGGCCCCTGTCAAACTGAATTGCCGGCGCAGCGAAGCGGAGCTGCCTACTCGGTTCGACGGAAGGGCGCGCTCTTGCTTGTATACTTCGACCATTCATCACGTAGTGCACTACTCATTGCCTCGATTAACCCCCAAAACAGCTTGCCGAAGGCAAGCAGGAAGCGCCGCAGGCTAAGGTAAGTGTAACGCCAGGCCTGGATTTTCGAAACTGGCGCAGCATCGCGAAGCCTGTTACGACAAGACACGGTCTGGCGTAAACCTACCTTGTATTAATGTTAGTGCATCTAACGCTCCTTTTGTCCCTCATTAAAACCAAGAGAAACTGTCTTCGCTTTGCAGCCTAGTAGGTTCGCAGACCATTAGACGTTCATGCTGTGCGGGCTACGTCAAAAAGTGCATGTGCAGTTCGTAGAACGTCAGCTAGGCGATAGATAGCGCGGCGTCGGGAGCGCCCCGTCCCCCTTCTGAAAGAGTAGGATGGGCTGGTGGGGTGAACAACTGGAGTAAGCATTTTAACAGGTGAGGGGGAGTGTGAGGGGAGCGTTACAAAAGAGCCTCAGAGCTGCCAGTGTTTTAGAGTGCAGTGCAGTGAGCAGTGAGAAGTCCGCGTTCAGTTTTCGAAAGTCTCCGCTGTGTGTGTGCGTGAGTGCGTGTGCTGGTACGTGTTAGTGAAGTGCAACGAGGTGGAGTTCGAGCTGGAATCCCCGAAACGTCAACGATTGATCGAGATCGTGGTCCTCTGTGGTATGTATGGAAATGAAAGTGAAGAAGTGAAAATAATTTATTTAGTTGTTTGAAACTCTGTGTGTGTGTGTGTGTGTGTGTTTACGGTTTCTGAAGATTCCTCTCCCGAGTCCGTTGCCGTTCCACCGCCGCGGCCGTACAGGATTCCAACTCGATTCCGACTCGATCTACATTTATTTATGAGCATATGAAAAATTTATTTTATGATTTGACTCAAAATACAGCATTTTCTTCTGTTAAAAAAAATTACCTATGGAATGAAAATGAAAAAGTTCTTGAACCTCAAAAGTGTTATGAGTTTGACGGAAACCAAGAAAAGTGGCAATAATCAGTATCGGCGGCAACCGTTAGGGATGTGCAGCACATTGCCTGGCAGAAATAGCAAGATATGTGTCGGTGGCCGGTCGCGTGACGCGTCTCTGCAGCTGGCCTAACCACGTCGCCGCTCGGTGGGAACGAGACAAAGTCGCATGTGTGACGCCGATCTGCAGAAAAACGGCATCGAACGGCATCGCTGGACCAACCGGACATGAAAGCGTGGTAACCTTTCTACCTTACCCTTCTGCCCAACAGGTTCGCAAACGTTCGCCACTCGACTTATCCCTCGTCAAATACGTCCACGACCTACACCGCCACGGTCCACCATCTCGCTGAGCCAGTCGCCGTCTACGTGGCCGTCAGACACTGTTACAAGAGGTACAAAATTGATGGGGGATTTATGCCAGGACTGCCCCATGAGGAACAGAATACGACGTACTGCCACTCTGACCGGACGAAATTTAAGAATTGGATCGCTCACGGAATGACTCGAGTTGGAGCAAGAGGGGTGTTCTACGGATCCGAGGCTATCGCCATCAAGGATAATCTTCTCAGGAGTCCTGGGTGGACTCGTCGCAAATCAGCAAGAGCCGCATGGGTGGATGCCCCCAGGCCTCTAATGGCCGATCCAGAACCACGGGCATTGCACAAGGCGCCCAGCAGGGCGCAACCCGCGGAACCACGAGAAGAATGGTCTCCAGTCCCATTCGAGAACGATCCTTGGGAGGTCATCATGGGAACCTCTCCAGAGCCACGGCCCCCCGAGTTGCGAGGAGGGCCTCTCAGCTAGTGACTCGACCCAGGCGGCAGGAGGACCGCGGTGCCACAAGCGACGCGAGCTCTACAAGTAACGACGGGATCTTCAAGCGGACGACCGTGATCCCGAGCGGCGACGAGACACCAACAAAGACGGAGCCGGTGGCGGCGATCAAGGAGCAGCCGCCAGCCCAGCAACAGCCGCGGTCAGCGCCCCCGCCGCTACCACCCCTACCAAAAGGGTTCTTCTCGGCGAGCTGCGCATCCACGAATGAAACGAAGAGCACATGGGAGGGGTGCAATATTATGTCGTGACAAGCCCCGAGCGCGACCATGAAATCGTGAAGGAGCCATACTCAGCTATGTAACCTTTTCCCCCTCCTTCCCTTTTCTTGGAAATAAAAGAAAGAAGATTTACGCCGCGAGACACCAACCAATGGGTTTTTCTACTAGTAAAACCCGCTGAGGCAACCTTGATCCCAAAATACCTGGAGATTCTAGACACTTCAGGGTACTTAACCCCGAGCGAAAAAGCAAGGCTTCCAGCATACTAAAACGAAAATAGAAAACTAAACGAATACAAACAATCATGCGCGGATCCAGGGGAGGAGGCAAAGGACAATTCCCCCCCCGTGACCCCTAGATAACCGCCTGAAAAGTAAACAAAAAGCAACACTTTGACCGTGTAAACAGGCAAAAAGCGCTACTTTGCCCCCCCCCATCTCCCCCTTAGGCCGGCTCTGGATCCGCCACTGCAAACAATGAACTTTCAATGCAGAGAAGCCTGCGTAAACATTTTCCGAGAAACGAGGTGAACAAGTCCAGTCAAAACCAGGCGTCAAAACAGAAAACAAAAATCGGTTCAGGGCGATGGAAAGCAAAACTAGCACAAGGTGACACCGCGGACAAAGTCAACACCGGCGGAAGTTACCAAGTATAGCCGACCACGATTCGGAATCAGTCCCCGAACCGCAGCAACGCGAGCGTTACCAAGATGGGCGGCAGAAGAGCAGCCCAAGCTGGTGTCTTCCTACTCGCGTGTGTGTGCATCGCATCCCAACTACAACTAGACGACGAGACGGCGAAAACAAGAATCTACCACCTCACCGAGATCAGCCGACCCCGAGGACTGACCGCTACCACTGCAAGATACATTGCCGACGTCCACAAAGTGAGTGACCAAGTGAACAACCATGTGGTGGTACGAAAATTTCTTATATCATACGCGATCACCTACTCCCAGGGATACGACACACTTAGGACAAAGCACAATAGGGCAAGCCCTGACTTAACCCTAAACGAAACGACGCTCTTCGAGAGAGTGAAAACATCATTCGGAGATAAAGTGAAGTGTGATATCATCATTGAGCGGGGTGAGGAAGTACCCATGACTCTGCCAAGCGGGCTGGTCGACCACATTGTCGGATGTAGACATTTTCAAACTTAATGTGGCAATGAAAGGTATTTTTCTTTATCGACTTGAGCAGCTACCTTAATTTTTGTGTGTGCACAGTGAATCAACCGGAGTTATCGTCCTGCACCTGGCAGGCTTGTATTCAGTGTGTATGTCCAAATCGCGTGTCACCAGTTGCACGACCTTTCTCTCATTTGCCCGACCACGCAATCGTCGACTGACGTCCGGTTACCTTTCAAGTGGATAAAGAGCCCACCGACTCGCAAACAGATCCCACTCAGAACGTTGCAGCACTCAAAGTTACTCGCGTCTCCGTTTATCAGCGATCCCCACAATCTCTGTGTCGTTTCCATGAAATGCCTCTTATGTCTCCGCTAACATGTGCTCTTTTAGTACTTCTGAGTGCTACGGGGATGCTGTCCCGCTACATAAACTCCTACGCGGTAAGGCATCCTGAATTTCGTAACTTGTTTTCGAGTTTGCTTTAGTCCAGAGAAAATGAGGTGACCATTTGGGGCTTACACCAAGATTCCCTGGGTCTGGAGAAATCGTCAGACCTGAACACGTTGCCTTTGCAAGCCTCACTGAGAAAGGAAGATACCTCATCACATCAATACCAAATTTTAGGCGAGGTTTCTTTTTTCACCCAGATTTGGGTGGTAAAGGGTATGATACCTACCTGCAAAACTAGAAAGTCCTACTAGAAAGTCCCAAATTTGGATAAGGAAGGTTTCCTCACGCAAGTTTGTATGATAAGACTTCCTCGCTTATCATAGGTAGCTGATGTATCCTTCGTCGCCCCATGGGGGTGAAAATAAAATGGTATGAGGTCAGAAGTTAAACCTCACCCAAAATTAGGGGTCCTGATAATGACTCCTCTCATTTTCAGATCTGTGAACAGTTATGTTCTAGAACTAGAAAGTTTTATCGGACGCCCATGCAGGTTAATACAAATGTTCAATTAATTTCAGGGGCCGTACATTGGCAATGTCATTAGAATGTACGAATGCAGTCGTAACTCCGCGGGCTCGCAGTTAATAATGAACGTCCGCTTCAGCAGTTTCAATCGCTACAGACCGTATGAGAAACAGACTGTGACAGGAAATTTTACGTTTCTGGAAGACCTGGATGACACGTACTCTGTGAGTAGGGGAACGGTAGGTTAGTGGGTCACCGTCGGTGATTTCTTAAAAAAATCTGTCCTGGTTCCAAAAAATTAAAATCAAATGTAAAAATTGGTTAACCAATTTGAACAAAAATGGTAAAAAAATTTTTCAAACCACAGTCAATTCACAATAGATTACTACGAAGTACGTACATAGCTTTGCACGGAATTCAGCACTCGTTTTCGTAGACACGAATCCATGCATAGTGAAACATGAAAACGGCAGGGTGGACATCCCCTTTAAAAATAAAATAGTGCGTTCTCGTGCTTCTGTGGCGCGACCGTGGTGCGTTTTCGTGCAATCAGGGCGCATTCACAGCGCATTTTAGCGCAAACATGGAGCCAGCGTAGTGCATTTTCGTGCACTCGAAGTGCATACGTAGAGCATTTTCGTGCGAAGGGAGTGCAGCGGTAGCGCAAGCGAAGTGCATTCGTAGAGCGATTTCGCGCAAGCGTAGTGCATTCGTAGCGCGCGTAGCGCAAACGTAGTGCACGCCGCCGGAGTCCAGCAGAACGCCCAGATGGCAGGCAACTCACACAGCAGTGCCGCCGAGACGCTAACGCCTAGGTAGTAGGCAGCCCGCCTCGCCGCGCGCAGCCGCGCGCTGCGAGGGGACTAGAGGGGACGAGAGGAGAGGGCGGAGGAGGGGAGGGGGGATTTGGTGTCTTGTTTTGGTTCGGTGTGTTTTGTCTGGCTGGCTGGCAAGTTTGGAATGAACGAAGCCGCGTGGGCCTCGTCGCGTTTTATGGTTTTGTGACATGAAGTGAACCCTTGCCATATCTTCGCTGTGCCCTCTGAACTGCCAAATGCCAAGCGTGAATTTACACTCCAAACAGCTGTGTACAAATGTACTCCAGCAACATAACCTTGAATGTAGAAAATTTGAACAAATTATTCCAATATTATGGAGCTTAGCAGGCTCCAAAGCCAGTTTAGACCTTATCTTTAACTGAAAGCTATAGCCCATCATGTCAAGTGACAGTGAATATATGCCAAAGAACTGATGGGCTTGTTGTCTGCCTTTTCTGCTTCCAGCTTTCTTGCTTCCTGCTCTGTTGTGGTTCAATTCTTCTATTGAACCTACTCTGCTTGCCCTCTGCATGGACCGCTTTGCATGTTGCCAGGGCAGTCTTCCTTCAGGGCAACGACACCAGCAGCATCACCCCTCCTCTTCATCGCGTTGATTTGAAATCACAAGTCAAGGTACGTATTAATCAAAGTTTGTGTTTCTAAGACTGGGTGGTTTGTGATCTGGTCTGACTGTTGGTCCATTTTGTCTCTTTGCTACAGCACTGCTTAGACCCTCGTTCCACAAGTGAAGAGAATTGAAATTGACGGCAGCACTTACCAACCAATAGACTCGAATGAACTAATTTGTATATTAAAGATGTGCCTCGTGTTTCAAACTGAACAGTTTCTCCTTCATTTTTCAAATCCTTTTTGGAGGTAAAGAAAAAACAAAAACACAAACTAGTATGTCATGGTACTTTATTCTTTTATTATTAATATAATAACAACTTTAAAAATAAAAATTTCTCAACAATAATACTGTCTCCTTGGACTTCATTGAAGCTATGTCCTACTTAGAAAATTTGTGAAGTAAAAACACAAATGTAACAATTGTTGGAGAGGAATGAAATTAGAGTAACTGTTGTGAAGCTTTAATATTTCCTACTCAATTTCTTTGCTGTTACATCTCTTGGCAATGGTTAGCTTATTTTTCAAATCCATTTTAACACAAACTGTTCCTAAGGAGGAAACGGGCAAAATTAGGCAAACATTTGACCGCTCAACCTTGTGAACATTGGGCACATACAAATCAGGAACTAAAGTTTTAAAAGAACCAACTACTACTAGTTTTTCAATTACAGCATACAGCTTACAATTACAGGTGCACTGTTGACATGCGCAACTTGCAGATCTGACAAAGAATTTTATTATTCCAATGTCCTTGCTGCCTTGGCTTGTGAACTGAACACAGCTGGAGTCTCGTGATGGTGATCTGGTGTATGATTGAGCGACGTAAAGATTACTTTCAATTCTCAAACAATCAAAGGTAAAGAGTCCAGTTTCTTCAATCTTCAGGTCATGAAGTGGCTTTTTCAAGTATTCTGGAACGGATGACATTGGTTTCCAGGGTCCAATAATGGTGAAATCACCAATAACTACTGAATTGAGTTTGTTGATTGATGTTAACAAGTTTTCACAAAATTCCTTGCACGGGCCATCATTGAGATTGTCAACCAAGTCTCTTAGACCGAGACACATTTGAAGAGATGAGTTGATTTGTCGTTCCGCATGCTTGGTCCCATGAACTAAGTCCAAAATTTCACCATTCACACCCTCGAGGGCAAAACATGCTGTAATCCACAATGGGCCAGTTTCTTTAACAAGTTGGGCTAGATGCAGGAGGAGGTGCAGAGTCAAAGTCATATATTCACGACCATACAAATCTTCAAAATAAGAAACATACTTTGTAAGTAAAAGATCTGCTTTCTCCGAACAATCATTCGTGACATTATCTGAGTTAAGGAAATACACAGCTGCTACCAATGAAGCATAATGCCGAAAATACAAATCTGGCACTAAATCTTCTAAAACTGGAAGAGAAAAATATAAAAGCATTGATTTGTGGAGAGAAGTTTTCCACAATGCAAATTCTTCAAGGCTCTTTGGGACTCTTGTTAGATAATGTGGTGGTTTGATGCTTAATAATTGTTCATCTATCAGACCTCTGCCAGGTTTTCCCACATTGTACGGTTGTTTGTGAAAACTTGGATCGACAAAGAACTTAATGTTAGTCTTCCCAATCCCAGAGAAAAGGAGATGCATCGAGTCGATGGCTGTGCCCCTGACAGCACTAGCAGCAATCTTTGTCAATAAAGTGCTTCCTTTAACACCCATGTAGGCATTCCCAGTAACTCTTGCAAGTTGACCATACCGTACCAAAGTCTTATCAGTGCGAGCTGTCATTTCTTCAGGGCGGAAAGGAAACACTCGTACACCAGGACAGCCCTCACGTGTCTCTCCCTTCTGTTCACACTTCTGGCAAGAAAACTCACCATTGTGTTTCACCATGTTTAGCATCAAGCTACGGGCAGGTGTATCACCTGTACCAGCCAACACAATAACTTTAATTTTTTTGACTCCTTTTCCTTCTATATCCACATCTACTCCATTTTTCAATTGCACCAAATCAGGATAGATAGAATTCATGAGAATGTTTCCATGTGGTTGCACTGGTCCACACCATATAGCAGAAACAAGAAGGTTTTCCTTATGAAAGCGCTTCTTGTATGGTACTTCATTAATGGAGTGGTACATGGGCCAAACACTGATTTTGGATGATTTGAAAAGTGCAGCTCCATCAGTGTACCAGTTTGTTGTCAAAGTATCCTCATTGTCAAAAAAACCTAGCTCAGCATGATCTTGATAAAGTTGACCATCATGAATATCGGCAAGGCCACTGGAGCTAGCTGGTTTCTTCTTGAAATCCAAAGCGGCATAAAACCCCTTTCTCTTCATCATAGTTTGTAGTTGAGACACTAAAGGTATTTTGATCAAACAACACAACTGGGTTCTTACACCCACACAAATCTGACACCCGGTAGATTTTTCACACTTGCTGAAACATTTTGAACAGTAATATTCATAGTCAACAGCACCTCTCAAGTGAGAAAAATATTTTTTAAACAAATACAGGGAACTTTTCATTACATTACCTTCCTTCAAACTGTGCAACACAAGAAGTTTTAGGAGTGCTTGAATGCACATTCCAGACAACGAAAATTTAAGAGCCACTGTCAGGATTGAAACTAGTGACTCATTCAGAGTAATAGGTGCTCCTTTGTAGATTGGTGGGTCTCTATCAACAGAATACTCCTCTTCATCATATTTGTCTTCCAGTTCCAGTTCAATGTCATTACTGAGCTCAAAAGTCAAGTAGTCAACAGGAGGCAACCAATCAGGGTCTGCTGGTCTCACAAGTGAAGGTTCTTGATGCTGAGGTGCAGGAGTTGATGTATGGATGAAAGGAGGTGAGGTAGGGTGGTCTTTCTCGTAACTCTGGTGAGCCACAGATTCTTGATCACAAACAGCGGGTGAGATGGGCGGCACTGGATGATTTGAACAACTGCTTTGGGATGGTATTGAGACAGAAATAGATGACTGTTGAATCCTTAAAATTCCTGGTGGCAAAAAAGAAAAGAAGTACAAAGCAGGAAAACTAAGGGGCATTTGAAGGAATGCAACCATAGTAAATTTTGGTACCTGAAGTTTCCAATTTCACAGACAAAGCATGAGGCTGATTAATAACTGGCGGAGCAGGACATTCTAGTTCTTGTCGAGTACAATCTAGAAACGAGAAAATGGTTAAGATAAATAACAGACAATAATTTCAAGAGACGGTTTAGTTACAAAATTCTTGTAAACATAAATAAAATGAAAATTAACCTTTAGTCTGATGCTTGAATGAAATATCTGTGGGCTTTGAAAGAGGTGACGATGGTCTCATCATGATCGAATGTGCATCCGTTTCCATGGAGTATGAGGAAGGACCAGGTGCATGGTCAATCAAAGCATACTGTTGCAGAACTAAGAAAACAATAAAATCATGAAAGAAAGAAGTATAAAGATTAATAAAAATAGTATTGATGAAAAAAAACTTACCTCTAGGTTCGGTTGAGTTGGTTGAGAATAATCTCGCAGTTGCTTCATCACGAGTCCCAGAAGCACAATGTTGTAAGGCTTGTTCAGTCAAATCTGGAATAAGGTGAAGAAAGCAATGCAGCACACAAAACCAATGAGTGGTATTTATATAAAAAATAGCTTACAAAGAGATGTTTACCTCGATGCCCATCAAGTTTTGGTGAAGGTGGCCTAGTAAGTGCAGCATGAGAGTTTTTGTCATCAACAAAATCCTCTGATTCGCTTTGCTTCCTCTTCGGCATTTTAAAGGTTTAAAGGGATGTTAAATGGAAGCTTCCTGTGGAACCGAAGCACAACAAAGTCGCACACAATTTTGGAGGCTTGTTGAGGGGAGGGGCGACGGCGAGGGGTCCAGAAAGTGGAAAGAGGGGGAGGGGAGGCGGGGGCGGGTAGAAGGGCTGAGCCGTTACCAACCACTCTCACTAAGAACCAAAATAGAATGACCATTCGTGGTTGAGATAATTCCTAGGCAAGTAAAGGAAATTTGGAAAAAACAAGGAGATAGAAATACCATGTATAATATGATGGATAAAACCATAGTCAATCATTCAAAAGTAGAAAAAATGTCATTTTCTTTGCATTTGTTGCCTACATTGCTAGCCGCCTGGTTCAAACGAACAGAACGGTTGACAGTTTCAGGTCAGTAGAATTAGTTGAATTTGTGCAAAAAGCAGCAAGAAGTTATAAAATGGGGAAGAAAAGTGGCCCAAAATCGATCTCCAAAGAAAACAACAGTGATAAAACGGTCAAAGAGCCTTCAAAAAAGTCCAAGACGGACCAAAGGAAAGAAAGGTTTACTCTTGTGGTGTATGGAAAGGACTCATCAAAAGGGGTGGTCCTAACCACAGATGTTCCCCCCAAAAGTCGAATAGTTGGAGCTAGCATCAATGCTCCTAATCCTGTGGACTGGTTTCTGAAAGAGGGCATCAAGTGCACAGACAAATGTCACAAGGCTAAAATTGTTGCCTTTGGGGGTGAGTGCCCCTTCTTAAATGCATATTTTTAATAATTTTAATAAGTGTCAAATTAAATTTAAAAAATTTGTGATTCACAGACAACGTTGATTTCTTGTACGAGTTATCAGTACTAAAAGATGGCACATTAGCGACAAAACCTGTTGCTCCAGAGCTGCTGGCTGCAAAAAGGGCCCGAACAGATCAGGTGTTGATGCAAGAAGCCAACAAGAAAAAGAACATTGGGCACATTGACGACCAGTCTGCTCGTACTGCAAGTTTAATAACTCTGGAAAAAACCAAGGGTAAGTGTGCTGACTTCAAGTTAAAAGGTTCCTTACTTTAAAAGCATATTTTTTTAATATGCATAATTTTTACAGATAATACTTTAGATACTGCCAATATTGATAATGATGCTCTTTCTAAGAGTTTTGATGTGGAAAGTGACACAGACATTAATATGGGCACAAACACACTGATAGGTAAGACTGGCTTTTAATTTCAAAATATAAATAATTGCTTTTCTTACTTGAAACATGTTAATTTAATCTCTCTAGCAGATACTGTCGTTTCAAATAAAGAAGTTTTGAAAGTTTCAAATTCTACTGATCAGTCTAAAACAGTAAATGTTATAGATTTAAGCTCTGATGATGAAGATGTAGCAAGGGCTACAACAGCTGATGATTATGTGTCTATAAAGACTGAGACTGTTTCTAATGAAATGAGTAGTGATGAAAATGGTAATACTGAAGACTTCAAGTGTCAAAGTTCTCAACAATGTTCACTAGCAAAACTTTTAAATGATGGTAAATTTTGTCGATAGATTTTGTGCTTTAAAAAAATACTACAGATACAATTTAAATTATTCTTGCATTTTCAGCCAAACCTTCAGAACTTTCTTTCTTAAAAAGATATCATGCAGCTCTGCAAACCCACAAATTTCACAGAAATCTTGGTTTCCATCACGACTTGCAAAGCAACCACCCTCTCACTTCAAAGACCACAATCAGAAGTGCAAAAGAAGAGCTAAACTTTGATGACTTTGAATGCTCAAAGGAAGATGCAGTTCTGAAGGTAATTATTGAAGATATCTAGTAAATTCCAAAACAAGAATAGTTATTCAATTTTAAATGGTACTTGTCTGTGCTACTTTGTGATACCTTCCATTACTTTCTCAAACTTTCAGTGGCCTTTGGCAAATAATAGGCCAGTTTACATTTTTAAACAAGACTTTGTATGTTTGCCCGGCCTGATTGGAGACAACCAGAATCCAAATAAGCCATCAACCAGCCAAAATACTGGCCAGCTAACACCCAGTAAAATGATTTCACACTTGGTGAATATCTTAGTGCCCAATGAAACGAAGCCCACAATAACTGTGAAAAACATTCCTCACCAAATTGTGTCAAGCGTCACTGGTAAATTCTCTGTTCTTAGGGGACTTTCTTGCATCTTGGTTCCTTATAATGGAGTCATGTGCATTTTCTTTGGTTTTTCCTTTTTTACAGAATACATCAATGTGAGATTGCCCGAAAACCTAAGGATATCCTGTGACACTGTCCGAAACAGGATTTACAATGTGTGCCGAGGAGTGAGCAGGGATCGTGCTGAAGAGAAAAAGAGGCGACAAGAGAAAGAGGACCAGGGAATTGCTATCAAGAAGCGGAAGAGAAAGCAAAAGGATGAGGAACAATATATTAGAGTACCCCTGTCATCATTAATACCTCTAAATTAGTTGTTTCAGTTTAAAGTCAGTAAACTATGTAAAGGAGTACTTTATTTTGCTTAAAATGTTTAAATATTCTTGCTTTTAAAAAGCTTTAATTTTTTTTTTTTTTTTTACTTTAAGAAGTCCTTTGCCTTCCCATCACTGTGATCAAGTTAAATTTCTTTTCATCTTAGTTTTTTTTTTTTTAATTATTATTGATATTCCAAGTTTATTTTTAAGTCCAAGGAGACAGTATTATTGTTGAGAAATTTTTATTTTTAAAGTTGTTATTATATTAATAATAAAAGAATAAAGTACCATGACATACTAGTTTGTGTTTTTGTTTTTTCTTTACCTCCAAAAAGGATTTGAAAAATGAAGGAGAAACTGTTCAGTTTGAAACACGAGGCACATCTTTAATATACAAATTAGTTCATTCGAGTCTATTGGTTGGTAAGTGCTGCCGTCAATTTCAATTCTCTTCACTTGTGGAACGAGGGTCTAAGCAGTGCTGTAGCAAAGAGACAAAATGGACCAACAGTCAGACCAGATCACAAACCACCCAGTCTTAGAAACACAAACTTTGATTAATACGTACCTTGACTTGTGATTTCAAATCAACGCGATGAAGAGGAGGGGTGATGCTGCTGGTGTCGTTGCCCTGAAGGAAGACTGCCCTGGCAACATGCAAAGCGGTCCATGCAGAGGGCAAGCAGAGTAGGTTCAATAGAAGAATTGAACCACAACAGAGCAGGAAGCAAGAAAGCTGGAAGCAGAAAAGGCAGACAACAAGCCCATCAGTTCTTTGGCATATATTCACTGTCACTTGACATGATGGGCTATAGCTTTCAGTTAAAGATAAGGTCTAAACTGGCTTTGGAGCCTGCTAAGCTCCATAATATTGGAATAATTTGTTCAAATTTTCTACATTCAAGGTTATGTTGCTGGAGTACATTTGTACACAGCTGTTTGGAGTGTAAATTCACGCTTGGCATTTGGCAGTTCAGAGGGCACAGCGAAGATATGGCAAGGGTTCACTTCATGTCACAAAACCATAAAACGCGACGAGGCCCACGCGGCTTCGTTCATTCCAAACTTGCCAGCCAGCCAGACAAAACACACCGAACCAAAACAAGACACCAAATCCCCCCTCCCCTCCTCCGCCCTCTCCTCTCGTCCCCTCTAGTCCCCTCGCAGCGCGCGGCTGCGCGCGGCGAGGCGGGCTGCCTACTACCTAGGCGTTAGCGTCTCGGCGGCACTGCTGTGTGAGTTGCCTGCCATCTGGGCGTTCTGCTGGACTCCGGCGGCGTGCACTACGTTTGCGCTACGCGCGCTACGAATGCACTACGCTTGCGCGAAATCGCTCTACGAATGCACTTCGCTTGCGCTACCGCTGCACTCCCTTCGCACGAAAATGCTCTACGTATGCACTTCGAGTGCACGAAAATGCACTACGCTGGCTCCATGTTTGCGCTAAAATGCGCTGTGAATGCGCCCTGATTGCACGAAAACGCACCACGGTCGCGCCACAGAAGCACGAGAACGCACTATTTTATTTTTAAAGGGGATGAGCCCAGTCCTGTATGAGCCCCGATGACCTGAGCTCCGGCTAGAGCCCCGGTTGAGCCCGACTCGAGCACCGACTTGAGCTCGGACTGAGCCCCTACTGCCAGAGCCCCGCCCTGAGCCCGACTTGAGCCCAACGCCAAGAAATGTCGCAATTTAGCCCCAAAACAGTGAAAAAGTGGAAGTTATTTGGCGTAGAGTTCAAATAGGGCTCAGGTCGGGGCTCTGGCAGTCGAAGCTCAGTCCGGGCTTAAGTCGGGGCTCGAGTCGGGCTCGACCGGGGCTCTAACCGGGGCTCAGGTCATCGGGGATAAAACGGGACGGGGCTTATGTCCACCCTGCCATGAAAACGTGTCATGGTGCGCAAGAATTCCTGCATATTACACCTTTGCTCAATTCCACCCAAAGCTGTGTACACACAAAAAAAAACCACCAGCATAGTAATTTAAAATTTACGTGTTTTGTTTGCAATCCACCACGTCCTTTTCTTCCGGTAAGGACAGTATTTGCTCTCAGTCGACACCGATTATAAATTTTCTCGACGGAACTGACCCTTTTGTAGTGCACTGTGGAAAATAATGAAAGCAAGGACTGCACTCTCAGCGCGCTACTGACTCTTTGGTCAATTTGTCAATAGTTATCCAAGTAATTTCTGCAACCATAATACGTAATTTTCGTTTCTTAAGGAACAACTTATGAATTGTTGAGTAGTGTACTGACAATTTGGTTTGGTTAATAATTTTACAAAGCAAATTGGTCATACTTACCTCAAAATACTGAGTATTATGCTTGCTTAAGGGGGTATCCACGTGTATTTTTGGTGAAAAATCGAATATTTTTTTCCCCTAAAAATGTTCTTAAGGGTCCCCCTAATACGTCAGAAGATGACTGAGCACATAATGCGAATTTTCCTGAACATGGCACATGGCATGCGTTTAAAGTATAAGGTGATAAGGGTAAATCCCTCCCGATAAAAAACTTTCAATGCGTTTATCTCGAAACGCCATTTTCGAAATGGCTGGAGTTCTCCAGGCCAGAAAAATTGAGATAGAACTCAGAATTTTTTTTGGAGACGTTCCCCTACCTATGCCCTACGCCCTGAACCTCTAAAATCAAACATACTTCTTTTTTAACTTTTCGAAAAAAATGAAACATAGTGCCAATTTTATACTTTTACCAAAGAAAAACCTTTTTTTTTTTTCAATTTTTTTTTTTATATTTTTTGAAGTTTAGGTCCTGGAGAATTTAGTTGGTCATAACCACCCGCCGGCGATTTTTTTTTTTGTAAGCCGTTTGGTTTCAGGAACACCAGCCATTTTTTGCTGTCGTCTCCGAAGAGATCGCTTTATTCGGAGACGGCCCATCTAATCAGCATTTCGGCGGGGGGAAAAGAAGCTAAAACCATTTGTGATTAAGGGGAAATCATTTCGATTCAATAAAATTTATAGTTTTGTATACATGAGCCACGGCGCAAACCTCTGTTTTAAATGTCGACACACGTGGATACCCCCTTAAACTAGTACGTACTTAATGAGAAAAAAGTCAGTAACGCGCTGAGAGTGTGTCATTTCCAGTGCCACTCTTAACTGTACTCTGTGCGGTGCTCACTATAATCAGGGTACAGGAATCACGAAACCAAAGCAATGCGCACTTACACCAGAATTACCTCTGGTGGGAACAGTGGGTACTGTACGGTGGCTGCTGGACCCTGAGAATAGAGCACACCAGCACCTAAGGCTACAGTGGAGAATGGCATGAGAATTAACATCCCTTCCCTTCGTGCATTATTTTTCACAAGTGCCTGCGCTTGTTTTAATTTTAAAATTTACAGATGATGATACGAGTGGCAAAATGGTCCAACAACGAATGGAAGCAGAATTTCGTAGTGATGAACAATTTTCTAGGTGGGACGTGCTCCACTATACGCGAGAATGCCCCCTTCGCATTCCACGCTTCAGTGAAGCCGGCTGAAATGACAGGCCCCTGCAGAGTCAGAAAGGCAAGTTCTCACTATGATTCTTCACACTTCCCAGTGGGCTACACTACGGCAAAAAACTATGGAAAGGTCAGTTCATTTGTTTTTGCCATGATTCTCCGGATGACGCTACGGAAAATGTTGGGGTTACACTCCAAAAAAAAGTGTCCTGTAAATGCCGTTAATTTATTACCAGTGTTTGCTGTTATGCAATTCACGGCGTTTGCTATGAACTAGTTCACGGCGTTTACTGTGATCTCGGTCACAGTGTTCACTGTGATCTGGCCACAGTAAACGCCGTGAATTGGAGCCTGATTTGCAGTACTTCGGTGCTCAGCGGCGTCAAACTCACAGTGTTTACTGTGAACCAGATCACAGTAAACACCGCGAACAGGATCACAGTGAATCGCGTAAGCAGATCACAGTAAACGCTGTGAATTGACCTACAGTGAAAACTGGTAATAAATTAACGGCATTGACAGGACACTTTTTTTGGAGTGTAACCCCAACATTTTCCGTAGCGTCTTTACAATATTTACTGTGCGACGCAGTCTTCTCCGCACACCCGGCGCAGACCATTCACTCTAATGTCTTATTCCCATAAAACGAAGGAAATGGCGCAAGCATAATTCGAAGGAAGTTTTTCCTCGTTTTACGAGGGTTTTCTTTGTACCTTGCAATGAAAACCCCAAAACGATTCATATAATGAAGAAATTTTTATTCGTATTTTGCTCGCGCCGAATTCACTGTTACGTAGCTCAAATTTTATTGTTAGACATTTGGAGTGTTGAGGTGCACGGGGACATACGGTGCGGAGGACACACTGTAAAAAGGGTACGGAAAATGTTAGCTCCTGGGTACGAAGAATTAGCACAAGTTATTGACAGATTTTGCAGCAACTTTTTGCCATAGTGTCGGCCGATCGGTGATGGTGCCACTGACCTTAAGCCGGGGAGCGCGTTGTGTCGTGGAAGAAGTCCTGAATACTTTTTCACGCCTCAGGCAGCAAAAAGTGCTTTCCGGGACCCTCCCCGCCAGCGATGTCTTTCACTGCCCTTACGCTCCAACTGTCGTACGAAGAAATTTCCCATAATACGAAGGAAATGGCGCAAGCATAATACGAAGGTGATTTTCTTCGTACACCCGAAATGTGTTACATTGAAGATTCTCCATATGATGGAGAAAATTCTCTATAATATGGTGGTGCAGCTGCCTTTGTAACCTTTGAATATTCTTTGTACCTAATAGATATTTTGCGGAATTTTCATTGAATTGTGGAGAAAATCTGCATCATAATATGTTGGTGCAGCTTTTCATCGTAAGACATTTAGAGTGTACTACAAAGGTTTTTCTTTGTATCTTACAATGATAAAGCTAAAAAGATTCGTATCACGAAGACATATTGCTTCGTATCATACTTGCGCCGAATTAAATGCAACATACGAATAACAAAGACCAAATTTCGTTGTAAGACATTTAGAGTGTAAGTATTTCTGTGCTGCAAGGTTTAGCCAGGCGCAGGCGGCCAATTCAAGATGCGTTTTGAACATGGAGTCGCTGAAAGGACTCGAACCGAGCACGCCTAATTTCTAACGAGGGTGAGTCTTTGTATTCACGGTGACAAATCTTCGTATAATGGCTGCTGCGCTGGCTTGCAACCTACGAAGTCAAATTACTTGTAAGTTACGAAGAAATTGACGAAGTTGTCTGTATTACAAACGATTTCCGCACCATAGTATGCCTGCACAGCCTTTCTACGTGAGGAATTGAGTGTGAGCTTGTCACCCCACCAGTGAGTTCCTCGTTTGGAAAGCAATCCATTGAAGGGGTCGGAGTGATATAGTTCGGTTCGAGTCACATTTAGCGACTCTGAAGCTCAAAACCCGACCGGAATTTTGATCGCCTACACCCGTCTTCCGGCCAAGTGCACACTTGGAATTGCTTAGTGTGCAGTCTCCACACTTCAGGTGAGCGATTCTCACGTTTCGGGGTAGTTTCGTTTCTTTTGGCCCCTGTGCCCAAACGAGGGTAGATATCGACATGGGGTTTGTTGCTGGGATTAGATAGGGTCATTACCTACTAAACCCAAATGTTTCGAATAGTTCGCTTGCGTTGGCTTGGTTTCCCTAGCTTTCAGAATACCCAAAATGTAACTTCCGTGATTGTCCCAAGATAACATACTCGGGTTTTCCGTCCCAATGTAGTGGAATGGTATGAAAATTCTGCCAACTGTCGATGGTCATTCAAAACCTGACATGTCTCGAGCTGATTTCAACGGAAGACTAACTCACACGACAGTTTTCAAAGGTTCTTTTGCTGCAGCGAAAAATGTCCACCGTGTGTTCCACTGGTGTAAATGCATTCAGGAAGTCACTCAGGAAAATTCACTCAGAAAATTGTCTGAGTGACAAATCCTGATTCATTTTCGCGCACCTCTGAGTGGTTTTCCCTGAGTGATCAAAACCTGAATGGTATTCCCAGAGTGGTTCATTTCTGAGTGGCTTTCTTTGAGTGATGCGTTCCTGAGTGGCGCTTTTCTAGCTGTCTTAAAATGTCAAATATTACTGATACGAAAATGGAAAAAACTGCATCCCGGTGTCGAAATCAAGTCCGATCCAAATCTGCGGTCCATTTTACGATAGCTTGCCATGGGCTCCCCGAACTCCTGTAAATGTGGCCTGATTTCTTTGAAACAAAAACTGCCCTTGTCAATCGTCGAGAACATGCCGCTGATCAAATTTGAGCCAAAAACTCCTTCAAGTTCCGGTTTTGCGAGCCTCTTGATTTTCTGAATGGCACCGTCCTGAGTGCCCCTGCCTGAGTGTCGATCAGAATTAAGGAATTTTCTGAGTGGCACTCAGATTTCTGAATGCCATTCAGACTTCTGAAAATCACTCAGAAATTTTCTGAGTGGCATTCAGACTTCAGAAAACCACTCAGAATTGTCTGATTGCCATTCAGAAATCAGAAAACCACTCAGGGTTTTCTGAATGCCATTCAGAAATTAGGAAAACACTCAGGAAATCCTGAATGCATTTACACCAGTGTCAATTTCATTGCACACATTACGAAAAAGCCGCTCTGGACTTCTCCCCATGCCAAATTTTAAACTTTTCTTGACGTCAGCCATCAAGATGGGGTGCCTGAGAAAGAATTGCGTGGGATGCCGAAGTCGAAGATGCTCTGCACGGCCGCGAGGCGGGCTGCAGCTACAAAAAATAGCGTGTATCAACAATTACATGTAACTTCCATGGCACCCATTACCCAATGTTGCAGCGGCACTAGGTAAAAAAAAATTTCGCTAAAAGGTCGGCGTTAGAGTATTATTTGACCATGAAACGTCAAATAAGCCACAGCGAGCCCGAGTAAGCCGTTAAGGTCGAATTTCACACTTTGTAACTTCCGTGATAACGTGACTTCCGTGATAAAAACACCAGTATAAACGCATGTAAATACCTGAGGGCTTACTTTTTACGAAGGTAGTACAAGGTCTTGACTATGAATACCATTGCCGTAACTCTAGTATCATTCAGGACTCCAGTGATTACGAAAACTAAATTCGATGATTCTTACCGTCGGCAAATCAGGAACGTCAAAACTACCCCGAAACGTGAGAATCGCTCACGTGTGCACTCTAATGTTTTACTATGAAAATTGACCTCTGTTATTTGTATGTTATTCGTATGTTACAGTGAATCAGCGCAAGCATAATACGAAGCGATGTTTTTTTCGTAATACGAATCTTTTTAGCTTTTTCATTGTAAGATACAAAGAAAAACCTCCGTTATAAAAAGAAAAGCCACCTTCGCACTATGCTTGCGCCATTTCCTTCGCATTGTGGGAAATTCTTGACAAGTGTGGAATAGCGTACAAAGCCCCTACCTACGCCTTTATCTCTTTGTATGGTGCTTAAGAGGAGAGGTGCACATTCGTAGACTGCACCCTCTGCACTTCGAAGTGTTGCCACTGACAATTCCACATCTCTGCATTACAAGAGAGTGAAGTTTGCTATACTCAGTTTACCAGTTTTCAGTGGATGCTGGCCATTTCTGGAAAAAGGGAGGGTGGGATTTTCATAACACTAACTGGTGCATCTTTTCCAGGGATTGTACTGCTTACGCGGGGAGAAGATGAATGTGACTCTTCCGAAATTTCCGCAACTGCCTTACGGACATTACACAGTTAACGTTACTGTGCAGAAGCGCAAGACCCGCCTCCATTTCAGCAGTAATTGCGTCGAAGTTGTCGTTTTGCCTCGACCCTAGAAAGGTCTGGTGATTAGTCGCTCTCAAACCAGCATAAAGGGTCATACACTACAAGAAAAAATGGCGGCTTAGTACACAGCTGTGGGGGCGTACTTGGAAGCACACACCTACATTGTGAAACCAAACATGGACAACTCTACACTACAAATCTAACCATCTGCTTAGCACGCACTTCCAAATGCATGCTTGAAACTACATACTTACATAAGCATGCTTGTCCATGCATGCACTTACAAATGCATATGCGTAGCATGCAGTTGTAAGTGTGTACTTGCCAAGCATGTACTTGTAAGTGCGTGCTTGGCAAAGCATGCGTTAGTAAGCGTGTTGGAAAGTGTGTCCTTGCTAGCATGCGTTTGTAAGTGCTCCGTACTACTCGTGTAGTGCTTGCTGATTGTGGAATAAGAAATAAAAGTTTCAGTGGAAGAGGAAGTAGAAGAGTTAGATTACTACATGTAGTACATGTACTATATGAATGTGTTGTTCGGAACATAGAAATTTTATAATAAGATATATTTTCCTCAAGGGAACGTGTGTAAGTGAAGCCGCTTCTTCAGTATCCACAAGTCTCAAAACATCGTCAAACTGGTCAAATGATTCTCTATTATCGAACCAAATAACACACCAACCATAAGAGCACTGATTTCCGTGGATTTCCTTCCATGTTTCCCGAAGATAACTATGACGTATGATGAAATATCCCTTCTAACCAAAATCCACAATTATGATCAACAGGGCGGCAACTGCAGTGAACCTCGACTTTGAAAAGTGGAACTCATAAATGCGAGAAGAAGAAACGATGGACACTTCTCCTGACTTTGATCATTAGCGTGGCTTTTGTAATTTATTCAAAAGAACCGATTACTTTTTCAAGGCCCCACATCTGTATTGGGTGATAGCTCCATTACACTGAAAAGCAGAAATGTGATAGCTACACTACACGATGCCTATGAGCGATTCTCACGTTTCGGGGTAGTTTTGACGTTCCTGATTTGCCGACGGTAAGAATCATCGAATTTAGTTTTCGTAATTACTGGAGTCCTGAATGATACTAGAGTTACGGCAATGATATTCATAGTCAAGACCTTGTACTACCTTCGTAAAAAGTAAGCCCTCAGGTATTTACATGCGTTTATACTGGTGTTTTTATCACGGAAGTTACGTTATCACGGAAGTTACAAAGTGTGAAATTCGACCTTAACGGCTTACTCGGGCTCGCTGTGGCTTATTTGACGTTTCATGGTCAAATAATACTCTAACGCCGACCTTTTAGCGAAATTTTTTTTTACCTAGTGCCGCTGCAACATTGGGTAATGGGTGCCACGGAAGTTCATGTAATTGTTGATACACGCCATTTTTTGTAGCTGCAGCCCGCCTCGCGACCGTGCAGAGCATCTTCGACTTCGGCATCCCACGCAATTCTTTCTCAGGCACCCCATCTTGATGGCTGACGTCAAGAAAAGTTTAAAATTTGGCATGGGGAGAAGCCCAGAGCGGCTTTTTCGTAATGTGTGCAATGAAATTGAACACACGGTGGACACTTTTCGCTGCAGCAAAAGAACCTTTGAAAACTGTCGTGTGAGTTAGTCTTCCGTTGAAATCAGCTCGAGACATGTCAGGTTTTGAATGACCATCGACAGTTGGCAGAATTTTCATACCATTCCACTACATTGGGACGGAAAACCCGAGTATGTTATCTTGGGACAATCACGGAAGTTACATTTTGGGTATTCTGAAAGCTAGGGAAACCAAGCCAACGCAAGCGAACTATTCGAAACATTTGGGTTTAGTAGGTAATGACCCTATCTAATCCCAGCAACAAACCCCATGTCGATATCTACCCTCGTTTGGGCACAGGGACCAAAAGAAACGAAACTACCCCGAAACGTGAGAATCGCTCCTGCCGTTCGTGGCCGGTGGTTGTCATTGGTGTGTTGCTCGTCGCGCCGTGCTGACCCTTTTCTTCACCTCGTCGTGCGCCGTCCGTGCCGCCCGCCGTCGCTTGTCAGGTGAGTCTTTCTGCCCCTTGTCTGACCTCTGCTCCTGTTGTACTGTGATTGGTATTGTTACTTGTGCTTTGATCTTCGTTGAGTTTCAGCGCGTCAGGGCACGAGCATTGTTGTGTTTGTT
The DNA here is from genome assembly GCA_030522485.1 of Stenchaetothrips biformis. NCBI lineage: Eukaryota > Metazoa > Arthropoda > Insecta > Thysanoptera > Thripidae > Stenchaetothrips > Stenchaetothrips biformis. Next base: position 3,148,067 of record CM060095.1, on the reverse strand, counting down.
CATGAGTCGGTTGCACTGTGATTCCAAACGCTATGAACATAGCGCGTATGGTGCAATGCATTGAGACATCGCGCCACACGTGCAATGCCATAGTCACATTGCGCCTTACGTGCGATGCGTCCCGAAAAGGCCTTATGCTAGTGCATAGGAAGGCATTGCACCACACGTGCGATGCAAAAGCATAGCGCCAATTGGCGCGATGAAAACGGCTTCAAACGCATAGCGCCAATTGACGCTATATTCATAGCGTTTGGATTCACAGTGTGCGTAGTTGTTAGTTCTAATTTTGACGTTCTTATCTTTCTTCCTTCTTTTCTGTCCGGTGTCTGGTACAGTGATGTTTGGATCGTGCCAAACGGAGGGTTCAGGAAATCGAGGTAGTTCTTAAGACTTGTATGCGTAACTGGTAATATATTCTGGTACGGTTTCTTTAGCACAAGTTCGGTCCACACACCTTCACAGTTATTGTGACTCCCGGCGACTGCCTCGAGCCCCTCTCTCCGCAGGGCTCAGGGGCTCCGCTCGCCGCCAAGGGCCCGGCGGGCCACCGCTCAGCCGGCCTCCGCGCGGTGAGCGTTTGTTGGTGGGGTTTTATATTAGTGTCAGCAGTTTCGCTACCGTAACATCCGCCGAGCTTAAAGATTGAAGACGTCCCGCGACATATATCCAAGGCGAAAAAATTACTAAACGCGGAGCCAATTTCAGGTTACAAACGAAAGTAGTCATTAAGCTAAAACTAATAATACAATTTAAGAGGTGTGTAGACCAAATACAAGGAAAGTTTGTACATTACAGAAAAACACAAGGTGAAATAATCACACAACATACGTATTTCGCACAGGTTAAACACAGAACAAAACACAGTTTACACAAAAAAAACAACATTTTCTCCCCCAAACAAAGTTATAATCTAATACCCAATTATAAGTGCGAATCGATTAATATATCCTTCTGAATGGATTTGACGGTAGGTTATAGAGTTCGCTGTTGTTTGAAACTTTACTAGTTTCGCAAGTATACCTGTCAGGTTCCATCAAAATATTCCTAGTACTAAGAAGAAAAATATAGACATGATTTGTAGTTAAAACAGGGCTTACAGTAAAAGTTTTTTTGTGGTTTTTTTTGTAATTATAGACTAACTAGTAATAGCGGTGTATTGATATTACCCTACTCCTGATCTCTTTCTTCTTACTCGTGAGTACCGGGCAGGGCTTCTTCTCCGTGTGACTTTTATGGCCGCGCCGTGGGAACGCTGGCGAAAGGGCCGATTTCTTCTTCCTTTCGCAAAATGCTGAGGTGGGCCAGCACTGCTTTGGCGCACAAAGCAACCACAGTGGGCTGTGGCAGGCGTTACACCTCGCCACAGCTCGCGCAACTCTTAGTTGTAATGAGTTATACGCCTGGGCTTAAGGCCTACGCCACCAATTTTAAATGTAACTGTTCAAGATTTTATAGGTGGCGTGGGAAGTTCTGCAAATCCCTCGGCTAGGATAGAGCGCGCCAGACGCCTTCTCATTTCCGTCCGGCTTCCTCCTATACAGGACTCAGCTTAGGCAGCGAGGCAATGCCTTCGCTGTGCTTCCTCAAAATTCACTCAGCAATTTGACAGAGACGTAAAAATGTGGTGATCCGGAAAAATTGACGTCCCGGGCAAGGCTCTGCGATGACTCCTTGGGCTCATCGCACTCCATGTTGTAAGTCACACGTGGGTCACGCCACTGGCAACTACGGTTCTCACTGAGTACCCTATGCTAATTACTACATTACTTATTTAAGAAAAAACAGAGAAAAGAAAACCACTTACTAGTTTATTAATCTATATCTAAGTCTTACAATCTAGCTGCAGCCCTTTGACGTAATTCCTGTAATTCGATTTGCGACGCGTCTTGGTTTACCGGTTGAGGCTGGGGCGCCGCAACATTTGCTGGCCCAGCAAATCTCCTAATCGCACTGCGACCACAGCCCCACAACCTTGAAATTAGTCCGGTTTTTAAGTTTACCCAACACCAGAATGCCGCTATTGCGGAAAGACAAATTAGGGTGAAAATGATAGTTTCAACCCAGTCCGATTTGTAAAGGGGTAATTGCTTCCATGCCGGACCGGTGTTGCCAAAGGGCGCAACTGTAGCTAATTCTATTGGCGGTAGAGTCACATTATCTGCAAGAAGCACTAGTGCATGGCTTTGAGGAACAAAAACTTCGAGCAGCGAGAAATTGCCCATATCAGACCACGAGTTATCAACCTTCACATGCGCAGTCGTCCCCTTGGGCAAGAAACAAGCACTGCCCGACGGTATTAGACTGCGGCTACCCGCATTTTGTTCAATCAATGTACAATGACACGGGAGTACAATTTCATTCCTTCCCGAGACTAAAGCCTTAATAGTACGAACAACAACATTATGACAAATTACATCTAAGTCACTGGTCGGGTTAAGCACAGAAAATGTATCGTTCCAAATTTATTGAACTGTGGACTCCTTTATATCATTACAGGAGATATGACAATGGTCCTGCAAATCGGACACTTCCATTCCTGTCAAAATTCTATGTATACAGTTGGTCAAACCACTATTTTCACTAACCCTGGGTATGATTTTCACAAATTTAGTATTGAGCACTTCGTCACCGTCTAGTGGCCGAATGGATTCACCATCTGATGCTATGACAACAGTTTTATCTAGAACTGAGCACGTATGTGAGTTTAACAAGAAATACAGGGGTTTGATGGAGAATACTGTCCATTTATTTCCTGCTGTAGTAATTGGGATATTTAGCGTAATTGCAAGACTAGTTTGACTGATGAGATTAAATTGGGCTGATTTCAACAGGTGATACAAATCAATTTTATCATAGAGAATAGCTAGTTTGAAATCGCCTGCATTTAACAAAATATTCTTTTGGTTTAGGATTCTTTTAAGTTCTCCTTCCGAGACAGCAAGCCGATCTAACATATTTGCCTGACAACTGTAATAATATACTGATTTCATTGCTAACAGGTGACTTTGAAGCATTTGAATCATTGATTGCAATTGGATTGTCATGAGTAATTTATGAAAGACAATATCTCCATCAGTTTGAGAGTCATTAAGGGGGGATCCTAGTGTAGCGGGGTCAAAAGAAGGGTGTTTTTGGTTTGTTTTTTTTTAAAAAAAACTACAGCTTCAATCTAAAATCCGAAGACAGGGTTGAATTTGTGGTTCTTTAATCACTTCAGAAAAAAAAAAATTGTGGTGATAGAGTGAAAAATGTTGCTGCACGGTCCGCTGCAAAATGGCCTGGAGCGCCTGGACGGGCGTACACTTACAGCCCAAACGGTTGATCCGATCGAGCTAAAATTTTTTGTGAATGTTCCCGACACTAGTAGCCATAATCTGAACTAGAAGATCCGGGATCGGAGTATCCCTTCATAGAAAAACAAACAAAGATAGCTAAGGCTAGGACTGCGTTGTGTGTAGTTCTGTTTACGTTTGTCAGACCATTAAAAATAATACTAAAACTTACGTAAAGACCAGCTGCGTATCAATTTGTGTCAAAAACAGACATTTAAGACAGTCTCATAATACCTAAAGGACAAGTTATTCACAGAGACGTGCAGTAAAATAGTCCAGTTCACCCAGTTCACCTAGCTTTAAGGTTAGAAAAAAGCACAGCCCCCGTGTCCAGATCGTTTCGTCTTAGATTCAGAAGTACCATCAAACCTCGCTACAAGGTGCAGCTACGCGCCCACTCTTTTCGAAAAGGGACTTATAGTCACACTCAAACTACGTTAGGGATAGTTTTATCACAAATGCATTTGCACAGGCACGCAGTTTAATGTCCTATTTCACTCCGATTCAAAGAGTTTAGAACAATTAGGGTTGGTATTTCTGAAAACAACAGGGCCTGCGCGCAGCGGCGCGGGACACTCTGGCCAACAATCACCGACCGACCGGCCGATCCAAATGGCCACGTTCGAAAACAACGTCTATACCATTGTTGAAGCTCTTCTAGCTGCAGTAAAAGACAATTTTGATTCGAACGCGCTTTTTCAAGGGAGCGAGCGTTTTTGGTGTAAGCTGTACAGAGGCGAAAAGGAGCGCTGCTATTGGTCGGATTCCATTTCCGGTGGCTCGGCTCCCCCCTCTCCCTCTGTTTTTCGCTGACGAGTCGAGTTTTGCCATGGAAACGGCGATTTCAACTCAAAATTCCTCAAAATTGGCCCTACACTTTTCAACCACATTTCACCACTGAAATCAGGGTACAAAGATCTACCACTCTGCCAAATCTTATCGAAATCGTATAGAAAATTTCGGATTTGCATAAGGGGCCAGACTGACAATAAAAATAAAAAAAAAACCCAACCCCGGTGAGGCTATAAGGCTACTTCGTGCCTAAAAAATCAAAACTTTGAAAATTTTGCCTAAATTTTGGTACTAAAAGTTTAACTTGCTCAAAAAAAATACTAAAAGTTATTATTTTTCGAAGATTCTAGTTCAGATACTGGACCGATCCCTAATGAGTCTAAAAAAAATTCGAACGACTGTTTCAGGCGTTTGAGTCGACCTGCAGTTGTACGCCCGTCCAGGCACTGCACGCAAAACATGCCATTTTGCAGCGGACCGTGCAGCAACATTTTTTAATTTATCACCATAATTTTTTTTTTCTGAAGTGATTAAAGAACCACAAATTCAACCCTGTCTTCGGATTTTAGAGTGAAGCTTTAGTTTTTTTTTAAAAAAATCTCCAAAACACCCTTCTTTTGACCCCGCTACACTAGGATCCCCCCTTAAGTGACTCTACCAGAACGTTGTACGCTTTTGTATATTGAGACATCATTTCTTGCATAGTTTTGGATAAGCCTTGTATTTGAACAGCTTGAGTATTCGTATCCGAAATTAAATCTTAAGTTTTATTCCTGATTGCGCCAACATCGTTACCAAGATTATTTAAGCTTTCAATAACTGCGTTTAGCATATCATCAGTTACCGTTCCCTCGACGAAGTGCCTGATTTTTCCTAAAAACGGAAGCAAGGACCTCCTCTGTCTAGTTGCCACTGGACCTAGTTTTGCGAAGATGTGAGAAAGTTCTTGATTAATCTGTGTACTAGTTTTATGGAGGTCTTTAATTACCTGGCAAACTTCTTTATTACTTTTAATATCTTTACATGTAACTGTATCTGAATATGCAATGACTACCATTGAGGGTAAGTTTGCGGTCAAATTTATCTGGATGGGATCAGAGGCAATGAGCAGGTGAGGTAAGGCTTCTATTTGAATGCCCTTGGATTGGACGACTTGCACTCCGTCTGCGTCACCACGCACAATGTGCGGCGTTAAAGCCACACAAGACAGAAACCACCACCAAGCGAACATCTAATGGAGAAAGAATTGACTCAATTAACGTTTAACTCATTATTTTAACAAAAACTCCCCAAAGAAAATTAATGTTTACAACCAAATAAATTCATAATAGTTCTAATTTAGATAAGGAGAGAGCAAATATATTGCTAATTTTGCAGTCGTCAGGAGATCACCAGTGATACATATAAATTATAACCGGAGTGTTCTGAAAGATTTTAATGAGAAGGTTAATGGTTAAATCTAACGGTATAGAAACCAGGCCATCAGCGGTGCGGGGCATGGCGATCTCGCAGATATTATTGCAATACATGAAATCTCTCAGTGCGAACAGTGATTTTTCTATATTCTCAATTGTAGGTTTGTGAAAGCAACGATCCTTTGTAATTAAATTTATAATGAATCTAGTATCTCGCCAAAGTGCCACCAAACCACCAACATCTCTCTGTGAAGTTAAAATATCATTCCTCAGATCAAATAACTGCTGAAAATTTACCGCAATTCCACGAGACATTTTTGCGTCTCTTGAAATGCAATGGGTTAAACTAATATGAGACGGACCTGAGAACAAGTCACTTTGCACGTGGATTAACTGCATTCTGTATTTCTCTGTAAAAGTGGAAAACAAATACACAGAATTACATCACAACACAACAACAAACAACGGTCAGCGCACCAACTTCAAACGAAAATGCACTGAACGAAATCAATTGAATGATTAAAAAAAAAAATTTTCTCTACGCTCTTATGAGCAAAAAAAATTGTCGGGATGTATATAGTATTTAGCGTCCTGAAGTATCAAAGAGTAGTTTTGAATATTCGCGCCGTCGTCGTTCAGCTGTCCCCGAGACAGCGTCCCTTCGCGCGGCTAGTGGCGTGCGTTTCTAGTGCAAACTGCTACTGGAGTGGATGCTGTGCCGGGCATGTAGTTCTAGGTCTGAAAAGAATTGTGGCTGGTTATCCCTGCTATGTTTACATCATGTTGTTTTGTAGCGCGAAACATATATCTTTTATGACGGTTGATTTTGTCTGATCCATGCCGAAATATTTATAGGTAAATGAGTATAGATTTTACGTTGGCAGTTGTCATTCGTTCTCCCGCGAATGTCTGTTCTGGAGATGGCCCCGGCGCCAGTCCGAATCCCTTACTATGCACAAATTTGATTCCACGGTGGGCCTGCATGTTGGACTCGTCAGTGTTTGTCCAGCCTGTGTCGTGAATAGTTTTGCTTGCTGCAATGGCTGCCGCCGCACCCGCCTTGGCTGTTGCCTCATATTTTATCATTCCGGGGGGGCCCCAGGGGGTACCGACTATCACCTGTGGGCACTGCTTCGCCCGGGCCTCTAGTCAGCGCCGCAGCAAGCGGTTCGTTCGTTTGGCGATTGATTGGAAGATGGGCAAGTTCGTGTTCCAATCGCATCCTGTGATAGGGCTGTGCGGTATACCAGTATGCAGGTATTGATACCGGTATTTTTTTATACCGGCAAGGCGGTATGGAATTACTCATTCACTTGGTTTACCGGTTTTCCACTTGTACCGGTATTGCGCAAAATACCGGTAAAACTAGTATACCGGAATACCGGTACGGTATCGGTATTTTTTCTGAACCGGTATTCCCGACTACCAACACAAACTACGCAAAATTCTATGTCACGTCTCCGTTTTGATACCCGTTATTTATAAAACGTTGATTACTATGCGCCATTTGACATTTTTAAGTTTTTATTTGCCAGTGACGTTTTATATAACGTTTTTCTTAATCAAATAAAGGTTTTGTATTTTATCGAATTTTTTAAAATTGAAAAACCGCAATTTTGAAAAATACCGGCACGTTTGGCAATACCAGTATTTTGATCAATACCGGTATACCGGAGTCAACCGGTATACCGGTATCAGAGAAGATACCGGTATATTCAAACCCCGGTATCAATACCGCTCTACCGGTATGATACCGGTACATTCATATACCGCCTGCCGCACAGCCCTACTACGAACTACGGAAAGAAAGAATCGAAAAAGCGGTACAATCGGCAAGAAAGGCCATCCGCGCAAAACACGCAAAGTTTCTCGAAAGACAAAATAAACACCGCGAAGACATAACCCTGAAACAAGGGCAGCTAGTCTACGTAAGAAACAGGCCCAAATCGGACCTGAGCGCGCGATTCGCGGGGAGCCTAGCACCGAAATACAAAGGACCCTTCGAAATTAAAGAACTAATCTCGAAACAGATAGTTCTAATGAACGGAACAGACCCACAACCATGTAGAGTACATGTACAGGACATAAAAATATGCCCCACCGTGCCCGGAAAAGAAGAGCTGGAAAGGAAGAATTAAGGAATACTGAACAAAACAAAACAAACAAAATACAAAACGGATACTCTATTTATTAACTATCATCGAACCCACGACCACTCGGCCCCAAAAATTTCCAAAACAATCCTTTTGATAGCAGACACCTGCTCCCAGTGCTCTCCCCGGAACTTCTCCCCGACCTCCCGCGGCACGTGGTCAACATGCCAGTAGGCCAGGGCAAAAAGGATCGACGGTGGCCGGCGCCGATCTTTCTGCGTCTCCGCAAGCAAGGCCTTATCCAGCGCCAACGCGTCGTCGGCCCACTCGCACCTGGCCGGCTGGAAGTTGGCCAGCCGTGTGAGATGCAGAGCCACCTCGTACTCAGGGGTACCGACCATGGACAACGCCTCGAAAGAAGACATCTGAAACACAAAGGATTTTCCACAGTTAAACCACGAGCGGATGAAAGAGAGAGAGAAAAAAGAAAAGAACAAGACGCAACGACAACTAACGAACACCGGACACGGGTTTTATTCGACCCCATGCGTTAAGGTCTCCGGGGCGATAAAAATCAACAGGTCTACAGAAACCCCGCGCGCCGCAAAACGGCGACCTCAAACAAGACAAGACTCAACGTACACCGAGAACAAGACCGACAGCACAACCCCGGCCAAAAATCACGACGGCACAGTCAATAGAACGGCCAGGAAAAGCGCTACATTTTGAGGAAATAACGGCATAGCCGAACCATCAGGCCGGACGACCAGCCGGGAGCCAGCACATGCTGACACCAGCAGCCAACGCGACACCGCCGCAACGAATCGCACCCCCTCCCCCCCGCCGCGAGCCGCTACCATGACCCGCGAGAGAGAGACGAAGGGACACCAAAAGCCCCAAACTCACTTTATCAGGCGATTTAACCAACGGGATCGGAAAACGGAGTACGGGTCAGTAGACCACGGGACAGCGAGCCGAGGAACGGGAGCGGGAGTTGAAAAGCGGCCGGCTGATACAGCAAGACCTAAAAAAAAAAAGGAAAGAGAAACGGTTAGAATACCACCAACAAACACCACCAACAGAAAACAAGGCTTTCAGAACGAAAAAAAAGTGCACCAACTTACCAAGAACAAAAGATGAAGCGCCAATCGAGGATCGAGTTGAACAGCGGCCGGCTGATACAGCAAGACCTAAACAAAAAAGAAAGAGAAACGGTCAGAACACCACCAACGGAAAACAAGGCCCTCAGAATGAAAAAAACATTGCACCAACTTACCAAGAACAAAAGATGAAGTGCCAAGCGAGGATCGAGTTGAACAGCGGCCGGCTGATACCGCAAGACCTAAACAAAAAAAGAAAGAGAAAGGGTTAGAACACCACCAACGGAAAACAAGGCCCTCAGAATGAAAAAAACAGTGCACCAACTTACCAAGAACAAAAGATGAAGTGCCAAGCGAGGATCGAGTTGAACAGCGGCCGGCTGATAGAGCAAGACCTAAACAAAAAAGAAAGAGAACCGGTTAGAACACCACCAACGGAAAACAAGGCCCTCAGAATGAAAAAAAAAACAGTGCACCAACTTACCAAGAACAAAAGATGAAGCGCCAATCGAGGATCGAGTTGAACAGCGGCCGGCTGATAGAGCAAGACCTAAACAAAAAAGAAAGAGAACCGGTTAGAACACCACCAACGGAAAACAAGGCCCTCAGAATGAAAAAAACAGTGCACCAACTTACCAAGAACAAAAGATGAAGTGCCAAGCGAGGATCGAGTTGAACAGTGGCCGGCTGATACAGCAAGACCTAAACAAAAAAGAAAGAGAAACGGTTAGAACACCACTAACGGGAAACAAGGCCCTCATAACGAAAAACATTGCACCAACTTACCAAGAACAAAAGATGAAGTGCCAAGCGAGGATCGAGTTGAACAGCGGCCGGCTGATACAGCAATACCTAAACAGAAAAGAAAGAGAAACGGTTAGAACACCACCAACGGGAAACAAGGCCCTCAGAATGAAAAAAACATTGCACCAACTTACCAAGAACAAAAAAAGAAGCGCCAATCGAGGATCGAGTTGAACAGCGGCCGGCTGATACAGCAAGACCTAAACAGAAAAGAAAGAGAAACGGTTAGAACACCACCAACGGGAAACAAGGCCCTCAGAATGAAAAAAACATTGCACCAACTTACCAAGAACAAAAAAAGAAGCGCCAATCGAGGATCGAGTTGAACAGCGGCCGGCTGATACAGCAAGACCTAAACAAAAAAGAAAGAGAACCGGTTAGAACACCACCAACGGAAAACAAGGCCCTCAGAATGAAAAAAAAAACAGTGCACCAACTTACCAAGAACAAAAGATGAAGCGCCAATCGAGGATCGAGTTGAACAGCGGCCGGCTGATAGAGCAAGACCTAAACAAAAAAGAAAGAGAACCGGTTAGAACACCACCAACGGAAAACAAGGCCCTCAGAATGAAAAAAAACAGTGCACCAACTTACCAAGAACAAAAGATGAAGTGCCAAGCGAGGATCGAGTTGAACAGCGGCCGGCTGATACAGCAAGACCTAAACAAAAAAGAAAGAGAAACGGTTAGAACACCACCAACAGGAAACAAGGCCCTCAGAACGAAAAACTGTGCACCAACTTACCAAGAACAAAAGATGAAGTGTCAAGCGAGGATCGAGTTGAACAGCGGCCGGCTGATACAGCAAGACCTAAACAAAAAAGAAAGAGAAACGGTTAGAACACCACCAACGGGAAACAAGGCCCTCAGAATGAAAAAAAAACAGTGCACCAACTTACCAAGAACAAAGCCGAAACAAGGCAAAGAAAAAAAAAACCGGACAGCGGGCCAATAAACAAGCGGCCGACTGACACAGCAAGACCGGCGAGAGTGGCACTGACAACAGAAAAGGGAAAAACATCAGAGAAATGAATAATGGCTTGAGAGGAAAATCATACCCGCACAGAATACAAATTGGAACTAGCAACCGGCACCGAGGAATGAACAAAAACTCGCGCCACGAAGCACAGACCATCAACGAAACCGAAACGCAAACGTAACCACATATCACTTACACAATAAAAAGAAAAGAGCACAAACTCACCTGTCGAACAGATAACGGACGGCGCGAAGAGCGGGAATGACGACATGGTCCGCCCGGAGACGGCTGAGTCAGCTGATCAAAATGGCGCGACATCCCGGCAGCAACGAGAACATGCGAAACGGGCACAAGGCCAACTGAACCAAAATAAATCCGGGTAGGTGACGCAAGGGGCACCGGAGCATCCCCGACTATAAAGAGGGCGAGTGCCACAGGAGGAAACGCAGTCAAGCGCGACCCCTGAGCACGGACAGCACCCTTGCGTCGCCGCCACCCACGGACCAGAGCCAAAAGAACCTACAACACAACGCATACCCCATGTGAGTACAGTGCATCAAGAAATTGACCAGTCAAAATTCAGTGCCCCGCCCCCCCTCTAGGCGCCCCTCGGCCAACGCCGACCGCCAGCAGGGGATCGCCGCCCTCAGCAAATCATAAGCCAGCAGGCCACCGAATCGCATCGCCCTACTGCCTGAGTTTTACTTTTCTCTCTCGCTCTCGCTGCTTTCGGCGGCCCGGCCGGCCCATACCGGCCAACGAGGCCCTCGCGGATTCCCGTACGATTTTCCTAATCTATTTTTCCTAAATCGCTTTTCCTAATGGCCTCTTTTCAGAATGGATAGTTTTCCGAGGCCGTTTTTCCTAAAACTTGAATTTTCTAACGTTTCCTAATTGTTTCCTAACGATGTAAATCAAAGGAATAGGTGGGAAATTTTCATCTGTCAGGATGGCCACTGGCCAGCCTGAATGCGCCAACAATGCTGGGTGAGTAGCAAGGGTATCAAGCGGGTGGCCACACGACCCCCATTCCAAATTGAAGTTTCGGTTCAAACTCTTCAAAATTTGCAATGGCAGAAGTAATAGGCAAACAATTACATCTAAATGGGTTTCTTTATTACAAGAATAATTCGTCAAAGGGCAAAATATATTGGATTTGTAAGCGCGGCAAGAGTGAAAAGACCTGCAAAGCAACGGCGATCACCATCGGGGAAGGAGCGGATCTGCGAGTGCTGAAAGGGGAATACAGCCAACCTGAGCACAGTCATCCACCTGACAGGGAAGAAGTTGGGGCCGCCAAAGTGGTGCGGAATCTGAAGAATCGCTGCGACAGCAGTTGACATCAGCACGCGCTGCGCGACACCATACTAAGCCCCCCTTTTTTAATCTCTCCGTCCAACGAAGAGAAATAAAATGCAAACTCTCCATTATTTTTTTTCCTTTTTCCAAAATCAACAGCAAGCTGCGATGGCCCCAAAACGCAACTCCAAAGAAACGACGGACTCCCTGATGCAGTTCGATGGCGCAACGAGGGTGCAAATCCTTCTTCTGACACTGTCTTACCAGTGCAACGTCACCCTCCGGTCACGCGAGCTCTGCCGGGACTTCACCAAACTCATCCAGGACATAAAAGGACAGCTCAACGGCCTGGAACATCCACTTCATCTGGCCCACACTGTCAAGAGATGTCATTATTTTACAACTCAACTTTCTACAAATAATGTCGTAACTTTACAGATAAATATTCGTAAAATAACGACAGGAATTGGAAAAGTACTAAAAGTTTCATCTTTGGACAAACTTATCTTAAAATTACAGGAAAAATGTTGTAATTTCACAATAAAATCTCAAACTTACAGAAGAACGCTCGTCATTTAACAAATATGTCCATTTTTTTTATGAGGTAACGTGTCTTTTTATGAGTTGAGTCCTTTTTTTTAGTATTATTGTCCGTTAAATCTGTACCACAAAGTGCTCGTAAATTTACAAGAAAATTGTAAAATAACAAGTGGCTTGTAATTTTACAAACTGCTTCTTAAATTTACAAGCCAATTTGTAAATTTGCAAGACAAATCGTAAATGCATGTGTGAAAATGTGGATTGTCGTTTCTTTTACCTCAGTATAGAAGGAAGCTAAAGCTAAAAATCCGTAGATCGCAAGAAATTTGATGACTTAATTTGTTTATTTAGGAGTATTTTGTAGATTTACGAAAAAAAATTGATGATGTGATAGTAATTGAAAATTAACAATAGGATTGTGGTACAAATTTAACAGATAATAAATCTAAATTTTACAAAAAAAATTCTTACAGTGCAAGGAGTACTGGACACCATCATAAGGTACTCGAACATCCCGGCACAGCTACAGCGGAAAATCCTCGAAGCCCAGTCGTACCTAAGAAACCTCGAAAACGACACCCTGAGACGCATGGGCCAGTGGTCAACAGCCTACATAGGGGCCGAAGAGCGAGCGCAGGCCCGAGACTTCTTCGCAGACCTTCCACAACAACAGGAAAAGCACACCGACCGGACCAGACGCGGCGAAAGCCCAGTCGTCGGGATCCGAGAGCTTTTCCCACCCCCACCACATCACATCAGGGCACAGCAATGGGCCCACACCTTCTGGCAGCACGACGCTCCGCGCGTCCAACCAACGGCCCGTGCGGGCGCCTACCTCGAGCCGTACCCGCGCCGACCCGCAGCCATGCACCGCCACGGACATGTGACAACGTGTATGACTCCAAGAGGGATGCCAACAAGACGACCCAACCCCACGAACTACAGGTACTGAACCCTCATACGCCAAACGACCCCAACCGGACCTGGAACTGCAATAAATCTTGGAAAAACCTATGGAGAAAACTCTTGAACTAAGAAAATGTACTATATTGGAAAAACAATAAAAGGGTTAAAAAAAAATGAACAAGCGAAGACACCCCCAATCTCAAAAAAAAAACAAAAAAAAAAACAAAAAAAAAAACGAAAGAGCCAATCATGGCCCCGGCGCCGCAGGCGCGAAACAGAAAACACAACAAACAGACGCACCACCCGAGCACCCCGTAGAGCAGACTAGGGAGGCCGGACTATAAAACCAGGGCGACAAAGAACGGCTAGTTAGTCTCATCGCAACCATGCCAAGCCAACGCGCAGTGAACATGGAGCGACGCCGCGCTACGAACTACGAAGGCAGAGACCTCCGGCACAAGATTAGCCGGGGACGCCTGCGCTGGTCAGCACCGTGCCGCTGCTGCACCGCGACCCCGATCAACCACCCGCGACGCAACAGGAGGACAGCCCGAAGAAACCCTCTTAACGGGGGACACAGAAACTCGGTGAGTCAAAGAAAAAAGAAGACAACTTCCGCGGCCGAAACCGGGTTAACGCTGGACGGCGTGCAAAGTGACAAACCGAAAAGTAATGTGAGCTCTCTCTGACACCCGGCACGCGGCAGGGAGAAAACCTTGACCCAAGGCTCCGAACCGCGGCAGCCAGGCGGGAACTGACCGAGCTGCAATGGGAGACCCAACGGAGGCAACGCGGCGACGCCAGGGAGCCCAGAGGCTACCGCGACCACCCACCAAGGCCACAGGGAGCAGCGAACCGCCATGACGTCAGCAGTCGAAGACACGAGGACCAGCACCGCGGAGCCGGGGAGTTCAGGGACTACAGCGACCACCCTACAAGGCCGCGGGGAGCAGCAGAACACCACGACATCAGCAGTCGGAGGCAGGATGACCTGCACCGGAGCCACAGCCCCGGAGCGCGAGAACTCCCAACCCATCGACCCCCAAGGCCACCGGCGCAGCGCGGCAACCAAACAGCCCACACTAATCCGCCGGCTGCCAGTCCAGGCCCGCAACCAGCGGAACAACAACGCGAGTGGTCGCTGATCCCGCTGGAGCACGACCCCTGGGACATCATCATGAGACCGTCCCCAGATCCGAACCAGCAGCACGACTACGAGGACGAGTCAATCGACCCCGCGGCGGCTAACGGTCAGCCCAGCACCGACTAGCGACGCCAGCTCCACGGCCAGCGGCGCGACCTACAAGCGGGCCCCCGAAACCGAGGGCAGCGACACCAGGGCGGAGACAGAGTCAACAACCAGGATCAAAGAGGAGCAGCAGGCCGACCCGCAGGAATCCACCGCCGCCCCCGAGACGACCAGCCCAGCCGAAAGGACGCTCCTCGGCGACCTGCGCCTGTACGAGGCAAGCAGCGCACAAATAGGAGGCGAAAGGTACTACGTGGAGTCGACTCCAGGGGGCGGCAGCGAGATTAAGATGGAGCCCTACGCGACGTAGCACCCTCCCCCCCCTCTTATTTCCCTTCTGACACATCATGAATAAAAGAAAGGAGGATGACAAAACGACGCCAAAACAATGCGTTTTTCACTAGCAAAACCCGCTAAGGCGATCCTTTATCCCAAAATACCTGAAGATTCTAGACACTCCGGGGAAAGTACCCCGACGAAAACACAAGGCTTCCAGCACAACAAAATTACAATAGAAACAAAAAACACACGGCAGATAATGCACTTTCGACGAAGCGAAGCTTGTGCAACAATCGGGAGACATTTTTGGACTAAAGGAGGACAAGGCCACTTGAAACTAGGCGACAGTACGATTTTTGGATCAAGGTAACAAAAAACGAAACCGGCACAGGGCCACGCCGCATGACAAGGACAAAACACCAAACACCAGCGGAAGTTACTTAGAGGCGGCCGCACACGAACGAGAGCCAGTTCCCCGTGCAGTCTCGACGCGAGCAGTACCAAGATGAGCGCCAGCACAGCAGCGTGCATTTTTCTACTCCTCTGTGTGTGCATCTCGTCCGATTCTCAACCGGACAGCGAAGCGGCCCAGACAAGAATATACCACCTTAGCGAGATAAGCCGGCCACAAGGACCATCAACCACAGCAGCAAGGTACCTGATCGACGCCTATAGAGTAAGCGAGCAAGTGAGCATCCACGTAGCGGTACGAAAATACGTAATGGGGAGCCTTCGCGCCGTGGACAGAACGAACGAAAACTACCGGAAACGCGCCGCCTAACAAGACGGAATTGTACCAATGGATAAGATGCAAAATGTGCCGGATCGGCGGATCAGGCGAATACTACGGAACCGACGCGGTGGAGCTGAACAAAAATTCTTTCTTCAAAGAGAGCTGGGTGCCGTCAGCAACAATGGACTCAAACGAACTGCAAACCAGCTTCGGACGACACTGCCTGAAACTTGCGTGAACAGTGTACATGCAGGCCAGCAAACTGAGCCCGCACTTGACCATTGAGGACGAAACTATGATCCCATGCCTGAGGGCCGCGGACGGAACAATACTAAGAAACTAACAGAACGGATCATTCTACGACTTTGGCGAACACTCGCTATTGATAGGATCGGCACCGAACATCACTAAGATAACCCGCGAATTAGAGTGCATCGAGACAAAAGCACCCCGCACGGTCTCATGTACCGATAAAATCACGGGAGTTTTCCTGAAATTCGGGCCAGAAGACTTTACAACGAACAGATTACAACGGTGCGTCGGCGAATTCTGCTACGCGATACATGTGCTGACTAGGGAGGCCCACCACGACCCGAGCAGCGACTCCACGCGCCAGCTCCAAACGAGCTCGACCACGACGCGGCCCGCGGCAAAAGCAACGAAAACAACACTAGCACCTCAGAGGGCAAAGGACACGACAACGGTCGCACCAGGGCGTGGAAATGGCTGAGGAGATCGTGAAGCGATGCTCGCGCCTTTGGTGCAGGGGTTACGCACTTCTTCGAGATTATGAAAACCAGGCCTTTGTTTTCAAAACGCTTTGCACAGATGGAAAGAGCATGGAATGAAGGGTGCATTAGGCTAATTGCCTTCCTTGATACTTCCTGATTCACCCATAATAAATTGAAGGGTTTTCACCAAAAAACAAGAAAACTCGAAAATTGAGGAAGAATCTTGGCCGCGCCATCGCAATGTGAAAATTGCCTCTCTTGTGTGGTCTAAATTGATGGGACTCAGGCAGGCCCTTAGGCCTAATGCACCCTAAAGTTCATGCTCTTTAGATCTGTGCAAAGCGTTCCGGAAACACCGGCCTTGTTTTCATAATCTCGAACAAGTGCGTAACCGCTGCACCTCGCTCAAGCATAGCTTCACGCGCTTCCTTCGCCGTTGCCACCCCCCGGTCACAGCCTCCCCAAAAATAGAAGTGACACATCTTCGCGCCCGGTAGATGGGCCAAGGCCGAACCGTGGACCATGTACCAATCAGCCGACCGCAGGGACCGACAACCACGACCGCAAGGTACCTGACCGACGTCTACAGAGTAAGTGAACAATTAAACATCCCTGTAGCAGTACGAAAATATGTAAAATCGTACGCGTACGAATGGGGAGATTTCGCGCCATGGGGGAACGAACGAGGACGACCGGAAACGCGCCGCCACACAAGACAGAACTATACAAATGGGTGAAGTTCAAAATGTGCCGAATCGGCGGATCAGGCGAGTACTACGGAACCGACGCGATCGAGCTAAATAAAAATTCCTTCTACAAAGAGAGCTGGGTACCGTCAGCAACCATGGACTCGAACGAACTGTAGACCAGCTTCGGCCGACACTGCCTGAAACTTTCTTGGATAGTGTACATGCAGGCAACCAAGCTGAACCCGCACATGACACGTTGTCACATGTCCGTGGCGGTGCATGGCTGCGGGTCGGCGCGGGGACGGGTCGAGGTAGGCGCCCGCACGGGCCGTTGGTTGGACGCGCGGAGCGGCGTGGTGCCAGAAGGTGTGGGCCCATTGCTGTGCCCTGATGTGACGTGGTGGGGGTGGGAAAAGTTCTCGGATTCCGACGATTGGGCTCTCGTCTCGTCTAGTTCGGTCGTCGTGCATTTCCTGTTGTTGCGGATGGTCTGCGAAGAAGTCTCGGGCCTGCGCTCGCTCTTCGGCCCCTATGTAGGCTGTTGACCGCTGGCCCATGCGTCTCGGAGTGTCGTTTTCGAGGTTTCTTAGGTACGACTGGGCCTCGAGGATTTTCCGCTGTAGCTGTGCTGGGATGTTCGAGTACCTTATGATGGTGTCTAGAGCTCCTTGGGCCAGATGAAGCGGATGTTCCAGGCCGTTGAGCTGCCCTGGTTTCATATCCTGGATTAGCTTGGCGAAGTCCCGGCAAAGTTCGCGTGATCGGAGGGTTATGTTGCACTGGTACGACAGCGTCAGGAGAAGGATTTGCACCCTCGTTGCGCCTTCGAACTGCCTCAGGGGGTCCGTTGCTTCCTCGGAGTTGCGCTTCGGGGCCATCGCAGCTTGTTGTCGGATTTGTAAAAAGATAAAAAATAATGGAGGGTTTGTATTTAATTTCTCTTCGTTGGACGGAGAGAGAAAAGAAGGGGGGGGGGGCTTGGTATGGTTTCGCGCAGCGCGTGCTGATGTCAATTGCTGTCGCAGCGCGAGGGCCTCGTTGGTTGGTATGGGCCGGCCGGTCGCCGAAAACAGCGAGAGCGAGAGAGAAAGACAAAACTCAGGCAGTAGGGCGATGCGATTCGGTGGCCTGCTGGCTCATGATTTGCTGAGGGTGGCGATCCCCTGCCGGCGGTCGGCGTTGGCCGCGGAGCGCTCGGGGGGGGGGGGGGGGGGGGCACTGAATTTTGATCGGTCAATTTGATGCACTGTACTTACATGGGGTAGGCGATGTTCTTTCGTCTCTGGTACGTGGGTGGCGGCGACGCAAGGGTGCTGTCCGTGCTCAGGGGTTGCGCTTGACTGCGTTTCCTCCTGTTGCACTCGCCCTTTTTATAGTCGGGGATGCTCCGGTGCCCCTTGCGTCACCCACCCGGATTTATTTTGGTTCAATTGGCCTTGTGCCTGTTTCGCGTGCTCTTGTTGTTGTCGGGGTGCCGCGCCATTTCGATCAGCTGACTCAGCTGTCTCCGGGCGGATCGTGTTTTGTCTCTCTCTTTCCCGTTTCGCGCATGGTGTGTGACCCATGCCCCAATGCTTTTTTTTTTTTTTTGTGCCCCTCTCCGCGGTGGGGCGGAGGGGGGGGGCGTCGTTTTCGTATATGAGTCCTGGTTTCGGGCTTTTGGTGGCTAGTTCGTTTTTCGTTGTCTGGGGTGATGATGTTTTTGCAGTCTGTGTGCTTTTTGGGTTGGATTGCCGTTGTGCGTTCGGCTCCGGTCGATTCTAATGTGACTCTTTCTTATCTTTCCAATTTTGGGTATTTTGGGTCTGCCCAGCTTCCCAGCCTTTCCGCTCTTGCCGGCGCGATTCGGGAGTTGCAGTTTGGTTTGGGTTTTGTTCCGTCCGGCTTCGTGAGTCCTGAATTGGAGGCTCTTCTGCGCTCGCCGCGCTGTGGGTTATCTCGGCGTACGGCGTTGCCTCGTGTGCGCAGGTTTGCTTTGTTGGGTTCGCGCCTCCGCCGTACGCCGGTCACGTGGGATATCTCCGCCTTTCACCCTCGTGGTGTTCCTTCGGTACGATTTCTTACAATTTCTCCACGTTGGAGGCTCATTCGCGTCTTGCTTTTCATCGGGGTCCCATCGGTGGGGCTCCCGTTGATATTTTGATTTCCTTCCAAAAAACCCCAGCACGATTGTGTGGACGATTTTCCGGAGAATGTGTTGGGGCACGCCACTAGTCCGGCGCATTCCAGTCGCGTTCATCTGAACATTGAGGGGCTCTGGGGTCAGACGTCGTTGCTGCAGGTTGCTGCACACGAAAGTTTTCATAGTTTGGGCGTCGGTCATTCGAGTGTTGGTGCTTCTCTCATGTACCCTCATTACCATCCCCCCAACGACTTGGATTTTCTCACGGAGGATGACCTTTCTGCCCTTCACCTTTTGTACGGTGAGGGGCCTCTTTCTCGTCTTCCTAAAGTTTGAGGGGGGTGGGGGGTGGTTGTTGCTCCATCGCGGTCCTGCTGTGTTGGGCTGGGTGGGCTCACCCACTTTCGGCGCCGGGCGATGCGTTCTGGGCCGCCCGTGCGGCCCGGCCTCGATTTTCTGCTGTCATCAATCCTCTGGATTGAATATAAGCCGCTCGCGGCGGTGGCCGTCATTCGTGTCTTGCCCTCCGTGGTGTTCACGCTCCGCTCCGTTGTCGTCCTACCTGCGCCGTCCGCCGTCTTTTTGGCAGGTGGGTTACGCCCTTTTTGCCTGAGTGATAGAGGCTATCGTTTGCGTTTCGGTCTTGTTACTTGTCCGTGCTTTGTGACGCGAGTTAAGTTCGTCTCTCGGTGTCGGCTGGTCGTTCCAGTTTTTTTTTTTTTTTTTTTTTTTTGTGTGAGGGTGTGATTTTCCTCTTAAGCTGTATTTCTCTTTCTTTTGTTCATTCCTTTGATGTTTTTTTTTCTTTTTCTGTTGCCAGTTCCCTTCTCGCAGTTTTCTGTATTTGTCAGTCGGTTATCTGTTGACCTGCTGCCCGGTTTTGTCCGGTTCTGGTTTTTTGGTAAGTTGTTGCACTGTTGTTCATCCTGAGGGCCTTGTTTTCCGTTGGTGGCGTTCTAACTCTTCCTCTTTCTTTTGTTTAGGTCCTGCTTCATTAGCCGATCGTTTGTTTACCTTGATATTCGCTTTCGGGCTTGCGCTCGCTCTTCGTCTTTTATCCTTGGTAAGTTGTTGCACTGTTTTTTTTTTTTATTTTTTTTTATTTAAGGGCCTTGTTTTCCGTTGGAGGTGTTTTGACCGTTTCTCTCTTTTTGTTTAGGTCTGCTGTATTGTCCGGCCGCGGTTCAGCTCCCGCTCCCGTTCTTCAGCTCGCTGTCCCCCGGTCTTCTGGCCCGTACTCCGATTTCCGACTCTTGGTGTTTCTCGTCGCTTGATAAGGTGAGTTTGGGGCTTTTGGTGTTCCTTCGTGCCTCTTTCGCTGGTCATGGTAGTGGCTCGCGGCGGGGGGGGGGGGGGGGGGCCTTCGTCGCGGCCGTGTCGCGTTGACTGCTGTTGTCAGCATTTGCCGGCTCCCGGTTGGTCGTCCGGCCTGTTGGTCCGGCTATGCTCGTATTCTTTCAAAATGTAGCGGTTTTCCTGGCCGTTTTATTGATTGAGCCGTCGGTATTTTTGGCCGGGGTTGTTCCTTCATTCTTGGTCTCGGTGCACGCCGATTCTTATTTTGTTTGAGGCCGCCGTTTTGTGGCGCGCGGGGGTTTTTGTAGACCTGTTGATTTTTGTTGCTCTGGAGACCTTAACGCGTGAGGTCGAATAAAACCCGTGTCCGGTGTTTGCTGGTTGTCGTTGCGTCTTGTTCTCTTCTGTTCCGTTCGTGGTTTTAACGGTGGAATATTTTGTGTTTCAGATGTCATCTTTCGAGGCCCAGGCCATGATCGGGACGCCGGAGTACGAGGTCGCTCTTCATCTCACGCACTTGGCCAACTTCCAGTCGGCCAGGTGCGATTGGGCCGACGGTGCGCTGGATCGTGCTTTGCTTGCGGAGACGCAGAAAGATCGGCGCCGGCCACCGTCGATCCTTTTTGCCCTGGCCTACCGGCTTGTTGAACACGTGCCGTGGGAGTGTCAGGAAGGAGTGGGCACCTTGGTCCCCAACTCTCCCTGACGCCCAGCTAGCTAAAGGCACCCACTATGACACGCGTGCCATATGGGATGCCTACCGCCACGGGGCTAGCTAGGCCCGAGATACAAGGCGGCCCTACACCCAGACAGTCGGACGGCGGCCAGGCGACCTACTTTCGGCAAGGCCCACCCGTCGGTGACGGGCGGGTTCGAGAGAGGCAAACAACCGCCCAAGGCCAGATCCGCACTGGGCGCGGTGAGGTGAACTCCGGGCACCGAACCCGAGTACACCCACACCGCCGCGAGAGGGTATATAAGCTAGCTCTCCATGAAGTTAGTCAGTTCCATTCAGCCGTTACTCTGTCCGATTACGTTCCGCCCGAGCTTGCTGCCGCCAAACGTGTGAGCCCCTCCGCGACGGGTTTCGCGAGGTGTTACTCTGCCCGAAACAGTGGCGTGTCTACGTCATTCTCCCGGACCGATCAGTGTAGTGTGCGGTCATCCCGAGAGCCCGACAGCTAGTGCGAGCAGGCTGTCAGGCCCAACACCCGCGCAGTGCCCCCGGTGACGTCATCCAGTGAACCCCGATTGCAACTACAGTATCACCACCGACGGGGCCACGCGCCGGTCACACGACACCAGCAGCGACCAGCGACAGACGCCCATTCACGGCGCCGAAGTGCTGACTCCGCTACTCCAACGCACGCCCCCGGCAGCGCGTGGGCGCCAACTGGCGCGGCGGCGACTTCTTCCGGGATATCCACAACAACTACCTGACATGGTGCATATCGGCCGGTTACCACTGTCCAACAAGGAGTGAGTAGAACCAATTTATTTTTTAAAACCGGGAGAAACCACCTGATAGACACCCACAAAATGGCGGAGAAAGCAAGTAAGGGCGGACTCAAGAACTCCATCCTGATCCCAATTGTAGACTCCATTCTGAAAGGAAAGAATAGACTCGGAATAGGAGCTCGGATAAACATCAAGAAAGCTTTCGAGACAACGACACTAACGGCCCCAGGAATCGTAACTCAGTTCAACATCATCGAGAGCCATATCAAGGATAACAAGATAACGCAAGACATTGACAAAGCTCAGGCGTTAATAGCCGAAGAAATTCAGAAACAACTCCCCGGACTGAAACAAACAGTTTTCCTGTACAAGTCTGGATCGAACACAGAGGAGGGCGACCTGGTTATAACCAAGGCCCACCTGCAAACAATCCTAGATTCAATACAGGAGAAATACGACGAGGCGGGGCAAACCTTCAAAGGAGACGTCAGCACGCTGCTGACAGACCTCATCACCGCGCTAGGTCAATCTAAAAACCTGAGAAGCGGAAGCAAGGTGATAGTGGCAGGAGAAACCCCAGATGTCCCAGCTAGAAGAAACCTCAAAACTCAGATGGAGTCACCGGCCGCCAAAACTTCCACCAGCAAAACCAACCAAACCTGGAACGGCTACCCCCAGAACGAAGAACAGAACGACTTCGAGAACGACGATGACAATCAAATGCACCACAGCACCCAGAACACAGAAGAGGACAAATCCTACCTCAACGACCCCATGTACGAGGCGGACTAGGCGCAGCGCGAGGGCCTCGTTGGTTGGCATGGGCCGGCCGGTCGCCGAAAACAGCGAGTGCGAGAGAGAAAGACAAAACTCAGGCAGTAGGGCGATGCGATTCGGTGGCCTGCTGGCTCGTGGTTTGCTGAGGGCGGCGTTCCCCTGCCGGCGGTCGGCGTTGGCCGAGGAGCGCTCGGGGGGGGGGGGGGGGGGGGGGCACTGAATTTTGCCCGGTCAATCTGATGCTCTGTACTTACATGGGGTAGGCGACGTTCTTTCCGGCTCTGGTACGTGGGTGGCGGCGACGCAGGGGTGCTGTCCGTGCTCAGGGGTTGCGCTTGTCTGCGTTTCCTCCGGTTGCACTCGCCCTTTTTATAGTCGGGGATGCTCCGGTGCCCCTTGCGTCACCCACCCGTACTTATTTTGGTCCAATTGGCCTTGTGCCTGTTTCGCGTGCTCTCGTTGTTGTTGGGGTGCCGCGCCATTTCGGTCAGCTGACTCAGCCGTCTCCGGGCGGATCGTGTTTCTGTCTTTCTCTTTTCCCGAATTCTCTCTCTCTTTCGGCCCGTCTCGCGCATGGTGTTTGACCCATGCTCCAATGCCCCTCCTTTTTTTTTTTTGTGTCCCTTTCCGCGGTGGGGCGGAGGGGGGGGGGGGGTCGCGGGGGCGTCGTTTTCGTATAAGAGTCCTGTTTTCGGGCTTTGGTGGCCAGTTCGTTTTTCGTTGTCTGGGGTGATGATGTTTTTGCAGTCTGTGTGCTTTTTGGGTTGGATTGCCGCTGTGCGTCCGGCTCCGGCTGATTCCAATGAGACTCTTTCTTATCTTTCCAATTTTGGGTATTTTGAGTCGACCCGGCTTCCCAGTCTCTCTGCTCTTACCGGCGCGATTCGGGAGTTGCAGTTTGATTTGGGTTTTGTTCCGACTGGTTTCGTGAGTCCTGAGTTGGAGGCTCTTCTGCGCTCGCCGCGCTGTGGCTTATCTCGGCGTACGGCGTTGCCCCGTGTGCGCAGGTTTGCTTTGTTGGGTTCGCGCCTCCGCCGTGCGCCGGTCACGTGGGATATCTCCGCCTTCCACCCTCGTGGTGTTCCTTCGGACGCGTTGGTGAACGTCACGATTTCTTACATTTTCTCCACGTTGGAGGCTCATTCGCGTCTTGCTTTCCATCGGGGTCCCATCGGTGGGGCTCCCGTTGACATTTTGATTTCCTTCCAAAAACCCCAGCACGTTTGTGTGGACGATTTTTCGGAGACTGTGTTGGGGCACGCCACAAGTCCGGCGCATTCCAGTCGCGTTCATCTGAACATTGAGGGGCTTTGGGGTCAGACGTCGTTGCTGCAGGTTGCTGCACACGAAATTTTCCATAGTTTAGGCGTCGGTCATTCGAGTGTTGGTGCTTCTCTCATGTATCCTCATTACCATCCCCCCAACGATTTGGGTTTTCTCACGGAGGATGACCTTTCTGCCCTTCACTTTTTGTACGGTGAGGGGCCTCTTTCTCGTCTTCCTAGACTTTGAGTGGGGGGGGTGGTTGTTGCTCCGTCGCGGGCCTGCTGCGTTGGGCTGGGTGGGCTCACCCACTTTCGGCGCCGGGCGACGCGTTTTGGGCCGCCCGTGCGGCCCGGCGTTTTTCTGCTGTCATCAATTCTCTGGATTGAATATAAGCCGCTCGCGGCGGTGGCCGTCATTCGTGTCTTGCTCGCTGAGGTATTCAGGTGTGCAGTGTTCGAGCCTGTGTCGTCCGTCGTCAGTTTGTCAGGTGAGTTCGGCCTCCTTTTGTACGAGTTGGTGCTATCGCCTGCGTTTCGGTTCTCTTACTTCACGTTTCATGGCGCGAGTTTGTTCCGTCCTCGGTGCCGGCCGCTAGCTCCAGTTTCTATTGTTAGAGGGTGTGATTCTCCTCTCAAATGTTCTTCTTTTTTTTTTTGTTGCCAGTGTCTCCCTTGTTGGGTTTTTGTTGCGGGTTTCGCTGTTGGTTCGCTGGTCTGCTGCCCGGCTGTATACGGCTTCTTGGTAAGTTTGTTTTACTATTTTTCTCCTGAGGGCCTTGTTTTCCGTTGGTGGCGTTCTAACTCTTCTTCTTTCTTTTGTTTAGGTTTTGCCGTTTTCTTGCTCGGCCGCGCTTTCGTTTTTCCGTTTTTGCTCGGCTGCGCCATCGTTCCCGTTTTCCAGCTTTCCTCCGTTTCGTTCTTGGTGAGTTGGTGCACTTTTGTTCATCCTGAGGGCCTTGTTTTCCGTTGGTGGCGTTCTAATTCTTCTTCTTTCTTTTGTTTAGGTCTTGCCGTTTTTTGTTCGGCCGCGCTTTCGTTTTTCCGTTTTTGCTCGGCTGCGCCATCGCTCCCGTTTTCCAGCTTTCCTCCGTTTCGTTTTTGGTAAGTTGGTGCACTTTTGTTCATCCTGAGGGCCTTGTTTTCCGTTGGTGGCGTTCTAATTCTCCTTCTTTCTTTTGTTTAGGTCTTGCCGTTTTTTGCTCCGGCCGCGCTCCCGCTCCCGTTTCCAGTTCGCTCTCCCCGGTCTTCTGGCCCGTATTCCGAGTTCCGATCGTTGGTTTCCTTCGTCTTCTGATACGGTGAGTCTGGGGCTTTTGGTGTTCCTTCGCGCCTCTCTCGCTGGTCATGGTAGTGGCTCGCGGCGGGGGAAGGGGGGGGGGGGGCTTCGTCGCGGCCGTATCGCGTTTACTGCTGTTGTCAGCATTTGCCGGCTCCCGGCTGGTCGTCCGGCCTGTTGGTCCGGCTATGCTCGTATTCTTTCAAAATGTAGCGGTCTTCCTGGCCGTTTTATTGATTGGGCCGTCGGGATTTTTGGCCGGGGTTGTGCCTTTATCCTTTGTCTCGGTGTACGCCGATTCTTGTTTTGTTTGAGGCCGCCGTTTTGTGGCGCGCGGGGGTTTTTGTAGACCTGTTGATTTTGCTGCTCTGGAGACCTTAACGCGTGAGGTCGAATAAAACTCGTGTCCAGTGTTGCTGGTTGTTGTCGCGTCTTGTTCTCTTCTGTTCCGTTCGTGGTTTTAACGGTGGAATATTTTTTTTTTTTTGTTTCAGATGTCATCTTTCGAGGCCCAACCCATGGTCGGAACTCCGGAGTACGAGGTGGCTCTGCACCTCACGCACCTGGCGAACTTCCAGTCGGCCAGGTGCGATTGGGCCGACGATGCGTTGGCGCTGGATCGCGCTCTGCTTGCAGAGACGCAGAAAGATCGGCGCCGACCACCGTCGATCCTGTTCGCCCTGGCCTACCGGCTTGTGGATCAGGTGCCGTGGGAGGTCGGAGAGAAATTCCGGGGGGAGCATTGGGAGCGCGTAGCTGCCATAAAGTAAATTGTCCTTGAGATTTTTGAGACCGAGTGGTCGTGGGTCCGATAGTCAATAAATGGACTATTTGTTTTGTATTTTGTTTGTTTTGTTTTGTTCAGTATTCCTTAATTCTTCCTTTTCAGCTCTTGGTTTCCGGGGACGGTGGGGCATATTTTTACATCCTGTACATGCACTCTCCATGGTTGTGGGTCTGTTCCGTTAATTAGTACTATCTGTTTCGAGGTTAGTTCTTTAATTTCGAAGGGTCCTTTGAATTTTGGTGCTAGGCTTGCCGCGAATCGCGCGCTCAGGTCCGATTTGGGCCTGTTTCTTACGTAGCCTAGCTGCCCTTGTTTCAGGGTTATGTCTTCGCGGTGTTTATTTTGTCTTTCGAGAAACTTTGCGTGTTTCGCGCGGATGGCCTTTCTTGCCGATTCTACTGCTTTTTCGATTCTTTCTTTTCGTAGTTCGTAATATCTCTCTAGGGTTAGCTCCTCCGCAGGTGAGAGCGCCATGTTTTGGCTGTCGCACGGTATGAGTCTTTTTCCGAAAACTAATTCCGTCGGTGCGAAACCCGTAGTCGGGGAGATGTTCCGGGGAGAGCACTGGGAGCGGGTGTCGGCCATAAAAAGAATTGTTTTGGAGATTTTTGGGACCGAGTGGTCGTGGGTCCGGTGATAGTCAATAAATGGACTATTCGTTTTGTATTTTGTTTGTTTTGTTTTGTTCAGTATTCCTTAATATTTCCTTTCCAGCTCTTGGTTTCCGGGGACGGTGGGGCATATTTTTACATCCTGTACATGCACTCTCCATGGTTGTGGGTCTGTTCCGTTAATTAGTACTATCTGTTTCGAGATTAGTTCTTTAATTTCGAAGGGTCCTTTAAATTTCGGTGCTAGGCTCGCCGCGAACCGTGCGCTCAGGTCCGATTTGGGCCTGTTTCTTACGTAGACTAGCTGCCCTTGTTTCAGGGTTATGTCTTCGCGGTGTTTATTTTGTCTTTCGAGAAACTTTGCGTGTTTTGCGCGGATGGCCTTTCTTGCCGATTCTACTGCTTTTTCGATTCTTTCTTTCCGTAGTTCGTAGTATCTCTCTAGGGTTAGCTCCTCTGCAGGTGAGAGCGCCATGTTTTGGTTGTCGCACGGTATGAGTCTTTTTCCGAAAACTAATTCCGTCGGTGCGAATCCCGTGGTTGAACATGTGCGATTTCGCAGGAATCTGCAGATTGCTGGGACGTGTTCATCCCAGTTCCCGTGATTGTCCTTGTCTGCTAGGAGGACTCGCATCATAGTTTTGGCTTCCTGAATTGCTCTCTCGCACCTGTTAGCTCTCTGGGTGTGGCTAGGTGTGGGGGCGTGTTCTGCTCCTATGGATTCGCAAAACTTTGTAAAAGCGTGTCCTCCGTATACTATGTCATTATCCGTGATGATTCGCCTTGGGGGGTCTGCTCCTGGTAGGTAGTGCGTTTCCAAGATTTTTATCGCTCTTGCGGCCGTGTTGTCTGGGGTCGCGTATAGGTAGACGTAATTTGTAAAAATGTCTTGAATTACCAAAATAAAGCGATTTCTTCTTGGAGTGGCGGGTAGGGGTCCTGCGAAATCCATTGATATTTCTTGTCCCGGGCCGCCCGGTTGTCTTTCGGTTAGTTTTCCTTGGATCTTTTCCGTGTAACTTCTCTTTACCCGGGCGCACACTGAGCACTGTTTTACGTAATTGGTTACATCCTTGGCCATGCTTGGCCAGTAGGCGATGTCTCGTAGGTTTCTCAGCGTTTCTGCTGTGCCGGGATGGGCTTGGGAGTCGTGCGCTCGCGTCAGCATTTCTGCCTGCAGCGCGTCGGGAGTCCACGGTGCCAGCACTGTGTCCCCTATCGTGTTGACGTATTTGTGGCAGAGTAGCCCTTGCTCGATCGCGTATTCTGAGACAGACGCTTTCATCTGCGCTCTTGTGCGCCTTTTGCCTTCTGGAATTATTCCGTTTTCAATAAAGTTTTTGATTTCCTTACATTTTCCGTCTGCCGCCTAGGTCTCGCTCAGTTTTTCCATTAGTTTGTGGCCCTCGATTGCCGCCACCTTATACACTTCTAGTTGCTCTGTCACTGGGACATCGTCGATTTTCTCTCCCGGGTGGCGGCATACACCGGGAGAAAAAATGAAGCTAGGTTGCGACTGTTAATCTTAATGCCACTCTTCGCTGTACATCGAAAGAAGGTGTTTACCGTACCCAGGGATACAGCAGACACCGTACCTCAAGGAACGGAATCCACTGTACCCTGGGAACATGCATTTACCGTACCTCGGAAACTGTTCAGACATCGAATTCATCATAAATGTAGAATGAAGGCAAAATTTTAAATTTGCGATAGAAACAATTCGATTGCGGAAATAAATACATCTCAACAAGACGAACAAAATATGATAAGCATGTTATGACCTCAGACTCGAAGTTTGGCAGCAATCGGCGTCAGAAGTTTCTAGAAGTACGATTTTGGACCCTTTTAGAAACTTCTGACGCCGATTGCTGCCAAACTTCGAGTCTGAGGTCATAACATGCTTATCATATTTTGTTCGTCTTGTTGAGATGTATTTATTTCCGCAATCGAATTGTTTCTATCGCAAATTTAAAATTTTGCCTTCATTCAGCTTACATTTATGATGAATTCGTACGGTAAATGCATGTTCCCAGGGTACAGTGGATTCCGTTCCTTGAGGTACGGTGTCTGCTGTATCCCTGGGTACGGTAAACACCTTCTTTCGATGTACAGTGAAGAGTGGCATTAAGATGAACAGTCACAACCTTCATTTTTTCTCCCAGTGTAAGTAATCACACACGACGTTATATTTTCCTTTGCTGTGGATTATAGTCAGTTTGTAGCAACTAAGGATGGATAAGAGTCGGTTCATTTTTGTGTTGGCTGACGTGAAATCCGAGTACTTCGTGAGGGCCAAGTGGTCCGTGATGACTAGCACGTCTTGATTGTAAATGGATGGGGGTGGGTGCACTGCAATTCAAAGGGTGAGACGTCTCACCCATTTTCGGTGATACAAAAAGTCTCACCGAAAAAAGGTCATACACGAATGTATCACCGAAAAAAAGGTCGTACACAAATGTATCACCGAAAAATGGTCAGACATCAGTGAGATGGGCCCTTGTTTTCCTGAGGAAGTATCACTCTTTTTCGGTGATACATTTGAGTACGACCTTTTTTCGGTGATACATTCGTGTACGACCTTTTTACGGTGATACACTTTAGTATCACCCTTTTTCGGTGAGACAGTTCTGTCTCACCCCTCAGATGGTAAGATGTATCACCATTTGATTTACAGTGTGGGTGGACAGGGCGTATGCCACTGCCATTGCTTCCTGTATTGCCGGGGCCAGTACTTTCTCCGGTGCTTTCAGTCGCTTGGATCCATTTCCGATAGTGACGATGCGAGCGGTGTCCTTGCGCTGAGCCATGATGTGATAAGCCACCGCGCATCTCGAGGCATCAGTACTAAAGAGGTTGACGGGCAGGCCTTCTCTGCAAATCGAAAAGCATACATTGTATGCTCTACCTGGAGCATGCCTGCAAGCACGCTCTAGCTAGTGCATGCCTGCCAAGCATGCACTAACTAGTGCATACCTGCCATGTACACACTTACTGGATCATATATCTAGTGCATAAGAGATAGGGAGTTGTCTGCTCCAGTAAGCGTGTACATGCCAGGTATGCACTTGTTAGTGCATGCTTGGCAGGCATGCGCTGGCTAGAGCGTGCTTGCAGGCATGCTCCAGGTAGAGCATACAATGTACGCTTTTAGATTTGTAGAATTGTCGATAGTAGGCCGCCTGGCCGCAGTCCGACTGTCTAGGTATCGGGCCGCCTTGTGTCTCGGGCGTGGGTAGCCCCGTGGCGATAGGCATCCCATATGGCACGCGTGTCATAGCGGGTGCCTTTAGCAAGCTAGGCGTCAGGGAGAGTTGGGGACCATGGTGCCCACTCCTTCCTGACACATGCCTGCAGGCACATATTTCTTTGCTGCATGCCTGCAGCAGGCACACACTTGCTGCATGCCCATAGCTAATGCATGCAGCAAAGAAGTGTGCGCCTGCAGGCATGCACCAAGAAGTGCAGTTTGCAGAGCAACTGGTGTACATGCGGTTATACTTGGACCTTGCTGTGTTCAACCTTGAGTTAAAAGAGTGCCCAGGACGTTCTAGAGGGAAGTTTAGACCCTAGCCACACCCGCTCGGCACTGACAGCAACTCTCGCTGCACTCCGACCCAACTAAAAAGGGCCTCTGAGTTCCCAGACAGCCGCCTCGGCCACCACTGCAGTGGCCTACAACCACGAGAACTCAAAGGTTTTCTCAGTCTAGTCGGAGTAAAGTGACCGACCAGCCATTTGAGCAGCAAGTCGGCCTGTGAGAGTCGGGCGCTTGAGAGAATGTTACGATGATTGTGGGCAAAGCTTTAAGCACACGAAAACAGATTACTTGACACTTCTCTACACACTCAAGTCTGTTCATAGCATGCTTCAGGTTAGCCCGGCCCCGCCGGGTGGTGGTCTGCGCTTCTCCACGACATGGAGGCGCGGCTCGCTCGCCAGGGACCTGCGGCTGCTGCGGGAAGACATCTTCAGGAACGGTTTCTAGTCTTGGCCAACTGTGCCGCTGCCTAACCAGGACGCCCCAGGCGTCATCACTTTCCCTGATCAGGACACAGGGCGGGTGATTCACCTGTACTTGCCGGCCCCCTCCTCGACTGGGATGGACTCCATCTGGACCGAGACGCCGCTAGACGCCTTCCCTGACCGGTTCACTGCAATTCAAAGGGTGAGACTTCTCACCCATTTCCGGTGATACAAAAAGTCTCACCGAAAAGAAGTCATACACGAATGTATCACCGAAAAAAAGGTCGTACACAAATGTATCACCGAAAAATGGTCAGACATCAGTGAGATGGGCCCTTGTTTTCCTGAGGAAGTATCACTGTTTTTCGGTGATACATTTGAGTACGACCTTTTTTCGGTGATACATTTGTGTACGACGTTTTTACGGTGATACACTTTAGTATCACCCTTTTTCGGTGAGACAGTTCTGTCTCACCCCTCAGATGGTAAGATGTATCACCATTTGATTTACAGTGTTCCCAGTCCCGGATCGGGAGCAACCACCACCGAGGACGCCGGTCTCGGCGACGCCGAGTGGGTGGGCCGCACAGCGCGCCTCGCTGCTCCCCCGACCACCGGCTTCTACGAGACGGTCGTGACCGCCACCCCCGGCGCCGTGCCCTCGTGGGACGACCTGGAAGTGCTGCAGCAGGACTTCGAGGAGGTGCGTTTCGGCATGGAGTACGACCTGGCCGCCCTGGGAAACCGCGTGGTGCAGCTGGAGCGCAACCAGACCATCTTGCTGAAGCACCCTCCGTGACATATTTTGGGTCCGAGCAAATTTGAGCGAAGGTCGATGGACATCCAAGCAAAACCGAGCAAGTACCGAGCAAGTGCCGAGCAACTTCGAGCAACGACCGAGCAACTTCGAGCAAATACCGAGCAAGTACCGAGCAAGAACCGAGCAACTCCGAGCAAATGTCCTGTCGAGCAACGCAGCCGAGCAACGGCACCAGTCCACACAAAAAGGCCTTCCCAGGCCCAGGAAATAGTCCGACATGCATCGACCTGTATATTTTTGGAAAAGGGAGATCATGAGCCACACGAATATATATGTTCGAGTCCTTTATAGCATCTGTGGACTTCCTAACGCGTCTCCAGCTTTGACCGCCTCCGCCCTGTCTCCTAGCCCACTGTGCGCCGAGAAATACCCCTGTGGCTAGGCACGGCCTCCGCTACGGAACTGAAGGATCATGAACAGCAAAGCGTGCCGAGAGCAGCCGTCGTGCAGGGTGGGCAACACGTCCACGCCCGTGTCTGACGGAGCGGCCCGCCCTGCAGGCTGGCAGGGCCGCCGCACAGTAGTGGGCCAGAAAACCAGCGCAGGAGGCCCAACGTTCAGACGCGTATTGAACTCCAGACTCGCTAAAAAGGCCTCGAATTGAACATATGACACCACCAAGACCTTCGTTTGAAAAGGAGTCCATGGCGGGGGCCTTGCCTTATCGAAAGGGAATGTCCCTGCGCACAGTGGGCCAGAAGACAAAGTGGAGGTGGTCAAAATCGCGGACGCGTAAGGAGCTCCAGAGTCGCTAAATGGGACTCGAACCGAACGTGACCCCGCCAATGGATTGCTCTCCGAACGAGGAATCTCAGTTCGAGGCCTGTTTAGCGAGTCTGCAGTTTCCAACGCATCTAGAGTTTTGGCCCCCTGCGCCGGTTTTCTGGCCCACTGAGCGGCGGCCACAGGGTGGGCCGTCCCGTTAGACACGGGCGCGGGCCTGTTGCCTACCCTGCACGGCGGCTGCACTCGCTGTTCATGTTCCTTGAATTTCAATGCGTACTTCGGCAAATAGATAGGAATAGGGCAAAGCCACATACCTATTCGTGTTGCTCATGATCTCCCTTTTCCAAAACCATACAGGTCGATGCATGTCGGACTATTTCCTGGGCCTGGGAAGGCCTTTTTGTGTGGACTGGTGCCGTTGCTCGGCTGCGTTGCTCGACAGGACATTTGCTTGGAGTTGCTCGGTTCTTCCTCGGTACTTGCTCGGTATTTGCTCGAAGTTGCTCGGTCGTTGCTCGAAGTTGCTCGGCACTTGCTCGGTTTTGCTTAGATGTCTATCGACCTTCGCTCAAATTTGCTCGGACCCAAAATATGTCACGGGCTGGCCCACATCAACGACAATGTGCTGTCGGAGGTTTTCCCGGGTCACGCCCCGTTCTCCTCGGAGTTCTTGTCGGACACCGTTTTCGTCGTAAAGACACGCCCGTCCCCACCTTTAGCAGCGACCAGCTCATGTGTCGGGGGGCTGGAATACTTCAGCGGGAGGTACATCCCGGCCAGCGCGGCGACACGGTGTCGGTCATGACCCACGCCACCCCCGTCGCTCCGTTCCACCACGACGGTCGCCTGGTTCCGGCCGTATCGCGGGTGGTGCAACACTCCCCGAGCGTTGGCGAAGAGGCCGCATCCTGGTCCTTCGTGGCAGCCCACCGGTCGGCATTGCGGACGGCGGAGGCCATCCGGGCAGCCGGCGGGACCGACACGGGTTTAGGGGACGTTTTTGGCGTACGGACCACACGCCCTGTCCCGCCTGCTGCACTGGCTGTCGGCGGGGGCCGCCACGGCGTGACACTGGCCTGCGGGCTGTTCGCAGTGGCCGTGGTGTGTTGCTGCCTGCGCTCGCAAACACCGTCGCGCGGGCCCCTATTCCGCTGAGTCCGCAACCCCCTCGGCGGTATATAGCGGCGCCAGCGGCCGGCCCGGAAACCAGTCGGCGCACGCACTCCCACACCGCACCGCCGGCACCGTCGACGCTCACGCCCGCCCCCACGCCTACGAGGGGATCACGCCGCCGCCGTCGGAAGCCCACGCCGAGCCATGGACCGAGCTCACCCCGCTCCACCGCCAGCCGTCCCCCTGGGACCCCCAGCCGGCCGCCGCCGACCCCGCACCTCCGAGGGCAACACACCTCCGCCGCCACGCCGCCACGGCCCTGGGTTTGGGGACCCCACCAGGCTTCCCCACTCGCAGGTAATGCGTTGGGCGGCAGGGCTGCTGTTTGCCCTGGCCGCTCACGCCGAGTGTCGCGGCCCAGGTTGCGGCCTGGTGGAAGCCATGAGGGTGGCGGCACGCCTCCTGCAAGTCGTCGCCAGGGACGGGTTCCCGCACCCACATGTGGGATCCGTCCCGGCTCCGGCGGCCCCGCTCGTGGATCCCGCTCCGGTGCACATCCGGGACCCTAGTCCCCGATCCCTGGGAGTGTTCCGGCAGGTCGGGAGGGTCCTGGAGGTGCTAGGGCGGCGCCCTTGCTCCCCAACGCAGTCGGACGCCCTGGCGGTCACGCGGGGCGTCCTCCACGCCATCGTGACGAACGGGGAGCACCGCCTCGGACTCAGCGCTCCCGGCACCAGCGCGACTCCACCCGGCCGGCCCGTAGTGACGTGAGGGCCAGCCCGCACGACTCCGAGGAGGCCAACCCAGGCGCCTCATCGCCAGTCATCGGCCGTCCGAACTCCAGCGGCGGGGACGGCGCCGACACCTCCGCCCGTCCGACTCCAGCTACCAGGGGTTGCCTCCCGGGGCGCCCCCACGGCACCAGACGACCAGCGGCCCCGCGCCCGGAGGCCCTGCTTCCCGCCGCATCGCGCTTCGCAGCAAGCGCCGTACGCCGGACCGCCCGCCCCGACGCGTCAATGCGGCCGCGCGGCCCATCGGCCCCGCGCCCCGGCCCATCCGACCTCCCCCTGGGCGGCCCTCCGCGCGGCCCAGGAGGCCACCGCGCAGGCACGACGGGCAGCAGACGCGGCGGTGCGCGCTGCGGACGCCGTGGGGAGGGCCTTTCAGGAGCGGCAGTGGCCGCGCTACCACAACGGGGGCTACTGGCAGCGATACTAATCTTTGTGAATATTTTGTGATATTTTGTGAATAAACGTACACTCCGGGGGACACGTTGCTATTCGCCGGGGGGAGGGGCGTGTCGCGCCTGTACATGGTCCATGGTTCGGCCCTGGCCCATCTACCGGGCGCGACTGCCCGGTCGGAACTGTTGATGCAAACACACCCGCGTATGCATCGGCATCTCCGGCCGCGGCGGGGATATAACGCCCCACGGCTCTCCACTCGGGGCAGTTCCGCACGTCGTGTTCTCCGGGGTACTGCTGGGAAACCCTGTGCGTCATTCACCCTCGTTCCGGCCCCACCCCGAGAGATACAACATGGTTTTTCCATTAGTGGCGTTGTTCTAATTAATGTTCATTTCTCTTTCCTCTTGTGTAGGACTTACTGCACCGGCTGTGGCTGTTCAACTTGCTTCTTGCTCTCGTCCTTTGCTCGGCTTTTCGTCGCTTGTCCGTGGTAAGTTGGAGCACTGTTGTGTTGTTTTGGAGGTTGGTGGTTTTTCTATTAGTGGCGTTGTTCTAATGTTCATTTCTCTTTCCGTTTGTGTACACTGAGACAAGGGGGTGCCCAGAAATTGAGCGACCAAGTCGCCCACCCCAGTTTTTAAGGCGACTTGAGTCGCCTAGTTTCTGGGCGACACAGTCGCCTAGTTTTAGGGCTTCTTTGTCATGTAAATACAGAGCTTACTTATCTATGCTGGCCCAAGACATTGCACACAAGTTTGCCTGACAAGGCCAACCCAACTTGTGATTATTAAAAGCTAAAACCTAATGTAAACCACTGCTGCCCAGATTCGGGGCCCCCATTGCGCCTAGATTCAGGGCACCTCTGACGCCACCCAAATGTGAAATCCATTGAGTTTATCTATGTGCAGGCCAACTTGTGTGCAATGTCTTAGGCCAGCATAGATAAGTAAGCTCTGTATTTACATGACCAAGATGCCCTAAAACTAGGCGACTGTGTCGCCCAGAAACTAGGCGACTCAAGTCGCCTTAAAAACTGGGGTGGGCGACTTAGTCGCTCAGTTTCTGGGCACCCCCTTGTCTCAGTGTAGGGCTTGCTTCACCACCTGTCCCGCTGTTCATCTCCCGCTCCCGTTTCTTGGTTTGCTGACCCCGGTCAGCGGCATTTGAAATGCCACGTTGAGGATTTGAAGCTTAAATACAGTGAACCACTACAGCAGCGTCCTCCACAGGAGTTGCGGAGCCTCCACCTACGCCACTGCACGCAGTCGACGGCCTCCCCGCGCCGGAAGCCCCGCCACGCCGTCGACGCAGCGAGGCAAGGCCACGGGACGGCGGCCCGCCCGTGCAGCCCCCAGCAGAGAGCACGCCCCGACGCGAACGACGCGCCGAGCCCCGTCGCATAAAAACCCAAATTTTCTATGGAAGTGACGAAGACAGCATTCCCTCCACCCCCGTCTTCGCAGGCCAGAGAGGCCAAAAACAGCACCGCAGAATTCTCTGATGAGGACCACCGCAGTAAGCGGGGGTAAATTTTACATCATCTTCAAGCTGATTGATTTTATGGAAACCTAAATTCCTGCCACTTTATACCGCCGACTCTTGCTGGTACAGCTCCACCCGAAGCATGGGCCACAAGTAAACCACGCTGATGCACTTCGGCACCAAACCCGGGTACGGCACCGGCGCCGCGCCGCGTCGAGACGCGCGGCGGCCCCCCCCCCCTTACTGCGACAGAGAAGAGCCCGGAGAGGCAGCGCGGCTAACCCAAAACACCCTTCCGCGTATGGCGCGCATCTCGGTTATAAAAGAGCCAAGCGCCGTGTTTCCGGACGCATTCTCTCTGTGAATCGCATCGCGCCATAGCCTCCCAGCACCTCCCCTGTTCGCCTCAACGTCAGCGCCGTTTTTCACCAGAGCTGTAAGTGTCTCGACTACAACTGTGAACTTGTGCGCCACCCGCCCCGACGGCCGTTCGACGCCGCGGCGGAGTGATTAGAGGAAACAGGCCCGGTGCTAATACCCCGATTTTCCAGCCGCAATCATCACCGCAGTTCCGCATCCGTCGTCTGGACTCGCCGCCCCTCGATCTACCACTACCACCTCAGCCCTTCGCACCGCCAGCCCTTTTTCCGACACGTCAGCGCCAGCGCCGCACCAGAGATCGTAAGTGTTACTATCTCAAGTGTGTAAGGCCGTGCTCCACCCTCCTCGACGGCGATTCGCAACGAGTGCGGAGTGATTGTCGGAATCAGAGCCGGTGTTAACGCCAAGTTTCTCCTTTTCGGCCATTTCTCTACAGCGCCGCACCAGAGATCCGCCGCACCAGAGATCATCAAGATGAACCAGAACCGCCGTGCCAACTCCACTCCGTACTTCCCCGTCGACCCGGCCGTCTTCGCCAGGACCCCCAAGCCGATGATCGGCACGGTGCAAGACGAGGCGGCTACCCACCTGATTCGACTAGCCAACGACGCCCTGCCGCGGGACTGGAGCGATGACGCGCTCCGTCTGGCAAAGGCCCTCCTGGACGAAACCCAGGAGGACCCGCACCAGCCGACGTCGATGAACTTCGCTCTAGTCCTGCGGCTACTCGGAAGAATCGACGGGGCGGTGCGCGTGGCCATGTCTGACCAGGCACGGTCACGCGTCGCCAAGCTACAGAACCTGGTCAACGGATTAATGGACGAGGAGCTATCCTGGCGACGATAGCTCCTCCCCCCCCTCCCCACATTTTGAATAAACATTCTAAGCATCATCTCCTCTTTTATTTTCATTTTCTCCAACCGTGAAACGAGAGAGAGAGAGAGAGAGAGAGAGAGAGAGAGAGAGAGAGAGAGAGAGAGAGAGAGAGAGCGGGTGCGACAGGCCTCACTGACCGGCCGCTCTTATCGCGGCGGCGCGGACTTCCGTTATTTATTTGATGGATTTGTCACCGCATCACAGGCTGTAGCTCGTGTGACGCACGGGTCATTCACGGTGTGTTCCACAAAGTAGGCCAGGCGGAAGACGGTTAAAATAATGTTTTATTGGAGTAATAATAGGGAGAAAAAGGACAAATTCTTCACTGATTGGTCAAGGTATGAAATCAGGGCTTAGGCCTGGCAAACAGTGGGTAGTACATAAAGAAGTGGGATTATTCGGAATCTTGTTCTTCAGGGGCGCCGTGCCTGGTTGAGAGGGCATGCTCCCACATTTTCTTGCCGATCTCCTTCTTCTCTTCTTGTGACAGCGCCGCGCGCGAGGGGCGTATCGTCGTGCTACGGCCCTGGCTCACCATGTGCTGCCGAAAGGTTTTGGCGAAGGCCGCAGCCCGGACATGGCGGGGTGGCGGCGGGCTCAGGTCCCTGATCCAACCGCCAGCGCCACGTGGGAAGGGTCGCTCCTTGCGGTTGGCAGGAGGGATGGGATCGCGGAAGAAATCACGAATGGAGACTCGATCCTCGGGGAAAATGTGGTGCTCTTCGGGCCCGTATTCACAGGTGGTGTTCTCGGCCGCCTTCAGGTACTTCTCCGCGCCGTCGGCGCGGTACACCAGGCTCTGGGGCACCTTCTTCCAGTCGTTGGTCGCGCAGGCGCGGTAGAGGGCATACTGCGCGTTGAGCAGCTCTTGCTCGTTTCCCTCGAACATGGACTGCGGCATCCTGCCCAGAGCCTCCGCGGCGTGGCGACACTGCAGCCGGACGCGAGATGGAATGCCGTCCTGGTAGGACAGCATCAAGAGGACCGCCTGGACCCTGGACCGGGCCTCCGTTGCGGTCAGCAGCGCCTCGCACTCGTCCCGCGACAAGTTCATCGATGTGTTGAGGGCGTGATCCATGTTGCGGGGGACACGGTCACCAGCAACAGGGCCCACCAAAACTGCATCTTGCACGGACGAGTTGAAACCGGACACTGAACGGTCCAAGGCCGAAGGCAGGCAGCCGCCTCTTCGACGTGCCGAGAGGCAGTACACTGCGGCGCAGCGCCCCCCCCCCCCTTTTTCAGCACCCTAACCACCCAGCAGACCACGGTAGCGGAGGGTGCGTGATCCTAGACCAAAACAATGCGCCCAGACGACACGCACCACTGATATAAAAGCTGCGAATGGACACGGACGGACATATCGCCCCGGAACTGCAATACGACACGACTGTGACGACCGGCCCACCGTGCTCCCGCCCCGCCGCCACGCCCGCCATCTTGTCAGCCCCAGTTTTCTGCCAATCTCCTGTAAGTGTTAGAACCAGCGATTGTGTGGAATTGGGAGCCACCCGCCATGACGCAGTGCTTCTGTGTAACGGCGGCGTGACAACTTGTTGGCAGAAACTTGAACTAACGCCGAGAATTTCTCCGTTTGTTTCCCCGCCACCTTCCACACGGAAAGCCAGCACTCAGCATGTTCCACCCGTCGCTTCCACGCTACCGTCAGCGCTCTGCCTTCCTGGCACCGCGCGTTCGCTCGACGTCCGCGCCCGTGCGGGCTCACGCCCAGCCTGGCCGCTGGCCATCGACATCCAGGACGCCGGAGCCAGCAAGAACGAGGACTGCGTTCAACCCTGCCAGCCCGACGGTGCGTCTCGGCGGCGCCCCTCGCCCCAGACCGTGCCACCCCGCCTCGTCACCGGCAAGGCGTGTCCCCCGCAACATGGACCACGCCCTCAACACATCAATGAACCTGTCGCGGAACGAGTGCGAGGCGCTGCTGATCACAACGGAGGCCCGGTCCAGGGTCCAGGCGGTCCTCTTGATGCTGTCTTACCAGGACGGCATTCCATCTCACGTCCGGCTGCAGTGTCGCCACGCCGCGGAGGCTCTGGGCAGGATGCCACAGTCCATGTTCGAGGGAAACGAGCAAGAGCTGCTCAACGCGCATTACGCCCTCCACCGCGCCTGCGCGACCTACGACTGGAACAAGGTGCCCCAGAGCCTGGTGTACCGTGCCGACGGCGCGGAGAAGTATCTGAAGGCGGCCGAGAACATCACCTGTGAGTACGGGCGCGATAAGCATCACATCTTCCCCGAGGATCGAGTCTCCATTCGTGATTTCTTCCGCGATCCCATCCCTCCTGCCAACCGCAAGGAGCGACCCTTCCCACGTGGCGCTGGCGGTTGGATCAGGGACCTGTGCCCGCCGCCACCCCGCCATGTCCGGGCTGCGGCCTTCGCCAAAACCTTTCGGCAGCACATGGTGAGCCAGGGCCGTAGCACGACGATACGCCCCTCGCGCGCGGCGTTGTCACGAGAGGAAAAGAAGGAGATCGGCAAGAAAATGTGGGAGCGTGCCCTCTCAACCAGGCGCGGCGCCCCTGAAGAACAAGATTCCGAATAATCCCACTTCTTTATGTACTACCCACTGTTTGCCAGGCCTAAGCCCTGATTTCATACCTTGACCAATCAGTGAAGAATTTGTCCTTTTTCTCCCTATTATTACTCCAATAAAACATTATTTTAACCGTCTTCCGCCTGGCCTACTTTGTGGAACACACCGTGAATGACCCGTGCGTCACACGAGCTACAGCCTGTGATGCGGTGACAAATCCATCAAATAAATAACGGAAGTCCGCGCCGCCGCGATAAGAGCGGCCGGTCCGGATAGCCCACCAGCACCTACAGGGTGAGTTTTCTCATTCTGTCAATAATTTGTGGGGAGCTAGAGCACCCCTAGAGGATCATTTTTCACCAATGAACTAGTGGGCGCAAACGTCTAGGTACGGAGATAATTGGCGTTTCGTAATTGGCTTTCCTGCCGGCGAGGCAGGCAGCCCATAGCGCCCGGCCGTGCAGCGGGCTGCCTACCTAACCGGCGCGGCCGCCGCCACAGCGCGCCGCACGTTCAGCGGACCACGCTGTTTTGGCCGCTCGGTATCGGCCAGCGCCGTGTGTTAGGTGCTGTTTCGAAATCGAACTCAGCCGCAGGGGTGTGTCGTCTGCTGCCAGCGCAGGCAGCGCTGCCAGCGTCAGCGGCCAGCCAACACAACACGCTGAGCGTGCGGCGCGCTGTGGCGGCGGCCGCGCCGGTCAGGTAGGCAGCCCGCTGCACGGCCGGGCGCTATGGGCTGCCCTCCTCGCCGGCAGGAAAGCTAATTACAAAACGCCAATTATCTCCGTACCTAGACATTTGCGCCCACTAGTTCATTGGTGAAAAATGATCCTCTAGGGGTGCCCTAGCTCCCCACAAATTATTGACAGAATGAGAAAACTCACCCTGTAGTACAAACAAAGTCCTTCCCGGAAAAAAATTTCCCGTCGGTGCGGAAGGTGTCAGTGGGCCGGAAGGCTGGGGACCCGCTGGGGTGCCGGGGAAGGCCGGTGCGGGCTGGGCCGCGCCATTTCCCGGGAAGAGCGGACCTGATGACCAAGGGAAGCCTCCGGGCGTCCCTGGTCTTAGGCTGTTCGACCTCCTTGGGTGGACTGGGGTTTCCTGTTTTGAAAATTTCTTGACAGAGTAACAGAAGCATCCGGCACACTTACTGGAAGTCGAGGTGCTCCGCTCATGCTCGTTCTCGGCGAACTGCAGGAAAATTCCAGTCTCGGTGTCTTTGCAGAAAAGGGTCGCCGGGTATCCAGGGGTCACACTACAGCTTAGCTCCACCTGCTTTTCCTCGACGCGAGGACCCTTGGGAACGTAAATCACGTGATCCTCGCGCCGGTAGTACTTTCCGTCTTCCAAATCCCTCAGGATTTGTCCGTCGGGCCCTCGAAGGAACGCCTGTACCTGCCCGTTCGTGTCGAGGACCAAATGGGCTGCTATCTTACTGTGAGTCATGAAGGCCTCCCACGAGATGAACAGATTGTGCCGGCCGAATGAAGTGTCCATGTGGCTTTTATCCAACTGGGACGACTCCACCCACGACTTAAACTTGAACGGGTTTTTATTGATTTCGACGGCCTTGTCCCCGCAGAGCACCCCTCTTGCCCCAATCCTGGTCATGCCGTGGGCGATCCAGTTTATGAACTCTGCCCTATCGGGGTGGTAGTAGGTGGTGTTTTGTTCCTCGTGGGTCAAACCGGGGATAAAGCCCCAATCAATTTTGTACCTTTTGTAGTTGCGTCGCACAGCTACGTAGACAGTCACAGGTTCGGCGAGGTGATGCACCGTTGCCTTGTAGGTCAGGGGTCGTTCCATCTTGATGTGGGCGGGCTGAAGATCGGCAATTCGGTACACCGTCTTGTCGATCGGGGTCCCGGATGCTGCTGCGGTCAGGACCGCGACGAGCAGTAGCGCCAGGGCTGTGGCGGCCATGGTGAACGCGGGGTGTCTGGTGCTAGACTGACTCGCCCGGGGTGGCCGCAGTCGTTGAGAACCGCCCCGTGGAAGGTGAATTGTTTGATTTCGGAGGTTCATAACCCCGGGCTCGGAGTTGATGACCGCGTGCCACGAATGTGAGTCAGTGTGGCATGGAGGGGGAGGGGGGGAGGCGGTTGTGAGGCGGGGGGGCGCGACCGCTGGCTGTTCGTTGCTTCTGCTAACTGTGCAAAGTTCGTCAACATGCCGCTCCGTTCCCTCTCACTCCCCCCTTCTTTCCTTCTCTCTGCAGCAGCATCCGGGACCCCGATCGACAAGACTGTGTACCGAATTGCCGATCTTCAGCCCGCCCACATCAAGATGGAACGACCCCTGACCTACAAGGCAACGGTGCATCACCTCGCCGAACCTGTGACTGTCTACGTAGCTGTGCGACGCAACTACAAAAGGTACAAAATTGATTGGGGCTTTATCCCCGGTTTGACCCACGAGGAACAAAACACCACCTATTACCGACCCGATAGGGCAGAGTTCATAAACTGGATCGCCCACGGCATGACCAGGATTGGGGCAAGAGGGGTGCTCTGCGGGGACGAGGCCGTCGAAATCAATAAAAACCCGTTCAAGTTTGAGTCGTGGGTGGAGTCGTCCCAGTTGGATAAAAGCCACATGGACACTTCATTCGGCCGGCACAATCTGTTCATCTCGTGGGAGGCCTTCATGACTCACAGTAAGATAGCAGCCCATTTGGTCCTCGACACGAACGGGCAGGTACAGGCGTTCCTTCGAGGGCCCGACGGACAAATCCTGAGGGATTTGGAAGACGGAAAGTACTACCGGCGCGAGGATCACGTGATTTACGTTCCCAAGGGTCCTCGCGTCGAGGAAAAGCAGGTGGAGCTAAGCTGTAGTGTGACCCCTGGATACCCGGCGACCCTTTTCTGCAAGGACACCGAGACTGGAATTTTCCTGCAGTTCGCCGAGAACGAGCATGAGCGGAGCACCTCGACTTTCAGTAAGTGTGCCGGAGGCTTCTGTTACACTGTCAAGAAATTTTCAAAACAGGAAACCCCAGTCCACCCAAGGAGGTCGAACAGCCTGAGACCAGGGACGCCCGGAGGCTTCCCTTGGTCATCAGGTCCGCTCTTCCCGGGAAATGGCGCGGCCCAGCCCGCACCGGCCTTCCCCGGCACCCCAGCGGGTCCCCAGCCTTCCGGCCCACTGACACCTTCCGCACCGACGGGAAATTTTTTTCCGGTAAGGACTTCGTTTGTACTACAGGGTGAGTTTTCTCATTCTGTCAATAATTTGTGGGGAGCTAGAGCACCCCTAGAGGATCATTTTTCACCAATGAACTAGTGGGCGCAAATGTCTAGGTACGAAGATAATTGGCGTTTTGTAATTAGCTTTCCTGCCGGCGAGGCAGGCAGCCCATAGCGCCCGGCCGTGCAGCGGGCTGCCTACCTGACCGGCGCGGCCGCCGCCACAGCGCGCCGCACGCTCATCGTGTTGTGTTGGCTGGCCTATGATAGATGGGAAGAGCTGGTACAGCGGAAGACCAACTGCTCTGTGCCAGAGCCCAGTTCAAAGACCCTGTTGGCCTATGTGAGATGGTTTTACTCCGTGTATTCAGGTCGTCCTTGCACCCCAGAGGAGTATCATAGCATTGTGGCATCACTCCTTGCAAGCCCTGGGGAGCCGGTGTTCCACCCAGATGGGAGCCAAGTGCCGAACCCTATGGAGGGTGAGCGTGATGCGGCAGCTCCTCCACGGGTGATTGCAGCCCCTGAGCCCAATTATCCGGTTACTGGAGAAGCTGCAATGCGAGGCTCTGAGCGTATCCCTG
Source organism: Stenchaetothrips biformis (assembly GCA_030522485.1). Classification (NCBI taxonomy): domain Eukaryota; kingdom Metazoa; phylum Arthropoda; class Insecta; order Thysanoptera; family Thripidae; genus Stenchaetothrips; species Stenchaetothrips biformis. Next base: position 3,104,652 of record CM060095.1, on the reverse strand, counting down.
GGCACGATATTCTGGTCCACTTGGAGGAAAACTCGAATCATCTCATGGCTAGGTGGGAATCGGTGGGTGACCTCCGAAGGCAGCTGGACCAAATTGAGGATGGTCAGGTGATACCGGAGCCACTAAGCCGCCAAGTGGAAATGGAGATCAAGGCTGCTGCGTTCTTGGCCTTGAACATGATGCGGTTTGGGAAGAAGGATCGATGGGCCACCCTGGCACACATGTACAATCGTGTCAAACCGAACCTCTCTTCTCTTGCCCAATGGGAAGACACTGATTTTCCTCTGCCCTCCTTGGCATTCTATAAGTTCATCGAGAGTTAATTCAAACCCGATGGGTGCTTTTATTTAGATCTCTTGTCCATCCCTGTGGTAGCTCTGGTGGTCCTGCGTCAGAAGAATCAGGATATCCCGCTTCAAGGCTTCTTGAATGCGGGATACCTGCTGGCCTTAGGAGAAAATGGACTGGGGGCAATTAACTGGCTTATGAAAGTCTGGAAGACATTGGGAGCGAACACGGATGAGCAGAAGCATCTATGTGCGAACCTCTTCATGAATCAACTGACAGGACCCTCGGTTGCAGCTGTATGGACCTTCCTCAACTCCAATCCAGCCCCTGGGTGGACCTTCTGTCGCATCTTTGATGCTGCCTGCAATTCAGGATTCAATATCAAATCACATGCTGCGTTCGTGATGACTTGTATTCACATCTGTGCCGCTGAGAATGCTGACGAACGGATTAACGACATGCCCCAGCTTCAAGAATCCAGACCACTATCAAGATCTACTGCATTGATGGCAAAGGCAATAACAACGGTACTGCTAAAGTCATCTGGTGAGAAGGTGATTGGAAACCGGGTGGAGTCCATCGAGGTGACCAACCTCTTTAAGAAGTACAATAATGATGAGGAAGGTACCAGATAGTGGAAATCCAGCCAACAAATTGCGTAGAGAAACGCAACAACGAGCGCTTCAATTTAACAAAATCCAAAGTGGATAGTGGAAATCCAGCCAACAAAGTGCGTGAAAGAACGCAACAAGCCCCGATTTGCGGGAAGATAACTGGATAGTTTAAATCCAGCATGCGCAGTGACTATTTTGTTTACTCAAGGGTCACATGTCATTTGTGTGAAACGCGCTCATTTTGCCCCCGAGTTTGCCCACAGGATCTCACACCGCCACCCCAGGCCGTCAGCTGCAAGGGCCTCAAGGACGGCGGTCACGGCAGGACCGCCCAGTCGCCGACAAAGCTGCCCTTGGCAAAGCGGCGAGTCGGCGACGCCTTTCCCGATGAGGCAGCGACGCCGGGCACCGCGGGGACGCCTCCCCGAGTGCCCCGCCTGGACAGCCTTCAAGTCCCCTGCGAGACTCTCCACTAGTCCCTGTGAGTTTCAAGTTCCCCTTCGAGACTGCGGGCCGGCAGGCGTGCGCCCGCCAAGGCCCCGTGGGACTGCAAGACCCAGCGAGATTACTAGCCGGTGGGCGTGAGCCCCCGCCGGCCTGCGCAGCGAGAGTCGTCCTTCTCCGAGAGACCCCTGGCCAGTGGGCGTGAGCCCCCGCCGAGCGGCGCAGCGAGCCTCCCAGTTCTGCGAGAGTTCGCCAAGGACTTCATGAAGACTACACGACGGTTCTCCGAGATCACCGCACGTTGGGCTACGAGAACTTCAATCGGAACTTTATTTCATATTTATTGTATGATTATATTGAAACTTTTATGCAGTTTTTGTTATTTAACTATATAATGAAGTGTAAATGCTTATGTTTTAATCTTTGAGTGTATATTATCACACTAAAACTTTTATTCTTTTCTCGCGTAACTACTTTGTAAATCATTTGCTCAGGTGTATAATTTTTTTATGCATTTCTACTTACGTGATTACCATGTAAATTTTATAATCTATTTTGTTGTTTAACCACCTTTTAGCTTTCCCACTACTGTGTGGAGATTCACTGTATTGTTAACTTGTTGATAAATCTTTAATCATTCTGTTGTTTACCCTTTTGTAAAATTCTTTACTCACTCTGTTATATTTCTGGTTTGTTAAACTATTCTTTCATCTTTGTGAGTAAACTATATCGTATTAACCCCTTCTTCACTCTGGCTAATGTCATTGTATAAAACTCCGATTAATTTTGGTTATAAAATAATTAGGCTAATATTTCCCTATTATTGCCATTTTATAGCTTTCAAAGCGACCACCCACCTTTGTACATTGAATAACTTTCGTAACCATTGTATTTACTTCCTTGTGCTAAACACACCGTGAATGACCCGTGCGTCACACGAGCTACAGCCTGTGATGCGGTGACAAATCCACCAAATAAATAACGGAAGTCCGCGCCGCCGCGATAAGAGCGGCCGGTCCGGATAGCCCACCAGCACCTATACCGCCCACAGAGCGCCTTCCAGGCGCCTCGGCCCCACCGCCTGCAGGCACCGCCTCAGCCCCCCCCCCCCACAAGTGCCTCTGTCCCGCTGCCCGCAAGCATGCCCTTGCCTCGTCGACTCCGCGTCGCCCTCCATGCGCCGCGTCGACCATACATCATTCCTTCTATATTTCTCTTTTAACGAAAAGGGTACTGAAACACCTGTGCCAACCCCTCGCTAAGTCCCATTCCCTGGCGTGAAGCCATCAGAGCACAAGCGAAACAGCGCTGCGCGAGTGATTCTGAGTCCTAGCGCCCAGATGATCGCTATTCGAATACCATTTTGAAAATCGGATGCAAAATTCGCCGTGAAACGGCAAACGAATAGTCACATCCGTGCCCTTTGACACGCCCTCAAGTCAGCCACACGGGACGAAGCAGAGAAAGAGAGAGAGAGAGAGAGGGAGAGAGAGAGAGAGACCGCGACTGCATTGTAAGCAGGTATAGCGCAATGAGGAGCAGTCTGTAACGACTGTAAATTTCTCTACGGAGAGCAGCTCGCTCTCAAAGCAGCGGACTGCACAGAAAAGGGAAAGGCACTCGAGGTGGAAGGAACTCCACGCTTTCTGAGTTTTACTCAAATTAGCCGAAAAGTACCCAACTGGCAGGTAGTAATTGCCCTCCTTCTGAGCCAGGAAGACACCGACGCCGATAAGCTGAGACGCGTCGACGTGCAGCTTAGTCGGGCGCTTCTCGTCGAACAAAGCAAGCGTGGTGTTATTTAGTAGATGGTTATACATAGACTCGATGTCGGCGGCGTACTCCTCCGACCACACGAAAGGGCACTTTTCATTGGCCATTTCGTTGTAGTGGGAGGTCCGGACGGCGAATTCCGGAATGTACCGACGATAGTACGAGAGAAAACAAGTACAGGACTTTAGTGCTTTAGCGTTTTTAGGGTATTTACGAGCCAAAAGGGGACGAAAACGGCTCTTGTCCGGGCTTACCTTTCGCCCTGCTTCGACAATTAGGCCGAGCATTGGGACGGTCTTGCGGAAAAGAATCGTTTTGTCCGGACGGAGACACAGGTTATTTTTTGACAGTCGAGAGAGTGTCTGTTCGAGCAGGCCGAAAAGGGAATCGAAGTTTTTCTCGCCGATAAATTAATCGTCGAGATAGGTACAGACTGGCAACTGGCAGTCCCGCTAGAACATACCCCATCATAGACTGGGCTATCTGGGGGGCTGTACAGAGCCCCTGAGCTAATCTAGTGAATTTAAAACGCCTATCGCCGACTTGGGGGGGGGGGGGGGGTGTTGTCGCGACCGTGTCGCGCTGGCTGCTGGAGTCAGCATGTGCCGGCTCCCGGCTGGTCATTCGGCCTGATGGTTCGGCTATGCCGCTATTTCTTCAAAATGTAGCGGTTTTCCTGGCCGTTCTATTGACTGTGCCGTCGGGATTCCTGGCTAGGGTTGTGCCGTCGGCCTTGTTCTCGGTGTACGTTGAATTTTGTTTTGTTTGAGGCTGCCGTTTTGTGGCGCGCGGGGTTTCTGTAGACCTGTTGATTTTTATTGTTCTGGAGACCTTAACGCACGGGGTCGAATAAAACCCGCCTCCGGTGTTTGTTGGTTGTCGTTGCGTCTTGTTCTCTTTTTGTTCCGTTCGTGGTTTAACGGTGGAATATTTTTGTGTTTCAGATGTCTGCTTACGAAGCGCAGCTTATGGTTGGAACGCCGGGGTACGAGGTGGCCCTGCACCTCACGCGGCTGGCCAACTTCCAGTCGGCCAGGTGTGAGTGGTCCGACGATGCGCTGGCGCTGGATCGAGCCTTGCTCGCGGAGACGCAGAAAGATCGGCGCCGGCCACCGTCGATCCTTTTTGCCCTGGCCTACTGGCATGTTGACCACGTGCCGTGGGAGGTCGGGAGAAGTTCCGGGGAGAGCACTGGGAGCGGGTGTCTGCTATCAAAAGGATTGTTTTTGAAATTTTTGGGGCCGAGTGGTCGTGGGTTAGATGATAAGTTCAAAGATTATAGATAGATAATAAATAATAGACCAAGTTTTTACCCCAGAATTGGTTGGAAATTGATCGGAATCGGGTAAAAACTTGGTCGGGCGTTCCAATGATAGCGATTTTTGGTTTCAGCGCCCCGAAAAACATAGGAATCAATGTATAACTCATACTGCAAATTTTACGTCGAAAAAGACCCAAATTTGGTCGGAACTTGGTCGGAATCGGTCGAAAACTTGATCGGACGTTCAAATAATGGTGATCTTCGGCATCAGCGACCCAAAACACATCGGAAATGATGTATATCTTGGAGTCCACTCCAAAACTCGCATTTTTAGGCCCAAAAAGCGCGAAAACAAGTGTAAAAATCTCAACTTTGAAGACCCATTTGACCCTCTAGATATGTATTGTTGCACCAACTTCGATGGCCCATCTTAATCTAGTGTAAAAACGAACGATTTCCCAAAGTTTGGTCGAAATCGGAGTGTATGACCTAAAAACGTTCCCTTGTAAGCCTTCTTTCCTGCCATTTTCCGCACCGGGGGGGCAGCTGCCAACACCACCCTAACACACCCGCTCGGCACCGACAGCAATTCTCACTGCACTCCGACCCAACTAAAAGGGCCTCTGTGTTCTCAGACAGCCGCCTTGGCCACCACTGCAGTGGCCTACAACCACGAGAACTCAAAGGTCTTCTCAGTCTGGTCGAAGTAGAGTGACCGACCAGCCATGTGAGCCGCAGGCCGGCCAGTGAGGGGCAGGCGCTAGCGAGAATGTTACGATGATTGTGGGCAAAGCGTTAAGTACTCGGAAACTGATTAATTGGCACTTCTCTACAGACTCAAGTGTCTACATGGCATTTAGGTTGAAGCATGCCTGCAACTATCCACCCTCCACTCCACCTCAAGCCAAACTGGCATGTACACTCCACGCTGGAGCATGCTTGCCAAGTACGCGCCACGTTGGAGCATGCTTGTCAAGTACACGCGAGGTGACGCATTCCTGCAAGTACACTGTTGCTGTTGTCGCCTTCCTTTAGCATATAAACCACAGCAACAGTGTACTTGCAGGTACACGCCACACGCGACCTAGCGCACACTTGTTAAGCATGCTCTAACGTGGCGTGTACTTGGCAAGCATGCTTCAGCGTGGAGTTTACATGCCAGGTTGGCTTCAGATGGAGTGTACTTGCAGGCATGCTTGAACCAGAAGCATGCTATGTACACACTTCACTGAGAATGAAAGAGTCATGATCATGACTAAAATTTAGGGCGAGGTATTCTTTATCACCCAAATTTGTGTGAGGAAGGTTTCCTCGCCCAAATTTGGGTGAGGAAGGTTTCCTCACCCAAATTTGGGTGAGAATACTATGTAGCCATATAGGTGTCCGATACCCCTTCCTCACCCAAATTTGGGTGAGGAAACTTCCTCACCCAAATTCGGGTGATAAAGTGTTCCTCACCCAAAAATGGGTATTGATCAAGACTCTTTCATTCTCAGTGTTGCTCTGCAAACCCAAGTGTGTGCCAGGCACGCACCTCTGGCTGCATGCCTGGCAAGCACGCACTTCTTGGTACACGCCTGCAGGCACACACTTCTTTGCAGCATGCCTCGCAGGCACGCACTGCTGGTTGCATGCCTCAGGCACACACTTGCTGGTTCTATGCTTGCATTAGCTATGGGCATGCAGCAAGTGTGTGCCTGCTGCAGGCATGCAGCAAAGAAATGTGTGCCTGCAGGCATGTGTCAAGAAGGAGTGGGCACCATGGTCCCCTGCTCTCCCTGACGCCTAGCCAGCTAAACGCACCCGCCATGACACGCGTGCCATATGGGATGCCTATCGCCACGGGGCTAGCCAGGCCCGAGACACAAGGCGGCCCGATACTAAGACAGTCGGACTTCGGCCAGGCGGCCTACTTTCGACAAGGCCTGCCCGTCAACCTCTTAAGAGGATATGATACCCCTGGCCGAGCCGGCTCTTTTTCGTCCCGGAGCGGCAGTGCCAGCGACCTCTTTCTAACGCCGTCCTGGCCACACCGTTCGAGGTATCGATATGAAACTTGGGTCACGGGTCTAGTAAGGTTCAATGTCAGTGACGGTGGGTTCAAAAAAAATTTTGACCGCCTGAGTGAGGCCCCAGGGCAGTCCAGATTTCGTCCACAACAACTTCTAAGCAAGTCGGAATATCAAAAAAAGGGCAAAACCACGTTGTAGCTGTAACTGCGCTCTATGCAGAGACGTTGTCCCCGTTCCGGTGCGGTAAAAATTAGGGGGTTGAAAAAGGGTATACGGCGGACCTCTGAACGGCGGTTTTGGGCATCTCGCAAAGTTTTGAAAAGGCACTGTCGTAGACGGGCTATGCCGACCACCGCCTCCCCCCGCCCCGCCCCTCCCGGCCGCCTGTATGCAGCCCTCTGCTTTGTCTCTGCGCCGGGCCCCTGCCGGACCCCCCGCCCCCTCCCTATTCACGCGCCGGAGCCGATGGGTCGGCAGCGTGACAGGTCGATTTATTGGCCCCATAGCTCAGTGGTTAAATTTTTGAAAGTTTCATATCGATACCTCGAACGGTGTGGCCAGGACGGCGTTAGAAAGAGGTCGCTGGCACTGCAGCTCCGGGACGAAAAAGAGCCGGCTCGGCCAGGGGTACCATATCCTCTTAAGTACTGACGCCTCGAGATACGCTGTAGCTCCACCTGAAGCCAACCTGTCATGTACACTCCACGTTGGAGCATGCTTGTCAAGTACACGCGAGATGACGCATGCCTGCAAGTACACTGTTGCTGAGGTCCCCTTTATTTATCATGTAAACCACAGCAACAGTGTACATGCAGGTACACGCCACACGCCACCTAGCGTACACCTGTAAAGGATGCTTCAACGTGGCGTTTACTACGTTTACAAGCTTGCTCTAGCGTGGAGTGTTCATGCTAGGTTGGCTTAAGGTGGACTATTCTTGCAGGCATGCTTCAACCTGAAGCAAGCTATGTACACAGTTGCTCTGCAAACCCAAGTGTGTGCCAGGCACGCACTTCTTGCTGCATGCCTGGCAGGCACGCACTTCTCGCTGCATGCCTGGCAGGCACACACTTCCTTGCAGCATGCCTGGCAGGCACGCACTGCTTGCTTGGTGCATGCCTCAGGCACAAACTTGCTGGTTCTAGGCATGCATTAGCTATGGGCATACAGCAATTGTTTTAGTGTGTGCCAGGAAGGAGTGCATTCCCATAGCTAATGCATGGATGGAACTAGCAAGGGTGTGTCTACAGCCATGCAGCGAAGAAGTGTGTGCCTGCAGGCATGCACCAAGAACTGCGTGCCTGGCACACACTTGAATTTGCAGAGTAAGTTTGTAGAGTTTATGACACAGATTTACTCCTACAAAAATACGTGTCCTGTGTGTAGAAGAGTATTCCCGAGCTTTCAAGGATGGTAGCTCGCTAAGAAAAAGGCGCATGCCGTGGAATAAAGCCTCGTATGTGGAGGTCAAGAAGGGAAGACATACACAAGATGAGATTGTAGCGGCGCTGGGGTGCCCGACAATCTATCCGGCACAGGTATCTGTGCAAGATTGTCCAGACGCTAAACAGATGACGGACTAAAGAGGCCTGGACTGAGACCCGAGGACGGTCTGCTGGTGCAGAGGGCAAAGGACAGACTACAGTGACGGCATTACAGTCTGTCGAAGGAAACTGTTCTTTCTCCCGCAAGCAGTCCAGAGACTTGCCGCCTCCCCTACCCCAGGTAGCAGCCCCCGGCAGTCACCGCACGGCCCCGGAGGGCGCCGGTACTTGGTTTTTGTCTAGGGTAGCTTGCTCAGCCTCGGACAAGCAAGTCGGATTAGCTTCGTGTTATGGCAGCCGAACCGGCGCGCGGGATGAAACCCGTTTGTGAAATTGGGCTAAGCCCGGCCTTACGGGAAGGCGTGTAAAAACCTCAGGAAATCAGTACGTTTCCATGCAGGCCGCGAAGTTTGTTCTTTCTATTAATCTAAAAACTGTGTACAAAGAAGTGTGTACAAAGAATGCTTAATGTGGATGCAAGCCCGCGTGTACGCTCCACCTGGACCATGGCTGGCATGTACACTCCACTCCAGGTGGTGCATGCTTGCCACATTTCACTTCAGGCTTTGCACACCAACGTGTGCGACACTAATGCTGAGGTTCCGTATCCTTTTCATCTGAAGCGGACAACCGTGTACTTACGCCACTCTGCAAACTTTAGTGTGTGCCAGGCACGCACTTCACACTAAATCCTTACGCACTTTTTTGTACATAGTTATGAACGATTTTGCACATGCGTATGCTTCTGTATAATATTATGCGTAACAACGTATAATTTATACATAGTTATGAATAAATTAAGCATAACAACGTATAATATTATGCATAACAAACGCATGTGCAAAATCGTGCATAACTATGTACTAAAAAGTACATAAGGATTTAGTGTGTTCTTGGTGCATGCCTGGCAGGCACGCACACGCTAAAAGTCTTACAGTGACATTTCAGCTATGTTACGAAGGAAATGGAAATGGAGCAAACATAATACGAAGGCGTTTCTCTTCATAATACGAACCATTTACGGATTTTCACTGTAACATACAAAGAAGAACCTTCATATTACGAAGAAAAAGTACGTTTGTATTGTGAAGGTGCCATTTTCCTCCTTTATAATACGAACGTACTTTTTCTTCGTATTATGAAGGTTTTTCTTTGTATGTTACAGTGAAAATCCGTAAAAGATTCGTATTATGGAGAGAAACACCTTCGTATTATGTTTGCTCCATTTCCTTCGTAACATAGCTGAAATGTCACTGTAAGACTTTTACTGTGCACTTCTTGGTATATGCCCATGCCTGCAGCAGTCACACACTTGCTGCAGGCCCATAGCTTATGCATTCATGGAACTAGCAAGTGTGTGCCTAAGGCATGTAGTGACGGCTTTACAGTCTGTCGCGGGAGCGCTGGTAGAGCTGTAGATACAAACGGAGATCGACGAAGGGGGCCACACACTGAAGTGCTTACCGATACAGGGTTTGTAGGTTACGGGTAGATTTGTGCAGCCATGATATGGATGCAACTTTGTTTGTAATACAGATGATTTTCTTCGTATTACAGAAGTTTTGGTGCCCGTAAGTTACAGTTCTGTAAGTTACGGACACCAAAAACTTTGTAATACGGACACAATCATCCGTATTTCTAACAAACTTGCATTCGTATTATGGCTGCACAAAACCATCCGTAGCCTACAAACCTTGCGTCCGTCAGGACTTTAGTGTGCAGAATGACGATGACTGACGAAGTCACAATAGATAACCCGCACCGAATGAGCCAGAGCCAGATGCCGATATGTAGAACCACGAAGCCACCACTGGTGTGCCTGCAGGATGTGGATGCAGCGGACTCTGCTGCGCAGGAACTGACAACTCGATACGTCTATTCAACAGGTGAATTCCTACAAAGAACTTTCTTTGTAACTGCAAAGAAAACATCAGATTTGCAGCCTACGCAGGAAATCGTGATAGAAACTATTTTGTTTGCAATTCGAAGGAAAAATCCTTCTTGGGTTACGACAAACTTCTTTCCTGCGAAGGATTTTTTTTTGGTATTACAAACCAAGTCGTTTGTACTGTAAGCGACCTCCTTTGTAGGCTGAACAGCCATTGTTTTCTTTTTTATTACAAAGAGCATTCTTGTTAGTGTATTAGGTGTGTAGTCTTCTTTCTAAACAACGAAGAAACCTCAAGAATGCCAAGTGAATTTGATGAAACTCAGCAATGACGATCCCATATGGCAACCTGCTGCTTCGGCGCATTCCCTGCAACGCGAAAAAAAACCTTAGCACACAGATATTTATCAAGATGACAGCGGGTGTACTTTATACTAGTAGTCTCCACTGAGAATGAAAGAGTCATGATCAGGACTAAAATTCTGGGTGAGGAAGGTTTCCTCACCCACATTTGGGTAAGAATACTGTGTAGCCATTTGGGTAGCTGATACATCCTTTCTCACCCAAATTTGGGTATTGATGAAGACTCTTCCATTCTCAGTGTCTGCAAATGCACACTAAAGTTTTATCAGATTGGGGTTTGGTATGCGCTAGGTAGTATTATGCAACTATAACGCAGATGAAATTAGGCTTGATTAATCTAGCTTGTAATACAGATGTTTTAGTCCGTGATAAGTGTGGACACTGAAACTTTTGTAATATCGCCAAGAACATCTGCATTACAAACCGAACTTATTCAGTTATGGCTGCACAAATAGTGACGCACCATCCATGAGAACTTCAGCTTGTGTCCCATGCACTCTAAATGTTTTACGAAGAAGTTTCCCATGATACGAAGGAATGGAATTTGACCTTTATTATTCACTCATAAAAGCTTACGGTGAATTTCACTGTAAGCTACGGCGAACCCTGCAGCACTGTAGCTTACGGTGAATTTCACAGTAAGCTACGGTGAATATCACTGTAAGGTACGGTAAATGTCGCTGTAAGCCACGGTCATGCACCCTGATTCACCGTAGCCAACAGTGACATTTACCGTACCTTACAGTGATATTCACCGTAGCTTACAGTGAAATTCACCGTAGCTTACAGTGAAATTCACCGTAAGCTTTTATTAGTGTTGGTATCTTACAGTGGATTCGGCGATAGCATAATACGAAGCAATATTTCTTTGTAATACGAATCTTTGTAGCTTTTTCATTGTAAGATACAAAGAAAAACCTTCGCAATACGAAGTAAAACCACCTTCGTATTATGCTTGCGCCATTTCCTTCGTATTATTGTAAATTTCGTTGTAAGACATTTATAGTGTGGCCAAGTTTCGGCTGAGGTCTGTCTGTAAATCGGAGACACCGGAATAATCAATGCTACTGATAACTGAGCGGCAACCAAGTCCGCGGCTGGCGCCTTTTGGAGCGTGCAAAAATTTTACTCAGAGTACTGGAAATTGTCGAAACGCGAAACGATCCGCAATCACGCTACATTACCAAATCGGCTGTGACGCTGTTTTAACGCGAACTTGACACAGTGGGCCAGATCGCCAGCGCGGGCAGTCAAGGCTGTGGGCGCGTTTCGAACTCGCCAAATAAACTCAAACCGAGGTTTCTCAGGACCTCAAAACGCGTTTTTTTGTTTTGGCCTCTTGCGCCACTCCTCTGGCCCACTGTCCGCGACTCTGCCTTGTGTGACTGGGGCAGCGCACTTACCGGAGAAGGCGGCTGAAGAACACGATGGTGCCTCCGTTCAGGGAGCGGCAGGTGGCGGGCTGCCTCGGCCACGTCGACGATGACCATAAGGCGGAGGCCGCCGCGCAATGGGTCAGAGGGCCGTTGAGGCGGCCAAAATTCAAGACGCGTTTTGAGCTTCAGAGTCGCCAAGTGGGACTCGAATCGAACGTGTGACCCCACGAATGGACTCCTCGTTTGGAGAGCAATCCAGGGAGGGGTCACACCTTCGATTTGAGTCCCATTGAGAGACGCTGGAGGTCAAGACGCGTCTAGAATGTAGGCCGCCTCAACGGCCGGTCTTCTGACCCACAGTGCGCCGCCGCAAGGTTACCGGATCCTGGGCCTTGATGGCTCGGTGCGGGGCAAGTCGACGGCGGCAAAGCGACTCCCTGCGCAAGACGACAGAAATGCATGAACGCACAAGCCCGCCTCGCTCTCTCTCTCTCGCACCCATTGGGCGACCTATACAGGTGCGAGAGAGACAGAGCGACGTGGACGACTTCTAGAATCAGTCTGCGGAGCAGTCCCTGCGACTCACCCAACCACACCCGTCCCCTTCGCACCGCGTAGGCAAACTGGGCCTGAGGAGGCGAGGCAGCTAGCGCGGCCGAAGCGCGGACGCGTCAGCGGTAGCTTCTCCCCCCCTCTCCGCGCGCTACGTCGCGGCGGTGGAGCAGTCGGACGCCTCACAGTGGGTCAGAAGACCGTGGAGGCGGCAAAAATGCTAGACGCGTTTTGAGCTCCAGAGTCGCTAAATGGGACTCGAACCAAACGTGTGACCCCACCAACGGATTGCCCTCATACCGAGGACATTATCGGTGGGGTCTCACATTCGATCCGAGTTCCATTTAGCGACCCTGGAGCTCAAAACGCGTCTTGAATTTTGGCCGCCTCCACGGTCTTCTGACCTACTGTGCGCCTCGGGCAACTTTACCTCTCCCCCCGCGCCTAGAGGCACTGCGCTGCACTGCTGCGCCCTCGGAAATCTAGCTGCGCTTGCACTGGGCAGCAACGGCCAAAAAAGAAGCGCACCCGCACGTCGCCATGCCTTGGCTCCAGGGGCGGATCCAGAGCCGGCCTGAGGGAGGGGAACAGTGGCACTTCTTGCCTGCTTACAGGGGAAAGGTTCATTTTCTGCCTACCCTCCAGACGGCTTCCTAGAGGCCAACATGGTCAAGTCTCTTACTTACTCCGGGGGGGGGGGGGGGGATTTGCCCCACATGGCACCTACACTGTTATTCAGGGGTGCTCTGTAAGGTAGCGCCTTTTGACGCTTGCCCTAGTTTTTGTAGCGCCTTTCGGCGCCTCACCTGGAGGCGCCTAAAGGTGCCTTATTCTGAGGCGCCTTAAGGCGCTAAGTTTCGAGGCACCTTTGGTCCAGCCCACTGGATTCAATAAGGCTCGAGCTGTTGCCCAGGCCAAAGGTGTTTGGGGACCAAGCACCTTTGCCAATGCATTGCAGTACAAGGTGTTTGCTGTCCACACACCTTGTGGTTGCATTGCATGGGAAAGGCATGGCAGCATAGGCCCCAATGCATTGGCAAAGGTGCTTGGTCCCCAAACACCTTTGGCCTGGGCAACAGCTCGAGCCTTATTGAATCCAGTGGGCTGGACCAAAGGTGTCTCGAAACTTAGCGCCTTAAGGCGCCTCAGAATAAGGCACCTTTAGGTGCCTCCAGGCGAGGCGCCGAAAGGCGCTACAAAAACTAGGGCAAGCGTCAAAAGGCGCTACCTTACAGAGCACCCCTGAATAACAGTGTAGGTAGCCGCCCGCAGGCAAAAAGTGCTACTTTACAACTGGAAGTAGGCAAGGAGTGTTGCTTTGCATTCCATTCCCGTCGAGAACCATCACACAGTACGCCAGAAGACCGGCGCAGGTGGCCAACACTCTAGACGCGTTTTGAGTTCCAGAGTCGCCAAAGAAGACTCAAATCAGCCGTGTGACCACTAATAGACTCCTCTTTCGGAGAGCAATCCAACAGTGGGGTCAAGGTTCGGTTCGAGTTCGAATTAGCGACTCTGCAGCTGAAAACACGTGTAGAGTTATAACCGCCTGCCGGTCTTCTGGCCCACTGTGCATCATGCGCTGCGCAGCGACAGTTGCTCGGGCTTCGCGACCGCCACTGCCTCGGCCTGGCCGGGCGCGCCATGTGACAGTCAGCGAATTCCGCGCCTGGTGTGCACCGATGGGAGACGGTAGGACGCAGTTCTAGCCCGCCAGCCACGCCACGCCACCCCGACCGGATATTCGAATCGAACCGCGATGTGGCTTCTAGCGTCTGCATCCTGGGAAGGGGCCAACCGCTCTGAAATTTTGCGAGCCAAGAATTGCAGGAGTAACATTTCTGACCTCTTTGCCGCACATTTTGACTACTTTTTGAGATGAGGCCCGAAAGAATTGTTTTGTGGACTCAGAGTTATTTCCCCTTGCGTGCCTGCTGCTCGCGCCGTTGTGGGGGTGGCTTGGATCTGGCCGGCCGCCTCGTGCGGCCGGTCTTCTGGCCCTCTGCGCGCGGTGACCGTGTCCGCCGTTGCCTGGTGGCGGGCGCCGCGGCCTGGCGGCGTTGCGTGGTGTGACGAGGTGGTCACAGTGCTTCGTTTGACCCTGTTCCAGAGTCGCTGTGGCTCTCGTTGAAGAGGGCGCTGCGGAGCTGGCTTGGCCGCCGTCGTCCAAGGCGGTGGTCGTCTGGCCTCCGGCAGCCTGGCTGGGCGCGGGGACGGGCTGCGTCAGCAGCTCGGCGTGGCTCGGTGGCGGCGCGCACTGTGCGTCGCGCCGTCTTCGGGCCTCCTGCTGGTCCTCTGGCCTCCTCTTCCTGTGGCGCGCGCGGTGAAGACACCGCCCGCGGTGTCCTGAGGATGGATGGAATTGCGTGCGTACCTGGGCCGCTGGGAGCGCGGCGTGAAGCCGCGTCTTTTGGTGCCCAGCAGCTGTCTGTGCGGCCGGGCCTGGCGTTCGGGGTCACATCTCGTGATCCGATGGGCGGCGCTGCGTGGCGCCTCGATGGGAAGGTGGCCGAGGGCGCGGGGCAGCAGGTCGACTCGCCTGCTGTTCGCGCCGCTGCCTTCTTGCCCCCTAGAGGCGGTGACAAGTTGGTGGTGCGGCAGGGGACCGGCCGGCCGGCCGCCTCGTACGGCCGGTCTTCTGGCCCTCTGCGCGCGGTGACCGTGTCCGCCGTTGCCTGGTGGCGGGCGCCGCGGCCTGGCGGCGTTGCGTGGTGGGACCAGGTGGTCACAGTGCTTCGTTTGACCCTGTTCCGGAGTCGCTGTGGCTCTCGTTGAAGAGGGCGCTGCGGAGGCGGCTTGGCCGCCGTCGTCCAAGGCGGTCGTCGTCTGGCCTCCGGCAGCCTGGCTGGGCGCGGGGAGGGGCTGCGTCAGCAGCTCCAACCGGCGGTGGTGTGGACGTAAGTGCCAGGTCCTGCTCGGGCGTGACAGCGAGCACCGCTACGTCCTTGTGTCCCTTGACGGTCTCCTCGGCGCGGGGCCAAAGCGGTGCCGAGCTGGGCGCCCGGCCGATGCCGAACAGCACGCACCTGACCCGGGCTTGCGGGCGGTGCCTTCGCGGAGTGGTGCACGCCTCTGGGTCTGCTGAAATCCAAAGGCATAAGTACATTTTTTTTTTTTTTAGAAGACCGTTATTTTTAGGCAGCCCAACGCGCGCCTCATGGCGATACTCCGCGCGGCAGCAGCTCCCGTCCGCGGCGCCGCCGTCAGGGAGGGAGCCCAGTGGAGTGGGGAGCGAGGAAATGAACGGAGGAAAATAAATGCCGGGAAGAACTCTCTTCCCCGAGCAGGAAATTAAATACGACGGGGAAGAGACGGGGAAGAAGTGTCCGGGAAGAAGTACGGGGAAGAGTTGATAGGGGAACAACTGTATTACATGCGCCTATTAGGCAAGAATGCTTTGCAAACCGCCTTAAGACACGTTCAATTTCACAAGTAATTAAATTGAAAATTGAAGTAGGAACACAAAATTTCATCTGTAAGGGAAGGTGGGCACACTTGCTTTAATTTTCGTTGGCAACGTAGCATTTGACTGACAATGCCCCAAACCGTCCAGATTGATGCTAAATTATGTCCTCTCTGAAGGGGCAGGGTGTTTCCTCTGATTTAATAATTTCATTAAGTTATTTTTTTAACTTTTCAAAAACGTTGCATTTGTCCCGGGGCACAATGGGACACCCCCTAGGGAACAATGGGACACCGCGTATTTTCACTGGAACGATGGGCTTTACGAGCTATAAACCCCGACACACTGGTAAAACAAAGGCTTAAAAATTACGCCCTTTAGGGCATAAATACTCTTTTACGCCCTTGCAAGGGCATAATTCATTTTATGCCCTTGGAAAGGGCGTAAATGGTATAGGAATTTCAAGCAAAATTTTATTGCCCTTCCCAAAGGCATTAACGATTTATGCCTTTTAAGGGCGTAAATCGTTAACGCCCTTTAAGGGCATAATTTTAATGCCTTTGTTTCACCAGTGCAGATGTAAAGGAAGGTGTGCATATACTCTTAAGACAAGCTGGCAGAGGTATTTTGCGTAGCAAAAAGGCGGAAAACTCATCATAACCAATGTATGTTGTTTACATTAAAGTATAGTTTCAACTGTGCCATAATAAAAATAACTTGAGCTTCATCTTTTATTTACGAACAAAAAAATCAATACTCACTAAAAAGTTTCTAGCTGCTTAACTCCTAGTGGTGCAAATTTCGCACTTTCGCAGTGCTAAAATGGACCACTCCTAGAGGTGTTATTTTTGCTCTACAAAGTGCGAAGTCAATAGCACTCCCCAGTGCAAAGGCGGAACCAGGGGTGAAACCCCCCAAAAGTGCTAATTTTACCCCCCATAGAGTGATTTTTACTCTTTGAAGTGCAATTTTATTTCATGACTTCATAACACGTACTAGGTTGGAGTGAGTCATGCTGCTTTTTGCTAACACTTCCCGGGCCATTACTGCAGCGCATGATTCTAAATCAACAAAACTAGTATCATCAAAATTATTGTCTGTTTCACTTTCTGTGTCACTCCTTTGGTCTTCACTGTCATTACTCTCATCCTCATTGTACTTTCATACTCAATACTTTTTCCAACATAAATTTCAAAGAAGACCAAAGAAGTGATACAGAAAGTGAAACAGAAACACTGTACCCTGGGAACATGCATTCACCGTACCTCGGAAACTGTTCAGACATCGAATTCATCATAAATGTAGAATGAAGGCAAAATTTTAAATTTGCGATAGAAACAATTCGATGGCGGAAATAAATACATCTCAACAAGACGAACAAAATATGATAAGCATGTTATGACCTCAGACTCGAAGTTTGGCAGCAATCGGCGTCAGAAGTTTCTAAAAGGGTCCAAAATCGTACTTTTAGAAACTTCTGACGCCGATTGCTGCCAAACTTCGAGTCTGAGGTCATAACATGCTTATCATATTTTGTTCGTCTTGTTGAGATGTATTTATTTCCGCAATCGAATTGTTTCTTTTGCAAATTTAAAATTTTGCCTTCATTCTACATTTATGATGAATTCGATGTCTGAACAGTTTCCGAGGTACGGTGAATGCATGTTCCCAGGGTACAGTGGATTCCGTTCCTTGAGGTACGGTGTCTGCTGTATCCCTGGGTACGGTAAACACCTTCTTTCGATGTACAGCGAAGAGTGGCATTAAGATTAACAGTCGCAACCTTCATTTTTTCTCCCAGTGTAACAAAGAACATTTTCATTGAATTTAATGTTTTGTTCCCTTAATCTCGGCTAGGAAACTCTCGAATGAAGTAACGCAAGAAATTGAATTTTCCTCATTCCCTGCCGTTTTATCATTATGATAGTTTGTCAGAAAATGTGATCATAGCTGAGCGGCTGGGGTATTTTGCGGTGTTATGTTCTGCAGTAATCGGTCGTTTTCGCCAAACCAACAACGTCGTGCCCTTGACGCGCGTGATTCAAACATACGCGCCGCAAGGGAACCAATCAGAGGCGAGAAACTTCGCACTTTTCCCGGGTGAAACATTTTTGCGCTTACAAGTGCACTCACTCACCGACTTAGCACTTTTTGGTCCATTTTCGCACTCAGAAGTGCAAACAAGCGCTGATTGCACCGTCGAGAGTGATTTGATGAGTTCGCACTGGCGTAGGGCGAATTTAGCACTGTCGGTAGTGAAATCTTCAAGGGAACTTTTTAGTGAGTAGGGAGACATTTAAATTGTCAAAAATGAGTGTAGCTCGAAAAAAATTGGCCTGCACCTGTTACGAAAGAGTTGGGTCATAATAAGACAGGTTTTGAAAGCTTTAAATATTAGGATTTATGATACTATCACACTAGAGCTAATTTTCTCTTTCTTTTTCCTTAATTAGATAGTACCAACCCCAGGTTTGTGGGGAGCATCAGCCAACCTAACTGGAACAATTTCATTATCACAGAGTGACAGCAGTGCTGGTGATGGTCATGCTCTTTGGCTTAAATTGGTAAGACATGCCACAAATGTGTGGCTGTTGGGAAGGAGTGATTTTGAACATCTTGTATAGGTACAGAAAGATGTACAGAAGATCTGTTTTTTTTTTTTTTTTTTTTTTTTTTTTTTTTTTTGTTTTTTTTTTAAATATAGAGAAATTTATTTTTGTAATTATTTTATGTGTACTATGTGGTCATGAAATGACTTGGTGGCTTAGCTTGATGAACATTAATTTTCACATGGCAGAACACACATACTACGATTTAAAACCCACACCAATCCTCTGTTCAAACACGCTCAAATTCACTCGTCCGCAAAATACTCTCCCTACGGGCTCGACCTATAAGGCCTCGCCTTGAGCTAGTTACTTTACAGAAAGCCATGTGCGGGACCACAGAGTGTTCCAACGAGCAGCCTGTTTGTCGGCCGCCCGCGAGGCAGGCAACCCATTCGACGGCCGAGACGCTTGGCTTGCGGCTCGACCCAGGCGGTAGCCCTTGCCGCGGTCGCGTGGAGACGGAGAGAAGCTCCAGAAACCAAATCTCTATTCAAAGAACGTTTATGGAAGCGGATGATACTCGTCTGGTACAGAGCAAAATCAAATAAGACGGACCACTTCTTCCAGCGACCCCTTCCGATTTGCCTGCAATTTTGTAGGCTTATTAAGTAACTAAAGGAGAGTCTAAAGCCAAAATATTAGGTCCGGCAAAAATTTATTGGTTCAGATATAGCCAATTTTCGTTTATCTTTTGGAGGAAAAACGCGAACTTGGGTATTTTGGCCTTAGTCCACACTTTTCATAGCAGAGGTCTAAAATTTGGTATCTCGATGTAAAATTGGCCAAGGAACAAGAATATAAAATTGGCCAAGGAACAAGAATATGACCACCGATTTGACCTCCGACTAATATCTCGAGCGTAAACCCCAAAAACACACCCTAAAAAACACCTAAAAACAGTTTTTTCTTGGGATTTTTTGGAAATATAGTTTTTAATTTTTTTTTGGTATTTTGATCTTGTAGAAAATGACGCGCTGAATCGAATGAAACTAAGCGCAGATTTTTATCTCAAACCATTTAGGAGATATGGGAGTTCGAAGTGTGCCATTTTTGCCCTTTTTCCAACAAAAAAAAAAAAACAAACAGCATTTTGAGCACCGATTGGCGTTTCCTGCCTTCTCGGTGTCTGTGTGTGTGTGGGATGGGGGGCGGGGAAGGGGGTGAACAAGGTTAAGAGTGAGAAGGGGTGCTTTAGCAGCGCGGTATCAAAGGGGAGTCGTAGAGCACCCAAGAGCCCCTGCGCAACCCGACCAGACACGCCCGTTGGGCAGGTGGCCTACCTTGCCCCCGCTCTCTGGGACTAAACGCCCGCCGCCGCTTGCTACCCCCCCCCCCCCCTTCCTCCCTGCTTACCTCGAGCCCTTCCAAGGTACTAACCTTACAAGGTTAGTCCCACTAACCTTACAAGGTTAGTCCCAGAGGGCAGGGGCAAGGTAGGCCACCTGCCCAACGGGCGTGTCTGGCAGGCGTGCCTCGTCGGAGGAACATCTTGTATAGGTACAGAAAGATGTACAGAAGATCTGTTTTTTTGTTTTGTTCTTTTTTTAAAAAAAAATATAGAGAAATTTATTTTTGTAATTATTTTATGTGTACTATGTGGTCATGAAATGACTTGGTGGCTTAGCTTGATGAACATTAATTTTCACATGGCAGAACACACATACTACGATTTAAAACCCACACCAATCTTCTGTTCAAACACGCTCAAATTCACTCGTCCGCAAAATACTCTTCCTACGGGCTCGACCTATAAGGCCTCGCCTTGAGCTAGTTGCTGAGCCTGACTGCATCTGCACCGGAATCGGAAAACCAACGGGCGAAGCCCTCTGCTAGGTCGGGTGGTGGTGGGGGTAGCATAGCGGCTCGCTGGCTCGGGAGGCCGGATCGCCTGAAGGTAGGCACACGCCATGCACGGCTGTGTAGCGGGCTAGCATCGTCGCCCCCTGCAGCCAAGGACGTTTTTCGCAAGTTTAAGTACCTTCCAGACCTCCGATCGCAACGAGGTGTGCACCATTCGATGCGGCGTACTCACATTGACTCCAGGACCCATGTTTCTTGAGAAATGGGGGCGGATTTACGTAGAAAAGCGAGAAAAGCAAGAAAGGAGCCCCCGTAAGTAGGCAGGCCCGCCATGCACTGCTGCGTTGCGGGCTTGCATCTAACGGCGCGCACGAAAAACGCCCCGCATGCGTAAACGGCTGAGATTTTCGAAAAATGTCTTCAACGAAAGTTGTAGGAAATAGAAAGGACAATCAAAGCCACCCTATCCGAATAAGATGCGAGCTCAAAATTTTTCGACAACAAAGAAAAACGTTTTCTGAAACTTCGGGACAAGTTTTTGGAATGAAGAAGTCATTTTAGATGGGGGGTCAAAGCGAGGCGTTTGTAGGGCTTTTCACAAGCTTCCACCCAGAGAAAACCGTTTGTTGATATATTATTTAGTTTGGTCAGGAGGGAAGATTGAATCGGGAGGTGTCGGTGCCGTTCGCGAGCAGCGGCCGCGGGCGAGAGGGGAAGGGGCATGGAGGTGGGGATGGAGGGGAGGGGGAAGGAAACTGGATGGTCTGTTTTGGTGCACGCATGAGTTTATTCATTTATAAACCGGTCACAATTTGATTCATAATCCGCCGTGCGCAATTGCGCAAACGCGTCAAGTTCTGTAACTGCACCTTAGCCAGCAGGCCTTAGTTGGTGCGCGGGGCGCGGGACGCGCACCTGAGGGATACTACGGATAGTTTTAGGTTAGGTTGAGTTATGCTAGCGTTAGGTCTGTCGCGAGTAGAGTAAGACCTGTCGCGACCCCGTTAGGTTAGGTTAGAGTTGGTTGGACCATTTAGTTAGGTTAGGTCTGTCGCGAGTAGAGTAAGATCTGTCACGACCCCGTTAGGTTAGGGTGGGTTGGACCATTTACCTTGGTTAGGTTTGCATTATCACACCAAATTATTTGTCTCAATTCCTAGCATTCAGAAGTAAATCCACATGGAAAAGAGGCATAACTCAACTGGACCCCTTACACGCTCCCCATTTAGCGGAAAATGGAAACGACTAAGGTCTGCATGACTCCGTTGAAAAAGTTAGCAACAGAAGATAACTCAATCTGTATGTTTATGAATCAAGTGCAAAAAGAATCACTTCAACTTAACCCTCTTTATTTTTACAACTTAAGTTGCACAAAAGAAAGCCAAAAAATATACCAGGGTAATAAACACTTTACGCAGACCATAATTCTAGTTGTATTGTCTTTGAATTCCACTTCGCTTAGAAAAATTAAGTTAAGATGACTTCGTTATCCATTTTAACGGATATTGATAAGTTGAAGAACCCTCTACGGAGTGACCTGATACTTTGATGTATTTCTCAAAATTTTACTTATACTTTTTCAATTTCTCATCATCCGCACCTTCTTTTTGTTCTTCGAACAGTCTTCTGTTTCTCCTGAAAAAAATTGGTGGCCAAAATGGAGTTTTGGCGACGGAAAAAAATAATCGTCTTATGCGCTGCATTTATAAATTTTTGGACTTTCCTGATATTTTATGTGTTTGTTGAGATATCCAATTTTCCTTTAATGGCTGACAGGTCCTTGTGGCACGTTTTGAACCCACAAAGTTTGAAACGGGGCCACGACTAAATCGTGTATATTGGTTAACGTTTGAGTGGAGTAACTCTGAAGTAGAAATTAAAAGCATCGGCACCAGTCTCTTGGTCTTTGCATCTACAATTGGAAAAATGATATTCCGTTCCGAAGCTACAACCAACACCGTTTCGTGGAGAGGAAATGGAAAGCACCTGTGAGAATACTTCAGTTTTAATAGAGAAGATTTGGTGATTTGATGCACTTTTTCAAAGCAATAACTTATCCCGTAAGAGTCAAATCCAGCATCCTGTAATGGCGGACGAAGAATTGGGTATTGGCTCAGCCCCGGAGCTTGCTTCCGCCTAGTTACTTTACAGACAGCCAAGTGTGGGACCACAGAGGGTTCCAACGAGCAGCCTGTTTGTCGGCCGCCCGCGAGGCAGGCAACCCATTCGACGGCCGAGACGCTTGGCTTGCGGCTCGACCCAGGCGGCAGCCCTTGCCGCGGTCGCGTGGAGACGGAGAGAAGCTCCAGAAACCAAATCTCCATTCAAAGAACGTTTATGGAAGCGGATGATACTCGTCTGGTACAATCCTATGTAGTAGTTGTGGCAGTAGTATGCTCTTATTTCAGTGATTGTTAAAAAAATCTCATTCAACGAACGTTAATGAAAGCAGATGATACTCGTTTGGTTTTCTTTCGATGATATTCGTTTGGTATTGTCGTGTGTTTATTATAGCAGTGTGCTCTCATGTCTGTTTTGTATTTAAAACTGTAAACAAGAGTCAGAACATATATGATTAAAAATTATATTCTCTAGGATGTGTCATTGTAGAAATATTAAAAATATTTACATTGTGGTATGTTAGGCCGAGCTGGCGCCGAAGTCGGCACGAGCTGAGCAGAGCCGAGGCCCGCCCGAGTCACCCTTTGTGACGTGGCAGGCGGGGAGGGATTGTCAATTTTCCGCGCAGGCGCGAGGAGGGGGTGCCATTGTTTACGCCCGGTGCCGCTGGCGCTGGACGGGGGAGGCATTGTCGGATTCCGCGCAGGCTGCGCCTCATTGCCGGCCGGCCGGCCGGCCGGCCAGACGCACCAGCCCGCCCCGGCCGCCAGCCCCTATTATATTGTTAGGATACGCGCTTGGTTTCTGGACTCGAGAGTAAAAGCATGCTGACACCTTCATGTGTATAGTAGTTTTAAGTATGTTGAAATGAAATGTGAGGTGTGAAGGTATCATCTGCTAAAAATGGTAAATACAGAGGTAAGCAGGCGTGTCCGATGTCTTAGCGTCTTTGAGCGCGCCGTGCCGCACCGCCCGAGCCCCGCCGCGCCGCATCTGTTGCACTGGAGGGGGAAGGTGTGTGTGTGTGTGTGTGTGTGTGTGTGTGTGTGTGTGTGTGTGTGTGTGTGTGTGTGTTGTGTTTTCCACTGTGGCTGTGTGCGGGGAGGGATTGTCGCTGTCGCTGCTGTTGGACTGCGCCTGCGCACGAGGCCGTTGCCGCTTGTCCAGTGCGCGGGGAGCAAGTGTCATTGTTCCGCGCAGACTGCGAGTACACTGAGAATGAAAAGATTCTTGATCAATACCCAATTTCGGGTGCAGGAAAATTTTATCACCCGAGTTTGAGGAAGGGGTAACAGCTACCAGCCAACGAATGTGACACCACATTCGTTTGAACGTGAATACTGCGATGTCTGTTTGAACGTGACAATTCACTGTTATTCAACGAATGTGACGTCATATTCGTTTGAATGTGACTTTTGTCACGTTCGTTTGAATACGACGTCACATTCCACTGGGAGAAAAAATGAAGGTTGTGACTGTTAATCTTAATGCCACTCTTCGCTGTACATCGAAAGAAGGTGTTTACCGTACCCAGGGATACAGCAGACACCGTACCTCAAGGAACGGAATCCACTGTACCCTAGGAACATGCATTCACCGTACCTCGGAAACTGTTCAGACATCGAATTCATCATAAATGTAGAATGAAGGCAAAATTTTAAATTTGCGATAGAAACAATTCGATTGCGGAAATAAATACATCTCAACAAGACGAACAAAATATGATAAGCATGTTATGACCTCAGACTCGAAGTTTGGCAGCAATCGGCGTCAGAAGTTTCTAAAAGGGTCCAAAATCGTACTTTTAGAAAATTCTGACGCCGATTGCTGCTGAACTTCGAGTCTGAGGTCATAACATGCTTATCATATTTTGTTCGTCTTGCGGAGATGTATTTATTTCCGCAATCGAATTGTTTCTATCGCAAATTTAAAATTTTGCCTTCATTCTACATTTATGATGAATTCGATGTCTGAACAGTTTCCGAGGTACGGTGAATGCATGTTCCTAGGGTACAGTGGATTCCGTTCCTTGAGGTACGGTGTCTGCTGTATCCCTGGGTACGGTAAACACCTTCTTTCGATGTACAGCGAAGAGTGGCATTAAGAGTAACAGTCGCAACCTTCATTTTTTCTCCCAGTGTCTTTTGAACGTGACACGGCCGTTAAATTAGAGTGTCACGTTCGTTTGAACGTGCGTCAACATTCAAACGAATGTGACGTCATATTCAAACGAACAAAATTCACATCCGAACGAGCACGACGTCACATTCGTTGAATAACAGTGAAATAGTGAAAATTTACAGTCAAAAGAATGTGAGACACCGCACCGTTTGTCACATCAAATCGAATTAAACTTTGCATAGAAACGAATGTGACGCATGGCATACCCAATGACATATGTCGTGTCACATCTAAACGAATGTGTCACCCATAAACTGTCACGTTTCGTTTGAATGTAACATGCCCCAATTGTCACATTCAAATGAACGTGACACCCCACAACCTGACACTTATGGCATGTCCAAGGGCGTGTCACATTCAAACGAACGTGACAACATATGGGTGTGACATGACATATGTCAATGACAACCATGGGCCACATTCGTTTTAATGTGACAGTTCACCCTTTGATTTCGTGTAGCATCCACAGTAATGTGACAAAGCGGCCCGGTGTGTCACATTCGTTTGACTGTAAATTTTCACTGTTAGTCACGTTTCAATTCACATCGCAGTTTTCACATGCAAACGAATGTGATGTCACATTCGTTGGCTACATAGTATAGTATTCTCACCCAAATTTGGGTGAGAGGCAAACCTTCCTCACCCAAATTTGGGTAATAAAGAATTCTTTACCCAAAATTTTAGTCATGATCACAACTCTTTCATTCTCAGAGTATTATATATATTCTTAAGAAGAGTCTATTTCACTAAGCCGAATTCTCTTAAATGCAGTTGTTATGAGTCCAATGTGTCAGAAATGTTACATTATTGTCGTTTCATCATTATTTACTTGATACTGGCTCCATATAACGCGGCTTAAGCTAACTTTTACTCTCATTTTCACTTTATGCACGCCTTTCAGCTACCCGAACGCCTGTCAGTTATGCAGTTACCCCAGTCCAGCAGCGCAAGTGGGTCGCACAGGCCTGCTCGTGACTCGCGGCAAGTGAAGCAGCGCCGCACACTGTTAAAAAAGCCGTACTTTTCACAGGGAAAAGGTACGGTCATTCCGTGACCTCGGCGTACAGTAAAACCGTACCAAAAAACCGTGCTTCCCGTAAGAGCCCATGTTACTAAAACCGTACTCTGTACCCCCAAAACTGTGCTGACTGAGGAACGGTGCAACCAGGCAAATTGTCTACCAGCTTTGTACCGTACTATTTCCTGTGGATTTTTTCTACAGTGCACAGTGGGCTAGAAGACCGGCGGCAGCGGCGGCTAACATTCTAGACGCGTTTTGAGCTTTAGAGTCGCTAAATGGGACTCGAATGGAACGTGTGGCCCCACCAATGGATTGCTCTCCGAACGAGGAATTCATCGGTGGGGGCACACGTTCGAGTCCTGTTCAGCGACACTGGAGCTCAAAAAGCGTCTGCAGTGTCGGCTGCCTGCGTGGTCTTCTGGCCCATTATGCGGCGGTACGAGAAAATATGAAATAGCAAGTTAAGTTAAGGAGGAGAAGAAATAAGGAATCAGATTTAAAATGTTAGGCAAAAACGTCTGTTTTTATATTTTTAACACATTCCCAGCGACGGGGTTTTGGATGTTTTTGGCCCAGACTGCGAAGGCCTCCCCAGCAAAAACTATTGGTCAAAAAACTCTCGGACACATACCATCCGACTTATCATCATGTCAGGACACCAACCAGCCAAAAAAGTTACGACCACGGGTGTTCTCGTAACGCAGTGAGGCCCAGTCAGGAGCTTGCCCAGGCCCAGACTGAGGCACGAGAACACGTGGTCCCGCATGAGAGCAAAATTTTGTTCAGTATAAATCAAGGAAACGGGAGCTGGTACCAAAGTGAGACCCAAACAATTACGACCTACAAAGTGCCCGGAAAAATTTGGAAGTAGACCCGACGTCTTGCGACGATTTTCGTCCGAGAACACGTGTTTTGGCAAAACGGGATGTACGAAAACGGTGTTCTCGTATCGCAGAAGGCGCAATGGAAAAAGTTATTTCTCCACCTACGCATCCAAGACGCCATTGGAGACGTTCGGACGTTGTTGTTTCCACGGAGATGTCCGTCTTTTTAGATACGGGGATCCTTCGTTGTTTTGTGTTCATTTCTCCATTGTCCCTGCGGCCAATGCCACATCAGGACGGTATCGTCTTCCTCAGGTCCCCAATAACGATGTTCGCATGCTAGACCGGCAGGGTGGACACGGGGGGTGGCAACGGCGAAGGAAGCGCGTGAAGCTATGCTCGAGCGAGGTGCAGCGGTTACGCACTTGTTCGAGTTTATGAAAACAAGGCCGGTGTTTCCGAAACGCTTTGCACAGATCTAAAGAGCATGAGATTTAGGGTGCATTAGGCCTAAGGGCCTGCCTGAGTCCCATCAATTTAGCCCACACAAGGGAGGCAATTTTTACATTGGGATGGCGCGGCCAAGATTTTTCCTTAATTTTCGAGTTTTCGTGTTTTTTTGGTGAAAACCCTTCAATTTATTATGGGTGAATCAGGAAGTATCAAGGAAGGCAATTAGCCTAATGCACCCTTCATTCCATGCTCTTTCCATCTGTGCAAAGCGTTTTGAAAACAAAGGCCTGGTTTTCATAATATCGAAGAAGTGCGTAACCCCTGCACCGAAGGCGCGAGCATCGCTTCACGATCTCCTCGGCCATTTCCACGCCCTGGTGGACATGGGCCCCGTCCCGTTTAAGCCCCGACTTGAGCCCGGACTGAGCCCCGACTGCCAGAGCCCCGACCTGAGCCCCATTTGAGCCCCTCCACTGTTTCACTGTTTTGGGGCCAAATTGCGACTTTTCTTGGCGTGGGGCTCACGTCGGGCTCGGGGCGGGGCTCTGGCAGTCGGGGCTCAGTGCGGGCTCAAGTCGGGGCTCGATTCGGGCTCTAGCCGGGGCACATCATCAGGGCTCAAACGGGATGGGGCTCATGTCCACCCTGCCGCTGGACCTAGGTTCCGACCACTCGTTTCCTGTTCAAGAAACTGGATCTTGAAAAAAGGGGTTTGACCAAGAATTTTTTTTAGTCCTAATCTGAGTAGATCTTGACGAGACCTTTACAACAAATGGTCGGAACCTAGTTCTAGGATGCGAACATCGTAATCAGGGATTCGGTATAAGGTGCCCGTCGACGTCCTCGGGGACCTGAGGTAGACGATTCTGTCCCGATGTGACATTGGCCGCTCGGATACTGAGAGAAATGTAATGTCGTTTCCCGGGGTCACTAAATTTTGGTTGTTTACACCAAAATTTAGTTAACTCGACTGATTTTTTTTAGTCAAAAGAACTTTTTTTTCGTCATTTTGACTAGTTTTCAGACGAAGCGACTAAAATATTTAGTCACCCCCTGAAACTAACAACGAAAATTTTTGGTCCATTCAACGAAAATTTTGTCGATTTGAGACAGTGGACAACGGACAAATGAACAAGACGCAATACGAGAACACGCGTTCTCGTAAATGCCGTTTGGCAAAACACGATCCGAGAACACGCGTTCTCGTAAATGCGACTTGTTCAAAACGCGATACGAGAACGCCGTTCACTGAAAAACCAAACGTGGTCTAGACCACACCACTGGTGCGGACAAATGAGTGCCATTTTGCCCGCATCAGTTGGTGTGGTCTAGACCACGTTTGGAGTGCTCTGGTGTGGTCGAGACCACGTTTGGAGTGCCCTGGTGTGGTCTAGACCACGTTTGGAGTGCTCTTGCAATGCAATGACCACACCAAACGTGGTTTAGACCACACCAACTGATGCGGGCCAAATGGCACTCATTTGACCGCATCAGTTGGTGTGGTCAAGACCACGTTTGGTTTTTCAGTTTTCTCGTACGAAAATAGTCACAGGACGTCGAAACAACAGCAGAAATTTTCGGGGCACAATATAGGTCAAGATTCCTTCCTCCCTCACTTTCCTATGTACTACCGTTTCCTCGTTATGGCTAAAACAAAAAAAAATTGGCAAAATAGGAGGTTGCATGTTCTCATACTGCAGTTTTGGCCCGCCCAATACGAGGTTGCATGTTCTCGTATCGCAGCGAATGTGTTAAGAACTTCAATACATGACGAGCCGTGAGCATCAACTTTGATGCCGCACTCAACTTAAAAAATAAAATAAAAAATGTATGACTGGTAGATTTTCTTGTATTTTCCTCTTTGCCTGCTTTGACTGTACTTGCAAACTCGTTCACCAGTTTTTCTAGAATTTTGTCTATATAAGGGCGGGATTTGATCGTCCACTGAAACCGTCTTCGAATGAAGCTATTCTACTTAAACATTTAGCGTGCATTTCTAAGCACCCACGTTGCCTTCGAAAGTATTCACGCCGAATTCCTTACTTCCTTATTTTTTGTTCCTACTCTCACAATTGTGCGCATGAGTGCTTTCAATGCGTATTTGTGCGAACGTCGGCACGTACGTGGCCACGTACAAAACTAAACAAATGCATCAACCATGTTCAAAACACTAAATTACTCTGTAGTTTTTTGTGCATACCTTTTAACAGAATTGATAATACATTTTAAAATGCACCTAATCATGCGTAGCTTTAGCACGAAAATGTGCATTGTCATGCAGTGCAGTACCATTGTTGATTCGCTCAATTTCAAGTATTTCATGCGTATGCTCAATTACGCACTAAGATGTGCGCGCAAAAACTACTAAGTAGTTAGTTTAAATTATTTCCAACATTTTTTTTAGAAAAAATTTCCATCTCTTGGGTTCTCTAAAATTACGAAAATTATCATCTGCAATTTTTAATTCTGATGGAAAAAGACACAGTGAAAACGGATCCTCGTTTTCCTATGAAGCCTATATGGCTTAGACTAAGACGAAGGCGATTTCCAGGAAGTCCTTTGGACAACCAGCAACCACTTTCGCCACCCATATCTAAGGTTACTGCTCAAAGGTAATACTTGTCGACGGTCCCTCCCTATCGATAGGCGCGCAACTCTGAGCGGCGCGAACGTAACCGCGCAAGTCTGTCCGCCGCTTCCAAACCATCGTATCTCGGCCGGGGCGCGACAAAGCGCGCTATCTAGATAGGAAATGATGCAAAGATAGCACGGTTTGTCCCGGCCCAGCCAAGATACGACTGTTTGGAAGCGGCGGACAGACTTGCGCGGTTACGTTCGCGCCGCTCAGAATTGCGCGCCTATCGATAGGGACCGTCGTTGTAGTACCTTTCTTGGCGATACACTTGAATATCGCCAACAAACGGCCTTAACAAAATATCATGCCTTTAAAACGGCGATGCACAAAAGTGTCGCAAAAATAATTTTGGCGATACTTTGGAGTATCGCCAAAATCAGATAAAAAACCATCAAGTAGTCCCCTTGAGTTGTTCAGAGGTGAAAATCTTGGCAATACTCGTCAAATTTTGGCGATACTTTTGTGTGTCGGCGTGTTGAAGGCCCTTTGTTGGCGATTCTTAATTGTACCGCCAAAAAAGATACTCAAGTGTCGCCTTTGGCTTTGCAGTGTGTAAGATGAAAAAAATTGAAACATGATTTTCTAAAATAATAGTGGTAGTGGTTTTGTATTTTGGTCAAAAGTTGATCACTGTATGATAGACTTAAACCCAAAGTTGGGACCCCCAACTTTCATTACTTTCTGAGTTATTGAGGTTTACGTTACAAATTGGTTAAAAATGGGAGATACCCTTTGAGCACACTATTATCAGAGAATTCATCTAAAATCCCAAACAGAACACAAAATCATTGGCCACAAAACGTTTTCTCAGAAGAAAAGAAAAAAAAAGTGCTAGGCATACTGAGCTTGAAACATAGACAATCTTAGTGACCCCTTTTTTTGGAACTTAAACTGTCATGCGTAAGTAAAGGAGAAAAGCAAAAATAAAATAGCAACACATTGTTACTTTTCACTTTACTGCTGGCGATCAAAAAACGGCGATTTTCACCCGTCCGACGACGAAGGACTGCTTCTTTAGTGCAGCACTCACATCACAAATTTCGCTGCTGACTCCCATTACTGCGTGAAGATGGTTGATTGCTTTGAAGAGAAACAACAACCAGGTGTTTTGCATTTTTTTGGGGGTAACACTGTTTGTCTGCCTGTTAACATTAAGCTTAACTTTGAACAAAAATTCGTGTCAATGAGAAACCAACACAGATATTAGCCACCAGTGGCTTAAGAGGTGTTGTTTTTCACATTACAATATTCGCTGACAACATTAGCAAGATGCGTGCAGCATAAAAAGGAACGTGCACTGTTGGTACAGGCTAACCTCGATAAGAAGTCACCGCAATTCCACTGCCGATGACATGTCATACATCTGGGTTAACAATTAATTGGGCTGGAGCAATATCAAATAAGAAAAGCCACACCTCTCCATGACCTTCTCCGATTCTCCTGATATTTTGTGGGCTTGTTAGAAACCTAAAGGAAAGTCTTTTGCCAAATTTCCAGATCCTGAAAAAAATTATCGGCTTAGTTGCGGGTAATTTTAGTTTAACTTTTGGAGTAAAAACACGGATTTGGGTATTTTGCGCTACATGGACAACTTTCATCCCTGGGGGTTCAAATTTGGCATCCTTACGTAGAATTGACCAAGAAACAAGAATATAACCTCGGATTTGACGTGGGACGAATACCGGCTGCACCAGCATCAGAAAACCACTAAAAAAAGGCCCAAAATTTACGTTTGGCTTGGGACTTTTGTGGAAAACATTTTTTTGCTCCATCCAATGTTATGATCATGTAGAAAAAAACGAGATAAGTCAAATGAGCACCCGCGCAGATTTTTTTTAGTAGCCGTTTAGGAGTTATGAGACTTTAGAGTCTAAAAGTTACGTCCAAAATACCTAAGATAGGAAGTTTTTTCAAAAAATTGATGGAAAATACCTTCTGCATACATAAATCGATTCATCTCAGCAAGTCAAAGAAAAAGTTCCATTACAACTACGACGTCCGAATCGAAATGTAAATGTTCTAGACCATTATAGTTTAAAACTTATATGATCCAGAAAATTTATATTTCGATTCGGACGTCGTAGTTGTAATCGAACTTTTTCTTTGTCTTGCTGAGATGAATCGATTTATGTATGCAGAAGGTATTTTCCATCAAGTTTTTGAAAAAACTTCCTATCTCAGGTATTTTGGACGTAACTTTTAGACTTCAAAGTCCCATAACTCCTAAACGGCTACTAAGAAAAATCTGCGCGGGTGCTCATTTGACTTATCTCGTTTTTTACTACATGATCAAAACATTGGATGGCGCAAAAAAATGTTAACCACAAAGGTCCCAAGCCAAACGTAAATTCTGGGCCTTTTATTAGTGGTTTTCTGAGGCTGGTGCAGCCGGTATTCGTCCCACGTCAAATCCGAGGTTATATTCTTGTTACTTGGTCAATTCTACGTAAGGATGCCAAATTTGAACCCCCAGGGATGAAAGTTGTCCATGTAGCGCAAAATACCCAAACCCGTGTTTTTACTCCAAAAGTTAAACTAAAATTACCAGCAACTAAGCCGATAATTTTTTTCAGGATCTGGAAATTTAGCAAAAGACTTCCCTTTAGGTGTCTAACAAGCCCACAAAATATCAGGAGAATCGGAGAAGGTCATGGAGAGGTGTGGCTTTTCTTATTTGATATTGCTCCTGTTGAGAATTCCTGCTCCGCCCCTTTCTTTACTTTTGGATAAAGAAAATTGAAACAACATACAATGAAAATCGTCAACGTGCAAGTCTGCAACCGCTCATCTACGCAACCCTAGTTTGTACCCGTTGGCGTTTCATCAAAACAACACACCGAAAGAGTTCCATAGTTTCCTAATTGTAAAATGTCATCAGTTTCGATGTTGTACTTTGGTTCGAACTTACGTCGTAAATAAACATAGAGGTAAATACAGCGGAAGGCCGCTTTGCACATGCGTGTCGTCGCGTCTAAGTCTTTCATCCATAAATGCAAGTTTTTCCGCTCGTAAGGCAGGAACGTTTGACCATCACAGGCATAGTCATACATCCATCTTAATTTAGGGGCCTTTATAATGTTATTGTACAATAATAACTTTGTTCCTATGAAAAAATGAATTACATAAAACATAAAGAAAGACATGTGGTGCCCAACGAATTGACCACCATGCAGACAATGAATAACTTTTTCATATTCTTTCTTAGGATAACGGTCAAGTGCTTCTATTTTTCCAAACTCCAACAAATAAATAAGCTCATCACAGTGACCATCACAGCATGACTCATAAAGCACTGGAAGATTTTCAGTCATTTCCTCTTTGCCTGCTTTGACTGTACTTGCAAACTCGTCGACTAATTGTATAAAGTTTTTTTGAATTTTATCTACAAGGGCAGGATTTAATCGTCCTCTGAAACCGTCTGCGAATAAAGCCAACCGTTTGTCTCGATGTTTGTAAAACATTTCTTCCGTCGTTGTTTCACAATTCTTGTCCGCACAAATGCTGCCTTGCAAGTACTCCCGTCGCTCTACAATTAGCTGAACACGCTTATCCTTGACATGAATTCGTTTGCAGGGTCCAGAAGGAAGAGTAACGCCACAATCGCGAGGGGGCGTGAAGTACTCCGTCAGCAGGCTCCACAGCTCGTTCCTCGACCTAGAAAAAGGTAATGACATTAGGTTACTTTTTAACAGGAGGCATATTAACGACGGCGGTTTAAATCCCGGACAGCTTTTGAGCTGTTGAGTCGCAAAACGGGACTCGAACTAAACGTATCGCATGCTGAACGAGAAATCCATTAGTGGGGTCACACGTTTAGTTTGAGTCCTGATCAGCTACTCTGGAGCTCAAGACGCGTCTAGGGCGGTATTGACCACCTGCGCTGCTCACTGTGCCTGCACAACTTTCAACCGTCCTGTAAGTTATTGACCAGTGCTTGAAAGGAGCGCATAAGACCCAAACAAGTAATTGCTGAGCGGACACATTGAAAATGTTACGGTCGGACACATGGCCAAATTATGGCGTGACAGGAAATTCCCGCCGAAAAATGGCATGACATGTGAGTTACGCCGTCACACTGTTATCCAAGTTGCGATACTTTCAACACAAAAACGTGCGATGATAGGCAAAATGTGATTCCCTCGAATCATCGCTCTCCAGATGCGAAGACTTTTGTATCACAAAAATTTGCAATGATCATCGCACATTTCTGCAATGACAAAAGGAATTATTGCACAAAAATGCGATGATGGCAAACACAAAATCTGCTATCATTACAGTTTTTTGCAATGATCATAGCAGAATTCTGCGATACAGCAGATCATCGCACCTTTTTGATCATCACAGAAAGGAGCGATGAAATTTGTATTGCACTGAAAGTGCGGTCTGCATCGCAAGTGGAATAACAGTGCATGTGGCGTGAATGGCATTGCGTTTTACGAGAAAAGTCATGCCAAAAACCGGCCTGACAGGAAATTCACGCCAAAAATTGGCGTGCATTTCTGAGTCACGCCAATTTCGGGCATGACTTTTTGTCATGCCGTTTTTTGACGTGACACTTTATTCACGCCCCTAAAACGGCACGAAGTCACGACGATAGATTTTCAGTAAAGGACTTTTTTTATAAATTTTAATAAATAAATATATTTTTATCGGGAACATGCGCTCATTACTATCATCACGTATCGAGAGATTTGTCCACCTTCACTGATCTTGAAAATGTTGACATGACTATTCTTTAAAGAGGTGATAGCAGTTGTTTTTTTTTTGGTTGTTTTTTTTTTGTTTTTCAACTTTAAAGCAACTTTTAGGTGTGGGCGTCGGAACATACAATTTAAAACATTGCAAACCCTGAAATTAAGGGAATACCAACAGAGTCTACAAGAGCTGCACCTTTTCTAAACACCCACGTTGCCTACAAATGTATTCACATTGAATTTCTTGGGTCAGTGATTGTTCGTGTTCTCTCAGAATTGTGTGCATGCGCGCCTTTGATGGGTGTAAGTTCAAACGTCAGCATGTATGTGGCCACGTACAAAACTAAACAAAAGGAAACTGTGTTAAACACGCTTAATTGTTTTGTAGTTTTTAGTGCGTAGCTTTTAACGGAAGTGAACATACGTTGTAAAATACACCTATTTGTGCGACGTGCGTAGCTTAGCACGAAAATGTGCATTGCCATGCAACACCATGTGCATTGATTTGCTCGAATCCTACACAGTTATTCCACTTGCGATGCAGACCGCACTTTCAGTGCAATACAAATTTCATCGCTCCTTTCTGTGATGATCATTGCAAAAAGGTGCGATGATCTGCTGTATCGCAGAATTTTGCTATGATCATTTCAAAAAACTGTAATGATTGCAGATTTTGTGTTGCCATCATCGCATTTTTGTGCAATAATTCCTTTTATCATTGCAGAAATGTGCGATGATCATTGCAAATTTTTGTGATACAAAAGTCATAGCATCTGGAGAGCGATGATTCGAGGGAATCACATTTTGCCTATCATCGCACGTTTTTGTGTTGAAAGTATGGCAACTTGGATAACAGTGTACGCGTAAGCCTCGCGCAAAGATGTGCGCGAAAAAATTACATATAGTAGTTAGTGCAAACTTGTTTCTAATAGTGTATTATTTCTCTTTCATCTCTTGGGCCCACTAAAATTACGAGTTGTAATACCGGTAATAAATAACACACAATGAAAACGGAGCCGGAGCCTATGGCGAAAACTAACAGTAAGTCGTAAGCGATTTCCAGGGAGTCCCTTGGAAAACCAGCAAGTACTTTTTCCACCCATATTTAAGATGCGTCAAAAGTTCTCTATAAAACAAGGAGAGCTTGTCCAAAATGACAACACACGCAGGCTTGGTTCGCACCTGCTGTTACTGCCACTCCCACTCGCACTGTAGCTTGCAGTGAGCTGCTGTCTTCCCGCCATGCTGACACGGCTCTGCGTCCCTAGAGATCCTGGACAGAAGAGACAAGCGTCGTGAATTGAGTTGGGCATTACTCATTATTCACCTGGGCCTGCCAGTGCTAGTGCCACTTCAAATAGAAAAATTTCGTTTTAAACGAAAACAAAAAAAACAGGGCTAGATGAAAATGATTTAAGATGAACGATACCGCCATTGAACACACTTCAGAGACTTTATAACAAATCCTAAGCAGAAGACGAAATCATTGGCCGAAAAAAACATGCTTCCAGTGCACGTATTCTTGGAAAGAAAAGGAAGCAAGCTATTCTGTGCGTCGCAGCTTAAAAAATATATCTAAGTCACATCTTTACATTTTTCGGAACTTAAGGGGGCAGTAGCGCCATTTTGAGCGCTAATTTAGAGCGTGCTCCATGCCATGCTCCAGGTGGAGAGTGGAAAAGGGTAAGAACATAAGGACACAACGACAACCTCCGTCACCGGTCCTGCAGGGGTAGGGAACATCTGCTGCCCCTCCCCGTTGTCCAGGAGACAAAGGTTGGACGGCAAAAACGGTTTCTGGTTTTCCCAGGAACTCCCTGCAAATCGCATTACCCATAGGCCACCTGGGGAAATCTGGTACAGTTTTCGCAGTGTCTGTAATTTTCGTCCTATTTGCCATGCAGCAAAGAAGGCTGTTCGTTTCCCTGACAGTGAACTTGTACAGCGCAGAATTAATTTTATTTAGGCAATCTTTCAAGGACACTCGTGTTATCTATTCATGGCATCCTGGTCCCACCTCGCGGCTGGGCACTGATAAACAAGGAATGTGACATCACTGCACGTTCAAGACAATGTGAAGTGCACCGCGCTGCGTTAAATACTGTCATGTCTAAACTTAAACGAAACGGCTGCACGAAAAGATATAATTTGCTATGGCGACCGACTTTGTTGTCGAAAGCTGCGACTGAAGATCCGGTATCACAATCAAAGGCTGATAGCCACGACCGCACACTTGTAGGAGGATAACAAATCCATGCTTAGTAGTTTTCTTACAAGTGTCCTGTCGTAGCAACCAACTTTAGGTTTGTAGATATCGGATTTTCGATTGCAGCCTACTAAAAAAAGGTCGATCACCTTATACGAAGTATTTTTTCCCGTGTGCAGTCTTCGTGTTCCGTTCGCAACGAAACGGACAAATGCGAAAGGAATGCGTGCACAGTGCCGCTTTGTAATGCAAAGCATTTCTTCATTAAACAAAACCATTTAAATATGCTATCATTTCCTTCGTAGACTCTTTTTAATATCATTTTCAGTGTTCCTGATTAGAGAAAATTGCCTGCACACCCACCTGTTGTCGTCTCCAAGCCGATGACCGCGTGCAAGCTCGGTGCCCACTGCGGTGAGATCGTTGGCTTGTCGACTGGGTGCCGTTGGACCGAGCACTGACTTCTGACTTATCCCCACGTCTCTACAGCGCAGAACAATCCGACCGCTGCGTGGCGGCGACGACACTGAAAACAGCTGGCGACCGGCCGTGGCTTGTGGGTGGGACTCTCAGCGGCGCCGCCTGCGCCAGCACTGATCAACTCTGCTTGCCGTGGGTCGTACTCGGAGAGAGGGGAGGGGGAAGGGGGAAGGC
The DNA here is from genome assembly GCA_030522485.1 of Stenchaetothrips biformis. Classification (NCBI taxonomy): domain Eukaryota; kingdom Metazoa; phylum Arthropoda; class Insecta; order Thysanoptera; family Thripidae; genus Stenchaetothrips; species Stenchaetothrips biformis. The sequence goes on along the minus strand of CM060095.1, from coordinate 3,067,936 downwards.
AGCGGTCGGCCGGCTCCACGCAGAGGCGGCCGGGGGGAGGAGGGGGAAGGGACCGCGTCCTGGCCGGTGTACAGTTTTCGCGTCGTTGCGCAATCGCCATAGAGTCATTAAAATTAAATTTTCACTAATTTTTTTTTTCACTCTGAAGAATGGCGAAGTGCAACCAGGTCTTTTCAGTTATTAGTTCACCCTAAAAAATACTACTGCCAGAAAAATAATCATGAAGTTCACAGGATACGTTTCAGCAAAAGGCATTTTCACTTCGTACGTGAAATTCTTTTTTGCCTCCAATATCCTTTCAACCTGAAGTCCAAAGCAACTTTTTAAAATAAATTTTCATGATCTTTATGAATATGCAACAGCCAAATGTCTCAGACTTAAAATTAACCCTCATTTCAGCAATTTACTTTTCCTGTTTTGTTTTTTTTTTCGAGTAATTTTCCTCCAAAATAGCCATGTTGCACAGCAGCCCTTGGGTGATAGCTAGAGGTCTGAAATTTTTTTCCAGGACTCCCTACCCTAGTCCCTTAGGACCCACAAAGTTTGAGCGAAATCGGGGACACCATGGGGTTACCAAGGGATACCAGGATGTTATTTGAAGTGTGATAATGATCTAATTTTAAGGGCAATACAATTTTTGCATCATTAGCGCCATGAGCAAGTTCTTGCATTATAGGTGCAATAAATATGGTGTTGCATTAACGTATGTTACTACTTTATCACACCTAAATGCGATAATCTGAGACGAAACCTGCCAAAACGTTAGAAACTTATTGCATTTTTAACGCGATAATTTTTTTATTGCTGCTACAGATGCAATAATTTGAAGGAATTACATTAGTCTTTTTATCGCAACTAAATGTATGAGACCTACCACATTAGAAATATCAGTGATAGCCCTTTGATCAGTCGCTTAATAGGGCTCGAACAAAACGTGTCCCCCTACGATGAATTGCTCGTTCGAAAAGCAATCCATTGGTGGGGTCACACGTTTTATTCGAGTCCCATCTAGCGACTCTAGAGCAAAACGCGTTAAGAATTTTGGCCGCTGCACGTAGTACCTTGAGTCACGAACGCCTGCAGCATATGCAGGCCCGTGCGACGCACCTGCGCTGGACTTAGGTGGCTGCCTAACTGCCAGGCGTTTGAGTTCACTGGGAGAAAAAATGAAGGTTGTGACTGTTAATCTTAATGCCACTCTTCACTGAGCATCGAAAGAAGGTGTTTACAGTACCCAGGGATACAGCAGACACTGTACCTCAAGGAACGGAATTCACTGTACCCTGCGAACATGCATTCACTGTACCTCAGAAACTGTTCAGACACAGAACTTATCATAAATGTAAAATGAGGGCAAAATCTCAAATATGCGATATAAAAAATAAGATGGCGAAAATGAAAACATCTCAACAAGACGAACACAATATAACAGGCATGTTATGGCCTCAGATGCGAAGTTCAGCAGCAATCGGCGTCAGAAGTTTCTAAAAGCACGATTATTAGATACTTTTAGAAACAACTTCTGACGCCGATTGCTGCTGAACTTCCAGTCTGAGGCCAAAACATGCTTTTCATAATTTGTTCGTCTTGTCGAGATGTTTTCTTTTCCGCCATCGAATTTTTTCTATCGCAACTTTGAAATTTTGCCTTTATGAATTCTGTGTCTTAACAGTTTCCGAGGTCCAGTGAACGAATGTTCCCAGGGTGCAGTGTTTTTTTTCCCGGTGTTGCAAAAGAGGTTTTTCTTTTCTTTTTTTTAAAAGGGAAATTATTGAAATCTGTCAACTTTGGCGCTCCATTGCGTCTGAAAAGCTTGCTTCAAATCATTCTGCGAACCGGCATTCGAAAGATCGCACTTTTTTGAGAGCCCACGACCCATTTGGATTCTTGTTTGGGCTGTGGTTCAGGATATCCCATCCAGTCCTACAACCTCGAAAACAGCCATTTTTTGGAGTGTTTTGACCCCTACCATATACAGGGGGGGGGGGGGAAATGGAGTGTCGGATATTGTCAAAGTGTCTCATCAACAGTTCGTATGCATACAAGGAACCGATGAAACACCAAAGGTGCACGGTCCTATAATGTCGCCAACCAAGGATGTCTTTTTTTTCTTTTTTTTTTTTTTTTTTTTTTTTTTTTTCTTTTTCTGTCTGGAGCTTCCTAGGGTCCACTTTAGGACTCTAGAGCTTCCAAAACCACAATTCACTGTGGGCTACAAGGCCGGCGCAGACGGCCAAAACTCAAGATGCGTTTAGAGCTCCAGAGTTGCTTACATGTGACCCTGCCAATGGACAATGGATTGCTCTCCGTTATTCGAGGTTTGAGTCAGACGTTCGGTTCGAGTCCCATTTAGCAACTCTCCAGTTTAACACGCGTCTTGAATTCTGACCGTCTGCACCGGTCTTATGGATCACTGCTGTGCGATGCCTCCCAAGCGAACCATCGTAACTGCAAGTAACCGCTTTGAGACATCCCAAGCGGCCGGAGTGAGTGCATCTTTATCAGAACTGCAACTAAACTGTTAGGAACTGCTAAACTGCATCGGAACTATCCCAAAAAAACCTCCATACGCACTCCAAAAATGGGAGCGTATCCTTAGAAAAAGGTCCGGCAGGACGCTTCTCCACTGTCCCAAGGCTAGCCGGCGAACCGTTAGAGCTACAGCGACGAGATTTCGTCTCAGCATTCCTGAATCATGTAGGTTTGGCCGGAACTTAAACGCAACTGCTGTGATTTGTTTTTGCTTGAAAAAAAAAAATTTGTAACTAAGTCAAAAAAATAAACACGTTGGCCATATTTTTGGGTAAAAAAATTTGAATCTCAAATGGTAACCGTGCTATCAAAATTGTCTTAGTTCCGGCCATAGCGGCACGTGGTAAGAGTTTCCACGCAAAATATCCTCACTGTACATCAAAAACTGAGCCCTGAGCCCTTGGGACAAGATGGAAATTTTCATTCCGGGAAAAAACGTGGTTGGAGTTGGAGAAACAGCACTTCTACGTTATTACAAAATTTCCATATTTGATGTTTATTGGGGTCCCTGTTCCGGAAAAAAGTTGCTTATGCGAGACGTTTAGACCCAGCTGGTCCGATGCTCGGTAATGTAACATCTTCCGACCAACTTTTCATTTTTGATTTGGCACTGTTTCAAACGGCATTTTTCAAATTAAGGTGACCCAAAAACACTGACATCACATATTTCATTGTGGACTCCCATAAGAGCGTAGATGGCAGGCAGCTTTGAAAGGAGACATTAATACAAAGGTGTACAATGAAGAATGTTTTATTACATCGATTGGATTGTCTGTCTGTTAACTCTGAGCTAAACTTCGAAAAAAGAAAAATTCATCGCACCATGAAACAAAAAGATATGAGTAAAATTTTCATTATTGACCGCCAAAGGCTTGAATTGGTTACATTACAGTATTCGCTGGCAATATGAGCAAGGTGCGTGATAAACATAAATTAATGTAAATTAGATACATGCACTGTTGTATAGTCTAGCGTCGATAAGCAAACACAGAATTCCACCGCTAAAAAGATGATTTCATGGGTACATAACCGTTAGAGATTGAGCTGCGGAGTTCCTACCCCGCCCTTTGTCTACTTTCGGCTAGGGTAAATTGAAACAACAAACAATTAAAACCGTCGAAGTGCAATTCTGTAGCCGCTAATCGACGTAGGTCTGGCTTCTGGCATGAACCTGTTACATTTTAATGAGACGAAAAACACCGCACTGAAAGGCTGCTTTTGTTTCCTAATTGTAAAATTCTATCGTTTTCAATGTTGTACTCTGGTTCGAACTTACGCCGTAAATAAACATAGAGATAAATACAGCGGAAGGCCGCTTTGCACATGCGTGTCGTCGCGTCCAAGTCTTTCATCCATAAATGCAAGTTTTTCCGCTCGTAAGGCAGGAACGTTTGACCGTCACAGGCATCGTCATACATCCATCTTAATTTAGGGGCATTTACAATGTTATTGTATAATAATAACTTTGTTCCTAAAAAGAAATGAATTATATGAAACATAAAGAAAGACATGTGGTGCCCGACAGCTTGACCACCATGGTAACAATGAAAAACTTTTTCATATTCTTCCTTAGGATAACGGTCAAGTGCTTCTATTTTTCCAAACTCCAACAAATAAATAAGCTCATCACAGTGACCATCACAGCATGACTCATAAAGCACTGGAAGATTTTCAGTCATTTCCTCTTTGCCTGCTTTGACTGTACTTGCAAACTCGTCGACCAACTGTGTAAAGTTTTTTTGAATTTTATCTACAAGGGCAGGATTTAATCGTCCTCTGAAACCGTCTTCGAATAAAGCTAACCGTTTGTCTCGATGTTTGTAAAACATTTCTTCCGTCGTTGTTTCACAATTCTTGTCCGCACAAATGCTGCCTTGCAAGTACTTCCGTCGCTCTACAATTAGCTGAACACGCTTATCCTTGACATGAATTCGTTTGCAGGGTCCAGAAGGAAGAGTAACGCCACAATCGCGACGGGGCGTGAAATACTCCGTCAGCAGGCTCCACAGCTCGTTCCTCGACCTAGAAAAAGGGCACGACATTAGGTTGCTTTTTAAACAGGAGGCATATTAACGACCCTACACCGCAAAGTGGGCCAGAGGACCGGTAGCGGCGGTTTAAATCCCAGAGAGCTTTTGAGATGTTGAGTCGCAAAACGGGACTCAAACTAAACGTATCGCATGCTGAACGAGAAATCCATTAGTGGGGTCACACGTTTAGTTTGAGTCCTGTTCAGCTACTCTGGAGCTCAAGACACGTCTAGGGCAGTATTGACCACCTGCGCTGCTCACTGTGCCTGCACAACTTTCAACCGTCGTGTAAGTTATTGACCAGTGCTTGAAAGGAGCGCATATGACCCAAACAAGTAATTTCTGAGCGGACAAGCACTTTTATTTTATTTATAAATAAAAATATTTTATTGGGGTCATGCGCTCGTTACTATTATTACGTATCGACAGATTTGTCCAACTTCGCTGATCTTCAAAATGTTGACATGACTATTCTTTAAAGAGGTGATAACAGTTGGTTTTTTTTGGGTTGTTTTTTTTTTTTTGTTGTTCAACTTTAAAGCAACTTTTAGGTGTGGGCGTCGGAATATACACTTTAAAACACCGCAAAACCTGACATTAAGGGAATATTAACAGAGTCTACAAGAGCTGCACCTTTTCTAAACACCCACGTTGCATATAAAGTATTCACATTGAATTTCTTGGGTTAGTGTTCGTGTTCTCTCAGAATTGTGTGCATGCGCGCCCTTAGTGTATATAAGTTCAAACGTCGGCATGTATGTGGCCACGTACAAAACTAAACAAATGGAAACTGTGTTAAACACGCTTAATTGCTTTGTAGTTTTTAGTGCGTAGCTTTTAACGAAAGTGAACATACGTTCTAAAGTACACCTATTTGTGCGACGTGCGTAGCTTAGCACGAAAGTGTGCATTGCCATGCAACACCATGTGCGTTGATTTGCTCGAATCCTACGCGTAAGCCTCGCGGAGAAATGTGCGCGAAAAAATTACATTGTAGTTAGTGAAAACTTGTTTCCAATAGTCTTTTATTTCTCTTTCATCTCTTGGGCCCACTAAAATTACGAGTTGTAATACCGGTAATAAATAACACACAATGAAAACGGCTCCTCGTTTTCCCATGGAGTCTATGGCTATGGCTAAAACTAAGTCGTAAGCGATTTCCAGGGAGTCCCTTGGAAAACCAGCAACTACTTTTTCCACCCATATTTAAGATGCGTCCAAAGTTCTCTATAAAACAAGGAGGGCTTGTCCCAAATGACAACACACGCAGGCTTGGTTCGCACCTGCTGTTACTGCCACTCCCACTCGCACTGTAGCTTGCAGTGAGCTGCTGTCTTCCCGCCATGCTGACGCGGCTCTGCGTCCCTAGAGATCCTGGACAGAAGAGACAAGCGTCGTGAATTGAGTTGGGCATTGCTCATTATACACCTGGGCATGCCAGTGCTAGTGCCACTTCAAATAGAAAAATTTCGTTTTAAACGAAAACAAAAGAAAACAGGGCTAGATGAAAATGATTTAAGATGAACGATACCGCCATTGAACACACTTCAGAGACTTTATAACAAATCCTAAGCAGAAGACGAAATCATCGGCCGAAAAAACATGCTGCCAGTGCACGTATTCTTGGAAAGAAAAGGAAGCCAGCTATTCTGTGCGTCGCAGCTTAAAAAATATATCTAAGTCACATCTTTACATTTTTCGGAACTTAAGGGGGCAGTAGCGCCATTTTGAGCGCTAATTTGGAGCGTGCTCCATGCCATGCTCCAGGTGGAGAGTGGAAAAGGGTAAGAACATAAGGACACAACGACAACCTCCGTCACCGGTCCTGCAGGGGTAGGGAACATCTGCTGCCCCTCCCCGTTGTCCAGGAGACAAAGGTTGGACGGCAAAAACGGTTTCTGGTTTTCCCAGGAACTCCCTGCAAATCGCATTACCCATAGGCTACCTGGGGAAATCTGGTACAGTTTTCGCCGTGTCTGTAATTTTTGTCCTATTTGCCATGCAGCAAAGAAGTCTGTTCGTTTCCCTGACAGTGAACTTGTACAGCGCAGAATTAATTTTATTTAGGCAATCTTTCAAGGACACTCGAGTTATCTATTCATGGCATCCTGGTCCCACCTTGCGGCTGGGCACTGATAAACAAGGAATGTGACATCGCTGCACGTTCAAGACAATGTGAAGTGCACCGCGCTGCGTTAAATACTGTCATGTTTAAGCTTAAGCGAAACGGCTGCACGAAAAAATATAATTTGCTCTGGCGACCGACTTTGTTCGATGGCTTAAATCGAAAGCTGCGACTGAAGATCCGGTATCACAATCAAAGGCTGATATCCACGACCGCACACTTGTAGGAGGATAACAAATCCATGCTTAGTGATTTTCTTACAAGTGTCCTGTCGTAGCAACCAACTTTTGGTTCTAGATACCGGATTTTCGATTGCAGCCTACTCAACAAAGTCGATCACCTTAAACGAAGTATTTTTTCCCGTGTGCAGTCTTCGTGTTCCGTTCGCAACGAAACGGACAAATGCGAAAGGAATGCGTGCACAGTACCGCTTCGTAATGCAAAGCATTTCTTCACGTAACGTAGCAATTTTAATAAGCTTTTACTTTCTTCGAAGGTTTTTGAGTATCATGATCGGTGTTCCTGGTTAGAGAAAATTGCCTGCACACCCACCTGTGGTCGTCTCCAAGATTTGTCGTCTGCGAAGCCGATGACCGCGTGCAAGCTCGGTGCCCACTGCGGTGAGATCGTTGGCCCGTCGACTGGATGCCGTTGGACTGAGCACTGACTTCTGACTTGTCCCCACGTCTCTACAGCGCGGAACAATCCGACCGCTGCGTAGCGGCGACGACACTGAAAACAGCTGGCGACCGGCCGTGGCTCCGTGGGACTCTCAGCGGCGCCGCCTGCGCCAGCACTGATCAACTCTGCTGGCCTTGGATCGATGCCGCAGCGTAGTAGGCACGGTGGAGGGAAGAGAGGGGGAGGGGGGGAAGGCAGCGGCCGGCCGGCTCCACGCAGAGGCGTACGGGGGAGGGGGGGGGGGCAGGGACCGCGTCCTGGCCGGTATGTACAGTTTTCGCGTCGTTGCGCAACCGCCATGTGCTTTGGCTAGCCGCCGGCAGCGCCACAGTGCTGGCGGTATGAGTCACTGGCTGGCCCGGGCGGAGGAAGAAGGGCCGCACAGTGGGCCAGAAGACCGCACTCGCGGCACGTGACTCATGTTGGCCGCCCACAAAAATTTCCAGCCACATGCAGTGCAGTACCATGTGTGTTGATTCGCTCAATTTCGAGTATTTTACGCGTATGCTCAATTACGCACGAAGATGTGCGCGCAAAAACTACTAGTTAGTTTAAATTATTTCCAATATTTTTTCTAGAAAAAATTTCCATTTCTTGTGTTCTCTAATATACGAAAATTATCATCCGCAAGTTTAATTACTGGTGGAAAAAGACACAGTGAAAACGGATCCTCGTTATCCTATGAAGCCTATGGCTTAGACCAAGACGAAGGTGATTTCCAGGAAGTCCTTTCGACAACCAGCAACCACTTTCGCCACCCATATCTAAGGTTACTTACTGCTCAAAGGTAATACTTGTAGTACCTTTCTTGGCGATACACTTGAGTATCGCCAACAAACGGCCTTAACAAGATATCATGCCTTTAAAACGGCGATGCACAAAATTGTCGCAAAAATAATTTTGGCGATACTTTGGAGTATCGCCAAAATCAGATAAAAAACCATCAAGTAGTCCCCTTGAGTTGTTCAGAGGTGGAAATCTTGGCAATACTCGTCAAATTTTGGCGATACTTTTGTGTGTCGCCGTGTTGAAGGCCCTTTGTCGGCGATTCTGAATTGTATCGCCGTAAAAGATACTCAAGTGTCGCCTTCGGCTTTGCAGTGTGTAAGATGAAAAAAATTGAAACATGATTTTCTAAAATAATAGTGGTAGCGGATTTGTATTTTGGTCAAAAGTTGATCACTGTAAGATAGACTTAAACACTAAGTTGGGACCCCCAACTCTCATTACTTTCTGAGTTATTGAGGTTTACGTTACAAATTGATTAAAAATGGGAGATACCCTTTGAGCACACTATTATCAGAGAATTCATCTAAAATCCCAAACAGAACACGAAATCGTTGGCCACGGAACGTATTCTCAGAAAAAGAAAAAAAAATAGAGCTAGGCATACTGAGCTTGAAACATTGACAATCTTAGTGACCCCGTCACTTTTTTCGGAACTTAAACTGTCATGCGTAAGTAAAGGAGAAAAGCAAAAATAAAATAGCAACACATTGTTACTTTTCACTTTACTGCTGGCGATCAAAAACGGCGATTTTCACCCGTCCGACGACGAAGGACTGCTTCTTTAGTGCAGCACTCACATCACAAATTTCGCTGCTGACTCCTATTACTGCGTGAAGATGGTAGAGTGCTTTGAAGAGAAACAACACACAGGTGTTTTGCATTTTTTTTTATTTGGGTAACACTGTTTGTCTGCCTGTTAACATTAAGCTTAACTTCGAACACAAATTCGTGTCAATGAGAAACCAACACAGATATTAGCCACCACTGGATTAAAAGGTGCTGTTTTTCACATTACAATATTCGCTGACGTTAGCAAGATGCGTGCAGAATATAAAGGAACGTGCACTGTTGGTACAGGCTAACCTCGATAAGCAGTCACCGCAATTCCATTGCCGATGACATCTCAAGAAACAATTAAGTGGGCTTTTGGGAATTTCTGCTCCGCCCCTTTGTTTACTTTTGGATGAAGAAAATTGAAACAACATACAATGAAAATCGTCAATGTGCGATTCTGCAACCGCTCATCCACGCAACCCTAGTTTGTACCCGTTGGCGTTTCATCAAAACAACCCACCGAAAGAGTTCCACAGTTTCCTAATTGTAAAATGTGATCAGTTTCGATGTTGTACTCTGGTTCGAACTTACGCCGTAAATAAACATAGAGATAAATACAGCGGAAGGTCGCTTTGCACATGCGTGTCGTCGCGTCTAAGTCTTTCATCCATAAATGTAAGTTTTTCCGCTCGTAAGGCAGGAACGTTTGACCATCACAGGCATAGTCATACATCCCAATCAATTTAGGGGCCTTTACAACGTTATTGTACAATAATAACTTTGTTCCTATGAAGAATTGAATTATTTCACACATAAAGAAAGACATGTGGTGCCCGACAGCTTGACCACCATGGTAACACTGAAAAACTTTTTCATATTCTTCCTTAGGATAACTGTCAAGTGCTTTTATTTTTCCAAACTCCAACAAATAAATAAGCTCATCACAGTGACCATCACAGCATGACTCATAAAGCACTGGAAGATTTTCAGTCATTTCCTCTTTGCCTGCTTTGACTGTACTTGCAAACTCGTCGACTAATTGTATAAAGGATTTTCGAATTTTGTCCTCAAGGGCGGGATTTGGTCGTCCTGTGAAACCCTCTTCGAATAAAGCTAACCGTTTCTGTGGATGTTTGTAAAACATTTCTTCCGTCGTTGTTTCACAATTCTTGTCCTCACAAATGCTGCCTTGCAAGTACTCCCGTCGCTCTACAATTAGCTGAACACGCTTATCCTTGACATGAATTCGTTTGCAGGGTCCAGAAGGAAGAGTAACGCCACAATCGCGAGGGGGCGTGAAGTACTCCGTCAGCAGGCTCCACAGCTCGTTCCTCGACCTAGAAAAAGGGCACGACATTAGGTTGCTTTTTAAACAGGAGGCATTTTAACGACCCTACACCGCACAGCTTTTGTGCTGTCGAGTCGCAAAATGGGACTCGAACTAAACGTATCACCCCATGGATTGCATGCCGAACGGGAAATTCATTGGTGGGGTCTCACGTTCGGTTCGAGTCCTGTTCAGCTACTCTTGAGCTCAAGACGCGTCTAGAGTGGTATTGACCACCTGCGCTGCTCACTGTGCACCCGATCCAAGACGACCAGTGACTTTGGCCACAGCGCTGCACACCTTTTAACCGCCGTGTGAGTCACTGAACAGTGCTTGAAAGGAGCGCCTATGACCCAAACAAGTAATTTATCTGCGAACAAGGACTTTATTTTTATTTATAATTTAAAATATTTTTTGGGGGTCATGCGCTTATTATCTTATCACGTTGCGATAGATTGAGCCACCTACGCTGATCGTGAAAATGTTGACATGACTATGCTTTGAAGAGGTAATTCCAATTTCTCTTTCAACTTTCAAGCAACTTATAGGTTTGGGGGTCCAATTCAAATATCCACAAAACCCCAAATTATGGGAATACCAAAAGAGTGTACGAAAGCTGCACCTTTTATGAATACCCAATTTGCCTATAATTCCGAGACAAGACGCCCATCGGGGAAAAGGTAGGGTCCACCCGGGAAACACCCGGGGAAAGTCTCAGGAAAGCCTGGAGAAACTCTATTTTCACCGGAAAACTTATTCCTTTTGGATTAAAGGTCTCATTTATCTTTTATAAGCACTTAAGAAAAATGGGGGTGATGAGATCGGCTAAATATCAAATTATAAGACTTCCTGAGCTTCTGAAGTGCTCAATTCTCTTGCGTATGTCAGCAATATAGTATTATTAGCAACTTTGAGGCTCAAATACTTCATCATTTTTTCAGCCTATGACAGGTAGAGGCGCTTTTTGTTTGTCTTGTCGAGACGAATCCATTTCTCTTTTGAATGAAATTGCGCACATTTATTTAAACAATTTACAAAAGTTATTTTATTATTGTATTATTTTTAGTCTTACGTTGGAAAAGACCCAAAAGAGTTCAAATATTCTAGAAAAAAATTCGGTTCGACGAAATCTGTGATGAAGTTGGCTACAGGAGGACGAGAAGCCGAATGTAACGAGTAACGGCGTTACTCGTTACTCGTTACTTTATTTTTCTCGTTACTTTGTCTTCTCGTCCTCCTGTAGCCAACATCATCACAGATTTCGTCAAACTAAAAATTTTCCTAGAATATTTGAACTCTTTTGAGTCTTTTCCAACGTGAGACTAAAAAAAATAAAATAATGAAACAACTTTTGTAAATTGTTTAAATAAATGTGCGCAATTTCATTCAAAAGTAACTTTAACAGCCCTGTTTCTACACGTAGATGTTTCTTAGGTCAATTTTGAAAAAAAAATCTTCTACTGACTTGGCTTAGTTTGACCCTGCTCTTCAACATAAATCGTGATGTTTCGATCCGAAATAATTGAGCTACGACAATGATTCATAGGTCGTTAAAATTAAATTAAAATTAAATTCCGCATCATTTGAGACCTTAGGCGTTTTCGTGTCTAATCTGGTTTGGCGAAAAAACCTCAAAAAAACCACATGGTTAAGCGTGAAGACCTACTTTTGAGCAACCCCCTGAGCCCAATACAATTTTTACCGGATCAAATGCGACTCGTAAATGGTCTTCTAGTATCCTTGGGACCCCATTTTGCCAATAAAAAGGGAGGGTTCACAAATTAAGATCCATCCTAATGCTCCAATCCGAGCACTTCACGCGTATGCTTCGCGAAAAGCTGTGCGCGAAAAAAATACTTAGTAGTTAGTGCAAACTTGTTTCCAACAGTTTTTTTAGCAGATGATACCTTCACACCTCACATTTCATTTCAACATACTTAAAACTACTATACACATGAAGGTGTCAGCATGCTTTTACTCTCGAGTCCAGAAACCAAGCGCGTATCCTAACAATATAATAGGGGCTGGCGGCCGGGGCGGGCTGGTGCATCTGGCCGGCCGGCCGCGGCGCAGCCTGCGCGGAATCCGACAATGCCTCCCCCGTCCAGCGCCAGCGGCACCGGGCGTAAACAATGGCACCCCCTCCTCGCGCCTGCGCGGAAAATTGACAATCCCTCCCCGCCTGCCACGTCACAAAGGGTGACTCGGGCGGGCCTCGGCTCTGCTCAGCTCGTGCCGACTTCGGCGCCAGCATAATTATGTAAATAATTATTTAAATATGTAAATAATAAAGAGCTCTATGTTATCCAAAACATACCACAATGTAAATATTTTAATATTTCTACAATGACACATCCTAGAGAATATAATTTTTAATCATATATGTTCTGACTCTTGTTTACAGTTTTAAATACAAAACAGACATGAGAACACACTGCTATAATAAACACACGACAATACCAAACGAATATCATCGAAAGAAAACCAAACGAGTATCATCTGCTTTCATTAACGTTCGTTGAATGAGATTTTTCTTCTTTTATCTCTTGGGTTCTCTTAAATTACGTCTCGTATGCTTCACGCAAAGATGTGCGCGAAAAAACTACTTAGTAGTTAGTGCAAACTTGTTTCCAACAGTTTCTTTTCTTCTTTTATCTCTTGGGTTCTCTTAAATTACGAAATTATCATCTGTTAGTTTAAATACCGGTTAAAAAAAAACAAAAAAAAAAAACACACGGTGAAAACGGTTTCTTGTTTTTCCATGGAGCCCATGGCTAAACTAGGTCGTAGGTGATTGGCGATTTCCAGATAGTCCCTTGCAAAACCAGCAACTTCTTTTGTCACCCATATTTAAGATGCGTTTAAAGTTCTCAAGGAGAGCTTGACCAAAATGACAACAGAGGCATGCTTCACTTTAAATCCATAGGTCAGACTTCTCGCCACTCCAGAGGCGAGACAAAATGTCTTGCCCAATTTTGGTCAGACATCGAAATCTCGCCAAAATTTGGTCAGACAAAAATGTCTCGCCACAAAATGGCGAGACTTTTGTGTCTGACCACAATGTGGTCAGACTTTTGAACCCAGTCAATACGGTCCATGCAGCCTGTATCGCGGTCAGACAAAATAGTCTCACCATTTTGTGGCGAGACATTTTTATCTGGCCAAGTCTTGGCGAGACTTTCAGGTCTGACCAAAACTTGGCAACACTTTTTGTCTCGCCATATTTTGGCGCAAAGTCTTTCCATTAAATTTTAAGTGTTGGTACGCACCTGCTACTACTGCCACTCTCGCTCGCACTGTGCCCTGCAGTGGGTTGCTGACCTGCCATGCTGACACGGTTCTGCGTCCCTAAAGATCCTGTCCAGAAGAAACAAGGGTAGCGTATGAATTTGGGCATTTATTTTGATTCACCAGCACCCAAAAAATTGTTTACAAGCTCGTGATTTTCATAAGTTATTTTTCTTCACGAGAGAGGTATTTTAGCCTCTACAAGGTAGGTGCACGCCAGACCGCATCTTGTCCGACAAGACTCGTAACAGGCACAGGCTTCGCAGTGCTGCGACAGTTTCGACAATGCACGCCTGGCGTCGACACCTACCTTGGCCTGCGGCGCTTGCCTTAGACATCCGTGTACAAATCTGCGTGATCGAGAGTCAAAACACCATTCGGTTTTTTGCTCTGCGCTGGGAAGCCCCAGGGATGATACTCAAACCGAAACAAAACTCGGCCGTAACACTGGTGGTTTGCATTCATAACTAAAACTCCAAAAATATAGGAGCTTCAACCAAGGAAACAACTTTTCTTTGGTGCGCAAAGTGCACCGGAGTTTTGTTCCCATATGGATCAAATCAAAATTCCACTTCCCTGAATCGTTTTTAATGCCCTAAAAATAACAAAAGAAAGGGAACGGAATTTTGATTTGTTCGAGTTGTTTCCTTACTTTTAGCTGCTATTGTTTTTGAGTTTTAGTCATAAATGCAAACTGTCAGCGTAGCGGCTTGGTTTTGTTCTGGTCAGGGTATCATCCCTAGGGGCATCCCACCACAGAGCAAAAAACCGAATGGTGTTTTGACTCTCGATCACGCAGATGCGTACACGGATGTCTAGGGCAAGGCCAAGGTAGGTGTTGACGCCAGGCCTGTATTGACGAAACTGGCGCAGCATTGCGAAGCCTGTCGCAAGCGAGGGGGTGTGCACTCTCAAAACGAGTGACCCGACTAGTGCGCTATTACGCTCTATTACGACTCAAAATTGTTGAAATTTGCCTGAAAAAAACCTAAAACAACCCCAAAACAGCCTAAAACAATCAAAAAACAGGCAAAATCATGACAATGTCGGCTAATACGCTACTATTACGCGAACTATTACGGATTGAGCGACCCGACTAATACGCGAGTGCATCCCCCTCGGTCGCAAGTCTTGTCGGACAAGACATGGTCAGGTGTGCACCTACCTTGCAGAGGTTGTGTTGTGTCGGGCGTTAAATTCTCCACCATAATTCACCAGAGAAATCAGGATACTTTGTTCCGGCCCCTTGCCAAGTCCCATCAAAATCGTATAGAAAATGTCACAAATGCCATAAGAAGCCAGACCTTTATTTAAAAAAAAACGGAGATGAACTCATAAGCCGCTTATAAGGCTACTGCGTGCCTAAAAAGTTTGTTACTTACACTGCCAAAAAGTCTTTGGAGACTGCTGACTGCTTCATAAAAAGGATTCCTAAAAATAAGATGGATTTTTTCAACAGTGTTAGGAACGTCCGCTGCCTTTCCCCGCACGCTAGGAGACGCAAGTTGGACGGCAAAAACGATTCCTGGTTTTCCCAGGACCTCCTTGCAAATCGCATTACCTATAGGCTACCTGCGGCATTCTGGTACAGATTTTGCAGTGTAATTCCATGCAGCAGAGAAGCCTGGTCACGGAGAGAACCGGACATTTCCCTCACAGTCAACTTGTACAGCGAAGGATTAATTTTTTAGGCAATCTTTAAATGACACTCGGGTTATCTATTGGACACATCCTGCTACCACCTCGCGGCACGGTACTGATAAACAAGGAATGTGACATCACTGCACTCTCCTACTCGTACTGATTTTTTGTTTTTTAACGTATTGAGGTTTGTGCACAAAAATAAGCTTATTTACATTTTTATTTGTAACAGTACCTTTATCGCCAAATTTGTCTTCACAAATATGTTAGGCTTCTTAACGGAATCCTATTAATTGCACATCCGTCAATGATTATTAATAAAATGTCTATTAGAGGATGAGAGTGTGCACGTTCGAGACAATGTGCAGCGTACCACGCTGCGTTGAATAGTGTCATGTTTGAACTTAAGGGGGTGGTAAAGTGACAAAAATCGATTTCCATTTTTTTTTTTTTTTTTTTTTTTTTTTTCTGCGACTCTTTGGACCATGGTATGGTACACCCATTCCTGACTATATATTGACCCACAGCACCCTCAAATCGACATAGGAATTGTTTTATTCGTACAATCGCCGTAAGGTTAGGTTAGGCCCTGAAACTTTAAACAAGTTTTTCTCAGTTACTTTTTTTTGGACCTTGCGCGCAGGATATCTTGGACGTCGTAAGAGATAGAATTTTGAGTGAGAGCTCAAAATGATCACTGTTTATATAGCTAGAAGACAAGGGAGAGTTTTTGTCGAAAAAAAAATTCAATCTCCAGTAACAGTCAAATGAATGTCTAAAAGCGGCATGAAAACAGTCATGATTATAGTTTTCAAGATAAATCACAAAAAAAAAAAAATAAAAAAAAAAAAATCCGGCCGCCTTGTGTTCTTTATTTTGACCATAAAAAGATGTGGTAATTTTGTCACATTTTTGAAACAATATTTCGCTTAGAAATCCTGCGCGCAAGAATTGAAACCCAAATGTCGACCAAATCTTTAAAAAAAGGCCAGATTCAAAAAGTGTCACTAAACATCCAACAAAAGATGTTAAAGAGGTAAAAAGACATGGAAAATCCAATGGTGATGTCCATTTTAAAGTCAAAGTGACCATCATGTCAGAAACAGAAGCTAAAAAAGCATTAAAAAAATGTCAAATTTCACTTAACCCCCTTAACCGAAACGGCTGCACGAAAAAATATACTTTGCTCTGGCGATTGACTTTGGTCGATGGCTGAAGTCGTTAGCTGCGGTAGAAGATCCGGTATCACAACGAAAAGCTGGTAGCCACGACCGCACACTTGTAGGAGGATAACAACTCCCTGCATAGTACTTTTCTTACAAGTGTCCTGTCGTAGCAACCAACATTTGGTTATAGATACCGGATTTTCGATTGCAGCCTACGAAACAAAGTCGACCACGCTAACAAAGTATTTTTTCCCTCATGCAGACTTCGTGTTCCGTTCGCAATACAAACGAATGCGAAATGCGTGCACAGTACAAAGTTCACGAAGCATCGCTTCGTAATGCAAAGCATTTCTTCACTAAACGTAGCAATTTTAATAAGCTATTACTTTCTTCGTAGGTTTTTTGAGTATCATGATCGGTGTTCCTGGTTAGAGAAAATTGCCTACACACCCACCTGTTGTCGTCTCCAAGACTTGTCGTCTGCGAAGCCGATGACTGCGTGCAAGCTCGGTGCCCACTGCGGTGAGATCGTTGGCCAGTCGACTGGATGCCGTTGGACCGAGCACTGACATCTGACTTGTCCCCACGTCTCTACAGCGCGGAACAATCCGACCGCTGCGTGCAAAGGGGGATATCTCTAACGGCGGCGCAGGGACCCCCTCCTAGCATTGTGACGTCAGCGCACCCAAAGGAGTGGGGCCAACCTTTGAATAGCACTGTTAGAATGCTTGACCTAAAAAATAATGTTTATGTCACATTTCTCATTGAGAGTAAGGTGATAAGTTGATATCTGGGTTAGAATTCTTACAAAAGTATCGTTTTGACATATTGATGGTTATTATCGACTAAAATTAACAAGCAAAAGTCCAAGTTGTGTCGTGTGTATTGGTGCACTTGCGTTCACCGCGGGAGGAGGAGTGGAGGAAAGTTTGACTTCAACTGCGTTTAATTTTCACCTCAATTCTATCGACTTTCCATCTGCCAGCATTCAATTAAGAACCATTTGGAGGAATTAATTATATTTTAGACATTTTTGCACTCGGAACATGAATCTCTGTCAACTTTCTCGTCTATGAATGCGTAACGGTGAGTACTTTTAGGTTAAGATAAATTATTTTATCAACTTCTCATTTTCTCTCATTTATCTAAAATTATGAATAAAGACCGGTAAATTTAACTGGTTTCCAGCAGGAACAATTGTTTTTTTAGTGTTTCGAAGATGCATCGTATTCTATTGATTTGTTCGATGACTACAGTGATGATAAATCAGTACATAAACAAACTAATAGGATTTGCAAACGGCAAGATTAATGCTTATGATTGGCACTTAATTTTATTACTTTTCATAAAAGTATCTAAAATACCATAATAACATTTTTCATGTATCACACTCTTATTTCATCAGAATGTAGAAAAAGAAATCTCGAATATCTTTCAAACACAAAACGTCCAGTAACAAAAAAAATTAACAGTAGCTAAACTGTAAAGTCAAATAACAAAAATAACAGTGGCTCCTCTTTTGGCAACTGTAACATTATAATAAAATTTACAATGTCAATTAATACGGACATTTAAAAAAACAAAGCATATGTTATATTTGACAGAAGCAAAACTGTCTGGTCAGTTAAAAGAAATTAAGTCAACATTGCTAAAACTTAACAGAAACTGAGATAAACTTGCAAATTTTTTCTTGACTTGATTCAATCCTTCTTCTTTTTTACAGGTGCTGCATGTTTTTAGCCTTGGGGTTGCTTCGGGGCTTCCGCTTGGGCCTCAAGACCTCCAATGCCCACTTCATTGTCTGGCGAAGGGATTCATGTGCCAAGATTTTTAGCAGCTTGTCCTCCTGCCCATTGTGACTTGGACACAAACTCAACAACTGGACAGCAGGTAAAGTCTTGATGCACTGCATAAATTTTTCAAGGACTCCCTTTCCCTGGGTCATGATAGCTGGCAGCACTTCGGGCCCTTTTTTCAAAATGACCTCTAACGCATTTGTAACTCTTTCTGAAGGAAAAGTGCTGTTCGGATCAGAGCTACTCAGCATCATGTTGTTAAAGTGCTTTGGGAAGCTGCACTCTTCCAAAAGAACTGATCTGCAATCTTCACACTGAATTTTTTTCAGGAAATCCATAACAAGTGGAGCAGCAGTTGTACAAATCCCAGCATCCTGAAGAACATTTGTAGAAGAAGGCCCTGGAGTAGGGCCAGCTGCCTGGTCTGCTTCTGTCTCAAGACCTTCCTCTTCCACAATTTCTTCTTCAACCTCCTGTTCGATTCGGATGTTGGGCTGGTCTGCCACCACCTCTTCTTGCTCCCTCATCTCCTTGGCCATTTGGAGAAGCCCTTTGAGGTGCAATAGGCTGACACCCTCATCATTGCGGCAATTTTGGCCCTTTTTTTGCAAGGTGAGTTGGTTGACTATGGAGCTTGCGTAAGAGCTCTCAAACTCCGCACAATTAGGATTTTTCCTGTGGCCGCCTTTTTCTCTTATGCCACTGAAAAAATTTTCTATGCAGTCCTGATTGAGGTGGCCCATTGGTACCTGGGTTTTTCCTTCCCCCTCCAGTGCAGCCTGCACGAAGTAGATGGCTGCAGTGAGTGTCATGGACCACTGCTTGTCAAATTGAATTTGTTTGGATCCGATAAACTCCCAATGGTTCATCTCATTTCTCCATTTGTCCCAAAGAGCTATGTGGGGGCTTCCTTTTGTGACCACTGACTTCAGTGGGTCGTTGGGCTTCACTTTTGTGCCATTCAATGAATCAAACAAGTCGTTCATATCCCCAACAAAATTTGCAGTCACTAAAGCATCTTGAGGAAGCTCATTTGTGAGCAGAGCATATGTTGACATTCCAGCTGCAACATGTTTGCTAAATAGTTCAGTAGCCAGGGGAACTCGCTGCTTTTGGAATGAATTTGGTTCAATGTGGCTCTTTGTCACTTTTGGAGCAAGTCTGCGTGGCTGCTGCATGTCTCTTTCAACAAAATACTTAATATAAGCAAAATTCACAATTTTTCCATTTAACAATCTAAGTAGATATGCCATCAAATTGTTTCTCATATTTTTGAAACAATGAACATAGTCATAGAAAGCAAAAATTAATTGAGCATTAACATAAAACCATGGTTCGTGATAAGTTGCTCCAAGAATTTCCAATGCTGTTCTATTTTTCCCAAGACCATCATTAATTGTGATTCTTACTTTCAGGCCAGTCTTCTGGAGTGCAAAAATCACCTCAAGAATCATGTTGGAGAAGTCAGCACCAGTCATTTTTCCATTGACGAAATAGAAAGCCACTGCCTGCTTCCACGTTCCATAGATGCTTCTGACCATGAAGACGAGGGCTTCCTCAGCCATTTGAAATTGAATTTCACCACCAGCAAGCTCTACTAAACCAATGATGCTGTCCAATCGGGCATTATACTCCAGTCCACATTTTAATGAAATTCCATCAAATACCAGAGTCACTTCTTGCTCTTCTTCAGGTAATGAACTTGCTCTAGAAGTGAGGGCTGACATAATGGCTGGATTGATTCCTGGTTTAATTTTGAGGCCTCTTAGCAGTTTTTTTAGAGTCATTCGTCCTGGCTTTATCATGCCAAGCACCCTATACAGCTTTGGTGACCTCTCATTCCAATCCAGAAACAACGCCAAGTCCTCAGATGTGTAGCGATAGCCTTGAGGCTTCCTGTTTGCGTTTCTTAGCTGGCAGCACAGAAGTTGATAGAATTGTTGCGGAAGCCTTTCCTTGCAAAATTCTAAAGCAACTTGATCTTTTTTTGTTTTCATAATATGGAGCTTGCGGCACTTCTCAAGATAATTCCTTCTTAAGCGAACATGTCTTCTTCTCAGAATTGTGTTGCTTTTTATCAGGGACAAAACTAATGGAGATTTTTGTGACTTCTGAATTCGTGGCACTGCTGGCATTTTTTTCCAATTTCTGGGTCTTTTTGCTTTCATTTTTCCTGAAACAATTTAAAAAAACAATTAATCTAACATTCATATTCATTGCATTGATAAAAAATAAAACCTAAAACTATGGTTAATATTTTACCACTGTTTGGCCTGATTGTTCCAGGTTCTACTCCTGTTTCTTCCCCTGTTGCTTCCACCTCTGCTAGCTCAACCACATCAGGTCCTTTGCATGGCGTTTGCAGAGAAATGGAAGAAACATGAGAAGTCAGCTTGGAAAAACGATTTTGGATATTTGACAAGAAACCTGCAAGAATAAAATATTGGTAAGTTGAATCTTAAAAGAATTCTTGCTTGAATTCTACAATTCTACAACACTCACTCTCATTTGGATTATCTGCAGGGTCCACTATGTTCCTGTGTTCCTGCTCATTTAAGTCCACATCACCAACATAAGGGGCCTGGGCCACAGCTGAATAGCAGTGATCATTATGAACCAGTGAAGTGGACGGAACAGAATAACTACTACCTGTAGGTAAACAATGATATTAAAATGGATTTTTTGAGATGTGAAAAACTAACAATTTAATGGAATAATAACTACACGTACCGTTTCCTTGCAGGGTGTCTGCTGGAGGTTGAACAACAAATGGTGCTTGGATTTGATCAAGACTCGAGGGTACATTTCCTCCTACGTAAACACAAAAATAGGGAAATATTGTCACCTTTATCAAGAAAATAGTCAGGCATCTATAAATGACAATAATTAATGCTCTTACCTAACAGCAAAGTTGGGCAAGCATCCCAAGTCAATCCTCGGGTCTTGAACTTGGGATTTATGAAACATTTGCTCTCAAAATGAATCTGGCACACCCGCCTATTTCTCAAAGTTTTTGGTGTCAAATCTCTCAGTGCCTCATTCTTTAACTTGTCGAGCCATAATTCTGCTCTTGTTCTGTTCATAAAGATACATTTTGTAAATTCACAATCAATCATACAAATCAATATTCAATGGATTTTCTGTTCTCAAATGGGGAGGGTGTCCACGTTAGGGCTTCCATTACCTGTCAGCTGGGAAGCGGTAGAACACCAGGTCCTTGTTGTTGGTGTTATTGTCACACGAATTAACAGGACATTTGTGAGATCCACTCGCTTTACCGGCGCCCGCCATCAAATCCGCGCTTATTGTTACCCTCAACAGTTCAGGATTCCACCAACCCACCGACTCATGCTCCCATGGTTCGGCCGTGTCATGCCCAAGTGTTGTCAAGTCAAATTCAGTCAAATGACAGATCAACATCATGTCAGGTGGACGGGGGGGCGGGGGGGCGGGGTAGTCTCTGAACAGGTGGCAGCTGATAAGATGTGTGCTGCCGCCAATTTATGTGTATGACGATTTTTGTTTTCAAAATAAATGTATCAATAAAAGTTTTTAAAGTGAAATGTGCTTTTTCTCCTTTTTTTTTAAATAAAATTATCACCTTTTTGCACCTTCTGGGACATTTAAATCGCGCGCCAGCAAGTGTCCCGCCCAAAAAAACACCTGAGCAATACCAACTGAATACCAGCAAAAGAAGCATTTTTTCAATTTTCAAAGCACACTTTTCCTTTTTTTTAATCATCTTGTACTCTTCTGCCGCCCGGGTTGATGTTCTGGTGTCGCTATGATGAGTGTTTCGAGTCAATCTGGCGAAAAAAATTCATGTTCATTGGTTCGTACTCTTATCGGTGCTATGTTGGCTAGACTGCGATCGGTGCGCGGCCCCTGGCAACCAGACAACAGGCAGTGCTTTAGAGCGCCGCCTTTGTTGGGCCGGAGTTAGCCCCCTTTGGCTGCGTGGCGGCGACGACACTGAAAACAGCTGGCGACCGGCAGTGGCTTGTGGGTGGGACTCAGCGGCGCCGCCTGCGCCGGCACTGATCAACTCTGCCGGCCTTGGGTCGATGCCGCAGCGTAGTAGAAAAGAGAGGGGGGAGGTGGGGGGGGGGGGGGGCAGCGGCCGGCCGGCTCCACGCAGAGGCGGACCGGGGGGGGGGGGGGACGCGTCCTGGCCGGTGTACAGTTTTCGCGTCGTTGCGCAACCGCCATGTGCTTTGGCTAGCCGCCGGCAGCGCCACAGTGCTGGCGGTATGAGTCACTGGCTTGGCTGGCCCGGGCGGAGGAAGAAGGGCCGCACAGTGGGCCAGAAGACCGCACTCGCAGCACGTGACGCATGTTGGCCACCTATAAAAATTTCCAGCCTCCCTTTTTCCAAATCATCAGGAAACTTTCCTCACTGGTAAAACAAAGGCATAAAAATTACGCCCTTTAGAGCATAAATACTCTTTTACGCCCTTGCAAGGGCATAATTCATTTTATGCCCTTGGAAAGAGCGTAAATGGTATAGGAATTTCAAGCAAAATTTTAATGCCCTTCCTAAAGGCATTAACGATTTATGCCCTTTAAGGGCGTAATTCGTTAACGCCTTTTAAGGGCATAATTTTAATGCCTTTGTTTCACCAGTGCTGGCACGTTAAAAAGGCGAACAATTAATATTTTAAGCTTTAAACAGTAAATTTAAACAATCCAAGGTCTTTCCAGTTCGGCAGAATCGCTAACATCCACTGTTTTTGGGCCTCCGTTGCTTTGTTCCCATTCATGTTTAAAATCCGAAATCTTGCGCAAAGGCAGGCCTTATAGAAGCGAACATGTTGAAAAAGTTTCAGATTTTGATTTTCGAATTTGAACAAGACACAGGCTGGCTAACTTTACCGAAACGTTAGACACGGGCTGTTTTGGAGCCTTTAGTTCCGTTCCTATCGCAGTTCAGAATCCGAAATTTTGCAGGCACACAGTAAAAAGTCTACGAAGCATCGCTTCGCAATACGAAGAAAACGAAGGCATTGTAAAATCTACGAAGAAATGCTTCGTATTATGAAGCAAAATCCTTCGCAATACGAAGCATTTCTTCGTAATACGAAGCAATTCTACAATGCCTTCATTTTCGTTGTAGCTACAAAGCACATTCTTTGTAGACTTTTTTGAGTGCAAGCACCCTTTGGAGAAGGCAACACCTTGACAAACATTCAGATTTCGAACTGTAAATTTGAACGACCCACAGGACTGCCAACATTACAGAATCGGTATCATGCGCCGTTTTGAACCTCTGTTTCACCGTTGCTATCGCAGTTAAAAATCTGAAAGTTTTCACAATGGTATGCGTTTGCGTAAGAATTATGTGAATTAAGTTTTACACTTTGAACTGTGATTTCCAGCATCCACACACGGTAAGAGGTCCTGATTTTCCCAGTACCGTCCTAGTTTCTTCGATGCTAAATGTTTAGGAAAACCAGGACGGTTCTGGGAAAACCAGGACCGAGTCTTACCGCGCAGGCTTGTCAACTTAGCGGAATCGCTAACACGCTGTTTTTGAGCCCTCGTTACTTCGTTCCTATCGCAACTCAAAACATGAAATTTGGCACAAAAAATGTCTTTTAGGTAGGCAACACGTGGACAAAAATTCAGATTTTGGACTGCGAATTAGAACTACGCACAGGCCTTCCAACTTAGCGGAATCGCAAAACATTGGCTGATTTTAGCCCTCTGTTGCTCCGTGCCTATCGCAATTCAAAAAAAGAAATTTCGGGTAAATGTATCGTTTAGGGGCTCCGCCGCCATGGAGCCCCTAAAGTATATCAAAACATGCGGAAAAATGCGCTTAACGCGGTTAGGACATTGGTTTTTGGGGCTGACCTCTGGTTCATTAAAAATTTAACTAAATAGTGACTTATCATAACCTCAAACATCGCACCTTAAAAGCCGTAAACCGCCAAGTCACACACTTGCATGACCGAACGGGGTCGTGGAATAATCTTGTGTAGCGCTAAACGTTGTTTCAGAACTAGTTTTAGACACTGTCGATTACTCAAAATGCTAATTTATAAATGCCACAGTGCGGCACAGTTTAGCGTTCCGAATGGTGCTACGAAGGAATGGCCCGTCCCAAAATGTCCTTTTTCATATAGGCCTTCGAATGGAAATGTCCACTAATTTTTTAGGCCTCCTTAATAAGGTCCAATACATTCCAAGTCCTTCAAAATAATGTCCGATATTTTTAAAGGCCTTTTTAATATTAGTCCATGTAAAATAAAAAGGACTTTCAGTTTGTATACTTTATTGTTCATCAGTTTTACTTGTTTTGATTTGATTACACTGAGTCTGTCGGTTTTGTTGGATCACTCAATCAGGCTGAATTTTGAGGTTGTACGCTACAGCCTCCAAGAATGTGAAAATTTCCCCCCGCTCTTTGTATTCCTCATAGGTTTCTGCAAGACGATGGAGCCTGCGCTGGGACAGCTCATACTTCTTGTTCACAGGCTGCCTGATGTTGATGTGGCCAGCTCGAACTTGGGCAAGAATCTGATGGAAGTCGTGTTCCTCTGAACGAAGTTCATCCAAAAATTTCCAGACATTCGCATGGTGGATCACCATTATCTTCTGGAACTTGGAGTGATAGGCCTCGACAACGTTGTTTGTCCTGTGCGAATTGTCAACGGCCTGCTCGTGCACGTTCCATACGTCGACTGGTAACAAAGGTGGAACTGCGCGACGGCGACGAAGAGTGCGATTGCCCCTGATGTAGTTGTTGTCGAGATGAGTCGCCACGTTCAAGACCCTATCGTCCGCCTCCTCCACGATCATGTCAAAAACCTCCTCTACATCAGCCATTGGCACGAAGGGAACCGCCATCAGACGTTGAACGTCACGACGCATTGTGTGATCCTCGTTCTCGGCATTGATGTAGAGAGACCGTAGGCCATCGTCGACAACCTTCCGCCAGAGGGACTGGTTGAAGTGGAAAAGGCAACCTTTGTGGAAGATGTTGGGGAAAAAGTCCCGGTTCACATTCATGGCCGCTATTTCAAAGTCAGTTATCATGAGCCTCATGTGGAAGCGAAGGTGCAGACGTGTCGCCTCGTCCATCAGCGCCTGCCAAATCTGCCTATACGTCCGTTCTGTCTTCCGGACGCAGAGACAAAACACCAAAGGAAAGACGTTCTTTCTCCCCGCGGTGTCCACGACGATGCCGTGGATCGTGTAGAGCTGGGCGAACTGGTTCGGCACCGTCTTAAAGGTGCCATCCGCGAAGACGGTCTCGCTGGCGCACAGCACACGAAGCCCCTCTTCAGTGCAGAACACGACGACACGATCAGCGTCTTCTTTAAAAGCGAAAAAAAAATCAAATTTATTTTTGAAATAAGGGACAACAATTAGCTTGATTTACGGTGTGTGTACCTACCTGAGTCGTACAAAAGGAAGCGTGTGCCTCTCTTGGTGATGGTGTAGGGAGCATCCAGCACGATGTCTTCGAGTACGTTGGGGTTGCGCGGCCTTCCGCGATTCTGGTGCAGGTTCACCACCCGCCGGATGGACTGTCTCTCGGGAAGACGTGCCAACACTTCAGGATCTTGCACAGCACCGACGCCAAGACGAATGGCCTGAATAACATAATTGTAATGCCCCGTCTTTATCTCTCACTACGCGCAACTCGCGTGCATCACCAGGACTGGCCGACTGGTTTACCTGTAGAGGCGGCTCGTTCGGGTGCTCCTCGGCGCGCCGCTTCAGCGACTGCATCACCTTCTTCACTTCCACGCCGCGATGGTCCGGGATGTGGCCGATGTGGGTCGCCTCCCTCAGCACTTGCAGATCCTCTAGGTCTGCGTTCGTGTGTAGTCTTGCATTGCACACCGCGCGCTCAGTGCACCTCCAGTAGATTTTCAAGAGCTTGAGGTTCTTGGAGTGCTCTGTGTACGCGAAACCTCCGCGACACAAGGTCATCTTTCCCTTATTGGAGCGCACCAACTCTATTTCGTCGCCCATGTCGCCTTTTGCCGCACTGCGCCGCCAACAACAGCTGGGTGCCGAGTCAACGGCTGGGGAGCGGCCAACAATACTCAGCAAGTAGTAGTGTTGCCATTAGTTAATGGGGACATTTAAGGGTGGGACATTTAAATTGCAGGACAGATAGGTCGCGGGACATAGCCAGCCGGGACATTTGGTAGAGGCCATTCACTCATAGGCCCAAAAATTATTGGACAATTCGGTAAAGGACATTTTGTACCGGCCATTTCTTCCTGACACCTTCCGAATCGCGCACGTGGCAAGTTACTGAGGGGCACCTCGCTGCGAGACTATGCCCAAACTGCAACGCTGCCTCGAGCGCCAGTGCCATCTCTCGGCGAAATGTGTAAGCAAATGCTTCATCGGCATCCTCACCACTATGAAGGCGTTTGGTTTTAAATGTTGTTTTTAAATAACATCCCTGGTTTGGAAAGGCGTCCATCCTCTCTCGGAAAACTCATGTGAAATTGCTCTGCCCGTGTGCGCCGCACTAAGCAAACAAGCGGTCGGCCGGCCGGGCCAGTGACATGGCTTTTGGAGGTTAATGTTTGTCGTTTTCGAAGTAACGAAGTAACTCCCAAGTTTTGACGTGTTTGTTAACTGTCCAGCCCAAATATTTTCCCCTCTATTTGTGCGAAACGAAGATTTGTATGAAATAGTGTTTTTGACGCATTTGTGTGAACTCTCCCACCCAAATATTTTCCCTTCTATTTGTGCGAAACAAAAATTAGTGTGAAACAGTGTTTCTGACACATTTGTGTGAACTGTCCTACCGCAACATTTTTTTAATGTTCATAGTTTATCACCTGCAGGCACTTGACATTTCATTTGAGCATGTGCTCTGCAAATCGAAAAGCATACATTGTATGCTCTACCTGGTGCATGCCTACAAGCACGCTCTAGCTAGTGCATGCCTGCCAAGCATGCACTAACTAGTGCATACCTGCCATGTACACACTTACTGGAGCATATATCTAGTGCATAAGAGATAGGGAGTTGTCTGCTCCAGTAAGCGTGTACATGACAGGTATGCACTTGTTAGTGCATGCTTGGCAGGCATGCGCTGGCTAGAGCGTGCTTGCAGGCATGCTCCAGGTAGAGCATACAATGTACGCTTTTAGATTTGTAGAGTGTGTAAGTTTCAATTGACTACAGGTGCCTTTCTAAGAAAGGTAGATGTTTCATATTTTGTGTGGTTGTTTGTATAAGGACCGACAGTAAGCCTACAAAATCTAAAACTTCTGCCTATCACAGAAAGGCAGCTGTAGGCAATTGAAACCTACATACCAATGCTCGCATGGTGTTTTACTTTGGTAGGATTTTTTTTTTGCTTTCAAATCATGTGGCAGACATGCACCCACTAAGGCTTTGGTTGTGATATAAAGGAAAACCATCATTTCAGTTCTTTTTTTTCATAGCGGTTGTGTTGTGATGATGATTTGCAAATCATTACAGCAAGGCAGCAGTTGTTTGAAAGTTAAAAAAAAATCTAGCAGAATCGCAAAACATGGGCTGTTTTGGTGGCTCTGTTGCTCAGTGCCTATCGCCGTTTAAACCTAAAATTTTGCGCACACACACACAAACACACACACAGAGTCTGTAGGGGGAGGAACGTGTGGACAAAAATTGAAATTTTCAACTATGAATTTAAACAAGCAACAGGCTTGCTAACTTAGCGAAATCGCTAACATGCACTGCATTAGGACCTCTGTAGCTCTGTTCCTTTGGCACTTCAAAATCGGTAATTTTGCACACTAGAAGTCTTTAGAGCAGGCAACATGTGGACAAAAATTTAGATTTTGGAATGCGACTTTGAACAACTCACAGGCCTGCCAACTTCGCGGAATCGCTTACAATTAATGTGCAGTTTCTAGACCTTAATTTCTCCATTTCTATCGCAGTTCAAAATCTGATATTTTTTTTTGCATAGAGGTAGGCTTGCACGTGAGAAACATGTGGAAAAAGTTTGAGACTTTGTACTTTTAATTCAAACAAGCCAAAGCTTTGTCAACTTAGCGGAATCGCTCTCTTTTTAGGCCTCTGTTGCTCCGCTCCTAACCGCAGTTAAAAATCTTAAATTTTTCAAAGGAAGGATTGCACATCACGGAAAAGGTTTTACATTTTGACTGTGCTTTCGAATAAGCCACAGGCTGGCCCACAAAACGGAATCGCTAACACGCTCTGTTTTTTGAGCCTCTGTTGCTGCGTTTCTATCGTAGTTCAGTACCTGACACTTTGCACACGTAAAGTCTTTGGGATAGGCAATATGAATTTAGATTTCGAACTTCGATGGGCACGGAGCAACTGAGGCTCCACAACAGCCGCTAAGTTTGCAGGCCTAAAGGCCGTCATAATTCAGTTCGAAAATCTGAATTTATGTCCAAATGGTGCCCACCATGAGGACTTTTTGAGTTCATCGAACTGCGATAGGAACAGCGAGCAACAAAGGCCTAAAAACAGAGCATGCTAGCGATTCTGCCAAGACGGCAAGCACTTAGCTTGTTTGAAGTCACTGTTCAAAATCGAAAACGTTGATTTTTTTGTCTTTTAAAAGTGTCAGGATAGTTTTCTGATGTTCTGGAAAAAGTGTGAAATTTTAGTGGGTGGCTAACATGGGTCACTTAACGTGTTTAGAGCTCCAGGGTCGCTAAATGGGACTTGAACCAAATGTTTGATGCCCAACCAATGTAGGTCAGCTGCCGCATTGTGGTTCCAATATATACATGCATTTGCATTTTGATGAACGTTGTATGTGAGGTAAATGTCCACTTCGACACAATTATCTTGAGCAAGCGGCCACTAGAATGCCCCCGAGGCGTTACGGCTGCAAGTTCTGACTGCAGTTCTGCCATGTTTCAGCCATCGTCACTCGAACTGGAACAGGACAACCAGAAAGGTTGCGTAGGACCCTGCCACCTGAAACGGTACCAAATGAGCTTTAAAAAGAAAGTTTAGAAATGTGAGGTGCGGCAAGTCAGTAATTCGCCAGTCCAAGTGTTGGTCGAGCACGCGTCATATAAAAGTGTGACAAAATGTCTTTGGCTCAAAAGTGCGTCCTATCAGAGAGTTCAAGTACGGCCTGAACCTGAAGCAATGAATAATACGAAGAACAATGACCGGAACAAGTACAAAAATCAGTCCTTTTCGGGGGTTTTGGCTGGTTTCGTTCACTTTCAATCACAAGCTTTCTTGAATTTTCCGGATTAAAGATGAACACTCGTTAATTTACTTGCAATATTTAGCATCAGTGTCTGCACATTAAAAGTTATGTACTATTTTCTACGAATCAACACAGTTTTTAGTGCAGATGAACTTTAAACTTTTCACATAATTTTAGTACGATACATTGCACATTTTCGCCCTTTTTGCGCGAAATGTGCAAAAAGTTTCTTGAACAAAAGAGGTTTGACGTCTCATACTAAATTTGTATAACATCCAGAGTGCGGCTAATGTTCTTCCGCTTCTTCACTCTGGATTCTACGAGAGGTGTCTAATAATGTCCGACGCAGTATCATCCACTGCTTACCGCGCTCATAGTCGGGAAATCGAAGTATAGCAGGTCGTAGACGCCGCACCGACAGTCCTGCAGTTGAACCTGATGGCTGAACCCTCGCACCTGCAGGACGCCAACAGACACACGATCGGTACAACTTCCTGTCGATGCAGGCTAATTTAGGTGGAAACCTACACTGTAAAAAAATTTTGTAGTCAAATTCCTATACATGTATATGAAACAATTCACAAATACATGTATACGAATATTACCACACACTTGTATGGCAATTTTCCTATACATCGGTATGGCATTATGACTGTACGTGTATAGGCGTTGCCCTATCTGTTGTGCAGGATTTTTCCTATACATCGGTATAGCAGCTTTGCTACGCATGTATAGAATTTCTCAGATTTCTTAAAAAAGGACGCAAATTATGCAAGCCGTTAGGCTTTGTTGACGTTATCATATTCTAACCTCCACGGCTATGATTGTAGCCGTGTTATCATGACTTGAGGTGCAGCCGGTCCGCCAATCTGACGAAGTCAGACCACTTCTTGTCCTCCCATGGTGAAGGGGGACGTATCATAGTCAAAAAATGCAGGCAGTCGAATTGCCACCCGACTATCTCACACTCAAGGAAAGCGCGTGCCTCTCCACCCAACGAAATTCCTAACCGTAGCTTCCACCGAGAAGTAAGTCCGTAAAAACGATACTAGCGCCATCTAGCGGATCATCTGGGTTACAGACATAGAAGCAGCTTTGCGACTTTTGTCACAAGTGAAGAATTAATCGCATTGGTTCCCATTATTTGTACAAGTCACAAAAATTTGAATCTCTGCTAAAACACTTCAGAACAAAATTATTTTTTTCAGTCAGTCAGTCATATTTCTATACACGGGTTGGAAAGTTCCTATACATGAATAGGATTTCAGGGCGTTCCTATACATGGATAGGAATTTTCCTATACATTTTCGGCTTGAATACCAAAAAACCTATACAAATCGGAAAATTCCTATACATGTATCGGAATATCCATGTTTCCTATACATGTATAGGAATTATGCTAGACCACTGTATCGTAAAAGTCCGATCATTTTTTACAGTGTACTTCTCTCTCCGTCTGGTCCGGAATGGAATCGTTGTTCACCAGAAACCCGTCCAGTGTATTCGATGTCCTTGAATTCTGAAGAAAAGAGGCAAAATAAAGGCACATGTCATTTCATAGCTTATAAAGCATGTGTACACGCCCTGGAGTCTTATTTTGACCTGTATGCTTTGTTGAATGTGCTTTCCATATTTGAGGCTAAATTGTTATTATTTCCAAGCTGTTTGTGTCATTGTTTTGTATTTGTTGGCAGATTTAAGAAGCCTCGTTGCCCATTGAGTCTAAAATGGCAGTCAATCATAGTTGCAAATTGATCTGCAGTGAGGCAGAGCCCCTGTGATTATGGAGGAGATAGTTGGTGCCACAGAGAATGTTTATTGGCTAAGCGATTAGGGAAGCCAGTTGCTCCACTGCGGTTAAAAATTGTTTTCTGTGTGTGTGTGTGTGTGTGTGTGTGTGTGTGTGTGTGTGTGTCCGCGCTATTCCTCCCAAACGTCTCGGCCGATCGGGGCGGGATTTTGCAAGGTGCAGATGCTGAAAATGAAATCAATTTTGGGGCCAACTTCACAGACCGTCAATTTTGACCCCCGACCAAAGTTTCAACCGCGCAGGGGCTACCTCCACCCGAATTTTTTAACATAATCTATTTCGGCCCTTCATCACGTGGAGCACTTCTCATTGCCTCAACAAACCCTCAAACAGCTTGCCGAAGGCAAGCAGGGAGCGCCGCATGCCAAGGTAGCTGTAAGGCCAGGCGTGGATTGTCGTACCTGGCGCAGCATCGCCTGTTGCGACAAGACACGGTCTGGCGTACACCTACCTTGTAGTTTAGTTTCTCTTTGCAGTACCTTAAGAAAAGAGCTCTGTCACTGCTCATATGATTGGCTGAGCGATCAGCGAAGCCAGTTACTCCAGTGGGGTTGAAAATCTTTTCCTGTCTGTCGGTCGGTCGGTCTGTCCGCAACAAGTTTCAGCCGCGTCAGGGCTACCTCGACCCGAATTTTCCAACATAATCTAAGTCGACCCACGTGGTGCACTTCTCTTTGACTCAACAAACCTTGGAACAGCTTGGCGAAGGCAAGCAGGGAGCGCCGCAGGCCAAGGTAGGTGTAAACACCAGGCGTGGATTGTCGTAACTGGCGCAGCATCGCCAAGCCTGTTACGACAAGACACGGTCTAGCGTACACCTACCTTGAAGTTAGTCCTAAAAGATTTGATAAAGTCTTTTCATTTTTGTCAGAAGTGGTCAATCAATTAAAACAAGTCACTGTAAGCAACTTTACTTCGTAAGGATCCTATTCCTAAATATGTACATTTAGAAGCTATGTTCAATAAGAGAGCTTAAGATGTGAGGTAGTAAATGCGTTGTCAAACATTTGTAACGTTGGCCAAGTGGTAATACCTTTTCTTTGATAAGAAACAATTTTTATGGGTGCTGTCAATTTATTACATTTGGAGAAGTTTTCGCGGTGTCGAGATACCACAAGAATGTCTGAGGTTACCAGGTAGTAGAGATGGGCATCGTTTAGAGAAGTATCTATATCGCAATTATCGATATTGTAATTTCACGATATACCGACTATCGATATATCGCTTAAAAATTATCGATAAGTCGATATATCTAATGGGTATCGAATCAATTGACGCGTTATAGGTTAACCATCAAAAATAGAGCCAAAATTATGTGATTGTACAGGTATCATTCGTAAAAAAGATCGTTACACATATCGAATTAGTCTTTGTTGTCTATTGACTAGGCAAGACTGGTTTTCTCAAATCTAATGTCACTTTTTAAAGAGCTCTTAAAAGACTTAAAGTGAAGACATATCAACATTGATTAAACTAAAGCTTTGGTCAGATGACAAGAATTAAAATTTGAAGCTCAAAATACAAAGGTGACACCATTTTTGTAGCCTTGCTGCCTTCCAAAATTAGTCGGGGACAGTCTCGAGGGAAAGTGGCCAGCAGGGGAGACGAGGAGGAGGGCGAGGGAGAAGGGGACGGGGTGGCAACAGTGCCGGCGCCGGCCGCGTCTCGGCTTGTCGGCACTCGGCTCGGCAGTCGAGTCAGTCGGGCCAGGCACGTACGGAGCACGGACCAGAGCGTAGTCGAATCGAAAGCCGCCTTCTCACCCCGCCTCCTCTCAGTTGCTTTCATTTCTTCATCCCGAACCGTCAAGGACAATAATGTATCAATTTTCATTCGATATTCATCCGATATTGGGTGAAATGTATCGCTAGTCAAAAATATCGAATGCTGAGATATCGACGTAAAATATCGATATATCGCATTTAAAATATCGAAATACCGATATATCGATACACGGTAAAACTCGGTCCTGGTTTTCCCAGGACCGTCCTGGTTTCTCCTATACTAAATGCATAGGAAAACCAGGACGGTCCTGGGAAAACCAGGACCGAGTTTTACCGTGTACCATATCGCCAATCTCTACCGGTAGGTGACCTTGGTGGGCTGAGTAAGTCCAGCTGGTTTCGTCGTTGGCTCTTCCCTTGGTTTTATCCGAGGGGGCAACCACTCAAGAAATCATGTGTCCCTTTGAGTGCCAGAAATCTCTGGAAAGCTCAAAAAGCGCAAAGGCAAAAAAACAAGCAAATTTTGGACGTAAAATCGGTAGAAATCTTGCCAAATTCGACAAAATCTCTTCCTTTTAGAAATCTTGTGTCCCCAAACATAATTCGTGGTTACCTCCTCGGTTTTATCTTTATACCAAGCGGCCCGCTGTTTAAATTTTTACTTACGTTTTTGCACAGTTGCTGGCCCAGGAAACAGTTGACGATAAGCCTCAGCAT
Source organism: Stenchaetothrips biformis (assembly GCA_030522485.1). Taxonomy (NCBI): domain Eukaryota; kingdom Metazoa; phylum Arthropoda; class Insecta; order Thysanoptera; family Thripidae; genus Stenchaetothrips; species Stenchaetothrips biformis. Next base: position 3,034,372 of record CM060095.1, on the reverse strand, counting down.
GAGGGTAAGGCCCCAGAAGAGGGGGGTGATGCCTAACAGGCCAAAATTTTGGCCGCGCAAGTAGGCGATGCCTGCGAACATGGTAACGGCGGCCTCCATGATGGTGATGACCAAGCAGCACAGGCTGGCTCCACCATGCGCCTGGTTGCTGGCCGCCACCACGTCCCTAAGGAACTGCTGCCGCGTTCGGAGCGCGCGCAGCTCCAGCGCCGTCTGCCGGTCTTCCTGGGGGCTCATGCCCTCCCTGACTCGCCTGGTCAGACGGTGAACCTGCACAGTGGGCCAGGTGGCCGGAGCTGGTAACCAGGAGGTAATTCTTTCCCTAGAGTAAAAATTCGTGATTTGTGCACACTCCGAAACGCGACTGCGGCAGATCCGGTCGCCACTTACGTGGATGATTACCCACTTGACCCTTTGTAAAAAGTGGCACATACTTTGGGCCTTACGTCGGCCGTTTCCGAGATAGGGGCTGACATCGACTTCGGTAGTTAGCTCCAGATTCGCGCATGATTTCGGTCGTAGTTTGAGATAATTGAATTCTGTTTGCAGCGTTGGAAAGAGGATACAATTCTGCTTTAAATAAGATTCATTTCATGTTCTTCGCAAGCTTTTCAACTTTTTGAAATTACTACTCAAATATAAAAATTAGTGTGTAAGTACGTTCCCCTCGTTCAAATGAGGCTTTCTATGGCTCGAAATGTTCCTCAATCCCCGTGACATATTTTGGGTCCGAGCAAATTTGAGCGAAGGTCGATGGACATCCAAGCAAAACCGAGCAAGTACCGAGCAAGAACCGAGCAACTCCGAGCAAATGTCCTGTCGAGCAACGCAGCCGAGCAACGACACCAGTCCACACGAAAAGGCGTTCAAGTCAAGGAACATGAACAGCGAGTGCAGCCGCCGTGCAGGGTGAGCAACACGCCCGCACCCGTGTCTAACGGGGCGGCCCACCCTGTGGCCGCCGCTCAGTGGGACAGAAAACCGGCGCAGGAGGCCAAAACTCTAGGACTTGGTGGGGTCACATGTTCAATTCGAGGCCTTTTAAGCGAGTCTGGAGTTCAATACGCGTCTGAACGTTTGGCCTCCTGCGCCGGTTTTCTGGCCCACTACTGTGTGGCGGCCCTGCCAGCCTGCAGGGCAGGCCGCTCAGTCAGACACGGGCGGCGTGGGCGTGTTGCCCACCCTGCACGACGGCTGCTCTCGGCACGCTTCGCTGTTCATGATCCCTCAGTTCCATAGCGGGGGCCGTGCGTAGCCACAGGGGTATTTCCCGGCGCACAGTGGGCTAGAAGACAGGGTGGAGGCGGTCGAAGTCGGGGACGCGTTAGGAAGTCCAGAGATGCTATATAGGACTCGAACATATCTATTCGTGTGGCTCATGATCTCCCTTTTCCAAAAATATACAGGTCGATGCATTTCGGACTATTTCCTTGGCCCGGAAAGGCCTTTTTGTGTGGACTGGTGTCGTTGCTCGGCGGCGTTGCTCGACAGGACATTTGCTCGGTTCTTGCTCGGTACACTGTTATCCAAGTTGCGATACTTTCAACACAAAAACGTGCGATGATAGGCAAAATGTGATTCCCTCGAATCATCGCTCTCCAGATGCGATGACTTTTGTATCACAAAAATTTGCAATGATCGTCGCACATTTCTGCAATGATAAAACGAATTATTGCACAAAAATGCGATGATGGCAACACAAAATCTGCTATCATTACAGTTTTTTTGCAATGATCATAGCAAAATTCTGCGATACAGCAGATCATCGCACCTTTTTGCAATGATCATCACAGAAAGGAGCGATGAAATTTGTATCGCATTGACAGTGCGGTCTGCATCGCAAGTGGAATAACAGTGTACTTGCTCGGTATTTGCTCGAAGTTGCTCGGTCGTTGCTCGGAGTTGCTCGGCACTTGCTCGGTTTTGCTTGGATGTCCATCGACCTTCGCTTAAATTTGCTCGGACCCAAAATATGTCACGGGTCCTTCTTACAAACGAAAATGTCAACCACAAAAAACAATTTTCTACGTTCTCTCTCAATCTCATTTCTCCTGAACCTTTGCAAGCGCATTTGGGTGATTCCACGTTAATTCACTACAGGCTTCTAATCCTGAAATGTCCAATTGGGACGATAACTTTTGTTGGGTTCTCCTCACCACCAAGAGACTCAAAACCAAAGTGTTTAGCGATACCCCACCCCGTTTGGCTGTGAGAATATTTCAAAGTTTTTACCTTTTCTGAACATTGATTAATTGAAATTTTTTTCTCGGGTCCTTAATACTTTGGTTAATTGTTGAAAATACTGTTGGACATGTAAAATGAGGCGAGGAAAACGGAAAGAATACTTAAAAGATTGTGAGGTTTAAATTTAAAAAAAAAAAAATTATCATGAAAAAAAAATCGGATGCTTTTTTTTGTATTTGCAAAAACCTACTTTTTGGTCCACATGTGACTTGTGAAGAGGCCCTCGGGACCTTTAATGATCCTTTTCATTCAGAATGACGAAAAGAACATATATCTGCAGGGTACACCGACCAGGGGTCGACCCACGGCCAGAAACAAATTTACAAAGACGGTTCAAAGTTGGTTTACAAAATAAGTTTTCTAATATTTTTGAGCCGACAAAATAATTATTTTTTTTTTTTAAATCTGTTTGTTACTCAAGGAACACCTCTACAAAGTTCGGTAAAATCCGAGACATCGATTTTGGGGTCTCGGGTGACTTGGGAAAGAATTGCCCCAAAGCTCTACGCGCGTTCTGAGCTTCAGTGTCGCTTAGCAGGGTTCAAATGGAACGTGTGACCCCACCGATAGATTGCTCTATCGGAACGAGGAATCCATTGGCATGGGGTCACGCGTTCGGTTCGAGTCCATTTATGGACTATGGGACTCAAAATGCGTCTCGAGTTTTGACCGCCTGCCGCTGATTATGATTAGCCGGTCTTCGCCCACTGTTACCTGGTCCAGGACGTCCTCGGCAGCGTCTCTGCCCAGAAAGGCGCAGGCAGCGATGACAGCGGCGAAAGCGCTGTCGGCCAGCATCATGAGCAGCGTAGGCATTAGTTCGGCAATGAAGAAGACAGCCGATCTCGTTTTGGTCTCGCCCTGAGCACAGGCAGGTTGATCAATCACCATGGCATTGCGGTGTATACGCACTATAGTGTGAAGCACTGACAGATTATATACGCACCTTCAGTGCTGTGACAGCGATGGTCATCACAGGAAGGGACAAGGAGCTTGCCAAGTACCCTGCCAGTACCAGTACCATGCCGAGCCACGAGCGGGCGGAGGGTGAGCACCATGACGTGTACGTGACCAAACCCTGCACCAGGGCAGCCACCTCGCAGCGGCGACTGATAAGCATGATCTGAGACGAAAATGAGCGAGAAGGCATGAGCATACTTGTAAGTAGCGACGCGAATTCGAAACGTTACTATGAATGGGTAACATTATACCGCATTATACTTAAGGGTCCCGGTAACGGAAAATTAAAGCGGCAGGAAGAGCGCTAAAAAGGTATATACACTGTAAAAATTTAAGTTGTTACTTGATGACAATAGGAAGACTGATTTTCCTCACGAGGATGTCATCAAAACGATTGATGACATTTTTGTCACGCCCAACGCAAAAAGTATAGGAGTTTTGATGAAAGCGTCATCAGTTTGCGATAAAATTGTCATCATGTATGAAAGTGATGAAAAGATCATCCACCCTTTTGTCATAAAGTGACAACAACACTGTTATCCAAGTTGCGATACTTTCAACACAAAAACGTGCGATGATAGGCAAAATGTGATTCCCTCGAATCATCGCTCTCCAGGATGCGACTTTTGTATCACAAAAATTTGCAATGATCATCGCACATCTCTGCAATGATAAAAGGAATTATTGCACATAAATGCGATGATGGCAACACAAAATCTGCAATCATTACAGTTTTTTGCAATGATCATAGCAAAATTCTGCGATACAGCAGATCATCGCACCTTTTTGCAATGATCATCACAGAAAGGAGGGCAGGGTGGACATGAGCCCCGTCCCGTTTGATCCCCGATGACCTGAGCCCCGGTCAGAGCCCTGGTCGAGCCCGACTCGAGCTCCGACTTAAGCCCGGACTGAGCCTCGACTGCCAGAGCCCCGACCTGAGCCCTATTTGAACCCTACGCCAAATAACTTCCACTTTTTCACTGTTTTGGCGCCAAATTGCGACTTTTCTTGGCGTTGGGCTCAAGTCGGGCTCAGGTCGGGGCTCAAGCCGGGCTCAGGTCGGGGCTCTGGCAGTAGGGGCTCAGTCCGGGCTCAAGTCGGGGCTCGAGTCGGGCTCAACCGGGGCTCTAGCCGGAGCTCAGGTCATCGGGGCTCAAACGGGACGGGGCTCATGTCCACCCTGCCGAAAGGAGCGATGAAATTTGTATTGCACTGAAAGTGCGGTCTGCATCGCAAGTGGAATAACAGTGAAATTTTTACTGCGTAGTAACACAAGTTTTTCACGACTCCAACCTGCAGCACTGTTGAGGCGCAGATCTTAACCAAGGTGTTGATTCGAAGTAATGTTCTCACGTATGGCATGGGACCGTCCACGGTCCCTGACATGAGCGACAGGATTGCTAACATGCCCCCGGCCTTAGCGACGCTGAGCAGGAACATAACGAGGACGCAGTAGCGTGTCCTGCTCCTTGTCGGCCGGGGCGGCCATCCGGCCCCGCAGTGGTGCCCGCTGACGTGCAGCAGCAGCAGCAAGGAGCGCCACTGCAGCAAGCACAGCCTGGCCCAGAAGGGGCTGCACAGTGGGCCAGGAGACCGGTAGAGGTGGTCAGAATCCCGTTTGGATATCGAGCTCCCGAGTCGCTACATGGAACTAGTGACCCTCCCGTGAGAGATGCGCCAGACCATCCAAAATCCAGCGCTGTGATTGGTCAGGTGTAAACCGCTCGGCCGACCCTCGAGAATGACCCTGTGCGAGGCTACGGTATGAGAACAGTGGTCTGCGGAGTAGTTGTGTTGTGAACGTTTAGCAGACAATTAAAACAATCAAATACCTTTACTTACTTCTTATTCTTGAAAAACTAAAAAAATAATAGTATAATCTTCCATCCGTTCGATTTCCACATCCACTGCTCAGTCGCTCCTGCCTACGTCTACGTCACATTCCGTCCCGAACTCCTCACGGTTTTGATTCTCATACCTAGCCTCGCACGGCGTGCGCGCAGACCACTTTACACCAGGGCCAGTTCTGGCGCATCTCTCACGGGAGGGTCACTACATGGAACTCTGCGACCCCACCAATGGATTGCTCTCCGGACGGGGAATCCAAAGGTGGGGTCACAATTTCGATTCGAGTCCTGTACAGCGACTCCAGAGCTCACAACCAGGGGGCGGAAACGACCCAGGGAGCGGGTGAAACCATGCTCCCCGCTTCAGCAAAGGGGTTCAGGAGAACTTCGAGATCATGAAAACTAGGCCGTTGTTTGAAACATGCTTTGCACAGATCGAAAGAGCATGAAATTTGGGGTGCATTGGGCTTATAAGCCTTCTTAAAACACTCAATTTTAACCACAATAGATGCAAGTTAAAATGCCGAAAACTGCAATAAAGCCTGAAAACCGCTAAAAACCCCGGTGACGCCGTCAATGTGTCTACATAGCCTCTGTAGTTGTAGTTAAATTGGGGAGTTTCGGAAAGGCTAATAAGTCTAATGCACTCTAAATTTCATCCTCTTTCCACCTGTGCAAAGCGTGTGCCAAACAACGGCCGTGTTTTCATAATCTCGAAGTTTTCCTTAACCTCGGCAGAAGCGGGGAGCATAGCTTCACGCGCTCTCTATATCGTTTCCGCCCCCTGTCACAACGCGTCTAGACTTTCGGGCGCCTGTGCCGGTCTTCTGTCCCACTGTGCAGAGCGACGAGGCTCGGGCTCCGCGTCCCCAGGCATCGTTACAACGCCGAGCCCTTAAAAGACAGGGCAAGCGGCGCGTGCGGCCTCGTGACTGAAGGCGACTGTGCGGCTCACGGGTCGATTCGCGTCTATTCGATCACACAAACGACCAAGCTGTGTGCGTAGTCCATGAGACGTCACCTCACACGCTTAAAGCCTTACGAAGTATTTTGAGCATACATAGTACAAAGTAATTTACTTTGTTGTACAAAGAAATAGTTCGTATATTACGAAGTGTTTTCTTTGTAAGCTTATGTATGCTCAAAATACTTTGTTAAAACGAGCTTATTTTCTTTGTGGGGCCTAAAATAGTTTCTAAGGTTTTCTCAGTGCAGCAAAAAAGCAACGATGAATGTGTTCACCTTTAAGGCAGTAGAAATGAGACAAGGGAAAGACTTTCTTTGTGAGTGCTTCAAGACACAATGAAAAATAGGGGTTTCAATCCAGATGCGAGAGTATTGGCATCACATTGATGGAATGCTCTTAGATTCAGAACTCATCTTTTTTCAGTGTGCTGCTTTGGGATAGTTACAAATAACATCCAAAACAAAGAGAAGATGTTTGAAAGTAAGCTTACTCACTTTTCTCGTAAGAACAGTTCAGGAATTGTGTATACATCAGAGTGATGACTGGACAACCCCTCGGGGAAATACCAGTCGTTTGGATGTATGGGGCGGGTGTGCATTTCGAACCTTCTTAATTACTAACAGGGTGTTGCGCTTTGCTAACTCGGTATTTAAGAAGGCGCGCAAGTCCTTTACTTCTCTATTCGGATGCCTGTCCTGTCTTCAGGGCACTCGATCTGATTTTTTTTTTAGGCACGAAGTAGCCTTATAGCCTCACCGGGGTTGGGTTTTTTAGGCACGAAGTAGCCTTATAGCCTCACCGGGGTTGGTTTTTTTTTTTTTTTTTTTTTTTTTAAATTTTTATTGTCAGTCTGGCCCCTTATGCAAATCCGAAATTTTCTATACGATTTTGATGAGATTTGGCAGAGTGGTAGAACTTTGTACCCTGATTTCAGTGGTGAAATGTGGTTGAAAAGTGTAGGGCCAATTTTGAGAAATTTTGAGTTGAAATCGCCGTTACCATGGCAAAACTCGACTCGTCAGCGAAAAACAGAGTGAGAGGGGGGAGCCGAGCCACCGGAAATGGAATCCGACCAATAGCAGCGCTCCTTTTCGCCTCTGTACAGCTTACACCAAAAACGCTCGCTCCCTTGAAAAAGCGCGTTCGAATCAAAATTGTCTTTTGCTGCAGCTAGAAGAGCTCCAACAATGGTATAGACGTTGTTTTCGAACGTGGCCATTTGGATCGGCCGGTCGGTCGGTGATTGTTGGCCAGAGTGTCCCGCGCCGCTGCGCGCAGGCCCTGTTGTTTTCAGAAATACCAACCCTACATGTTCTAAACTCTTTGAATCGGAGTGAAATAGGACATTAAACTGCGTGCCTGTGCAAATGCATTTGTGAAAAAACTATCCCTAACGTAGTTTGAGTGTGACTATAAGTCCCTTTTCGAAAACAGTGGGCGTGTAGCTGCACCTTGTAGCGAGGTTTGATGGTATTTCTGAATCTAAGACGAAACGATCTGGACACGGGGGCTGTGCTTTTTTCTAACCTTAAAGCTGGGTGAACTGGGTGAACTGGACTATTTTACTGCACGTTTCTGTGAATAACTTGTCCTTCAGGTATTATGAGACTGTCTTAAATGTCTGTTTTTGACACAAATTGATACGCAGCTGGTCTTTACGTAAGTTTTAGTATTACTTATAATGGTCTGACAAACATAAACAGAACTACACACAACGCAGTCCTAGCCTTAGTTATCTTTGTTAAACCAGAACATAAATGAAAATTAACTTCGTGACTACCAGGATTTCGTGAAATCGTATTTTTTTTTTTATTTTTATTGTCAGTCTGGCCCCTTATGCAAATCCGAAATTTTCTATACGATTTTGATGAGATTTGGCAGAGTGGTAGAACTTTGTACCCTGATTTCAGTGGTGAAATGTGGTTGAAAAGTGTAGGGCCAATTTTGAGAAATTTTGAGTTGAAATCGCCGTTTCCATGGCAAAACTCGACTCGTCAGCGAAAAACAGAGGGAGAGGGGGGAGCCGAGCCACCGGAAATGGAATCCGACCAATAGCAGCGCTCCTTTTCGCCTCTGTACAGCTTACACCAAAAACGCTCGCTCCCCTGAAAAAGCGCGTTCGAATCAAAATTGTCTTTTACTGCAGCTAGAAGAGATCCAACAATGGTATAGACGTTGTTTTCGAACGTGGCCATTTGGATCGGCCGGTCGGTCGGTGATTGTTGGCCAGAGTGTCCCGCCCCGCTGCGCGCAGGCCCTGTTGTTTTCAGAAATACCAACCCTAAATGTTCCAAACTCTTTGAATCGGAGTGAAATAGGACATTAAACTGCGTGCCTGTGCAAATGCATTTGTGAAAAAACTATTCCTAACGTAGTTTGAGTGTGACTATAAGTCCCTTTTCGAAAAGAGTGGGCGTGTAGCTGCACCTTGTAGCGAGGTTTGATGGTACTTCTGAATCTAAGACGACACGATCTGGACACGGGGGCTGTGCTTTTTTATAACCTTAAAGCTGGGTGAACTGGGTGAACTGGACTATTTTACTGCACGTTTCTGAGAATAACTTGTCCCTCAGGTATGAGACTGTCTTAAATGTCTGTTTTGACACAAATTGATACGCAGCTGGTCTTTACGTAAGTTTTAGTATTATTTAAAATGGTCTGACAAACATAAACAGAACTACACACAACGCAGTCCTAGCCTTAGCTATCTTTGTTAAACCAGAACATAAATATAAAATTAACTTCGTGACTACCAGGATTTTTTTTTTTGACAACATAATTTTCCCCTGTTAATCATTGAGTGTTCGCTGAAGCGGCTCATGGACTGCGAACACAGATCGGTCGATTGTGTGATCGAATGGACAGGAATCGACCCGTGCGCCGTGCGGTCGCCATGGGTCCCGACGGCGCGTTGCTGCTCACTCGACCGGGACGATGCCCGAGGACGCGGAGGCCTGGCCTCGTCCCTCTGCACAATGGGCCAGGAGACCGGCTCAGGCGGCCCAAACCAACCGCGTTTTAAGCTCCGGTGTCGCTTACCAGTACTCGAATCGAACGTATGACCCCACCACTGGATTCCACGTTCGGAGAGCAATCCATCGGTTCGGCCACACTAGGGTGTCCCACGATATTTCCAGAATGCCTTTTTTGATGAGTGCCTGGGTGGATTTGAAAGATGACACAAAATGAAGAAGATCTGTATAAAGCAATTGGATTTCGGACAATTAAAAGTGCCCGCGCATTGCGGTTGAAGTTTATGACAGAGTAGGGTGGGACATGGGGTTACAAAAACAGCCGTAGGTTAGCCATTTTTCAACGGATTTCCATTCCGAGAACGGCATCGTGTTTATAAAGAAAAGGTTATTCGTTTTAGTCAAAGCGTTTTTTTCTGTGCAACTCAATGCCTATCTTCCAGGGGCACGATTCTTTGCAAAACTTGCTAATTTCAAAGTTTAAAACAGTTTTTGACCTACTTCTAGTCAACGGATCCCGAAGAGGGGGAAATATTTGGAATCCGCAGGACAAATTACCAAGGAAAATGTAACATTTAGATTTTAATATGCAGTTGCCTACCTCTCAGGGGCAAAAAATATGACATTTTAGTGATTTTCGTATTTTTCGCACACTAGAAGTGCTTGCATATTTTTTTAAAGGCCATATTTAGGTTCCTTGGACCAAAATACATCGGATGAAGTACTTTTCTGATTTCTGAGTACTATTCACTGCAAAGATTGCTTGAGAGAGTATTGTGAGGGTCCAGAACAGCAAAGTCATAGCTAAAATAGCTCAGAAAGATTAAAAAAGCACTAAAATTTGCACTTTGATTTTGTCTCTCTGTAGATCGGCCAAGTGCATCCAGTTCTTTTCAGCAATCAGTTCCCCCCTAAAAACAACTACTTTCAGAAAAATAATAATGAAGTTAAGAGGATAAGTTTCTGCAATATAGGCATTTACACCGTGCACGTAAAAAAAATTTTCGCCTCCCATATTCCTCATCAATCTTAAGTCCAAGCCATTTTTTTTAGATCTTTTTTTATGCTCTTTAAGATAATGCAGCAGCCAATTATCTTCGAGGCACAAAGGCAAAAAGAGAACACACCAAGTAATGTAACAAACCACAGTAAACAGTAGCGAGCAGGATTCATACTCCAGGCGCAACCAACGGCAGAAATTACAGTCAGAGCCGCTGGAACAAAGACAGAAACTCCTGGCAGCTAATGGAAGCTTTCTCTACTACAAACATAAACTAAACCAAACGAGGAACATAGCCGTGTTGAGTATGAAAATGACAAGTAACAAGTCCATCGTATGAGAAATTAGCTTCCTGTGCTGAGAGCCCCTGTGGCTGGGACGGTGGGCCCGCCCGCTCCACATTGGCGTTCGGCGGGGTGCCTACGAGCAATATCAAATAAGAAAAGCCACACCTCTCCATGATCTTCCCCGATTCTCCTAAAATTTTGTGGGCTTGTTAGACACCTAAAGGGACGTCTTTTGCCGAATTTCCAGATCCTGAAAAAAATTATCGGCTTAGTTGCGGGTAATTTTAGTTTAACTTTTGGAGTAAAAACACGGATTTGGGTATTTTGCGCTACATGGACAACTTTCATCCCTGGGGGTTCAAATTTGGCATCCGTAAGTAAAATTGACCAAGAAACAAGAATAATATAACCTCGGATTTGACGTGGGACAAATACTGGCTGCACTAGCCTCAGAAAACCCCTGAATATGGCCTAAAATTTACGTTTGGCTTGGGACTTTTGTGGAAAACTTTTTTTTGCGCCATCCAATGTTTTGATCATGTGGAAAAAAACGAGACAAGTCGAATGAGCACCCGCGCAGATTTTTCTTACAAGCCGTTTAGGAGTTATGAGACTTTAAAGTCTAAAAGGTACGTCCAAAATACCTGAGATAGGAAGTTTTTTCAAAAAATTGACGAAAAATACCTTCTGCATAAATGAATCGATTCATCTCAGCAAGACAAAGAAAAAGTTCCATTACAACTACGACGTCCGAATCGAAATGTAAATTTTCTGGATCGTACAAGTTTTAAACTATAATGGTCTAGAACATGGGCTCTGCCGGAATTTATGCGGCACTTACATCAGAACCGATATATGTGATATTACCAACATGCCTCCCCACCATTATGTTGCCAAAGCTTAGTCTATATATTCGTCTCGTGTAAAATAAAATCTTAAAGAAGGAGAACTGTTGTGAGTGATTTCTCAGCACTGGTAAAACTAAAGCGTAGTTCTACGCTTCATTCAAGCATACAATTACGCTTGAAGACTCTACGCCCTTTTTGAAGCGTACAACTACGCTTCAAGGAAATTCCCCCATGCATTTAGATAGGAGGAAAGGAGCGCATAAGCTCTTGTACGCTTCAAGAAGGGCGTAATACTACGCCTTAGTTTTACCAGTGAGAAAACAACTGTTTTATTTTCAAGATAGTGTCCAAGGATTTCACTGTACAAACGGTCAGGCCACACTCCACCCCTTTGTGTGCTATAACAGGAAATTGAAACACTTAGTTTCATAATTGTTTTAGATGAAACATAACGAAAGTGCTGTCTACGGGTTTCAATACAAACATGGAACATTTCTGAGAGAAATGGCCAAAAGGGGCCAGGACGGCCACTGGACGGCTTTCTGGTGACGCATACTGGGCCAGGAGACCGGCACCGGCGGACAGAATTGTCGACGCGTTTTAAGCTCCAGATTCGCTGCGCAGGACTCGAACCGATCGCGTGCACACTATGAAGTTATGCACAGTTATGAACATTTTGCACATGCGTAAGCTTCTGCCTAATATTATGCATAACAACGTATAATTTTTACATCGTTATGAATGAATTATGCATAACGTATTCTATTATGCATAACAACGCATGTGCAAAATCGAGCACAACTATGAACAACAAAGTACACAAGGATTTAGTTTGTGACCCACCAATGGATTCCTCGTTCGGAGAGCAATGCATCGGTGAGGTCACACGTTCGGTTTGAGACCCATGTAGCGACTTTGAAGCTCAGACTGCTGGTCTTCTGGCCCACCGCGTGACGTCGCCCTGGGCGATAGCCGCGGCGCAGCGACGCCCACCACCCCAGCGGCGCTGCACCTCGCCCACTGCGAGAAATGCCGCAGAGCCTCGCCGCGCTCGGCACCGCGGGGGCCACCCAGCGTCCGGACGCCCACCACGCACCTTGGAGCCACTGGGTAGGGCTGGGCTCGGTTTGTCGGTACACCGGTTCACAGGAAACCGAAATTGAACCGGTGAACCGATTAACCAGGGCTGAACCGCTTCTTAAAATTCAAACGTTTTGTGTAAAGAAAGTGAATATTAAAGCAAGCTCAACCGTAGTTCAGCGATGTTCATATTGATAGAAACAAGAAATCTGTATAATGAGTGTACCACTCCTAGAGCATTTCCGAAGATGCTTACTTTTAAATTTTCTCACTTCAAGGCAGTTCTTTTGAAAAACCAGGTTCAGTGAAAAATACCGCTTTTTGTTTTACCGAGGCTGTATACTGGTTCGGGGAAAGTTTTCCTATTTTTTGGATCCATGAACCGGTTCTGAAATGTGCGAAACGCCTGGCCAGAGACGAGAAAAGTGGAAAGTGACTCGCTTCTGACCCGCAGTGACATACATTGTAAACGGTGACGGTACAAGCCAAGGAAAGAATGACCTTTGAAAAATACGTTACGTACTGCAAGATGCCGGCAAATCTCACCGTTTACGAGATTTGGCCACCTGTACACACTCCTCTGTAGGCATTTTCTAACACTAGAAGTGAACCATTGACGTTTGGGTGTAAAAGTAACATTTCGTTTGTCAGCTACATTAAAAATGTCATTTATATTAATGTGTTGATAACCCTATTGCACACACGCGTCAATACGTCACTGACGAAATAATCAGGACGAGTCTAAGAGCGTTTTTCGTAGCGGGTAACTTTCGACGTTAATGGTCCGGGTTACAGCTGACATGATCCCACGTCACCGCACAGTGGATCAGAAGACCGTTGAGGCAGCCAAAATTCTAGACGCGTTTTGAGATCCAGAGTCTCTGAGGTAAAAAATCAATTGTGGGTCACTTTTTTGAAAAATGCATGTTTAGAGTATATATGTTGAATAAGTAGTTAAGTAGCTTTGAGGCGTTTAAATATGATCCTTTGCCTTCGTTTTGCACCATAGAGGCCCCGTCTGTCACCCTCGCTTACCGAGCTACGCGGCCGTTCCAAAAATAGGCTGTTTTCGCCCACAATTGAATTTTGGAACCAACTGTGGGTCAGCAATTTTTAAAGCTATCCGCGCACCATGCCTTAAATTTTATTTTTTCAAACTAAGGTTGATATATATTCCTTCCCCTTCCTTCACTTACTATTCACCTAAATCGGCAAAGGCGTTCCCCTTCATTCCATAATACGATTTTTAGGAAATGTTCTAAAAGCATCCTTTTTTTCCCCGTTCTCTTGCCCTCGGATAAACCTAATTTTCCTTTTAATTTTAGGGTCTTTCTTTGCTGCCATATAGGTGGCGGTTTTGGTCGTTGCTCAGACATCCGCGCCGTTTCAGGTGACAAAGTACAGTGGGGGAAGACCCATACCGAAATTGAAATCGATTCGCTCATTCGTGGGTTTGTAGCGGCCCGTCAAAAATAATGGCCCATACTTGATTCGTGACCCACAGTTGATTTTTTACCTTAAATGGGACTCAAATCGAACGTGTGACCCCGCACCAGTGGATTGCTCTCCAAACGAGGAATCCATAGGTGGGGTCACATGTTTGATTCAAGTCCCATTTACCGACATTGAAGCTAAAAACGTGTACGGGATTTTGGCTCTTCTGACACTGGTAGCCAACGAATGTGACAACACATTCGTTGGCACGTGGAAACTGCGATGTCGATATAAACGTGACAGACATTGAAAATTTAGTCAAACAAATGTGCGAATTGGACCGCTTTGTCACATTACTTCGGGCGTGACACGAAATCAGAGGGCGAACTGTCACATTAAAACGAATGTGACACATGGTTCTCATTGACATGTGTCGTGTCACATCCAAACGAATGTGACACCCATGTGTTGTCAAATTCGTTTGAATGTGACTCCCACGTCCTGTCACGTCCGTTTCAATGTGACACGCCCTTGGACATGCCATGAGTGACAGGTTATTGGGTGTAACGTTCATTTGAATGTGACAATTGGGGCATGTCACATTCAAACGAACGTGACAGTATATGGGTGTCACACTGGTTTAGATGAGACACGACACGTCATTGGGTACCATGTGTCACATTTGTTTTAATGTGAACGTTCACTTGCTGAGTTCGTGTCACACCCAATTTAATGCGACAAAGCGGTGTGGCGTGTCACATTCGTTACACTGTAAATTTTCACAGTTTTTCACGTTCAAACTGACATCGCAGTTTTCACGTTCAAACGAATGTGATGTCACGTTCGTTGGGTGCCAGTGGACCCACTGTGCACCGGGGCTGCATCTAGCTTCTCCTTCTTTCGCAGGCGCTCGTGGTTCTGCTGGCGGTGCTACTGGCAGTGCTGCAGGCGTGCCGCGCCGACGCCCTCGCCGCCAACAAGCAGGGCCACGCCGGCACGGGCGAAGGCCTCGGGCCTGCGAGAAAGGGCTCCGCCGTCGGTGATGCGAAGGCCCAGGTCGCACAAGCCGCCATCCAAATAGCAAAGGAGACAGGCAGCCCGGAGGACTACGACACCATCACGGTGAGCGTCGTACACTGTCCAACCAAGTGTGGACAACCCCGCACTCTAAATGTCATGGGCCTTTTTTTGTCCTATAAATGATGCAATTTTAAGCACATCCGTCGGTGATACAATTTTGTGCTCTCCAGGCGATAAACGTTGTCCAATGAAATAGCAAATTGCAATGCGCATCGGACAACTTATATCATCACCTTGTGGACACAAAATTGTATCACCAAGACACCACCAAGACAACTGCTACACTGTTATTCAACGAATGTGACGTCATAATCGTTAGAATGTGAATTTTGTCACGTTCGTTTGAATACGATGTCACATTCGTTTGAACGTGACACGGCCGTTAAATTAGGTTGTCACATTCGTTTGAACGTGCGTCAACATTCAAACGAATGTGACGTCATATTCAAACGAACGTGACAAAATTCTCATTCGAACGAATATGACGTCACATTCGTTGAATAACAGTGTACCCACAGGTCTCCAGCCTCACCGGCGGAGTGGCCTCCTTGGTGGTGAAGCGGCGCGGCCGCAGCATCAGCCTCAGTCCGCCGCACTCGGGGCTGAGCGCGCACGGCATCGTGCAGTCCCGGCTGCCATCCAACGCCTCCAACCTCCAGGCCAAGGCGGCGTCGGGCAACAACGCACAGTAAGCCAGAAGACCGGCGCACTGCGATTCAAAATGTGTTGTACACCTCAAAATAACCATGGTGTATCCCTTACCCCTATGATAACTGCGTTGTACACCTTAAATTACTGTCGTTAATTCTGACCCCTATGAAAACTGTATTGTACACCGCAGAAAACTGCAGTATGTGGGTCCCGACCCCTACAAAATGTGTGTTAAGTAACCTCACCGCACTTTATCTACGGTGAACGTAACACAGATAGTGTCGCCAAAATGGCAAAATTCGTCAAATCTGCGTTGAGTACAACGCAAAAATGTGAGGTCAAATCTACACCACGGCTGCAGATCCATTACTTTTGAGACACCACAGATTGAGCTTCACCTCAGATAAATGGGTTAAAAGTACCTCATTTTCAATATCAGTGCGCAGGCGGCCATAACTCTTAGACGCGTTTCTAGCTACACAGTCGCTGAACCGGACTCGAACCGATAGAGTGACCCCACTAATGGATTCCTCGTTGGGAGAGCAAGCCATTGGTGGTGACACACGATCCCCATTTAGCGAGTCTGGAGCTCAAACGCGAAGGGGTATGCACTCTCAAAACGAGTGGCCCGACAAATACGCTATCACGCTCTAATACGCCTCAAAATTGCTGAAATTCACCTGAAAAAAAGCCCAAAACAACCCAAAAACAGCCCACACTCTCAAGATCCTACTGAGCTTTTTCTTCGTAATACAAACAAAAACCTTAGTATTATAACAGCAGAGCGAAGGTAGTAACCTATGGTGAAGACTTCTCAGTAACTTATGACCAATATCTTTGTATTACGAACAAATTCCTCGGTATTATGATACATTTGTGTCGTAGAGTACTGAGAATCAGCTTAGTATTATAACAGCTCGGCATATCTCAGTAGGAAATTGGGAGTGCAAAACTACCATTAAACAAGCAAAATCTTGACAATTCCGGCTATAACGCTACTGTCACGCGAACTATGACGCGCACTATTACGGATTGAGCGACCCGACTATTACACGAGTGCATACCCCCTCGCCAAAACGCGTCCGGTCCGCATCCACCGGTCCTCTGGCCCTCTGTGCAGTGCCCGCGCGCCGCAGCCCGCCAGCAAGAGCAACGCCGCCGACCTCAAGAAGTCCCAGATACACGTCGACAAGGAGGGCGTGCCCGTCATCACCGGCGTCAGGGTGCCGGACGACGAGGACGACAAGATCCACACGTGGCGAGGCGCCCGAGTCGTAAACAACACCCTGGTGGAGGGCCCCTTCGACGGGCCGCCGCCCTGGCCCACTGTGGTCGACGACAACGCGGCGCCCGCCGCGCCCCTCAGCGACGCCGTCGCCAGGCGCCAGGGTTCACAACCACTTCCAGCAGTAACAAGGGTTTGTAGCGCTGCGCTGTTCAAATAACTCGACTTCGCTGCTATTGAGAATGACCATGAGGAGCCGTCGGGAAGGTCTTGGCGGAAGCAGAGCGCAAACTTTCAGTCCCATATGGACTTAAATGTCTCTTGCTTATGGAGCTTTTGGAGCAAACGAAAATTGTACTGTTTTATCTTTAGCCAAGCACAATTTTGGTCGATTTTAAGATGAAACTGACTGTACATCATTTGGAATTTAAGAAGTACATATCAATTGACAAAAAAGAGGTTGGACTAAATACCCCATTTAACGGACAAAAACGTGCAAAGCTAAAGAGACAATATTACATATTACGTTTGCACAAAAAACCTTTTGGCAAGAGATGAAAAGTCAATACGAGTCTGAGAGTGCATGCTGCTGAGCGTGGCACATGCAGGCAGCCAAAACTCTTAACGCGTTATGTATGAGCTACAGTGTCACTAAATGGACTCGAACGGAACGTGTGACGTGACCCCATTGGAAAGCGATCCATTGGTAGGGTCACTTATTCGGTATTCGAATCCCATTTAGCGACCCGGGTGCTCAAAACGCGTCAAGAATCTAGGCTTCTGGACCACGGTGCGCATGGAGGTTTGTGTTAGACACTCTCAGTCTCATGTGGACTTTTATGTCTCTTGCTTATGGAGCTTTTTGAGCAAACGTAAATTATTATTATTTTCTATTTTCTTTAGTTATGCACAATTCTGATCGTTTTTAAGATAACATTGACTATTGATCATGTGGAAATCAAAAAATACATTGCAATTGACAAAAAGTGAGGTATAATGGACTAAATACCCTATATACTGAACAAAAACGTGCAAAGCTAAAGAGACAATAGTACATATTACGTTTGCACAAAAAACGCTTTGGCAAGAGATAAAAAGTCAATACTAGTCAAGGGGGTATTCACTCAGGTAATAGTCGGTTGTCTGCTGTGTAATTGATCTGTAATAGTTTTGTAATGTAATTGGTAATGAGGGCAGCAAGTAGGCAAAATAAGTGGCAAGTTTGGGTCTTTTTAGACCATTGTTGCCGTTGTTACTTTTTGAGAGGTTTTTCGGTTCAGATAGATCAACATCACGCATACAAAAACTGCACCCAATGAAAAGGACGCATTTACTAATTCGCAAAAAAATTAAAACCGTCCAAAATTGCCAAAAATGCTCGTTTTACGCTTAAAATCCAGGTCCGTAATGAAATGTGTAATTGGCGTAATTGGTGTAATACTTTCGGAAAGGTAATAGTTGGTTGACCATTTCCGAGAGTGAATGCCCCCTTGATACTAGTCTGAGAGTGCAGCCGCTGGTCTCTTCTGATTCACAGCGCGGCCGAGTCACTGGGTAGTCACCCTCAGCGCCGCGTCTTCAGATCCTGCTTCACGTCCTGTGGCGGAGGCCTCTAGCCAGTACAGGCGCTTGCCTCGCCCAACAAAGAAGAACTTCTATTTCTCCCTCTCTCTCAATGCTTCAATGAACGAAACTCAACGAAATTTCCAAGAAAAGTCTGTAATGAACGGGGTTATGCTCTGCACCTAGATCTGCCAGAACTTCAATAAAAAAAAAAACGAGACACCCCCTCCCCCTTCCGCCAAAAAAATAAATAAAAAAGATTGCTTAACATGTTGCAGTTTGTAAAACACGGCATTCCACCATCACACATAAAGACTTAAAGAAACATTTAAACAGCATCTTAAAATAACATTTCCACTCTCTTTCCCTGCCCAGGAATAAGAGCAATAGTCAAAACGAAGTCCAAATGAAGTCAGACTGATGACAAAGGATGTCATTTGATCGTCAAAGTGAAATCTTTCGACCTCATCATGGCCTCACTTTGTCCTGCTTGCTCTCTTTGCGTGGCCTTCATTGTACAAAAAAATCCACCCAATAAATCATAATATGTCACTACAAAAATGTATTTATATAAAATCCTTTGCTTTAATTTCTCAATTTCATATCTTCTTTTCTTTCTCATTTCTTTATTTGAAAGTTAATTTTCTCTCTGTCAAAAAAATTACATTAAACAAACACAAAAACAGCATGCATGCCTGGGGCCATTTTCACATTCTCCTATGGCCCGAATTGTAAATCAAAACCTCCCCAATAAAACTTTTATAAACCAAACAAAACTCTCTCTCTCTCTCTCTCTCTCTCTCTCTCTCTCTCTCTCTCAACGTCAGGTGTGCAGCGAGCTGCGGCTGCGTGGCTAGGACGGTGTCGTCAATCACTTGTTAAAGCACCAATGTCGTGCCTAGTGACATTTTGCTCTCAGCTTAAGAATGTGCAGTCTTTGTGAAACCGAATCAACTTTCAGGGTCGAAACAGAATTCTGGTAGACCAATTCTCTGAACCGAGAGGTCCCTACGAGGGTGGACTCGCTGAATAATATTCTGTTCTGAAATAAAAGGGCAAAATAGAAAGTAATTTCGAGCAACATCGGAGACAGCTGGCCTCATACGCCTCACCACAGTCACGTGTACGGAGTTGACGTAATATTGGTGACTCAGATGCGGTCACACGGTTTACGCCCTGTCAGTCGCACAGCCGAGAATTGCGATTGTCCTCTACGAGTTGCAGAGAGCCATGTAGCCTACTTCCCGTGATAATAAGTTTTATCAGCAAGGACACGGACCACCGGGACCTCGACCGGGACTGGTTGCGCCCAGTCGCGTGAGGTCACTGGGAAGATTGGGGGATTCGATGGGCGCGCCTGTGTCACTGCAGTCAGTCGCAAACGCAGGCACGCCCACCAGGAACGTAAGAGTAAGTAAATACACGAAGACTGTTATTTAATGAATTGGTTGGTTTTGGGGGCGACAAGGAAGACAGCCGATGCACAGTGGCCCAGAAACCCGGGGGGCCAAAACTCCACACGCGTTTAGAGCTCCATAGTCGCTAAACAGACAGAGGTGGCTGACCCTCCTGAACCGTGTACGGATTACTTATTTTCTCGGTATTATTAAAGTACTATAGGTATTTTTGGCGTATTATCGGTATTATCGGTGAGATAAAACACCGTCAAATTAAGGGTTATTAAGCAACGGTAGTCTTGCCGGGAGCAGGCAATACCCAGTGTGCTTACTGCGTTCAGCCGAGCTCCGAACTTTGAGCTGCCGCCGCGCTGGTAGGCAACCCTCTAGGCTCAGGAGAGAATTGGAGTGCGTTCGGGTCCTTCCACGTTTGCTTCCGCGCGCCCGGTTTTCGGACCACTCGGATGGTTTTGATTCAATGAGATTCGGTACTAAATAAAACCTAGAGACTGAAATGACGCGCGGCATGAAGAAATAGGCACAAAAGTTAGTATTATCGTATTATTGGTATTGTCAGTACTATTATTGACGTCGTGTACGGAGTATTATTGAAGTCAGCCGCCCGCTGAACGGGACTCGAACCGAATGTGTGACCCTAGACCCTACCAAAGGATTCCACGTTCGCATAGCAATCCATTGGAGCTGTCACACATTTAGTTTGAGTCCCATTCAACGACTCTGAAGCTCAAGACGGGTGTAGAGTTAAGGCCGCCTGCAGAGACCTAACAGAGTTCATTACGATGCCGGTCCTTCTGGCCCAATGTGCGATATGAATGTGGTCAAACGCCTGACTGGCATCGTTGCAGCATGGCGCGCTACGGCTGCTTCCTGTTCGTGCTCCTGGCGGCACTGGCAGCGACCGCCTCCCCCGCGCCGGCTTCCCAGCCCTTCCCGCCGCACCCGCCCTCCAGCGAGCTGCCCCTCGCAGAGCTGGCCGCCCAGCAGGGCTTCACGCTGCCGCTGCAGAAGCCCTTCGCCGAGGTCGCCGTCGACGGCACCAAGGCCAGGGCCTTCGACAAGACGAATAAGCTGCCCACCGACGTGGTCCCCACCAGATACACGGTACGCGGTCAACACGGTTAAGAAGTTTGTCACAGCGATCGGCATGGGTTGGATGTTGAAATCCGGCTGCGGTGCCCATTCTGATCGTGGTAAGCGGAGGTCGATCGTGCAAACTGGAAGTTTGCCATGGACAAAAAGTTGAACCGACCACCCTGACCCCACCGAGCGAAGTTTATTTTCCCCAAGAAGGATTCACTCACTAAATGTTTATACCCTTTGATTACTGTCTTTACCTTTCGCCCTATTTGTCCATATGTAAGCCGTTTGCTTTCCACAAAAATGGCAAGAGCCTGGCCCTGCAGTACTACCTAGCTTGCCAAAATGTGGCGTGGCATTGCAGGTGGCCTCAACGCCAAATATTTGTAAGCTGATGAAAATTTCAGGTCAAGGCATGTTTTTCAGGGGAGATTCAAAACGGCTTGCCAATTGTGGCAAGCAAACTTGCTAACGGATTTGCGGCGAAGCCATACACTATTTGATACATAAATTAGAGAAATTCTTTGTCGAACGAAGTATTTTTAAGATTGTTCCTGAAGCACAAATTAGTGCGTAAGTTACACCCGAACATTTACCCCAATACCATGTAGAAAAAGTTCATAAGCAGTGCAACCGGTGAGCAAAGATTCGGAAGGAATGACGTGAGGGCTTTTCTCCAGGTTGTCATTGCGCCTAACCTGGCACAGGGCGAGTTTTTCGGGTCGACGGACATCTACCTCGACGTGCTGCAGGCCACCTCCCGCATCATCCTCCACGGCTCGCCGGACATTGCGTTCAGCCAAGTGCAGGTTTTCAAGTACTCGCCTGAGCAGGACCGTTTTGATGAGTAAGTGAAAGTTTAAACGTTCCCTTCAACCATGCTACGGGGCAAAATTGTCGTGATGCGCACAGTTAAAACCTTACGAAGCATTTTGAGCATACATTATACAAACTAATTTATTTTGTTATACGAAGAAATATTTCGTAACGAAGTATTTTCTTTGTAAGCTTATGTAGGCTCAAAATACTTTGTCATGACAAGTTGCTTTTCTTTGTAAGGCCTAAAATAGTGTGTAAGGTTTTCTCAGTGCGGTAGTAAAAACTTAAGCGTAGTTGTTTTCAGTGATACTTTTTGTATGGCCGCAATTTGGTGAGACGTCTCACCCTTTAAATTTCAGTGTTTGGTATACTCCGAAGTATCGCCAAATTTTGGCGATACTTTAGGGTATCGCCGTTTTGAAGGCATGGCATTTCGGTAAGGTCGTTTGTTGGCGATACTCAATTGTATGGCTAAAAAAGATACTTGCAGTGAGACGTTTGAACGTATGTGAGCTTGAATCCACCTCCACATTTTACGTTCTTCAAGCCCTTGTATCCTACCCGCAGGTACGGCCACGCAAAGTTCGGACCGCTGAGCCTCTACGATGGCGCCGACCACCTCGTCGTCGACCTTGAGAGGGCCCTTGTGGCAGGCAAGCAATATCTGCTGCGCTTCCCGCTGTTTGGGTCCCGCCTAAGGACGGACCTCAAGGGCTTTTACTTAGCCTCCTTTACGGACAAAGATCACCGTAACCAGTAAGTGCCAGAACTAACTAAACTGTGAACTCCATATGTATCTTCAGGTGTATAGTTGCAGGTACACACTCTCAGAATCGATATTGACTTTTTGTACATGGTATTAACATTTTGTTAGTAGCACCTCCAGTAATTTGTGCAACAATAATACGTACTTTTCACTTCTGTAATAATTATTTATTAATTTGTTCGTACTTATTGATAAAAAAAAATTCCTAAATAATTACATGAAGTAAATTGTACGTACCTAAGAAAAAAATACTAAATATTATTGTTGTAGGCAATAGTACCTGGTAACCGACAATAAAGTCAGTAAGATGCTGAGAGTGCACACTGACAGATGCATGCTTGCTAAGAACACACCTACAGATTCATAACAAGAATGTATCTTTGTGTTTACTTGGCCAAGCATGCACTGTAAATCAAATAGTGATACAACTCACCATCTGAGGGGTGAGACAGAACTGTCTCACCGAAAAAGGGTGATGCTAAAATGTATCACCGTAAAAAGGTCGTACACGAATGTATCACCGAAAAAAAGGTCGAAAACAAATGTATCACCGAAAAAAGGGTTACTGCCCCAGGAAAAGAAGAGCCCATCTCGCTGATGTCAGACCCTTTGCCGGTGATACATTTGTGTACGACCTTTTTTCGGTGATACTTTTTGTATCGCCGCAATTTGGTGAGACGTCTCACCCTT
Source organism: Stenchaetothrips biformis (assembly GCA_030522485.1). Classification (NCBI taxonomy): domain Eukaryota; kingdom Metazoa; phylum Arthropoda; class Insecta; order Thysanoptera; family Thripidae; genus Stenchaetothrips; species Stenchaetothrips biformis. The sequence continues at coordinate 3,011,441 of CM060095.1, read as the reverse complement.
TGATTTTCAGTGAGTACTAATACACCTCACAGTACTCCGACTTCACACTTCATTTTGTAGCGTGCACCCCTGAAGCATTCGAACGGACGACGGAAGGAAATGCCCGACCTCTTTGAACTGTTGAACACGACTTTGATCGTTACTTGCAGTGTCCTGGCGGCGACGCAGTTTGACCCGCGGACCGCTCACTACGCCTTCCCATGTTTCGACGAGCCTGACCTGAAGGCGCGCTTCAAGATCGTTGTGGAGCACGACCGATCCCTCTCCGCCACGTCCAACATGCCCCAGACAAGCCGCAACAACATGTACGTACACCCAGGGGAAGGGTACACGTTAGGATGGAGTAAAAATCTGGGATCGAAAAAGTAGCCACGGGTTTAAGTACTTGAAGATGTCCCAAGACTAGCTGCTATGCCCAATTTGACTCGTCGGACCCCCTGTCATACCCCAGGGGAGTCTAAAGTTGCGTCTATGGGGCAAAATCGGAACTTTTTTACTCATACCGGCCGAACCAGGCTTGATATCCGGGATGGTCAAAGTCAGAAAGATGCGGAGTTTATTAACGAAGGGAATAGAATAAGATCGAAAATTGTCCGACAACATCCCACGCTTGACCTAACGCGATTTATGGTGAAAAGTGACGAATTTTAAGCGAAAATAAACATTTTATTAAACCTTGATTAGGCCACAGTGGTCCCATATAGCAAACTCTTATGTAATTCGACGAGGTAAGTAGATTTTACTTTGAGCATTTTTGTCGGGAACCTATAATTACTGAGCCACGGCCTGCTCAGAGAGGGATTTTCGTTATAATTTCGTCACTTTTCACTATAAATCGCGTTAGGCCAAGCGCAGGATGTTGGCGTTCAATTTTCGACCATATACCATTCTCTTCGTTATTAAATTCCGCATCTTTCTGACTCTGGCCGTCTCGGATATCATGCCTGGTTCGGCCGGTATGAGTAAAAAAGTACCGATTTTGCCCCATAGACGCAACTTTAGACCCCCCTGGGGTATGAAAGGGGGTCCGATGGGTCAAATTGGGCATTGCAGCTAGTCTTGAGACATCTTCAAGTACTTAAACCCGTGGCTACTTTTTCGATCCCAGATTTTCACTCCACTCTAGTACGCGTTAGTGGAGAAGTTCGAGTCAAAATATAGATAGTGAATTTTACTGAAGCTAAGAATCAAGAACACGGTTAGGAGAAGGTTCGATTTTCGAACCCACATGGGCTCGAACAACGGGCTTAAACGGGATCGAACCCATCTCGGTTCGAAAATTGGACTCCGTGGCAGTTATCTCTAACGTTCGATATTCTGACAAAATGAGGATTCGATTTTCGGCCTCGTACGGTTCAAATTTCGCTGAGTTTGAGTGAATTCCCAAACTTTACCAAAAAGACATCACCTTTCAGATTTAGACTCGTCTCAAGAAGACAAACAAAAAATGTAAACTCATGTCATACATTTGGATGGGGAAAAAAAGCTATTGAACTTCAAAGTGTGTATAGTTGCCAAAAAGGCCTCTTTGGTGCTATTGAAGTTCAATAACTTTTTAACTGTCCATCTAAACTTATGACACTTGTTAACATTTTTTTTGTCTGACTTGTCGAGACGAATGCATTTCTGTCTGTAAAGTGGTTACAATTTGAACAACTTCAAAATTTCACTCAAAAAATTCACTCCAGGCGCTCCGTTGCGAAGGCCGCAGAGCCGAAAGCCGGCGAGGAGTTCGAAAATCAAACCTCCGTCTAAAAATAGATCTGTTTAAGCCCGTTTATCGAACCGTGCGAGAATTAGGTTCGCCTTTCGAGGTTCGGATATCGAACGCTCTTTTAACTGTGAATGTTCTGGAGATTAAACCACGAAAGTTAGCAGGGTATAACGCAATATTTTCCCTTCTTACGACTGTGAACTCGGACATTTTTGTCTAACTTTTTGTTCTGATTCAACATTACAGTTCACCTTGAAGTTGGATTTTTGCGAAATGTGTGGTTTCTTTTGCAGATCTTCAACCGTGGCTCGCACCGAGTTCGATGAGACCGTGCCCTTGACCGCGAATCTCCTCACTTGGGTGGTATTCGACTCGAGCAACATCACCACGGAGCCGACGGGGCCCATAGCCCAAGCGGAGCTAGAACAGTTACTCTATCAAGGCTTGACCAACAGGCCTACCAAAAGTCCCACCAATAGGCCAACCAACCGGCCAACGAACAGACCAACCAATAGGCCTACCAACTGGCCAACCAATTGGCCCAGGCCCACCACTCATCGACCCTGGTCTTCTACGAGGAGGAACGGTGCGGGCCAAGCGAATTGCATGGCTACCATTGTAGTTACATGCCTTGTGATCCTTGGGTTCCAATAAATGAGACAAACTACAATGCAGCTAGTTGATACCTAACACGAAACATGAGCTATGGTCACCACTGTTCGAACGTGGCCATTTGGATCGGTCGGTCTGAACACGATTATCTGTTGGTGTGTACCACGCAGCTGCCGTAAGCATACCGGCCAACAGTGATACCACATCATCACCTTCTCTTATCCTATTACTTGATCTGCACCAGACCCGATGCGTCACTCCCAGGTGCCTTTAAATGTAACCCTAAGCGCTAAGATTCAACCTTAAAACTCTGGATATCCAAAAAGTTCAAGGGGTCGTCCATAAAATACGTAACACACTTGAGGGGGGAGGGGGGTCAGAGCTGCAGTTCCGATGCGTTTCGGGGGGGGGGGGGGGGGGGGGCGACCCGGCGTTGTAACGCAAGAGCGCGACGAGAATCGGCCTGAACACACCTTCACTTAAAGGCGTGAAATGGCGGTTGCCTCGTACGTTTTCACAGTTTCTGCGCAGTTTTATTTTGAAGCAATTCGTTACGGAACGCACCGGGGGAGGGGGGTCCGAGCCAGCGTCACGATGCGTTTCATGGGGGAGGGGGGGGGGCAAAAATGGCCTCCCAAAGCGTTACTTAGTTCATGGACGCCCCCCAACTGCCAGGTATCAGTGCACTACTTGTCACTGGTGTACAACACCAGCAATTGATTCACACCTAAGTTCGTGCTGATTTTAAAAAGAATGCGCAAGTGTCGTCTGTAGAGTTTTTACTGTCCCGAAAATACTAGGGGTACGCGCCGTTTAGTTCGGGCGCGTAGTAGGCGAGCGATGCGAGTAGGCAGCAGCTGCACTGCGCTACACCTCGGTGCCGCGGACTTGCCGCGAGGAGGCACCAGGCCTGAGTTTGCAATTCGCCTTCGCGTCTTGCCGATCAGTCGCGGCTGGCCATTGAGATTAGCCCGCCCACAAAGCACATGAGCGTACGGTAGGCGCGGCTGCCCCGGGAGAACGTTCCGACCGTGCGCGTAAGCGCGAGGCCAAGGGGTCGACGGCGGGTGGTTTAAGCCTACGATAGGCAACAATAATTCGAAGTACAGTCCGCGTAAAAGTAGACGAAGCGCGACTTATTGGCTCATACTGGGAGAATTGGGGGTCTGGGATTCAAATGGGAGTGATTTTCTTTAAGAGAACACCATTTACACCTGGGATCAACGCCAAACTCGATTACAAAATTTTAGTCCCGAATTGATCAATATTGGGTGAAGTATGGGTCAGAGGAAAATTTGGTGGTCATTTTTGAGGTCAGCACACCAAAATCTGCTGGAAACAATGTACAACTCGACTTGAAAATTTTGGTCCCAAATTACCTAATTTGAGATAAAAATATAAATCTGAAGTCGAAATAGAAGTGATTTTTGTGATCGGCACTCCAAAAACTACAGGAATCGATGTAAAATTCGATTTCAAAATTTTGATCCCAAATTGATTGATATTGGGTGAAATATGGGTCAGAGGAAAATTTGGAGGTCATTTTTGAGGTCAGCACACCAAAATCTGCTGGAAACAATGTAAAACTCAACTTGAAAATTTTGGTCCCAAATTACCTAATTTGAGATAAACATATAAATCTGAAGTCGAAATAGAAGTGATTTTCGTGATCAGCACGCCAAAAACTGCAGGAATCAATCTAAAATTTGATTTCAAAATTTTGGTCCCAAATTGATTGATATTGGGCCAAGTATGGGTCCGGGAAAAATTTGAAAGTCACTTTTGAGGTCAGCACACTGAAAACTGTAGGGTACAACAAACATCTCAACTTCGAAACTTTGGTTCCAAATGCCATATCTCTAGATTCAAATGTAGGTTTTGTAACTGTCCTTTTTGTAAATGGTACACTGAAAACTACAGGTATTGTACTATATAACTATTGTTCCTATTTGTCTTCATGACGACCCCTCTGTCATCACCAATACCATCATGCCACACCAATGCCAACACTTCAGTCGAGTAACATTGAGCTCCCAGCATTGAATCGCTTAATTGGTTACTCGTATGCTTGAGTCAACTTTCGACATCGCTACTTTTATAACTAATGAATTCACAGTGTTATTAGCAATAGAAGCCTTTTATCACCCTTTCATTTAAAACCAGAGAATAAAACAATATTTATCGGAATATATTATCATAGTTAATGTTAAGAGACTCAGTTTGGGGCAGGCTGATTTGAACCATTTTACGGCGACCAATTTTCTCAAATCCAGGGAATTGTCTGATGTCAAGGCCACTTATTGCTGAAGACGCAAACATAAGTTTATCTTATTCTGTGTACATCAAAAAGAGAGCCAGCTTAAACCCAGATCACCACTTAGTATCAGTAGTCGCAGACAATTTTTGATAAAGTTGAATGAATCGAATCGTCTCATTATATCAAATGACCCATTCACTCATCGCTCAAAAACTGGTCAATGTCAAACACAGTATGCGCTACACTTACTCAACCAAATGTTCATCTTAATATAAATTAAGGTTAGCACTGATGTAACCTCACAGTATTGTAATAATGTTTATGCTCAGAGTCAAAGTCAACAAAGATCTTTTTGCCATTATTGCCTGGTTTCTATAGAACACATTAATTTATTTCTCTATTGAGATTGAAGAAGTCAGCAACTAGAAATTATATCCTGAGAAAAAGAAAGCAAGTACACACACAAAGTTGGAAAGGTAATCAATCATTCTTCTTGCCATTCTCAAGCACACTGCACTGAACCACTGATCTGGAAAAATATGCCCCACTGGCGGGTAAGGGGGGAGGGGGTCGAAACGCGTAATCGTTTTCACTTTCATTTTCCGTATTTCACTGAGTTGGCACTCCAGAGCTGTTTCAAACATTCTAAATTGTTAAAAAACTATCACAAAACCCATTTTGTAACTATTCTGCTCTTTATTTTGTTTTATTTGCGAAACTGCCGTACCGTATTTAAGACTCGACCGATTCAGCCGCGGGTATGAAAAATTGGTACAGCGGTGCACTGTTGCCAACCAAACAACGCTAATAACCTAATTCAAAAAGATGTTTTGAATATTTCAAACGGTGCTTATCGTTAAAATAAGATAAACTCCCCCTGTGGGAGCTTTGGGAGATGTCCGTTGCAAAACTTGGGAACTAATAGTGTTGTAGTTGCTGAGAAACGTGAGCGTGTACGCTACAGACTCACAGACAGACAGACAGACAGACAGACAGACAGACGCACGACGAGTCACTTTTTGGAGCGCCCAAACACAGCAAGGGCTCGCTGTCGCTCGCCAAAAATGCATACTTGCAAGTGCACACTTACAAACGCATGCTTGTCTAGTACCTCTCTGAAATATTGGGATGGGACGTTTTTTTCGTAATATTTCGAATATCTTCCCGTCATCTTATTGGCGAGCGACAGCGAGCCCTTGCTGTGTTTGGGCGCTCCAAAAAGTGACTCGTCGTGCGTCTGTCTGTCTGTCTGTCTGTCTGTGAGTCTGTAGCGTACACGCTCACGTTTCTCAGCAACTACAACACTATTAGTTCCCAAGTTTTGCAACGGACATCTCCCAAAGCTCCCACAGGGGGAGTTTATCTTATTTTAACGATAAGCACCGTTTGAAATATTCAAAACATCTTTTTGAATTAGGTTATTAGCGTTGTTTGGTTGGCAACAGTGCACCGCTGTACCAATTTTTCATACCCGCGGCTGAATCGGTCGAGTCTTAAATACGGTACGGCAGTTTCGCAAATAAAACAAAATAAAGAGCAGAATAGTTACAAAATGGGTTTTGTGATAGTTTTTTAACAATTTAGAATGTTTGAAACAGCTCTGGAGTGCCAACTCAGTGAAATACGGAAAATGAAAGTGAAAACGATTACGCGTTTCGACCCCCTCCCCCCTTACCCGCCAGTGGGGCATATTTTTCCAGATCAGTGGTTCAGTGCAGTGTGCTTGAGAATGGCAAGAAGAATGATTGATTACCTTTCCAACTTTGTGTGTGTACTTGCTTTCTTTTTCTCAGGATATAATTTCTAGTTGCTGACTTCTTCAATCTCAATAGAGAAATAAATTAATGTGTTCTATAGAAACCAGGCAATAATGGCAAAAAGATCTTTGTTGACTTTGACTCTGAGCATAAACATTATTACAATACTGTGAGGTTACATCAGTGCTAACCTTAATTTATATTAAGATGAACATTTGGTTGAGTAAGTGTAGCGCATACTGTGTTTGACATTGACCAGTTTTTGAGCGATGAGTGAATGGGTCATTTGATATAATGAGACGATTCGATTCATTCAACTTTATCAAAAATTGTCTGCGACTACTGATACTAAGTGGTGATCTGGGTTTAAGCTGGCTCTCTTTTTGATGTACACAGAATAAGATAAACTTATGTTTGCGTCTTCAGCAATAAGTGGCCTTGACATCAGACAATTCCCTGGATTTGAGAAAATTGGTCGCCGTAAAATGGTTCAAATCAGCCTGCCCCAAACTGAGTCTCTTAACATTAACTATGATAATATATTCCGATAAATATTGTTTTATTCTCTGGTTTTAAATGAAAGGGTGATAAAAGGCTTCTATTGCTAATAACACTGTGAATTCATTAGTTATAAAAGTAGCGATGTCGAAAGTTGACTCAAGCATACGAGTAACCAATTAAGCGATTCAATGCTGGGAGCTCAATGTTACTCGACTGAAGTGTTGGCATTGGTGTGGCATGATGGTATTGGTGATGACAGAGGGGTCGTCATGAAGACAAATAGGAACAATAGTTATATAGTACAATACCTGTAGTTTTCAGTGTACCATTTACAAAAAGGACAGTTACAAAACCTACATTTGAATCTAGAGATATGGCATTTGGAACCAAAGTTTCGAAGTTGAGATGTTTGTTGTACCCTACAGTTTTCAGTGTGCTGACCTCAAAAGTGACTTTCAAATTTTTCCCGGACCCATACTTGGGCTGGGAAGCGGAAGAAGGGGATAAGTCTATTGAGGCTACTTTTCAGGAAAACTTAAAAACTACTTCCCTTCACACTACCATAAAGGTCGTTCTGCTAGTAAATAAACAAAAGTGTTACAAAAAAGGACAAAAAAAATTATTTTGATCAAGGCACTCCTTGCTGGGAATCAATGAGTTATCCCCCGCTAAAGAAACGGAATAACGGGATAAGTCAAGTTGCACCATTATGGAAAAGTGGAAACAGGGGAGAAGTGAAATTGACCTTTACTAAACAAAGTGCAAGGCAGATCAACTCAACATATCTCGTCTGGATAATACTCTTCTCAGTGACTTACCACTGACATGGACATGCCTGCAAGGCTAGGTGATGAGGAGGTTAAGGTCATGGCTCGGTCCATGAAAACGATGAGTTCTTTCAGCCAGTAAGCTTAAAGACAACTGAATTTCACATGCATTGCTTTACAACGCTGAAAAAAAAACTGCCGGCGGGTGTTGTCACAGCTAAATAAGAATTAGAAACATAAAAATGAACGACTTAAAGGTGACTGAAATTTGTGCCATCCTTCCATCTTATCTCGTCTGCTCGTTCGTGGGCTCGTGCTCGTAGTAAACAACACCTTCGCCAACCTCTACGCCATCCACTGCCCTCCTTGCTCGCATGTATTTTTTTTTTGTCGCGTTGAACAGCCTGGTGCAGCCTGGTGTCGAGGTTAGGTTGTCGTTGTTGTCGTCTACCCTGTTTCCCTCAAGTTGCAAATTTTGATATCCAAATATCTTTCCCGATGCGTTTACCCACCTTCAGGACATTCTCTGTCATGAAGATGCGTGTATTAGTTTTGTTTGTATTTTTTGGACGTGCCCGCTCACTCCGATATGTCACGACAAAGCGTCAAAACATCACGGTGCGTATGTTATGATGATGGTTTGAGTTGAGAAGTTGCTTTGGCTTCCCGTTCGCTGAACACACTCACCGCTGCACTCACATTCAATAAGAAAAAATCTGCAGACCTTGGTCTCAGTGAAAATGGCCTGGCTCTTTATTTTAGTTTTAGTTGCACCATTGTACCATCTTGTCTGAATATCTGTTCAATGGTTGTGGTACACAATCAAAGTATGTTTTTCTGTGTTGCCTGAGCATGTAGCATTTAATGCTTTAAGCCCCCTCTTTAATTGTCAAACAATTCTCTTGGCCTGCACCTAACATTGTTTTGGGGGTTGACCCCAATGCTAGTGCTTTATTGTTGGCGTCACTTGATATGTTCTATGCACCGATTAAAGTTGCAAGTGATTTGTTTCCATTCACCCACTGTTGTTTAATGATGATGGCTTCATGTTTGCAGGTAACCACATGAAATGATGCAGTGCAGTGGATCCCTGGCCTTGAATTGCCTCCGCCTCCTCAGGATCAACATTTCACATCGCTGGATGGAGTGGATACCTTTCGCGCATTGTTCTTGTAAGTCACTCCATTATATGCATAATATTTCTTTGATGAGCTTAGTCCAGAGTGTAATTTTCCAATGAGCATCAACATCTGGAGCTTTCTAGTGTCCCAGTGTGAAAACTTTCAACATATTTTTGATGTGAGCAAGCGTCACTGCATTCACTCTGTGGTGGAGTGACTCTGGCACCCGCAGTAGAAGTCTGAACTTAATACTCAACGTACAATTCAATTGGATACTTAAAACATTTAGATTCAACTTTGTCACCCCATTTTTGCTAGTTTTACAGTGTGTAGATTTATTTTGTAACTTCATTTCGCTTATACTTCATACATGTCTTCAAGGCCACCATCTTTTACACAAATTTTCAATGCTCATTATATTTAATTTACTACTTTTCTCTCTTTGTTGCAGGAACTTACTGGAGTGGGGAACGCAGTTTGAATTGTTAAGCCTTTTATTCCAAAGGCACATTAGCAGCAGTTACTCGGCTTTTTCATCCACCTTATCTTTGAAGGTAAGAGTGTTCTCCCACTTGTATATCAGTGTGAATCAGTGCAAAATGCAATATCACTCATTTTCTTTCTGGCCTTGTTTTCAGAACACTTCAAAGGCGTTGACTGCAGAGAGACAACCGCTGGGAGTGCAGTTTAAATCCAAAGACTTTAGTGCTGCTATATGGTATGTACAGACCTCCGTAAATTAAATTGTGGGTGGTGCAAGTTTGTGTTACATGTTCCTTCCCTATTCCTTTAGATTTGCACTCATGTATATGTTTGTGCCATCTGTAGTCTTGCACACTTTGTTGCTCCATTGAATGTGTGTGATTACACTCGTACTAGTTCTTGTTGCTCTGCCGGCAACAAAGTTTTCAGAGAACTGTAGGATCAGCAACGTGAGTGCTTGTGATGGAAACCATCATTCTACGATTTATGATCACTCTGACCAATATCATTCCACTACTTCTAATTACGATCATGAGACTGTTGCATGAAGTCAGTGATTTGGGATATGAACAACTACAAAAAGGTCTTTAAAGCACAACATTTTTAATGGAAATTGAATCATTTCATATTATTATACTTTGGAATAAAATAAATATAGAAGCAGGATGCTAGCTCAAGAATAAATTAGACCTGTGGACACTGAAAATTTCTCACAATTTGATGTTAAATAGAATTCACAATAAGGCTTAATCATTCAAATTAAATTGCATGTTCAGTCAGAACACAGGATAAACTTTCATGAATAATAGTTAAGCTGAATTAAAACCGCAGATAAAAAGAAATATTTCTACCATAAAAATTCATATTGACCAGGAGCTCATCCATAAATATGTAAATGTCAACAAATAAAATATTCTTACACATCACACAGCAAATTCATGAAAATAAACTATAACAAAACAAACACAAGAACAGGTAGCAATCTTCATCTGAGGAACTTTCTTTATCCGAGTGACATTCTAGATTGATCAGGTAAAGGAGATTGAGAAAATCATCATTCTTTTCCTGCCTAAATCTTATGATGATAAACTACAAAAAGGTCCTTCAAAGCACACCATTTTAAATGGAAATTAAATCATTTCATACCATTAAACTGACTAAAATAAATATAGGAACTGTTTGCTTTAGCTTAAACAAAGAATCCAGCTCTGGCTCACTGGAACAATAATTAAGATTTACATCACCAACTATTTATCCACTATCTTACATCGCAATTGATCGTGATCAAATAATCCAATAATCATTGGATTTGAAGATCGTACATGTCTTTTGAAGGTTGTTTCATCTTGGGTTTAGGCTGGTTTTGGGCATTTAAGAGACGTATCACTTCCAAGGGATGAGGTAGCCCATCGCCCAAGTCTTTCCTGAATTATGTTCCCCAGTTACTTGGTTGGAGAGTGCCAGCCTGGGTCATAAAACCCTAAAAATCAGAGAAATTAGTGACGTTATTAAAAAAAAAATTGATATTACTATGCAATGAAATTTATGTTATTGTTCATTTACCTGGAGGGGTGGGTGCTCGCTTTGGTTCCGGCTGCTTGTGTTTGCACAAGAGTCTCACATCTTTTGTGTCCAAATCAATTGCAGTAAAAAACTGCATTTGCCAAGTTGAGAAAAATAAGAAAATAAGAAAAAAAAGCAATGGCTACTTGTCATTACTAAATCAAGACATTACTTACACCTTTGCACTTGTCACATGGGTAGCCAGGATATAGTTTTCTTTTTGCCCCTCTTGCCGTTACCTTCACGCAAGATTGAGCAGCATCCAGCTCTGGCTCACTGGAACAATAATTAAGATTTACATCACCAACTATTTTTCCACTATCTTACATCGCAATTGATCGTGATCAAATAATCCAATAATCATTGGATTTGAAGATCGTACATGTCTTTTGAAGGTTGTTTCATCTTGGCAGCATCCAGCTCTGGCTCACTGGAACAATAATTAAGATTTACATCACCAACTATTTTTCCTCTATCTTACATCGCAATTGATCGTGATCAAATAATCCAATAATCATTGGATTTGAAGATCGTACATGTCTTTTGAAGGTTGTTTCATCTTGGGTTTAGGCTGGTTTTGGGCATTTAAGAGACGTATCACTTCCAAGGGATGAGGTAGCCCATCGCCCAAGTCTTTCCTGAACCCTTTTATCTTTTCTACCGGCTGCTTCCTGCTGCTGACTGTTTTTGGTTGAACTGCCTCGTTTCCATGCCTCTCCTCTGTTGGCTTTGGCTGCTCAGTCACATCACAGTCCTGTTGCATTGCTCGAAGATGATCTGCCATCTTCGCTTTGATGGGTTCTTTCATCCTTCAAACAAAATAAGGAATCACATAACGAAAATGATGCAGGCATCACAAAGATTATAGGGAACAGCATGTGAGTTTAAGAAAGGAAAATATAACAGAATTTATTATATTGAAGAAAACTGTTTGATGCTCCCTAGCCAGGAAAGCCAGGCATCATGAAAATGTATTTACAGAAAGCATTTATCTCTGGTACTTACTGAGCAAGTTTATCCATGTGCTTCCGAAAGGACACCCAAGCCTCATTTTCTGCTGCTTCTATATTAGCAAGCCTTTCTTGCAGGTTTTGCAGGTAACTCATGTTAATTGAATCCACTACTAATGTGCCTTAGAAAATAGATGGGCTTCGGGGCTTCTGTCTGGAGGGATGTCTGTCTGTCTTCTGTCAGGTGCATAGAACAACCGCGAAAACAGTACCAACCGCTTTATACCTAGCAAATACTAAACGAGCAGAAGTTTTTTTTCGTCAGTTCTTAAATTGTTTAAAATTAAATGCTTTGTGGCGGCTTAAGTGATATTTTACATAATATATACTCTGTTTCCAATTACAAGCTATTTTGAAAGGCAATCTTGGTATCTCAAGGTGGTGTACGTGTGTCAACAACGGTTGCAATAGCCAATCCTGTAGCAGTAACGGTTGCTATGCAGGCTTCTGCGTTCTGATTGGTTAAGGGTCCTTCGCGCTGCGCTGCGCTTCACTCCCCAGCTCAAAAGTCGTTGGGACGCTAGAGGGACGCCGAACGTCCCGCTGTGTTTAGTAAATACTTTCCGATACAATGAAACGGCATAACCTTAATCCAGTTGGTCCGTGTCGATCAGGTAAGTCATTTATTGTCTTTATTGTACATAGGATGTTAATTTTTTCCAAGTTCTGTCCGATGTGTTACACATCTCGTTGAGTCAGTCAGTCAGTCAGTCAGTTTATTCGGCCTCAACTTGGGAAGATGATTGTGCATTAAATTCAAGCAATTCACAACTTTTTACTGTACCCAATTGTTTTTTGGTGCATGAACAGAATCCCTTTGCTGAGATTCATTCAGATCTATTCATTGAAACAAAAAATATCTTTCTCGGCTCTGCTCATTAAGCTCGCCTAAAAGTACGCATAGGAAACCAATATCTTTGGTTCAATTGTTTTGAACGAAACTATTCTGCTAGGAAACAAATTGAACTGTATGTAACGAGTGAGTGAAAATGAGGAGTGACAAGTCTGACTTGCGCATATTGTGTTACCACCTTTATTGTGAGTTCTGCATTTTTGCAGTTGGACTCCATAGAACAGCAGCTCAGAAGCCAGTATGCAATAGAATCAAGCAGATGATGGAGCTTACCATTGGGAAAGATCGAACGTCTGCAGCACTGAAGGAGCTCAACCCTCCTTGTGATAAGAGACAGCCTGACGACAATGTTTCCAGACACTCTTCAGTGTCTTCATATACAGAGTCTGAGAGAGCTCTCCTTAATATCTCTCCCAAAGGTATTTAATCAATTTGTTTTCTAAAACAATATAAGCAGACCATTTTACTGTTTTTTAAGCTTAACCTTGTTTTTGTAGGACCTCCACTCAGGCCACAGGCATTGCCAGTGCAGCGAAGGGAGGAATTTTTGGCCGAATGGCTCCCAGGTAAGAAATACAATATTTTTTTTATTATTCCGCAGTCAACACTCACTCATGTAGTAATTGTATGCAAGGAATTTTGTCTTCCATGTTAGGGATTGAGACAAAGTTTGTTTTCTCTACAGACTTTGTCTCAATCCCTAATGGAGGACAAATTTCCTTGCATACAATTGCTACACGAGTGTAAAAAGCATCATGGTTATTGATCATCTTCTTTCAGATCAACACACATCCACTGCAATGACTTCTCAAAGGGATATAAAACGACGACGGCAGGTGGATTTTCCAGCTTTATCTTATTCTAAATCTTCCGCTTGTACAAGCCCGCACCAAATACAAGGTAAATTCCTTTTGCTTAATATTAATTCTATACCCTGTGCTGTTTTTATTTTTTAAATTACCATAAAAGTTAATGCAATTATATTTTGTTTTTTCAATGGATTTTCTTCATCTTGCAGATATTGAAAATCTGGACCCGTCTGCTGCTAGCCAAACTGCAAATGATTTTGATGAGCATGTGGAAAGTGGCAAAGGCTCAAGTGCTCATGACAATGTTGGAAGCAACAGAGTCCGAGAAGCTACTAATGATTCACACAAAGCAGGTAATGAGATTTATTTTTCTGAACTGAAAATAATTCTAGCAGCTAATGCAACATTCAAATCTTCTTTGTTCTCATGTAGTCGTTGTATGCAAGGAATTTATTGTCTTCTATGTCAGGGATTGAGACAAATTTCTAATATGGAAGACAAAATTCCTTGCATACAACTACTACACAAGTATAAGAAGCATCATGGTAGACCATCTCTTTTCAGATCAACGACGTACATCCAGTGCAATGACTCCTCTAGGGAGTGTAAGACGACGACTGCAGGAGGATTTTCCAGCTCCATCTTATACTAAATCTTCCTCTTGTGCAAGCCCACACCAAATACAAGGTAAATTCCTATTGCATAATATTTCTACCCTGTGCTGTTTTTATTTTTTAAATTACTATAACAGTTAATCCAATTATATTTTGTTGTTTCAATGGATTTTCCCTTCATCTTGCAGTTATTGAAAACCTGGACCCGTCTGCTGCTGGCCAAACTGCAAATGATGCTGATGAGGATGTTGAAAGTGGCCAAGGCTCAAGTGCTCATGACAATGTTGGAAGCAACAGAGTCTCAGAAGCTGCTCATGATTCACACAATTTAGCAGGTAATGAGATTTGTTTTTCTGAACTGAAAATAATTCTAGCAATGCAACGCTCAAATCTTCTTTGTAAATCTACCTGCTTTGGAAAATTTACATAAATTTAGATTTTTGTTAACCTGTGAACTTAAAATTACTATCATCATGTTGTTGGTATTGCAGTAATAAAAATATTTTTTGCCAGATGTTGTCAGTACTCTGATGAAGAAGAGGGATGAAATCTTGAAGGCACGCCAAACATCCAATGCTGCTAATGAGGAAGATGAAGGTGACGATACCTCTGATGCCTCATTTGTACCATCAAGACCGCCTTCATCAGACAGTGGTGACGATAATCCTCACAATACTGAAGAGCAAAATGAAGAGACTGCATCTTCACCCGAATCTGCAGAACATCAAGACAAGCAAGATGAAGGTGCTGCTTCTATACCAGAATCTGCAGAAGATCAAGAAGAGCAGGAAGAGCCAGCAGCAAAGAAAAGAAAAAAAGTAAGAGTAAGACAGCCCGTTTCTGCTAAAAGGAAAGCTCTCCAAGTAGCTCGGAACTCTGGGAAGTCCTACGTATCTCCACTAGGAAAACATATTGAAGAGAAATCAGCAGTTAAGTTGACTGACTGCAGAAAACATTGTGTCAACAAACTGAGTCATGAAACCTGTTGTGGCTTATGTACAGAACTCTGGAATCTTGCAGATCATGATAAGCGTGCTGCCTATATTGCTTCTCTGATAGAAATTAAACCAAAGGCTTCAATGAGACTTCTGCCTACTGTTTCTCCTGAGAAAAGGAAAAAAAGACTGTTGACTTTCAATTATCATGTGGTTGTGGCAGGTGCCAATGTAGATGTATGCAAAGGGTGCTTTTTGAAGATTTATCAAGTATCCCCAAAGTTTGTTGAAATTGTTACCCGCAAGAAATCTTTGGCTACAGGTGGAACTGTTTCTGATGACGCTCGAGGTAAAGCAAGTACAGGAGGTGTCTCACCTGAGCGGCTCGCAGAAGTACATCAGCACCTAGACAGCTTTCCCAGGTACCAGTCCCATTACGCAAGGGCAACATGCGACAAGCTCTTTCTATCAAACACGCTCACTCTGAAAATTATGTATGATGAATACAAGGAGAAGTACCCTTCGAAACCTGTATCAAGATTTATTTATGAAAGAGAATTTCATGCCATGGGACTCAAAATAAAGCCCCTGAAGATAGATACTTGCCAACGTTGTGACAAGCTGGCTTCTGCTATCATGTACAGCAAGAGTGAAGAAGAAAAGAAGCAACTAAAACTGGAGCAAGAGTTGCACCATCGGAAAGCTGAAAAGGCGAAGACTCAGAAGCAACTTGACACGGAAAAATGTATGGCTGACAACTCAAAGCTAGTCGTTGCCTTTGACCTGCAACAATGTCTACCTACCCCTTACCTTCAAACATCCGTCATATTCTATAAGCGTCAGTTATGGGTGTATAATTTAACCATCCATAACTGCAAAAATGGAAAAAGTGTTCACAACATGTGGCACGAAGGTGAGGCAGAGAGAGGACCCAATGAAGTGGGATCAGCCCTTTACAAGTTCATCATGGATCTACCTGATACAATCAAAGAAATCACTCTGTATTCTGACACGTGTGGTGGTCAGAATAAAAACACCATCATCAATGCAGCCCTTCAAACAAGTCTGCTACACAAGGAAACCTTGCAGGTGATAAATCAAAAATTCCTTGTTGCTGGCCACACTCACCTGGACTGCGACACTGACCATGCTGCCATTGAGAAAAAGAAAAACAAGGCTGGAAACATCCACATACCCCGGGACTGGTACAATCTAGTCAGATCTGCCAGTAAAAACTTCACTGTCCAAATCATGACCAAGGAACTTCAACTCAACTTCAAAGCTCTTCTTAAAGGGAGGGACAGTCCTCTGGTGAAGAGAAAAAAGAATGTTGATGGAGATCTCTTTAGGTGGAGAGAAGTTGCTTGGATACAGCACAGGAAATCACTCCCTGTTGGGACCATCGCATACAAAGATTCCCTAGACCAGGAACTCCCTTTCAGCATCATAAACATGAAGCGCTACAAGAAAGGGACCATTACTTTGAAGCCGCAGATTACATTCCTGGAGCCTCGAAAGATTGGGCAAAAGAAGAAGGATGACTTGCTCAGTCTTCTTTACCTGATTGATCCAGAATGCCACCGGTTCTACAGGAAACTGAAAGGTGACACAGAAATTGATGAAGATGATGATCCTGATCTTCCAAGATTCTTCAACTCGGATGAAGACAGTTCCTCAGATGAAGATTGCTCGTAAATGATCTGTTCTTGTGTTTGTTTTGTTTTAATTTATTTTCATGAATTTGTTGTGTGAATGTAAGAACGTAAGGATGCTACTACAACCAACTCATCGACTCATCGTTCATCATTTTTCACTTTGAATTTTGAGTACTTTTGAATGAACATTACCAAAGATTGAATATAGTTGCTTAAAGTATGGTAAGCCCATGCACTAAAGGAAGATGTACAGAAGCAAAGAAACATCACTGTGCGTCTATAAGTTAAACAGTATGGCAGGTAGCTGTAACAGCGTGACCACTAAAACAAGCCAAATTAGAAGTAACTGCTGTTACAGCTACCTGCCATACTGTTAAACTTATAGACGCGTAGTGATGTTTCTTTGCTTCTGTACATCTTCCTTTAGTGCATGGGCTTACCATACTTTAAGCAACTATATTCGATCTTTGGTAATATTTATGCAAAAGTACTCAAAATTCAAAGTGAAAAATGATGAACGATGAGTCGATGAGTTGGTTGAAGTAGCATCCTAAGAATATTTTAATTGTTGACATTTGCATATATATTTATGAATAAGCTCCTAATATGAATTTTTATAGTAGAAATATTTCTTTTTATCGGTTGGTTTTAATTTAGCTCAACCAATATCCATAACCTTTATCCTATTTTCTGAATGAATTTGCACTTTAATTTGAATGATAAAGCCTTATTGTGAATTCTATTTAACATCAAATTGTAAGAAATTTTCAGTATGTCCATCTGTCTAACTTATTCTTTGTTTAAGCTAAAGCAAACAGTTCCTATATTTATTTTAGTCAGTTTAATGGTATGAAATGATTTAATTTCCATTTAAAATGGTGTGCTTTGAAGGACCTTTTTGTAGTTTATCATCATAAGATTTAGGCAGGAAAAGAATGATGATTTTCTCAATCTCCTTTACCTGATCAATCTAGAATGTCACTCGGATAAAGAAAGTTCCTCAGATGAAGATTGCTACCTGTTCTTGTGTTTGTTTTGTTATAGTTTATTTTCATGAATTTGCTGTGTGATGTGTAAGAATATTTTATTTGTTGACATTTACATATTTATGGATGAGCTCCTAGTCAATATGAATTTTTATGGTAGAAATATTTTTTTTTATCTGCGGTTTTAATTCAGCTTAACTATTATTCATGAAAGTTTATCCTGTGTTCTGTGTGTGGAAGCCCATCTATTTTCTAAGGCACATTAGTAGTGGATTCAATTAACATGAGTTACCAGCAAAACCTGCAAGAAAGGCTTGCTAATATAGAAGCAGCAGAAAATGAGGCTTGGGTGTCCTTTCGGAAGCACATGGATAAACTTGCTAACTTGCTTGATAAATGCTTTCTGTAAATACATTTTCATGATGCCTGGCTTTCCTGGCTAGGGAGCATCAAACAGTTTTCTTCAATATAATAAATTCTGTTATATTTTCCTTTCTTAAACTCACATGCTGTTCCCTATAATCTTTGTGATGCCTGCATCATTTTCGTTTTGTGATTCCTTATTTTGTTTGAAGGATGAAAGAACCCATCAAAGCGAAGATGGCAGATCATCTTCGAGCAATGCAACAGGACTGTGATGTGACTGAGCAGCCAAAGCCAACAGAGGAGAGGCATGGAAACAAGGCAGTTCAACCAAAAACAGTCAGCAGCAGGAAGCAGCCGGTAGAAAAGATAAAAGGGTTCAGGAAAGACTTGGGCGATGGGCTACCTCATCCCTTGGAAGTGATACGTCTCTTAAATGCCCAAAACCAGCCTAAACCCAAGATGAAACAACCTTCAAAAGACATGTACGATCTTCAAATCCAATGATTATTGGATTATTTGATCACGATCAATTGCGATGTAAGATAGTGGATAAATAGTTGGTGATGTAAATCTTAATTATTGTTCCAGTGAGCCAGAGCTGGATTCTTTGTTTAAGCTAAAGCAAACAGTTCCTATATTTATTTTAGTCAGTTTAATGGTATGAAATGATTTAATTTCCATTTAAAATGGTGTGCTTTGAAGGACCTTTTTGTAGTTTATCATCATAAGATTTAGGCAGGAAAAGAATGATGATTTTCTCAATCTCCTTTACCTGATCAATCTAGAATGTCACTCGGATAAAGAAAGTTCCTCAGATGAAGATTGCTACCTGTTCTTGTGTTTGTTTTGTTATAGTTTATTTTCATGAATTTGCTGTGTGATGTGTAAGAATATTTTATTTGTTGACATTTACATATTTATGGATGAGCTCCTGGTCAATATGAATTTTTATGGTAGAAATATTTCTTTTTATCTGCGGTTTTAATTCAGCTTAACTATTATTCATGAAAGTTTATCCTGTGTTCTGACTGAACATGCAATTTAATTTGAATGATTAAGCCTTATTGTGAATTCTATTTAACATCAAATTGTGAGAAATTTTCAGTGTCCACAGGTCTAATTTATTCTTGAGCTAGCATCCTGCTTCTATATTTATTTTATTCCAAAGTATAATAATATGAAATGATTCAATTTCCATTAAAAATGTTGTGCTTTGAAGACCTTTTTGTAGTTGTTCATATCCCAAATCACTGACTTCATGCAACAGTCTCATGATCGTAATTAGAAGTAGTGGAATGATATTGGTCAGAGTGATCATAAATCGTAGAATGATGGTTTCCATCACAAGCACTCACGTTGCTGATCCTACAGTTCTCTGAAAACTTTGTTGCTGGCAGAGCAACAAGAACTGGTACGAGTGTAATCACACACATTCAATGGAGCAACAAAGTGTGCAAGACTACAGATGGCACAAACATATACATGAGTGCAAATCTAAAGGAATAGGGAAGGAACATGTAACACAAACTTGCACCACCCACAATTTAATTTACGGAGGTCTGTACATACCATATAGCAGCACTAAAGTCTTTGGATTTAAACTGCACTCCCAGCGGTTGTCTCTCTGCAGTCAACGCCTTTGAAGTGTTCTGAAAACAAGGCCAGAAAGAAAATGAGTGATATTGCATTTTGCACTGATTCACACTGATATACAAGTGGGAGAACACTCTTACCTTCAAAGATAAGGTGGATGAAAAAGCCGAGTAACTGCTGCTAATGTGCCTTTGGAATAAAAGGCTTAACAATTCAAACTGCGTTCCCCACTCCAGTAAGTTCCTGCAACAAAGAGAGAAAAGTAGTAAATTAAATATAATGAGCATTGAAAATTTGTGTAAAAGATGGTGGCCTTGAAGACATGTATGAAGTATAAGCGAAATGAAGTTACAAAATAAATCTACACAATGTAAAACTAGCAAAAATGGGGTGACAAAGTTGAATCTAAATGTTTTAAGTATCCAATTGAATTGTACGTTGAGTATTAAGTTCAGACTTCTACTGCGGGTGCCAGAGTCACTCCACCACAGAGTGAATGCAGTGACGCTTGCTCACATCAAAAATATGTTGAAAGTTTTCACACTGGGACACTAGAAAGCTCCAGATGTTGATGCTCATTGGAAAATTACACTCTGGACTAAGCTCATCAAAGAAATATTATGCATATAATGGAGTGACTTACAAGAACAATGCGCGAAAGGTATCCACTCCATCCAGCGATGTGAAATGTTGATCCTGAGGAGGCGGAGGCAATTCAAGGCCAGGGATCCACTGCACTGCATAATTTCATGTGGTTACCTGCAAACATGAAGCCATCATCATTAAACAACAGTGGGTGAATGGAAACAAATCACTTGCAACTTTAATCGGTGCATAGAACATATCAAGTGACGCCAACAATAAAGCACTAGCATTGGGGTCAACCCCCAAAACAATGTTAGGTGCAGGCCAAGAGAATTGTTTGACAATTAAAGAGGGGGCTTAAAGCATTAAATGCTACATGCTCAGGCAACACAGAAAAACATACTTTGATTGTGTACCACAACCATTGAACAGATATTCAGACAAGATGGTACAATGGTGCAACTAAAACTAAAATAAAGAGCCAGGCCATTTTCACTGAGACCAAGGTCTGCAGATTTTTTCTTATTGAATGTGAGTGCAGCGGTGAGTGTGTTCAGCGAACGGGAAGCCAAAGCAACTTCTCAACTCAAACCATCATCATAACATACGCACCGTGATGTTTTGACGCTTTGTCGTGACATATCGGAGTGAGCGGGCACGTCCAAAAAATACAAACAAAACTAATACACGCATCTTCATGACAGAGAATGTCCTGAAGGTGGGTAAACGCATCGGGAAAGATATTTGGATATCAAAATTTGCAACTTGAGGGAAACAGGGTAGACGACAACAACGACAACCTAACCTCGACACCAGGCTGCACCAGGCTGTTCAACGCGACAAAAAAAAAATACATGCGAGCAAGGAGGGCAGTGGATGGCGTAGAGGTTGGCGAAGGTGTTGTTTACTACGAGCACGAGCCCACGAACGAGCAGACGAGATAAGATGGAAGGATGGCACAAATTTCAGTCACCTTTAAGTCGTTCATTTTTATGTTTCTAATTCTTATTTAGCTGTGACAACACCCGCCGGCAGTTTTTTTTTCAGCGTTGTAAAGCAATGCATGTGAAATTCAGTTGTCTTTAAGCTTACTGGCTGAAAGAACTCATCGTTTTCATGGACCGAGCCATGACCTTAACCTCCTCATCACCTAGCCTTGCAGGCATGTCCATGTCAGTGGTAAGTCACTGAGAAGAGTATTATCCAGACGAGATATGTTGACCTATGGTCTGGACTTTTACAGGAAAAAGGATGTAGGTTATCTTACCTTCCTAAAAGGTTTGGAAGAAGGAGTTATGCTGACTTATCCCCTGATGCCAGTGGCGTACAGGGGGTAAGTCAGTTACCTCCTTTTTCAATGTTGTTTTTCTCACCAACGGTGAGTTTTTCATGTCTGAAAATTGGAAATCTGATTTCTGAAGCATCATAGACTTGATTGAAAATTAAAAGTCAATTTGGGTATATTTGACTTATCCCCTTCTTCCGCTTCCCAGCCCACTTGGCCCAATATCAATCAATTTGGGACCAAAATTTTGAAATCAAATTTTAGATTGATTCCTGCAGTTTTTGGCGTGCTGATCACGAAAATCACTTCTATTTCGACTTCAGATTTATATGTTTATCTCAAATTAGGTAATTTGGGACCAAAATTTTCAAGTTGAGTTTTACATTGTTTCCAGCAGATTTTGGTGTGCTGACCTCAAAAATGACCTCCAAATTTTCCTCTGACCCATATTTCACCCAATATCAATCAATTTGGGATCAAAATTTTGAAATCGAATTTTACATCGATTCCTGTAGTTTTTGGAGTGCCGATCACAAAAATCACTTCTATTTCGACTTCAGATTTATATTTTTATCTCAAATTAGGTAATTTGGGACCAAAATTTTCAAGTCGAGTTGTACATTGTTTCCAGCAGATTTTGGTGTGCTGACCTCAAAAATGACCACCAAATTTTCCTCTGACCCATACTTCACCCAATATTGATCAATTCGGGACTAAAATTTTGTAATCGAGTTTGGCGTTGATCCCAGGTGTAAATGGTGTTCTCTTAAAGAAAATCACTCCCATTTGAATCCCAGACCCCCAATTCTCCCAGTATGAGCCAATAAGTCGCGCTTCGTCTACTTTTACGCGGACTGTACTTCGAATTATTGTTGCCTATCGTAGGCTTAAACCACCCGCCGTCGACCCCTTGGCCTCGCGCTTACGCGCACGGTCGGAACGTTCTCCCGGGGCAGCCGCGCCTACCGTACGCTCATGTGCTTTGTGGGCGGGCTAATCTCAATGGCCAGCCGCGACTGATCGGCAAGACGCGAAGGCGAATTGCAAACTCAGGCCTGGTGCCTCCTCGCGGCAAGTCCGCGGCACCGAGGTGTAGCGCAGTGCAGCTGCTGCCTACTCGCATCGCTCGCCTACTACGCGCCCGAACTAAACGGCGCGTACCCCTAGTTAAGTGCGGGCTTAGTCGACAGTTCAGTCTGAAGTGTATGCTCGTAGCAATGTGTTATAAAAAAGTGTTGTTTCTGAAAAATAGTCATGTAAGCAAATAGTGTGCGTACTCCCGAGTTCTGTGTCCTTTGGCGATAAGGCTCGTGCAGCTGAGAGACGGAAGTAAAGAGAACTACCAGTTTCGACACTGTGTGTCACCTCCGGCAACGTTATTCAGTCCTAGCGTATACATCGTTACCGTTCATAGAATATAAAGTGCAGTAAGCGACCCGAAAGGGTGTTTCAAGGAAGGAACTGGGAGGGGGGGGGATGTTGAGAGAAATCGGCCATGTTTTGCACGTTAATTTTGGCACAGTGGGAACACAAGAGCGGGCCTCAGTCCCGATGTTACATCAATAAGTTTGAGCTTTACCTCCACGGGGTGTGAGGTGCGAGGACCGAAGGCCCGAGAGACGGCCTCCGATTGGGCCAAGCCAGGTGTGGTGCGAGGGCCGAAGAAGGCCCGAGAAGAATCCGCCGGCAGGCCAAGCTGGTATCGGCCCCTGTCGAACTGAATTGCCGGCGCAGCGAAGCGGAGCTGCCTACTTGGTTCGACGGAAGGGCGTGCCCTAGCTCGTATACTTCGACCATTCATCACGTAGTGCACTACTCATAGCCTCAATGAACCCTTAAAACAAAGCAGGAAGCGCCGCAGGCCAAGGTAGGTGTAACGCCAGGCGTGGATTGTCGAAACTGGCGCAGCATCGCGAAGCCTGTTACGACAAGACACGGTCTGGCGTAAACCTACCTTGTAGAGATTGATCGCCACCGTCCTTAGGTTACGATACTTGTGATTGGAGGAGTTCTCCTAATCTTCAAGACCATACCATGAGCAAGAGCAATGTTGCCAGGTGAGTACAACGCCTGAAAAAGTAGCATTCCGCTTTTCCGAAGCGATTAGTTTGGAGGTAGCTAAACTACGAGTGCACTGGACGCGTGTAAAGTGCATGAGTTCATGCGCTGCGCACAAGATGCCGCATAACAATGCACTGAGAATGAAAGAGTCATGATCATGACTAAAATTTAGGGTGAGGATTTCTTTATCACCCAAATTTGGTTGAGGAAGGTTTGGGTGAGGAAGGTTTCCTCACCCAAATTGGGCGAGGAAGCCTTCCTCACTTAAATTCGCGTGATAAAGTGTTCCTCACCCAAAAATGGGTATTGATCAAGACTCTTTCATTCTCAGTGTGCTCATTTTCATGCTTAGCCACGCTCAAATTCGTGCACATCAAAACGTTAGCTTAATAGGGTATTTCAGCAAATCTTGTAACGGAAGTAAGAAGAAATCAAACAAGTGCATAACTTCCGTCCCCTCGCCTGAGGAGGTAGTTGAAGGGGCAGGCATCTTTATCCCCTCCACAGGCGAAAGGACGAAAGTTGTGCACTTACTTGTTTTCTTCTTCCGTTTCAGGATTCGCTGAAATACCGTATTCCGTGTTAAGCTACGCAGTTAAAGATACATGGTACTGTGTAGTCGATTTTAGGCTATTCTCTACTACCATCTGCTTGCGGAATTGATTTGACCTCTGTGCAGCGATGGAATGTAGTTCATCTCCACAGCAACCCATCCTACCTTCACTGTAAATGTCTTACCATAATACATGAGCTATTTCCAGTAAATTTGGCACAATCAAAGAGAAAAATTCCTTCATAATACGAACCTTTGTAGGGTTTTCATTATAAGGTTCCCACAAAAAAAAAAAAAAAAAAAAAAAAAAAAAAGGAAAAAAAAAAGTGTAACTGTATACTTTAGGGATACGAAGGGAAACTATCTTCGTACTATGCTTGCGCCATTTCCTTCGTATCACAGTAAATTTCTTCGGAAAACTTAGAGTACCTTTTCCGGCGATAGTCAATTGTATGAGAAAATCTTGCCTTCAAAGAGGCGAAAGAAAAAAGCATCTAAAAAATTTGGCAATACTTCGGAGTACTGCCAAAATTTGGTATTAAACTTTGCACAAGTCTAGGAGACGAGTTCATTGTTTATTGCCAAATTCTGGCGATACGTTCGTGTATCGCCGATCGCCGTTTTGAAAGCCACAATTTTAGTATGACACTGAAAATGTCATGGTCGGACTCATGGCCAAATTATGGTGTGACAAAAAGTCACGCCGTCGTGTGGCGTGAATTACAATGCGCTCTCTGAGAAAAGTTATGCCAAAAACCGGCATGACAGGAAATTCACGTCAAAAATTGGCGCGAATTTCTGTCATGCCGATATTTGGCATGACTTTTCTGTCATGCCGTTTATTGGCGTGACACTTTATTCACGCCCCTAAAACGGCACAGTCACGCCGATAGATTTTCAGTGGACCGTTTGTTGGCGATGGCCCTAAAAGACACTCAAGTATCGCCTTCAGATTGGGAGTCTAAAGGCACTAAGAATGCATCACCGTCACTTAAAAGACTTGGGACTCCACTGAAAAACCAAACGTGGTCTAGACCACACCGGACAAATGAGTGCCGTTTTGCCCGCATCAGTTGGTGTGGTCTAGACCACGTTTGGAGTGCTCTTTCAATGCAATGACCACACCAAACGTGGTTTAGACCACACCAACTGATGCAGGCAAAATGGCACTCATTTGACCGTATCAGTTAGTATAGTCAAGACCACGTTTGGTTTATCAGTGTCCCTTTTTGGGTGCGCAGGTTGTGGCTACACTGCAAGACCTGCGCCAAGGAGGCCACTGAGGAGTGCGCCGACGAGGGGCACTGCCTCTGCTCCATGCGCAAGCTTCGCGCCGAGCAGGCTGCGCCGAAGCAGCAGAAACTGCGGGATGCGGCCAAGTTTGCCAACGGCGTGCTGAAGGTGCTGAAGGAAACGAAGGACTTGGTCCAGAATCAGGTCGACGATTGGGAGGCGAAGCTTGGCGATCTGGAAAAGGCCGAGCGGGAGCTGCAAGCAGCGGTCGACCAGGGGATTCATCCTGATGCAGTCCCGCTGGAAGGGTTGGAGCAGATCGAAGATATCGCCAGCATTCTGACGGCACGTTGGTGTGATGTGAAGCTGCTGATGAAGAACGACGACATTGAGTGGCGGTGGCCTATTTCGGTGCCCGAAGTTCGCCTGCTCACGACTCTTCTCCTGCAGCTTCAAAGTGCGGGGAGCGCCTGTGAGGTAAGTCGATCCCTTTTATATGCATTCTAAACTCCTCACGGACAGCATGTATCCCGGATAAACAATTCTGTGCAAACAATATTACGGATGGATTAAGCATGTACTGTTGTCGATTTTTCCCGTAATGCAAAGGTTATTGTGTCCATAACGTACATACAAAATCATTCGCAAGGTGCGGAAGAAGAAATCTTTGTACTGCGGGTGAAATCAACCGTATTACTAGCTAAATCCATCTGTAATTATCTTTATTGCCCAAAACTGTCTCTGTTACGGATACTCAGTATCCGTAAGAAGTTACCTGTGTGCACGGCATACACTGAAAATCTATCGGCGTGACTATGTGCCGCTGCAGGGGCGTAGATAAAGTGTCACGTCAAAAAACGGCATGACAGAAAAGTCATGGCGAAAATCGGCGTGACTCAGGAATATACGATAAGTATTGGCGTGAATTTTACTGTCATGCGGGCTTTTGGCATGACTTAAAAACGTATTGTACGTATCAATCTACATGGTACATTCACGCCAGATGTCGGCGTGACTGGCACGTTTTTGGCGTGACTTATTGTCACGCCATTATTTGGCCATGTGTCTGACCATTCCATTTTCGGTGTGCCGCATCACTGAGAATGAAAGAGTCATCACCATGACTAAAAATTGGGGTGAGGAATTCTTCATCACCCAAATTTGGGTGAGGAAGGTTTCCTCACCCAAATTTGGGTGAGAATACTGCATATGTAGCCATACAGGTACCCGATACCCCTTCCTCACCCAAATTTGCGTGATAAAGTGTTCCTCACCCAAAAATGGGTATTGATCAAGACTCTTTCATTCTCAGTGATACAGCACACTCAAGGGCAAATAACTCCAGTAAGAGTCAAATTTGCACACCAAAAACTTGTAGTTTACCAAAGTTTATTAAAATTCATCGAAATTCTCCGCAAAATTCAGTTATTTTCTGCCAAGATTCATCAAGATTTAACTGAAATTAATTTCAGACTCAAAAGTTTGCACACCGAAATTTTCAGTTATTTCCCCTTGAACACATCTGTGGCTTTCGTATTAGCTTCACCACTATATAAACATTTCATGCAAAAACCTGTTGTTTTTTGTTGTTTTTTGTTTTTGTTTTTTTTTTGTTGTGATCTTGGCAACAATTATTAGAACACGCTAACCTATGAAGCATTTTTGACTGTCCGGGACCGATAACATACAAAGTGGCATTGAGTCGAGTCAATTGTAGTGCAATGTTGTGGCGAAAGTGCCTCCTTTCGGTTGGTTTACGCCTCAATGTACCGGGTTTTAGTTTCAGCATATCTTTCAGTTGTTTTTTTTCTTCGATGATATCTGAAATGCGTAATTAAATGCACTGCAATTTGATTTGAATGACTTTGCACTAAAATTCGACGAGACGAGTCTCGCTTCAAAGAGTGGTGAGACCCTGAAAAGTAATGGCACTCCAGGGTCTCGCCACAGATTGGTCTGGCAGGAAAGTCTCGCCACTTAATGGCGAGACCTCTCTTGTCCCGCTACAGTTCGGCCAGCGTTGTGTCGGCACACAGGATCATGCCAGAACTAGAGTGCTTAAAGGTCTGACACACAAAATGGATTGAGTTTTAAACAAAGAATCCTTCGCGTTGTGTAAAACAGGAGTCGGAAATGACCAAGAGAGCGCGTGAAGCAATGCTCCTTGCTTCGGTAGAGGTTACAGACTCTTTCGAGATCACGAAAACTAGGCTTTTTATTGAAAAACGCTTTGCACAGATCGAAGGAGCATGCAATTTAGATTGCATTAGACTCATTCGCCTGCCAAAAACTTACAAATTTTACTCTAATTACAGAGGAAGTGTGTACACATAGATGGCGTCACCAGTGCAGTTTTTGTTGGCTTTTTGGCAATTTTCAGTGTTAACACTAACATTTTTTGTGGGTAAAAATCGGTGTTTCGGGGAGGCCTATGGGTCTAATGCACCCTACATTTCATGCTTTTTCGATCTATGACAAGTGTTTTCCAAACAACGGCCTGGTTTCGATAATCTAGAAGTTTTCCTTGACCCCTTCACACTAAATTACTATGTAGGTTTTTATGCGCGCCCGCGCACGAAATTTAACATGCACTTTGTAACGCACGAATTTGTACGTGGCTATTCACGATTTAGTGCGCGTGTATGCAGAAAATCATGCGTTCTTGCGCACAATTTTGTGCGCAACTAGTGCATGTTTGATTTCGTGCGTTACGTATGCACAAAAACCTACATAGTAATTTAGTGTGTTCACCGAAGCGGGGAGTATGTCTGCACCTTCTACCTAGGTCGTTTTCGCCCTATGCGCAAAAAGACCCATTTTGTGTCAAACCTTTAAGAACTCTAATTCTGGCCATTTTTGCGCGAGAATTTTGGTCTGACTTATCTTTAGCAAGACTTTTGGAGTGTCGCCATTTTAGGGTGATGGTTTAGAAGTATTCTATTTTTAAAAATTGAATTTTTGACCGATTTTTTGACATGTTTCGTTTTAGGCCCACGATCTTGATAGTGGTCCGGCCAAGGAACTCCAGGTCGCTGACAGTCAGCTGTCGTCCAACATAATTTAAAGACGCTCTTCTTGACCGATTATCTTTTCCCCGGTAGAGATTTTAATCAATGACGGAACGATTAAATCAAATAAGGTTATTATATTTTATTATCTTTCCAAGCAGCATTGGTCTTGAGCTCTCTGTTGCGCACTCCATTGCTTACTGCTTTCTTCGCTTCGCTGAAGACCATGTGAATTCGTATTATGGAAACTTGAAATAAATTTAAGTTTTATGAAAAGATTTATACAAGTAGTACCAATCTATCTATCTTACCTCCGCCCTGTCTGCTTTGGTCGAGGGGTCAACCACTCTGATAATCATGTGTACACTTCGTCCAGTAATCATCGGTAATCACATGCCAAAACTGGATATTTTACCTGTTTTTATCGGCTTTTGGGGGATTTTTTATGAAAATAGGCAATAAATGCTCCTAGCTAACCAAAATTATAGAGTATTTTGAGAATTTTTGTTGGTAATCACTGGTAATCAGTAATCCTGTGTACACTCTTGGGCTGAGTGGTGGACCCCTCGGCTTTGGTCAAGCGCCACACAAAGTATTAAGAGAAAATATGTTCACCTAAGTCCTTTCACTACAGTGCTACCGAGTCCGCCAAAATTTTGAGGCCATGGTCTGAATCACCTTAAACCCAAATTTCTGCGAAAAAAAAAACCAAACTAATTTATGAAAAAAGTAATGGCCTGCGTTGATTGAACATTTTCGGTGCAGTAGACTTAAGCGCAATTATTAGTTTCATAAAACAGAATAAAGACAGATATCTTGGAAACTTTGCGCAATTTATTCAATCATAAAACTTTAACAATCGAACACGCCTTCATATTGATTTAATCGAAATCACTTCATAGAAAATGTACGTCCGTGCAGAATTGTCACTTTTGAGTCGTTAAAATAACCAAAACTTCACTGTAACTCAACTGGCGAGACACATCGCCAAATTTGGGAGAGACATTTTGTATCGCGTTTCAAAACAACAACATTTCAGTCACTTTTACCGCAAACAACTCAATGTCGAACAGTTTTGAAAGATCTGAAGGTTTTTTTTTAGGCACGAAGTAGCCTTATAAGTTTGTCTAAGGATAGTTTTTTTGTGTGTGTTTTTTTTAGGCACGAAGTAGCCTTATGAGTTTGTTTTTTGGGTTTTTTATATTAGTCTGGCCCTTTATGGCATTTCCAAAATTCTTTATACGATTTTGATAAGACTGGAAAAATGGCAGAACTAAGTACCCTGATTTCACTGGTGAAATATGGTAAAGAATTTAACGGCCAATTTTTAGTAATTTTGAATTGAAATCGGCCTGACCATGGCAAAGCTCGACTCGTCAGCGAAAAACAGACCGGACCAATAGCAGCGCTTCTTTTCGCCTCTGTACAGCTTACGCCAAAAACACTCGCACCCCTGAAAAAGCGCGTTCGAATCAAAATCGTCTTTCACTGCAGCAAGAAGAGATCCTACAATTGCGTTGACTTTGTTTTCGAACGTGGCCATTTGGATCGGCCGGTGTTTGTTGGCCAGAGTGTCCCGCGCCGCTGCGCGAAGGCGTTGTTGTTTTCAGAAATGCCAACCTTAAATGTTCGTTGCTCTCTGGATGGGAGTGGGATAGGCCATGAAACTGCGTGCCTGTGCATATTCATTTGTGAATGAACTATTCCCTAATGTAGTTTTAGTGTGACAGTCCCTTTTCGGAAACAATTGGTGTGTAGCTGCTCCTTGTAGAGAGGTTTGATGGTACCTCTGAATCTAAGACGAAACTATCTGAACACGGCGGCGGTGCCTTTTTCTAAACCATTTAAAACTGGGTGAAATGAACTATTTTACTGCACGTTTCTGCAAATAACTTGACTTTCAGGTAATATGAGACTGTCATAAATGTCTGTTTTTGACGCAAATTGATACGCAGCTGGCCTTTTGCGTAAGTTTTGGTCTTATTGATAATGGTTTACCAAACATAAACAGAACTACACACAACGCAGTCCTAGCCTCACTTTTATTTGTTAAACCAGAAAATAAATATGAAATTAACTTCGTGACTACCAGGATTTCTTGAAATCGTATTTTTGTTTTTTAAATCGTGCGTTTTCTGGTGCCACAGTTATGTTAGTACACACATTAATGAAGCCGGTTATCATTTCAAGTCAGAACAACCATCACTGCTCCAGCAAAACCCCTCTTCTCTGGCTTTTAGGTGGAAAGGTGATGACAATGTGCACCCATAACCAAGGACTACCACAACTGTAAGTTTTTTAAATATCACAGCCTCGCAGGGACAATTTCTGGTCCAAGCAGTAAAGTAAGCAATGTCATTAGAGTGGACACAGCTTGTGATCAGCCATTAGGTTATATCCCTGCGATGGGCTTATGCCCATATGGAACTAATTATTACTACTGCCATACCAACTAAAACACATTGAGTGATTCAAATCGGTGAGAATGTTGACCCTAACTTGTTCTACGTACCGAAGTGACCAGGCCTACAATGTTGGACAAATTTTAGCGATACTGGCCTCTTTACGAGCGAAACAAACCTGTCTCGCCTCTTTTCGGTGATACAAATTTGTCTCGCCTCTTTATGGGCGATAGAAACCTGTCTCGCCCTAACATGGCGATACAAAATTGTCTCGCCCCTCGGAAGGCGAGAAGTATCGCCTTAGGATTTGTAGTGTTCTCTACGTTACGCTTAAATGCGAAAAACATGAAAAATCATTACAACAGATAATTACGGACCAACACATAGTGTGACCCCGCTAATCGATTCGTCTCCGAATCCATAAGGGCGTCACACGTTCCACGTTCCGTTCGAGTCCTGGTTAGCGACTCAGAGGCCCAAAACTCGTCTGGAGTTTTGGCCGCTTCACAGTTATTCCACTTGCGATGCAGACCGCACTTTCAGTGCAATACAAATTTCATCGCTCCTTTCTGTGATGATCATTGCAAAAAGGTGCGATGATCTGCTGTATCGCAGAATTTTGCTATGATCATTTCAAAAAACTGTAATGATTGCAGATTTTGTGTTGCCATCATCGCATTTTTGTGCAATAATTCCTTTTATCATTGCAGAAATGTGCGATGATCATTGCAAATTTTTGTGATACAAAAGTCATAGCATCTGGAGAGCGATGATTCGAGGGAATCACATTTTGCCTATCATCGCACGTTTTTGTGTTGAAAGTATGGCAACTTGGATAACAGTGTTGCGCCGGTCGTCTGCCCACGGTGCAACACTGACAGTTTCGACACGATCAAGACATGTCTTTCACGTCCTCACTTCGATGCGCAGGGGAAAACCGTTGGCTGCCCGCCGTATGAAGGAGCCGGGGTCCTGCGCCGGCCGCACCTCGAACCTGGGGCCCCGCGAGAACTTGAAGTCGCGCAGCATGGTGGCGAGGGCGAGCTTCATCTCGAGCATGGCGAAGCGCTCGCCGATGCAGATGCGGGGTCCTTCGCCGAAGGGGATGAAGGCGTAGGGGTGAAGCTGCTCCCTGGCCTCGGCCGTGTGGCGCTCCGGGTCGAAGCGGTCCGGGTCTGGGAAGATGGCGGGGTTCTTGTGCAAGGCTTCCGTCACGATAAAGACGGGCGTGCCCGCCTCCACCAGCACGTCGCCCACCGTGGCGGTCTTGTTGCACCGCCGGAAGGTGGGGCTGACCGGCGTCCACAGCCGCAGCCCTTCCAGCATGACGCGGTTGAGCAGCTTCATGTCCTTAAGGGCCGCGTACGTGAGCTGGCCGTCGTGCTTCTGGATGGCGTCGCGGACTTCGTCCGCCACGCGCTGCTGCAGGTCCGCGTCCAGCACCAGCTGGTGCAGGCAGAAGGCCGCGGTGTTGGACACCGTGTCTAGCCCCGCCACGAAGAAGATGAAGGCCTGCGCGGCCATCATGCCGGTCGTCATGGCCACGTGGTTGTCCGGGTCCGAGTGGCCCAGGTCCTGGTCGCAAGGGAAAATTGGCTTTGAGTTTCGGTGTATTTTCTTTTTTTAAATAAAGTTTGAATAATTGCAATGAACCTGATGAATTGACATGAATTGGAGAGAATTCTAAGGTAATTCTATGTTAATTCCGAAAAAAAGGTCGTTAAATATTATGAATTTCTGGAAATTTTTATGAACCGAAGCGGATTTTTGTGGATTTCAATAAATTTCTTTAGTAACTTCATGTCACTGCGCAGAGAGTTTGTGAAGTGGTGCATAAATTTAGATAAATTTTACAAAATAATCACACAAGTTCCAATGAATTTCGAAGAAAATTCATGAATCTGAATTTCAGTGCAGTTCCACTTGCCTGGTCGCGCAGCTGCATCATGAGGTGCACGAAGTCGTTGCGGACGATCTTGTTCTTATCGCGGTGTTCGACGGTCTCGCGCATCAGGTTCATGAAGAAGTGGTGCACCTTGTTGAACAGGAGCCACAAGGGCAGCAGCCGGCCCAGCCTGGGGTGGATGGTCTCCAGCAGGGCGCGGACGGTTTGTCCGGGTGACTGCCGGAACACGCCTTGCGCCATCGTCAGGAACTCGACGTTCTCGTTGGCGAGGCAGTTGCAGTCGATGCCGAAGGCGACGGAGCCGATGACGTCGGTGACGTAGCGAGTGAGTAGCGCCTGGACATCGACCTCCCCTCCGGACTTCTCCACCTCGCTGGCGACCGTGACGCTGAGCTGGTCGCTGATGTCCCGCATCAGGGGGAACATGAGCTTGAGCTTGCCGGAGGTGAATGTGGGTGACAACCTGAGGAAAAAACTCCAAAATAATTGCACTCTGAAATTAATGAACGATCTCAAATTTGAGTCTTATTTCTCAAAAAAAAAAAAATATGACGAAATCATGAAATTTAGTCGAAATTCTTAGAAATTCTTCTAAAGTTAGTGAGGTTCATACCGAAATTGAAGAAGATTTTAAAGCAATTCTTTAAAAATCATCCGAAATTTATTTACATGGCACAAACGGTTCCTGGTTTTCCCAGGTAGCCTTGAGTTAAAACCAAGTCAATTTCTACGCCGTTCTTGGGAAAACCAGAAACCGTTTTTGCCGTGTTGAATTGTACACTATAAATGTCATGGGACTTTTTTGTCCCATAAATGATGCAATTTCAAGCACATCCGTCGGTAATTCGATTTTGTGTCGTCCAGAGTATGCAAACTGTCCGATGCTGGTTGAAATTTGCTTCTTCACTGGACAATTTGTATCTTGTGTCACAGACGGATGTGCTTAGAATTGCATCATTCATGGGACAATAAAAGTCCCATGACATTTCGTGTGTACTGCTCTGAAATTCAGAGTTATTTCCCCTCGCCTGTTCCGCAGGTTCCGCCACTTGCTGCCCGTCATGCTGAACAAGTGCTGGCTGAGTGGGTCTTCCTCCGCGGGCGCGGGCGCCGGCGCGCGGTCGTGGAATTTGGCGAAGTCCTTGCAGACGACCTGCTTAACCATCTGGGGATCGAACACCAGGAGCGCGGGCTGATTCCACATGTACAGGCCACAGTAGCCCAGGTCGCGGTGCCGTGTCGCCATGTCGAAGAAGTGGTCCCCGAAGCTCTTGCGGCCGAGCAGGATGGGAGCCATGTGCCCCAGGAAGGGCAGCCGCCCGGGCGGCGTGGGCACGCCGTGCTTGGTCCAGTAGCTCTGCCGGTGCCGCGCCCAGAGGAGGGCCGCCGCCGTCACGGCCAGCACCGCCGCTAGCACGGCCGTCGCGTCGACCATCCCGGGCTGTGGAGCCGCAAACACTGCGCCTGGACTGACCTTGCCCGCGCCACAGCTGATGTTGTTGAGCAGCATTCGTCATTTGTTGACGCCGCTGCCCCACCACCCGGCGGTGGGAGCGGCACGCAGTGGGCCGGGAGACCAGGTGCGGGCGGCCAAAACTCCAGACGCGCTCTGAGCTCAAGTCGCTCAACAGGACTCGAACCACTCGAACCGAATGTTCGGAGTGTATTCTGTTGATGTAGTCATAAGTTCAGTTCGAGTCCCATATAGCGACGCTGGAGCTCACAGCGTCACTGTTATTCCACTTGCGATGCAGACCGCACTGTCAGTGCAATACAAATTTCATCGCTCCTTTCTGTGATGATCATTGTAAAAAGGTGCGATGATCTGCTGTATCGCAGAATTCTGCAATTATCATTGCAAAAAACTGTAATGATTGCAGATTTTGTGTTGCCATCATCGCATTTTTCTGCAATAATTCCTTTTATCATTGCAGAAATGTGCGATGATCATTGCAAATTTTTGTGATACAAAAGTCATCGCATCTGGAGAGCGATGATTCGAGGGAATCACATTTTGCCTATCATCGCACGTTTTTGTGTTGAAAGTATCGCAACTTGGATAACAGTGGTGTCCGGGATTGTGACCGCCTCCACCGGTCTTCTGACCCACTGTGCGGCAGTGGCAGGAGATAAGTGGTCCTCGACAGGCAGACAAGACGGGCAGCGGCGTGCTCGCAGCAACTGTTGGTGCGACAGTGGCCAAGCTGGGAGCTAGACTGCAGTGCGTGTCACAATAGTGTGATCGTCCTTCACACTCTCATCTCAAACCATTACAAACTATTTTGAGCTTTTCAAAGAAAACCAGTTTGTTAAAACAAAGTATTTTGGGCATATAAGCTGAGGAAGAAAATATACGATTTCAAGAAATCCTGGTAGTCACGAAGTTAATTTTATATTTATGTTCTGGTTTAACAAAGATAGCTAAGGCCGAGGGGGTAAACACTTACTTAACGCCTTGTACAAAAAAGACGTGTATTACGCGTAATACACGTATTTGTCATGCCATTTTAGGGTCAAATGTGGCAAAATTTAGCATTTTAATGCCGTAATACACGTGTAATACCACCGTAATACAGCGTAATACCGAGTAGTCTGTACACGATTTCTTGAAGTGTTTACCCCCTCGGCTAAGGCTAGGACTGCGTTGTGTGTAGTTCTGTTTACGTTTGTCAGACCATTATAAATAATACTAAAACTTACGTAAAGACTAGCTGCCGTCAATTTGTGTCAAAAACAGACATTTAAGACAGTCTCATAATACCTGAAGGACAAGTTATTCACAGAAACGTGCAGTAAAATAGTCCAGTTCACCCACAAGGAAAGGTATTCAGGGCGTACACTCAGATTTCAGCCAAACTTTTTTTTTTTCGTAGAATGACATATTAGAATAAGAATGCACCCCAAAGTTGGTGCCAAGATACATATCCACACCCTTTCCGATTTGTTTAAGACCTAAAAACGGGGTAAAATGGGCCTTTTTGCTGTGTATAGGTCATTTTCGGACATCGAGTCGGAAAATTGGAAGTCGAGTTTCTGATCAATTTCTACGTTATTTGGTCCCTTAATAACGAAAATGAGATATATTTTTGGTTACAGATCATATTTTGTACATATTTGGTATAACTCCCCAACTAAGATCAAAAATCTGCTGTTTGCATGTAAAAACATGGGCCATTTTAGCCGTCTATACCATTGTTGGAGCTCTTCTAGCTGCAGTAAAAGACAATTTTGATTCGAACGCGCTTTTTCAAGGGAGCGAGCGTTTTTGGTGTAAGCTGTACAGAGGCGAAAAGGAGCGCTGCTATTGGTCGGATTCCATTTTCGGTGGCTCGGCTCCCCCCTCTCCCTCGGTTTCTCGCTGACGAGTCGAGTTTTGCCATGGAAACGCCGATTTCAACTCAAAATTTTTCAAAATTGGCCCTACACTTTTCAACCACATTTCACCACTGAAATCAGGGTACAAAGTTCTACCACTCTGCCAAATCTCATCAAAATCGTATAGAAAATTTCGGATTTGCACAAGGGGCCAGACTGACAATAAAAATAATAATAATAATAATAAAAAAAAACCAACCCCGGTGAGGCTATAAAGCTACTTCGTGCCTAAAAACTTTGTTAATAGCGTACTATTTCTTCGCAAAACAAACTAAATAGGTTGTACCTCACATATGCTCAAAATACTTCGTAAGGTTTTATCGGTTTTATCGGTTTTATCTGCGCAAGCACTGATAATGAAAGAGTCATGATCATGACCAAAATTTTGGGTGAGGAATTCTTTATCACCCAAATTTGGGTGAGGAAGGTTTCCTCGCCCAAATTTAGGTGAGGAAGGTTTCCTCACCCAAATTTGGGTGATAATGCTATGTTGCCATATAGGCAGCTGATACCCTTTCCTCTTCCGAATTTAGGTGAGGAGGCCTTCCTCACCCAAATTTGGGCGAGGACCGGTTCTCACCCAAATTTGGGCGATAAAGTGTTCCTCGCCCAAAATTGGCTATTGATCAAGACTGTGTCATTCTCAGTGAGGCCGGTCGTTAACACCTCGCTCGGGCCCCGGCGCGGGGCGCCGTGAATGGCGGTGACGCGTGCCACGAGACGCCGCAGTGGGCCACAAGACCGGTGGCGGTGGAGGCGGTCAAAGTCCCGGATACGTATTCAGGTCGCAGCGCGTCGCAGCGTCGCTAAATGGAATCGAACCGAGCGTGTGACCCCACCAATTCATTCCTCGTTCGGGGAGCAATCAATTGGTGGGGTCGCACTTTTGGTTTGTGTCCCATTTAGTGACACGTCCGGACCTTACATTGGGGGAGGCCATCGCCAAGCCAATGCCTCTGCTGGCTCCGTGCGTTGCACTACCGGCGGGGCTCGTCAGCCTGCCCGGCTGATTGTAGCGGCATTAACGCCCGGTGGGAAGGCCACCCATTCTACACGAAGCTAGACACGCCTCAGAGTGGAAACGTCCCATGCTACACTGAGAAATGAAACGTGGTCTACACCGCGTCAACTGTTGCAGTCAAATGAGAGCCATTTTGTCCACGTCAAGGATGTGGTCATTGAACACATCACAAACGCGGTCTAGCATGTCAAGCTCCTATCCTTTTACACGGCGCAAACGTGGTAGGTCTGCACCACGCACACTTGTGGCGCGGAGATGACTTTCCTCGTGATGATGCTCAGAGGGACAACACCGATAGTGACAGTTCCTTGACAGTCTTAAGTGGTCCTTCGGTACTTTTTCGCCAGTTTCTCGAGTGCAGTTGAGTGCGAAGTTCAGTCTGCGTGACTGAATGTGTTCATGTGTGGCTAGACTGCCCCTGAACGGCTCGGCCAATCCGGTTTCGATATCCCGTCATTCCGAGCCGTCAGGGCACACATGACCTTGGCTCACCACCACCCTAAATTCATATTTCTATCACGATCAATTCAGTCAAACCCGAGGGGTCCCTCACTCTGAATTTGCCTGTACACAGATTGTTTGATTGTGTCGTATTGCTTAGGATTCTGTAAGATTTTGTCGCACTTTTGCCCTACTTACAGGCGTTTTCGGCTCAAGATAGAGGGATTGTCTCCTCCAAGCGGAATGGGGGACCCCCGGGGACCCCTTGGTCAAACCACACACCACCGTTAACAGAAAGCAAACTCAAACTCTAACCTGAATAAACCGAACAACGTCTAATCCACTAAGATCACGCTGTAAGGGAGGGGTGGGTCGATTTGTAACAGATTTAGGAATTTCTATACTGATAAAGTCTTCATATCGTTGCCAAACTAGTGCCGGGTAAGTAGTCTGGTCCTTTATCTTGACTTCACAGCACCATAGGACACACTGTGATTCCAAACGCTATGAACATAGCGCGTATGGTGCAATGCATTGAGACATCGCGCCACACGTGCAATGCCATAGTCGCAAAGTCGCATTGCACCTTACGTGCGATGCGTCCCGAAGATGCCCTATGCTAGTGCCTAGGAAGGCATTGCACCACACGTGCGATGCAAAAGCATAGCGCCAATTGGCGCGATGAAAACGGCTTCAAACGCATAGCGCCAATTGACGCTATATTCATAGCGTTTGGATTCTCAGTGCACTCTGGCGTCCAGAACACTATAAATACACAGGTCAAACTTCTCGCCGCTCCAGAGGCGACACAAAAAGTCTTGCCTAGTTTTGGTCAGACCTGAAAGTCTCGTCAAAATTCGGTCCGACAAAAATGTCTCGCCACAGAATGGCGAGCCTTTTTGTCTGACCACAATGTGGTCAGACCTTTGAACCCAGTCAATATGACCCATGCAGCCTGTACCGCGGGCAGTCATAAAAGGTCTCACCATTCTGTGGCGAGACATTTTTGTCTGACCAAGTATTGGTAAGACATTTGGGTCTCACCAAAACTTTGCAAAGACTTTTCGTTTCGCCATATTTTGGCGCAAAGTCTTTCCCTTTCAATTTCAGTGAAGCTTCGAGATATGAGACGCTTTCAAGACCCTTGCATTTGTTACGAATCGCTCCAGCATAGGGTTGTTTGAAACAGCCATGGGGCTTTTCGTAACTCCTCTCATATTAAATGAAACTTCGTAGGGAATTGAATTTCCTCCATCAGTTATTCATCAAATGCCCTGCCGAGGTATTAAAATTTGATTGGGCTGGTTTTGTCGGCCCACGTGCACGGAGGTATTAAATCTGACATTGTTCCACTGAATGCTGCCGGTGACCGTCGCTCTAGCATTGAAAGATCGGCTGTGTGAACCCACGCGTTGTGTTAATGGCTCTGTGCTCCACTTTGGCTTTGCAGTGTCTGAAAAGGTTTTGGTTTAAGCTTCTAAACGCGATTAGTATAGGACGCCGTTCCGTCAACCTCGGAGATGCTGAAAACTTGCACCAACACGAGGGTGATGAGCTTGTCCCACCGGAATGCACATACAAGAAGGCACAACGGTGATCGCACGGAGAAACTGGAACAATTTCACCACTCGGGAGCAGTAACGGGCTGCACTCTCGAGACGGATCTACAGGATGAAAATAAAACTGTAGCGCCGGAGACCAATTGAACCAAGAGGAAAGTATTTCATAATAAAGCCTGCAACCACCGAACTTCAAAATATTAATAAAACAAATCAAGAAATCGCCAAGAAAAAAAAATATTGAAAAAGGAGGGAGTTTATCCGACAAATTTGTATGGAGCACTTTAAGGGGGCAGTAGCGCCTTTAATTTTCCAAAAATCGGTTTTTCGTTTTTAACCAGATTTTATCTGTTGGCAACCGTCTTTAGGAATCTGACAAGATTTTGCCGAAATACGTTATCGTTTAGGCTCCAGAGTCGTTTATATAAATTTATTTAAAAAGGTTAGGTTAGGCACGTTCAATCTTTTGGGCCGTTTTTCTAAATTGTAGATTTTCGGAGCTTGCGCGCAGGATTTTGAGAAACGGTTTGAGATATCGCCCTGAAAATTTAGCGGGTGTTAGTAATAGTGAGATCCTTAAAATTGACCCTTGGGTTTCGGGATTGAAGCATTTTAAAGCTTTTTTAGAAAACATTATAATGTCAAATTTTAACATGTTTTTTAACCTTTTCATAAACTTGAGTTTTGGAATACTTCCCGATATTATTTCTCAAAGCTGGAGAGTAATTTTTACAGCCGAAGTATATAAAACAAGTGGTTAAAATTAGGATGCAAAATTTTTAGCGGGTACTGAGTAGCTCTGCGCGCAGTGATATTTTGTAATTATTAGGCAAATATGTTGTGTTGTCTTCTGCCTTCCCACACCCCACAAAAATAACCATAACTCAACCAATTTTTTAAAAAAATAATCCTTAAGGAACCCTCTTTTTAATGGTAACTTGTGATTTTCTCTTCGATTCACAGAAAAGATTTAGCAAGAGGAGAAACTTCGTTAAAATTTGACAAAAAACAGATGACAATGGCGCTACTGCCCCCTTAATGTAACAAAGTCTGGACTTTCTCCGAAAATTTTTGAGAACAGTGAAGCGGGCCGAGCCAACTTGTCACTTCTGCCTTAAAATCATGCTGGTCTGTTCAGAACAGTTTGTTTCTCAATGTTTTACCTTTGTTTCAATTTGTACTAGCCATAGAGATAGAAGCTGATATCGGAAACGATAACAGGTGCAACGAGTTTCACATACAGAAAACTTGTTTCAAACAGAGCGGAAAGATCGGAATCCTATTTCAAAAGGCTGGCAGAGTAATTTTCCGGACTTGTTTCTTCCCCCCAATGTTTAAATAGAAGGGCCGGCAAAAAGAACAGAAAAAATTTGTTGTCGTTTTGCAAATCTTACTTCACCAAGTTCTGAGGCAGGCTATTATTCAATAAGCCCATTTGAATCCATAAATAATAATTCAAAAGGCAGACGACACGATGCCTGAACCTTGAGACAAGAGATGAGTTAGACTAGGGACCTCCTTTGTCAGAGATGCGCACGAGGGAACAAACTACAAACGAGGCTAATTTCCGAAGCGGTGAGCTCTGCTCACAAGAGGCCAGCACCGACTGAGGCGGTGGTGCGGGGCCGGGCTTCACTACGGCGCGGAGCGCTAAAAGGTGCCGTGTTGCTACCCCCTGGTTTGATTGTAGGTAAAAAGGAGAGCGAGGGCTTCGTTCATCGCATAGCACACGAGAAGTGGCCGTCTCCATAGGTACGGCGATGCGCTGTCTCTCTCGCACACTTCCAACCAGCGGGTGGCCAGAGTCCACCAATACCAATGCTCCCTTAAGAAACTTCGGAATCAGCCAATTAGAGCGAAATTGATGGCAGAGCTGTGCATATCCATCCGTTTTGCATCCGTTCCATCCGCCGCCTGGCTGCGGGTCACACTGGGACGAAACGCGAAAAACATGCCGATAATTAATGGAGAGCCCAAATCATCGCCAAAATCTTTTAATGGGGGTTTTCGAGGGAGGAGACATAATTTCTGACAGAATCGAAAAAAATTACTCTGCGATGTTACTCCAGTTCCAACAATGCAAGTTTCGTGTTCACACCCCCTTGTCCTGCGGCACCAGAGTGCCTCCGGCAGGCTTCTTTGCCAACCATCGGCATTCAAATCGAAGTGTTTGCAAGTCGAGACAGCATATTAGTACTCCTTTTGTTTTATGCTGGGGGCTCACCAACGCTGATATAACGCTACGCCGAAACCAGTATACGAGACACTTTTGAAGGCGATTTTCTCAAAACGCGCCACGTTGCGTCACGTTCGGCGGTATGGACCTGAAAGCTGGGAAGCTGCTCTATGACGGCCACGTCTCAGACCGGTTCGCAAATGTTCGCAACTCGACTTATCGCATCGTAAAAGTCGTCCGAAGGCCGATTTTGATGCTCTTTTAACAACGTCCAACTTTTGCCCGGGTGATCCAAAATCCAAGAGTAAATCTGAGGCATGCGCGACATTGTGCAGTTCTTCAGCTTTCCAAAAAACATATAACATGCTGTACTTATCTCGTGAGAGACGACCACCTGAGCGGAAACTATGCACCCATTGCAATGTATGCACTAAAAGTACAAAAAGAGTCAAGTTTGGCGCTCCGCAGGGGCTCGTGCGTGAGATATATTGTCAAATAAATTAGTGTCGCATAGCCCAGACCTTCCTTTAGAACATCTAAAAGTTTGTAGGACTCGGCCGCTCAATTTTGAAAATGCCAGTTCTCGGCACTTTTTTC
This sequence comes from Stenchaetothrips biformis, assembly GCA_030522485.1. NCBI lineage: Eukaryota > Metazoa > Arthropoda > Insecta > Thysanoptera > Thripidae > Stenchaetothrips > Stenchaetothrips biformis. The sequence goes on along the minus strand of CM060095.1, from coordinate 2,969,643 downwards.
GGGTTTCGTCCGACTGTGCGGGTCGACTGCAGGGCGTGATAACATCAGGAGTTAGGTTAGGTTAGGGCTTTTTTTTTCGACATTTTATCTCGCAAACGGCTAGAGATAAAAAAGTTATGCATAGGATAACTTTAATTCAAAATTCAATTTTAAATTTTTGTTACCCTTCGCATAACTTTTTTATTTCTAACCGTTCACGAGATATGGCCACCTAAAATCTCAATAAATGTTAAGTTATCACGCCCTGCGACTGCTACTGGACCCGCAAGCATCCGACCCGCCCAACGTATCTGCTCCACCCGTTCCATCCGCTAACGGCTGGGCGGCCGTTTGTCTCTCTCGCACTCCCAGTGCCGCCGCTCGCCCCATCTCGCTCGCAAGGTCGTCCGAAGTGCGTTCGCTAGACGACACAACGCGCTCGGATCGTCACCTGGACAGGCCAGCGTCCCACCCCTCGGAGGCTGCGCATGAAACGGATGCTCAGCGGATGGATACGCACCAAGGGTGGATCCAGAGACGGGTTCGGGGGTAGGTGGATGTCGCAAAAGTTGCCTACCTACAGGGGGTAAGTGCGACTAGTTGCCTCCTCCCCTCCCCCCTTTCCCCTGGATCCGCGCCTGATATGCACACATCTGATCGAGGGCCCTACTAGTATCTGGACCGAGCGCCGTCGCACAGTGTCTCGGTCAACAATCATATCAATGGAAGCTGTTGACCCAACCGTCAAATAATTGTTTTTAAACCTTCAAACTACTAACTGCAAATAGAGTTTAGAACAATTTAAAACAACTTAAAATACACATTTTGACGAGGTAATTTTTTTTTTGGAACGTTTCAGTTGCCAGAAACTTAGGTGCGCAGTTGGCCGAACCCGCATCAACAATTTGGCATATACACACTGCACTCAACCAGTGACCTCAGAACAACGTGAAACAAAAAGAAATCAAAGTGCTCGCGTCATATTACAGGGCAGGGGGGTTGAAGCGGTTAGCATATCAATGGAAGCTGTTGACCCAACCGTCAAATAATTGTTTTTGAACCTTCAAACTGCTAACTGCAAATAGAGTCTAGAACAATTTTAAACAACTTAAAATACAAATTTTGACGGTTTTTTTTTTTTTTTGGAACGTTTCAGTCGCCAGCAGACAATTCTACGTGCCCCCGTCAAGTTTCATCACAATCGGTTGATTGGTTTCAATACATCAAAGATATTTTAAAATGCAGACGACGGCCTCGACTTTGCGGCGAGTCGGGATACGCGGCCCAAGTATGAGAAATCACTGCGGCGCTTGAGTTGTTGGAATTTAACAAACTTGAACGCTGCTTTCAAACCAATCAACCGATTGTGATGAAACTTGACGGGGGCTCGTAGAATTGTCTGCTCTACAACGTGGTGAACTCAGATTTACGGTTCGACAACTAGTTTTTTTCTGGCGAAGCTTTACCAAATACGTGTACTATTTAGGTTAATTTGTAGCGTTTCAAAACTAATTCGAAATGTGAAAACTGAAATGTCCATTTGAAAAAACCGTTACCATAGATCGATAGAGAATTAAATTCTGCGTCGACTAGGCGTATGCAGAACGATACGTAAATGGTTACGAACTACGAAAAAAATTCCCAAAGTCGGTAAAACTGCTTTTCACCTAAATTCGCTAATTACATTATAGGCCTCCGTGACCGTCACACGTGTCGTATCGGTATTCCAATATGCTTACGCAATAGGGGAAACGAAGGCCAACAATCGGCTCGCGACATGTATGGCTCTGAAACGAACGGAAATCCCTTTTTTCGCTGTCGCAATGTATTGGGTCAGCTAAAAACTGCCAGTAAAATTGATTATCAATTGAAAATTTACATGTTTAACGGGTCTAAAACTCCAATCCATTGTATCATACGGATAGGAAATTTTCTGTGGATTCCGCAAATGACCTGGGTTTTGCGATTTAATAAAGTTTTGACAAAGTTCTGATGAATTTTGTAACACCATGCACACACTAATAAAAATTTTGTCGTAATTTAGCGACACAAGTGTCGGTAATTTTTTTTAGCGACGTGACTCGTTCAGAAACAAAAAGCTTGTAGGAGGCAATGTCGTAGTAGGACAAAAGAGTTGTCACGCAACGAATAACTTGTAATTGCCTACAAACAACCCATCGTGAACATCAGGTCGTACGTAAACAATCAAGTTGTATGTAAACAATCAATGTTGTATGAAAACGAAAGTTTTGTTGACATGATAATGGAGACACAGCAAGCAAAATTTGATGGCATCACTGTGCCATGTTTTGGGCAATGGTTTAGAATCATATCATCCCACTGTTTTTCACTATCAAATTAGCTGTCAAAGTAATCTTTAAAGAATTTTGGCTTGCTTTGTCTCAATCATCATGTCAACAAAACTTTCGTTTTCATACAACATTGATCGTTTATGTAAGACCTGCCCGTAATTATTTCATGCGACACATGTCTGTTCTAGAACGACACTTGTCATTCCATTCTTGTTACGACATTTGTATTGTTTTTGTGACATACAATCCATGTTGTTTGTCTACGAAGAGATTGTCAGAAGGTTGTTCGTTTCCCTACGACTGATTTTTAACAGTGCAGCGGCCGGCCGCGCGCCGCTGCGGGGAGCATCGTTTCACGCCCGGCCCGGGCGTTGCCACCCCCTGGCATATCAATGGAAGCTGTCGACCCAACCGTCAAATAATTGTTTTTGAACCTTCAAACTGCTAACTGCAAATAGAGTCTAGAACAATTTTAAACAACTTAACATACAAATTTTGACGTTTTTTTTTTTTTTTTTTTTTTTTTTGGAACGTTTCAGTCGCCAGAAACTTAGGTGCGCAGTTGGCCGAACCCGCATATAAGCTTACAAACAATTTGGCATGTCGCATGACGATGAGTCAAATTATCGTTATCTCTTTTCCAAGGACTATATCCTCCCTATCGCCCGAGGGAGTAAACAACACTTCTGGGCATTGATTACAGACTACTCGATATTACGCTGGATTGCGCTTTGCGGTGTTTGTACACATGTACTACGGCATGTAAATGCTGCAAATCGGTCGGGCACATTTAATTTCCAATTCGTATTTTGTTTACGTCTATTTCGGGTAATATGGGATTACTCTATGTACTTTGTAGAGGGTATACGGGAGTGCGTACTCCCTCGCTATCGCCCAAGAACGTTGCTCTTTGAACAAGGAAATATTACTATCTTGGACGGTTGCCGCGTCCTTCGTTGATCCGGCTGATAGCTACCTGATGTCTGGGTATAAAGGGGTCAGTTTCGCTCGATACGTACTGCATCGCTCCAATATAGGCCCCAGCAGGCCCCAGCCATGAAGTACCTTGGAGAAGCTTGTTTCCTTGTTCTGCTTGCTATTGTGTGTGGAGCCGGTGAGTACGCTCATGATCGATGTCTTGCTGCGTGACACACACACACACGTGTTAAGGCATCGTTACCCAAATTTGGCTGAGGACACTCTCTTGACCGAAATCTCTCACAAGTGAAAATTTGACGTGGAAAATGTCTTAAGAAAATTTAACTTACTCATATTTGTTTTTTTTTTTTGCAAACTGAAGTGTGTACATAGTACACTCGTATTGACAGCATGCCTCGAAGCACACTCTTTTTTACTGCATACCTGTTAGGCACACGCTATAGTACTTAGAGTGTACCGGTAAGTACACTTTACCTGGGCCATGCATTGAGATGAGTGTATTTTAGCATGTTCTTTGCAGGCACAATCTTATGCACTGGTAAAAATTCACTGTAATATGACAACACAATGGCCTACAGGAATCTTGTTAAATTACTACACATCTGTTTGGTGTCTGAACAGGATATCCATCCAATAGACGACTCTTTTGTTTAATTACAACTTTCTTGTCTGAAACAATAATGTAATCGTGATTAAAACCAGTTATGTTGTCCTTCAACAGATTTTCTGTTTAAAAAAACGATTGTGCAATTCTAAAATAAACATTGTTGCCATATACCGTGAAACGGTGTAAATTCGGGCACCCGGGGTAATTTCGGGCATCTCTGCCCGAAAGCATTGCGATGATGCTGCCATCAAGCGGCTACCTTCGAGACTTGTCCCGTTGCGCGCATCGGGATATCCAAAAAAGGGCAAAACCACGTTGTAGCTGTAACTGTGCTCTATCCAGATACGTTAGTCCCGTGCAGGTGCGGTAAATATTAGAGGGTCAAAAAGGGTATACGGCGGACCTCTGAACGGCGCTTTTGGGCATCTCGCAAAGTTTTGAAAAGGCACTGTCGTAGACGGGCTATGCCGTCCCCCGCATTTCTCCACCCTGCCCCTCCCGGCCGCCTGCATGCAGCCCTCTGCTTTGTCTCTGCGCCGGGCCCCCTGCCGGCCCCCCCGCCCCCTCCTCATTCACGCGCCGGAGCCGATGAGCCGAAGGGTCGCCAGCGTGACAAGTCGATTTATGAGCCCCATGGCCCAGTGGTTAAATTTTTGAATGAATAATTTTACAGTTATAGGACTGCGCCAATCGGGTTCAACGCACGATTACGATGTCAGGCGACTCAAAATTCAATAAGTTTCTACGACCATTTTGACCAGAACGTGCCCAACTACCGCTTCGGTTAAAATGGTCGTAGATACTTGAAGTTTTAGTCGTCTGACATTGTAATTGCACGCTGAATCCCTTTGTACAAGTCTTACAACTCCAAAATGAGCCGTTCAAAAATTTAACTATTGAAGCGCGGGGCCATAAATTGACCTGTCACGGTGCCGACCGTCGGACGGGGGTGGCGGGCCAGGCGATCCCCATTCAGTGAAACAAAGTCGACGACAATGGACGACAACAAGTGCGAGTTCTGGACACGGTAAAGCTCGTCGACTGAAACTTTGCACGTCCTCTTTCTGATCAGCTCCCGAATCACTCAAAAGCGCCTTTCAGAGGTCCGCCGTATACCCTTTTTGACCCTCTAATTTTTACCGCACCGGCACGGGACCAACGTATCTGGATAGAGCACAGTTACAGCTACAACGTGGTTTTGCCCTTTTTTGGATATCCCGACTTTCTGAGGAGGTGTTGTGGACGAAAGCTGGACAGCCCTGGGGCCTAATTCTGGCGTTCAAAAATATTTTTGAGCCCACCGTCACCGACATTGAACCTTACTAGGCCCGTAACCCAAGTTTCATATCGATACCACGAACGGTGTGGCCAGGACGGCGTTACAAAGAGGTCGGTGTCACTGCCGCTGCAGAGCGCAAAAGAGCCGGCTGGGCCAGGAGTGGTATATCCTCTTAAAACCGTTGGATCATTCCTCCGAGGACCAAGAATCCAAAATTTACGAGATACAGCGATTTTTTAATTTTACACTTTTTACCAAAATTCTGTGTATGCGTCAAAACTTCGACTGACAACTGTTCACAAACGAATCATGAGGTATTTCTTTCCTATTTAAACTTGTTTTGAGCATGATGTGCCAAATTTTCAATTACCTGCGTCAAAAAGTATAGTTAATAGGGGCTAAAAACGAAAAATGGTACTTTTAGGGGTACTTTGGGGCACTGAAATTGCATGCAAGGGCAAGCAGGGTTGTTCTGAACACTTTGAATTTCGCTGGGTAAGAGTAGTGTAAGCTCCTCCGAGCTCTCCTGAAAGATGAAGATAACCCAATAACAATGAAAATACTCAACTGCCACAGCGGTCGCTTTGTGGAACTTTGACTATCATTAATATGGGCCAAGGCTACATCTTTACTCCTTATGTCTATGGGTCCTATCTTAATGTCAGTGATGACTTATATGTGAGGGTACTAACGTTGGGGATAGGGCACGGTTTAACATGGGCAGCTCAAGTTGATATTTTTAAGTTGGTTTCTTCAATTTTTAAGACTAAAAATTTCTCGGCAACTAAGTACCTCTACTTGAAACGCATTGATCGTAGTTCTGATAAAGATATTACTCGGCATATAGTTTGCAATCAGTGCGACACATATTTAGGACCTATAGCAAACAAAGAAGTGGAGAAATTTTGTAATAATTGCCAGATTAAGGTTCCTGTCAAGAGTGTATCTAACTTTTTTTTGTCTTTATCAATAGAGGCTCAATTAAAACGTTTTCTTACAGATGAGAACTTTGTACAAAAAATTCAATCCCATAGATTCAAAAAACCCAGAGATAATACTGTCCTAAGTGACATTTATGATGGTGCTTCTTACAAGAAATTAGTTGCTGATGGTGTACTTTCACATCCAAATAACTTTTCTTACACATTTTTTACTGATGGTGTTGCTTTTGGAAGATCTGGTAAGAAAAGCATTTGGCCCATTTACTTGACTGTTAATGAATTGACATACGAGGAACGGTTCAAATATATTGTCCTTGCTGGATTGTATGTTGGCACGCATCCTGGTCAATCTTTTCTGGTCCCTTTTGTTGAGGAAGCGAACAAGCTGTCCACCCAAGGGTTGGACTGGCATCATAAAGGAGAGGCTGTCAATAGTAAAGTAGTCCCATTGTGCTGTGTTGTAGATTCTGGGGCAAGGTATAAAATTTTAAATTTTCAAAGTTTCCATGCGAAATATGGTTGCACATTTTGCTACAAGGAGAGTGTCAGACTTAGTAAGAAATATACTTCATATCAAGTGCAAGTTTCACCCCCACAGTTAAGAACGGAGGCCAGCTTGAGAGAAGACTTAAGAGTGATTTATGACCGTAGCTTACAGCCCAGAATTTACAAGAAGCCTGAAGACCTTGTGTACAGAGGGGTGAAAGGTCTTTGTTCATTACAAAATTTAGAGTATTTCAATACACCTCAAGGTTTCTGTGTAGATTATATGCATGCAGTTTGTGTTGGTGTGGTAAAAGACCATTTGAAACTATGTTTAAACCCTAAAGTAGGTAAAAGAATGTGGGAAGGAATGGAGGAGGGCAGAATCGGAATGGAGCACCTCATCAAAGCTCTTGATATTAGAATAGCTAATGTCCAGGCCAACACCTCATCTTTCAGAGTCCTTCGTTCAATGTCACATCAACCTGTATGGAAAGCGAGAGAGTATCTTGTCTGGATTCTTTTCTACTGCGTTCCATGTCTTACGGGCTTAATGAAAAAAAAATTTGTCTTGCACATAAATTTGTTGAGTGCTGCAATGAACATTTTCATGCAAAAATCAACCACTGTCTATGATTTGAAGAAAGCTGATGAACTTCTTTGGTGGTATGCTTATTGGTACCAAACATATTTCAGAGAAAAGAGGATGGTGTTTAATATTCATCTGTTAACTCACATAAAGACCTCTATTGAAAATTTTGGCCCACTGTGGGGGCACAGTGCTTTTCCATATGAAGGGCAAAACCATTATCTTCTGAAACTGGCTAAAAACCATTCCTCCGTTGCTTTAGAAATAGCTCGTAAATTTACCATCTATCAATCTCTTCCTAAATTGTGCACCACTCTGAATCTAGTCCCAGAAACAGAAATTTTTGTATCTTCCATTATCAAACACAAAAATCTAGTTAAATGCATCCGTAGTAGTAATAACTGTATTTTGCTAGGCAAGCCACAGGAACACCAGTCTGTCGTAAACAAATGTGTCTCACTTCCTCAGGAAGTTCTACAATGTTGCATGTACTACAAGCGAGTTCTCTTTCAACGTAATGTGTACAGTACAGTCGATTATTGCTCTAGTAAAGGTAGGAATGATGCCTGTGTCTTTTTAATGTCTGGAGAGTATGCTTTGATCCATAATTTTTTAAAATGTTTAGATAAAACCTTGCTTGTTGATGTTCAAATAATTCACTTACAAAATAGGCCAATAGTTGCAGACAAATATGTCAAGTATCGTTGTGTAAAGGCAATAGAAACTTTTGGAAGTAGAAAGTGTGTAAATATAGATGACATTCTGGAGCCATGTTTACTTATATACACCGGTATCAATACTTTTGTATCACGTCTACCTTACGGCTGTACAGTGGAGTAATGCCATTTGTGTAACATATCTTTGTATTGAATGTGACTCATTCATCTAAACGTTCATTTGAAAGTTTTTTGAAAATAAAAAGGGATAATCTGTAAAATGTATTGTTTTTTACTCCATGCAATGTCTGATCAGTAACAAAATGCGCCACCTCATTTTCAATGACCACTACACTGCACTGTGCCAAGGTTGCACTGAAGCACACTATAAATCTAGTATTCAAAGAGGTTGCTCAGCACCAAGTCGAAGAGTCTATGTATTTTCCATTTTTTGGTATGAATCATATTTGGTCATTTTACAAAAACAAACTTACGGTCATAATCGGGACAAAATAATTTTTTCTTCGAAAATGTCCTTTTAAAAAATTTAACCCGTTTCAGGGAGAGAGAGAAATTCTCCTTTTACGTCTTCACGCAATACGCGCCTGTAGACAGTAACCCATTTCAGAGAAGGACGTTATTGTTTTGTGAACCGTTCCATAACCAAGACGAAACACACTCGGGACCGCTTCGTTGTTGTTTCCCCGTTGTTTCTGTTGCGTGTTTCCGAACTGTTTTAAAAACAGGGTGGAAACAGCGTGAAGATAGAAGGTCAGTGTTTCCACTGTGTTTCGATGCCAGGTCTGTAAAGTGTTAGTCGCCTGTTTTGAAACAAGAAACAGGCAGAGTGCGGATGGTTTGCAATGAGTTTGCTCACTGTTTCCGAGCCCGGTCTGTTGGCCGTTTCCTGCTTGTTTCCGAAACAAGGAACAAACAGCGTGCGGATAGTATGCCATGTGTTTACATACTGTTTCTAAGCCCGGTCTGTTACTCGTTTCCTGCTTGTTTGGTAAACAGGGAACAAAAAGCATGCCCACAGTTTGCAATCTGTTTCCACGCCGGGCATGTACCGTGTTTCACGCCTGTTTCTAAACACGCAACAAACATCATGCACAATGTTCCCTTAATGTTTGCCATTGGTTTTAGCGAGAATGTTTCTAAACTGTTCCGTTAACACTCTGCAAACGCCGTGGAAATGATGTTGAGTGTTTACACACTGTTCGCTCGCTGTTCCACGTTTCCTGCCTGTTTTGAAACAAGCAGGAAACACCTTCCAGCCGTTTTCATTTTCGCTTGGGATTTTCAAGAGGAAGGTCCACGACTCACCTTCGCGTAATAAAGTGTGGCCCGAATCGTATCATCATCAAACACCAAAAAGGGTCAAGGTTCAAGGTTGGACGTCCAACAAGAAGCGTCCTAAACAGCTCCGCCCCACCCTCCCAAACATCAAACTATTTGTTCTAAACATGACTTCAAATTATGTATGAAAGACCACCCCTACCATCCCTCCACATCTACATCCATACAAATTTCACATTTCATCACATCAGTTCAAAGGAAAGAGACAATTATTGATTTTGAAACGAAAATCCGAACGACAAGTCGTTTTTTCCTGGGGTGCCTGAAATTACCCCAAAACACGGCGTTATTTCGGGTACCGCTTTGGACCCTCCATTGTAAAAACGGTGAAGTATAGATATCTCGAATTGGCGTCAAATTGAAGCTTTAGGTGGTTATATGATAAATTTTAACCCCCAAGCCCATGGCAACACCACATCCTCGACAATTTTAAAAATACCCCTCAAAAGTGCCCGAAATTACCCTGTTTTACGGTTACAAGGATATTATTAAAATACAACACAATAAGGCAACAAATGCGGCCATGTAAAAAATCGAAGGAAGTGTTCTTTTACAACAATCAATTCATCAAAAAACAGCACAGAGTGCTACATGTTTGTAATATAATCAGATGTATAAGAAAAAATATGGAGCAAAAATGTTGATATTCTACAACATTTTTCCTAACAGTGTGCCAGGCACACTCGATTTCAAAGTGCGCCTAGCAAGCGTGCATCAAATAAGAGTGTGCTTGGTAGCATGCTGTAAATACGAGTGTACTATGTACACACATTAGTTTGCAGTGTAAACAAAATACCCTTCCCCAAAATTCTAGTCTTGGTTATGATTCCTTTATTCTCAGTGAATAATTGCCTGACTCTTGTCCATTTCAGACCAAGTGCCAAATGGTTACCGACTGCACGATCAAGAGGAAGTCCGCTTCAAGCAGGCAGTGTGGGCCACTGCAGGCGGGCTAGATGTGGCCGTTTGCGGCCAGGGCCGGACGTGCTCTTTCGTGGGCATCCTGGGCGTGTCGCACGGCAGGATGGGGCAACGCTGGAACGGCACGCTCCTCACCAACACTGCCTCCGAGATCGACAATGTAGACACCGAAGTAAGTCCAGGCCTGCTGGGGAAATGTTCGCTCAGAGTTGATGCACTCCAGGGGGTTATGGTCGTCAGGAAACCTTCCCAACAAACTCCAAGTCAATAGGCTATATTCACGCATTTCTCGCCAAAAACATGGATTTCGTGTGAACCTAGGGTGCTTACAGCAGCGCAATTGACATCTGTTTTTAGTGAAATTCTGACGAAGTTTCTCCCGTTACCGTTAATCGAGGAGAAAGACACAAGAAACCATTAGAAAGAGGGGTCTTGCTGGATGATTTAAAAAAGGATTCAAAATTGGGTAATTTTTGCTGGGTCTGTGTAGGGCACAAGACAACACAGCACATTTGGCTAATAATCACCAAGTTTCACTACGCGCAGAGCTTCTCAGTCCCCGCTAAAAAAAAATTCCATCCAAATTTTTACCACTTGTTATACATATACTTTGGCAGAAAAAATGACCCACTAGCTTTGAAAAGTAAAATTGGGAATTGTTTCAAAACTCATTTTTTTTTAACAGAAAAAGATGTTAAAGCTTGTTATTTTAATGTTGTTTTTTTTTCATCTTTAAAATGCTTCAATCCTGAAACTCAAGCGTCATTTTTAGGACCCTTACTAGATGCAACACCCACTAAATTTTCAGGGCGATATCTCAGACTGTTCTCTCAAAATCCTGCACGCAAGCTCTCAAAAGCAACAATGTGGGAAAACGGCCCTAAAGATTGACTTACCTCACCTAACTTGTGTTTATACATTTACGAAAATGACTCTGGAGGGAAAACGGAAACGATTATCGGCAAAAGCTTGTCAGATTCTTGAAGAGGGTTGTCTCAATACAAAATCTACGTAAAAAACAAAAAATCGATTTTTTTGAAAAATAATGGCGCTACTGAGGTATTCCGTTGGAACGTAAAATTGCCATTTGGGGTCTCAATTTCAACTTCAAGCTACGAGGCCGCAATTGGAAAAGATGTTGCCTTTTGCATGGAGTATGGAGTGTCATGCAAGTAACGTGGTCCAAAGATTTTACTAGTAACAAGGGGGTTACGGGACATCTAGGTACTTTGTCGATAACGGAATTTACAGTTTTAGTAACAGAATGCACGCTTTCAGCGACCTTCAACTGGGTTAATTGGGCCAGTGCGCCACGACCTACAACTTCTTTACCCCCTCAGGATTTGTGCACCAGAAGTATTTCCCGGAAGTAAGTTTGTTCCAACTTGTTCCGTGTTTGTTCCACTTTGTTCTATTCATGCAACCCTACCACATCGTTATCGTTTTTCCGATAACAGGTCGGCCAATTTCATAACACAAAAATTAAGCAAAACATAACCCAAAAAGACGCCTACATGTTCAAAATTGCTAGTTGTGATTTGTTCCGAGTTTGATTCACGTGGTAATGTCACCCAAAGGTGCGCAACTCAAAGAAAGGTATGAGCTGGGTCAAGCAGCTCAAGCATAGGCAATGTTTGAACGAATTCATGAGTTTAAAGTAAATATTAGAAAATGCCATTGTCAAATTTTGAGTTGTAAGTTCCCAAGGATGTTATAGACGGACGATTTGTATATTGACATTGATCCATATTAATGCAGTGTGTCAATGCTAATTTTCTACGTTGATGACAACGCAGAAATGTAAGGTAAATCTTTCACCGTACCTGACAAATGCAATACTTTTAGGACACCGCAGATTAAGTTCTCAACACAGATAACTGAGTAAAAAGTTCCTCATTACAAATCAAACTAGGAAAATCAAAAAAAGATTTTCTCTGGCATCAATTCTATCAGGTTTTGAAGTAGAATGTTTCAGATGCCAGGTATTTCTTCAAAACTGACCTCCCCTTAGTAGTTCAACTATGTAACTTCTGTCACCAGAAGGCTTACGAACAAAATTCCCTTTCTGCCATTTCTTTCCTCGTCTGACAACCACACTATCACCTTGCATGAAGCGTACAGGTTGGCGTCTTGCACGCAAGTCATGCTGAGATTTAACTTTATCTTGCAACTAGTGGTGTGCAAAGTGGCATTTTTCAAAATCGAATCGAATTTTTATTTTTTTCCCCGAATCGAATCGAATGTTAGTTTTTTTCGCTCGAATCGAATGTCCCTACTTCGAATCCGATTCGAATCGAAGCAAAAAATGAACCGGAATGGACTGAGTCGTGGACCAACTTGCAACTTGGGCCTAGTAAATGTTCTTAAAATTACAGAATAATTGGATTATGACTCATTTAGACGTGTTTTGCGTAAATTATCAGTGTAAAAGAGAAATATTGGCAAACATGCGCGTGCTCCACATTCGAATACAAACGAAAGGTGACCGGTTTTCTCGAATCACCTAAATCCAAATCCTGTACATTCGAAATCGATCCGAATCGAAGGTAGCGTGCTTCGATTCGATTCGGATTCGAACGCTTCGCACGTCACTACTTGCAACCTTTTCAGCTCTTGATCAACTTTCACAACTTTTGGTTCGAGATTTTTTTTTTAAGTATTGGGACTGAAGTACGACACTTTTGGCTCTTTAATATTTCAGCTGGAGACACATTCATACCTGTCAAAGGTGTGTTATTGCACTATCCAAAATATGCGTACCAGAATCACTGCACTGTTTTAGCATTTGTTTAGCAATATGAACTCCTTTTTCAGCTAGTCCAATGCTTCTAGCATATTAGGGAAAACTAGTTTTAATCACACTCCCCATGCAGCGGGTGGAAACTCCCTAGGTTCGGCTGGGACCAGGATCGGATCGGGCCGCTCGGCGCGCTTGGGCCAGCAGACGAACTGATCGGCCCGCATCGGTACCTTATTTGAAAGAAATGTTCCATAAAACCAAACATTTAGAGTAACATTTGGGTACCGAAATCAAGCTTATAGTCTATAGAATCCTTCTGCAACATCGTTTTCTCTTTATAATCGAAATAGAAATAAGGGGGATGATGGAAACGCGATGGCCCGGTCTCGAGAGACGCTCCCACCAGATTTTGCAACACTTCGTTTTCAATGTTAGAGCCCTCGTAGGCCCTACATGTCCGCGAGCCGATTTTTCCCTATGAAAGGCCCCTCGGCGTAGGATACATTTCCTTTTGATTGGACTTACCTTGCAAGAAACATCCCAGATTATAATAGATGCAACGGAACGGCGTCTGCTTGTACTTCTCACTTCAACTCGATAAATAAAATACAAATCACTCAAATCAGACCGGCATACATGGCCTAATGCACGTCAAATTTAATGTAGATTCATTTAGAGCACACGGTTTTTGAAAACAAGGTCCGATTTTTATACATTAACTGGATTAAAATCACCACACGGAAAGAGGCTGAAACGCCAGGTTTTACGGTCACATCTTATGTGAGAAATCCGACACTTCCACACACACAAGAGTTCTTGAAAATAAATCTTCAAACATGCCGTCGTGCATTTTGTTTAAAGGTTTTTGCACGAAACTAATCTCAAATTGCACAGTATGAATTTTAAAATACTGTGTTGTCAAAACACCCTTTGAAGCGTCAGAGGCCCGTGTCGTCTGTTCCGGAAGTCTGGTCAGACTATGGCAAACTCACCGCTCGGCGCTGGTTTGTTTACTTTTTCCAAGTCCCTGATTGAGCGTTAGGTTAAATTTGCAAGGATGGATTCTCCTCGGGAGGTTAGTGTGATTGTATTTATTGTTGGTGTCGTTGCACTTATTCTTACGTGTGATTATTGTACGACTGATTCATGTATCCATATCGCAGAGACGGAGGAGGGGCAGAGGCGTACAGAGACAAGTTGGCCGTCGGCCTAAACAAAGCAGGGTTAAGGTGGTTAAGGGTGATAAGGTTTGTTGGTATTTTTCACCCTTCTTTCTCAACAATGTTGTATTATTTACATTGGCTTCGTCTCTTTACCTTTGTCTTACGTCTATCGAGATAATGTTATATCAGTTTCTCTCTCGTTTTCTTGACACCCAAGTGGGTGTCTACCCAAGTTGTATTGCATAAATGTTCTTATTATTTTGTATTGTTTTTGTGTTGACAGAATGCATCAGGCGAATCAAGTCTTTCTGATAGTGGAGCCATTGTTACAGACTCAGACACTTCTTTAGCAGCTTCAGCCTCAGATGCTGATCATGGACATGTAAGTGAACCAATTTTTTTCTGTCTCCGAATCCTCTGAACCTCCGATCCTATGTTTTGAGTTAAACATCTATTCTATGTATAAACATTTTATCTACTTAAAAAACATGTGATAAAGCACTTATGTTTCACCAGATATCTGAAAAGTTGAACTGTTTATTTTCATAATAGTCTGAACACTCACCTCAATCATTACATAAATTTGCGGTCAATGTGAAGTTTGTTTTATTTTGTTTCTGGGTAAAATGGAAAGAGCTCTGTGCATTTAACTTCAAAACACATTGATTTGATCGGTTATTCAAAAGATTTCGTGACAGAGAATTATGAAATTGGAAGGTATAAACTGTGTGACTGAATCTACTGCTGTTTGAAACAACATTTCCAATACAATATATTTTATTCCTTCAGAAAAACTGCAATAAGTCCATGCTTCATCCACATCTCTGCTCTGAGTCTGAATTCTTATCAGAAACTACAACATCTGAATGGACGGTGAATGAAACTGACTTAGAAGAGGTAACTATTTGGTGTGTTGTAAGTGTGATGCTTTCAGTTTGTTGTTTGGTGTAACCATATTTTATTTTTTTATCTTGTCTAGAAAACAGAAAAGAAAAAAAGAAGGCGTATGAAAAGGTCAAAAATAGAATATAAAAGAAAAAGGAAACATCCCAGAAGACAAGTAAGCTTTCAAATCTTTACCAGTTCAGTAAAACCATGAGTCATACAAATGTGTGCTGTTATTTTGTTATGTGTATCATAGGTTGCTAGTTATTCTGACTCTGATGATGATGATGAGGAGGAGGAGGAGGAGGATTCAGAAATAGATGTCACAGGAAGTTCTGATCTAGAAGACTTCGTATTAAGTGAATCAAGTGAAAGTAGTGACTCCTCAATGGAGTCAAACCTGAGCTTAAATGTGAGTACTTGTACACTCATGACTTTCATACAAAAAAAAGGGCTGTAATATGAATTAATGTTTTTGCTTCTCTCTTTTAGTTGGAAGAAAGTACCAGTCAAGATCCCTCCCAAGGAGAAGGGGAAGCACAAAGTCAATCAAAGGATGGGCCAACACCTGAAACCCCAAAACCTGATGACAGGGCATTGGAAAGCAGTGTAAGCTATAACTGAATCTAAACCTCTATCATTTGATAAAATTTTCTTTTTTTAAATTATTATGCATTTCTTTTATTTCTTCAGGATTTTATGCTCTCATTATTGGCTAATATGAAGCTTCTGCTGCCCAATGATTGGCACGCAGATCTTTGGGGTGAAACATTGAGGTTGTACACCATCAGCAAAAGCAGTAATCCATCAGTGGAACGAAGCATTATTTTTAGCAACAAGTCAAAAAAATACAGCGTCTTTGTTCATGGAGTTCCACTGAGTGGCCAGTGCGAAATTTTACAAGACAAAGGAGACGTTGATGTTGAAAATGTTGGTGATTTATCTGATTTCTTCTTTAAATTTCTTACAAAAGTTGCAACTGCTGCAGTGTGTTCTGGTATAAACTCTCATTCAGAGTTTTGGGACTTAAAGGAAGGCTATCCGGACTATAGTGAATCATTTGAATCCCCTTGTTTTAGAAGGAAGTCCTGTTCAGTTTTAATGAATGCAAAAAAGAAATCCAATCAATGTCTTGACTGCCGCCATCTTTTGAGAAAATTAGAAAGAGAACAAAAGAGAAGTGACATGGAGAAAGAAGATCCTTGCTCTACCCGAGACAAAGATTTATCCAAAGCTGGCATAAAAGTGAAAAAAGACAAATATAAAAAAATAGCCAAACAAGAGAAAAAGCGAGCTGATAGGCTTCAACAAAGAGTGGAATCACTTACCGTTAAATTAGATGAAGCAATGAAAGATGAATTAGTTGGGTTGTTGATGGCAAACCAACACAAAATGACGGATATTCAGAGAACATTTTGGGTGTCACAGATGCAAGCAATTGGAAAGGATGACAAAAGGGCTATACGGTGGGACCCCATGCTTATCCGCATAGCACTACATCTTCATTCTTTGTCCCCAAATACTGTTGATTTTTTTGATAATAGTAAAATCTTGATTCTACCTTCTAAAAGAAGACTATTTGACTACAGCCATTTTATTGAAGCACAAGAAGGCTGTCAAAAGGAGTTGTTGCTGATGATTAAGAAGAAAGCAGAAAAATGTGGCTCTGAAGATCACTTTTCATATATAAATTTGATGTTTGATGAAATGCACATCAAATCTGGGCTTGTAACTCATCGCTCTACTGGCGAACTCATTGGCTACACCAAATTAAGTGGTATTGATGAAGAACTTGCTAAAATACAGCAAGAGCTCACTATGAGGACGTATAGACCAAGACTTGCCAAAAAAGTATTAGTTTACGTGGCTCGAGGCATTACAAGTGATGTTAAAGATGTTGTTGCAATATTCACCACAGATGACCTTGCTGCACATCAACTATATGATCGTACTTGGGACGTTGTCTACCATCTAGAAGAGGTTGGATTAAAGGTGCTAACATTATCTTTCGATGGTGCCTCAGTTAACAGAAAGTTTGCCATGATGCATGAATCTCTCGATAAAAGTTCTCCTTTTATTTATTGCACCAAGAACTTAGCATCTGAAGATCACCGACCTCTCTTTTTCATCGTTGACCCCCCTCATTTATTGAAAACTATTAGAAATGCCTTAGCTAACTCGTTTTGTCACAGAAAATCAAGAGAATTGTGGAAGAATGGGGAATACTTGACCTGGAAGGTATTAGAGGAGGTGTATGAAATTACAAAGAATTGGAAACATCCAGGGCATAAATTAAAGAAAGCCCATATAAAACTGTCAAGTTTCAGTGTCATGACTGTAATTTACGCAACTCAGATCCTGAGCAATTCTACTGCAAATGCAATTGAAAATTTGTCAAGCCATCCGAGTATGGAGAAGTATCAGACAAAGGAGTTGGTTAGATTCATACGTTTAATGAACAAATTTTTTGATTGTGTTAATACTAGAAATGAACCATCAGAAGATGCTACCAATCAAGATAAAGAGCCATACTCTGATCAAAATGACAGTAGGTTATCTTTCCTGGAGAATGATGTACTAAACTACTTTGAAGATTGGAAAAGAGAAATCACTGAAGTGTTTGGAGAGTATACTGAGGCGGCTCGTAACAAAATGATTATTAGCCATCAAGCTTTGGGATCCTTGCAAATCACCATCAGAAGTATTACATCTGCTATTCGATACATGCTTCAAGTTGGAGCACCCTTTGTAGGAGCGAGGGTGTTCAATCAAGATCCTGCTGAACAGTATTTTGCAAAGTTACGAAGAAAGCAAGGAGATGGGAATAATCCCCTTGTGAAGAATGTGTTAGATTCTCGGCTAAGTTTAGTCACTCAAGGCCATGTTGCCACGACTTCAACTTCTTCCAAAGGAAATGTTCAAGGTGAGAAACGCAAGGGTGAAATTGAAATGGATTCAAGTCCTCTGCCTTCAAGAAAAGTCCAAAGAAAGTCAAAAGACTGACATGCATGACCTCTTCTTAATCAAATGTAAATGATTGATCACACTGTAAATGATAATAAAGTTTGTTATAATAAAACCAACATTATACTCGCTTTGTAAATAATAATGTATTTTCTTATTGTATAATTTATAATAAAACAAAAATTATACTTTCTTATAACCAAAACATTTATTTCACTAGACAAAAAATTAACTAATCCACACTTTCATGACAGTCATCCTTTTCAGCAAAGTTATGATGCAAATGAGTTCTCAGAGCAGCTGCATTTGCTTGGATGGCGTTTTCCTCCTCTCTGTTTCTTCTTCTTTCTTCAAAATTTCTTGACACCTTGACACCCCCTTAAGATACTGATGCAGAAGATCTCTCATGAACAGAAGAGAATCTGACTCAGAAATGTATGAATTAGTTAAATAAAACCAATGGTCTAAAAGGTAAGGCTTTTCAAAAACTATCTCTAATAGATCATCAGCAGTGGTTGTTTTCTCCAATGACCGCAAACAAACTTCAATTGTTTTAAAAAATTCAATTGCTCTGATACTGGGAATGATGCACTTTTCTTCTCCAGAAAACCAATTCTTCTCGTTGAGAAATTCATGTGTGCTAATAGGATGTTCTCCTTCAACAAATGTTTCTTTGATGCAAGCACAGTAGGTGTCACGTGATCCTCTGTACTTCTTAAATCTTTTTCTTAAAAAGTTGCCCAAGTCACTTGAAAAGTTGTTTCCTTCAATTTCACTCATAGGATCACAAACTGGTTGGAGCTCTGTGGTGGTGCTCATCTTCTTCACCACCCAAATCTGAATGTGCGCCAACATCTTTGAAGAAATGCGAAAAATAAGTCTGTTGACATATACCTTGCTAGCATTGGGACATACTGCCAAAAATTTATCTCGTAATTGCAAACTGTTACAATTTAAGAATTCATTTAGTTTAGTCTGTGCCACTTCATATTGGTTCATTGGTAGAAGTTTTGATTGTTTCTTAGCACATACATAGCTGCATATGTTGTCACTTATTGTGTGAACAAAGACTCTCCATTCTTCAGTGTCTTTTTTGTTGTTGAACTCGTTTAAAATATTTCCCTTGGATTCATCATAAGCTGGTTCAGCTAATATTTCTTCAATTACTCTTTCCATTACAGAATTTATAGCTTCTTCTTTCACCTCTGATGCAGTTGGCTTTTTCTTATTGGCTTCTGCAATTATTTTTCTTTTGTAAGTCTCAACTAGATAGGTTATTAAAAAAATGAAAGTTTCACATAGAACAATTAAACTGTACCTTGAATTCGGTGAGAAGCACGGTGATTGAGAAAGGTACGTTTGCTTCCAAGGTCTGAAGCACACTCGGGGCATTTATACACCTGAAATAAATTTTACAGTTAAAGACAAAAACAAACAGATACAGCAGAAGTGTTAATTTTTTAACCACATTTATGAGGATGCCTTTACCTGAGTGGCCTTGGATGAAGTGGATTGGGTCGGTACAGTTTCAGTAGCAGAGGCAGAAGTAGACGCAGTGACTCCTTGAGTGTTATGCTGCTCTGCATCATCATCCGTAACAGTTAGGTTATGCTTATCCAACATATGTTTTTTAAAACCGGCAAGTGTTTTATAGGTTGTCTTCCTTTTACACGTAGGACACCGATATAGCTAAAAACATACATAAACAAATGTTAGGAACTTATTAAGGTAAAAACATGCTTAGTAAAGAGAAAATCAGTTCCAAACCTGTTTAGCTGAACTGCTTGTGTTGGGTTGCGGTGCTAAGGGCAGCTGTACTGGTACAGTCGGTTCCTGCTGAGTAAGGGACCTATTTGGCACTCCAAGAGGTGATGAGGCTCCACTAACTCCACTAAATTCTAGAGGAGTCAAGACTTCAACTCCCAACCCCATAGGCTCATCTGGGTCATCGTCATCAGCAAACATATCTTGGCTCATCTTGTTTTCTGAAATAAACGAAAAGACACGAAGTAAGTACCGGTCGAGGTGATCCGATAATTCAACATTAGCAAAGAAACTGACCGTTCTCAAAGAGCACACACTCAAATATTTACAGATTACTATAATAATAATACCGACTCAGCAATCACAGCAACACACGCTACCGTAGCAGCCGACACCTGACACCGAAAGTAAACAAACCAGCGCCGAGCGGTGAGTTTGCCATAGTCTGACCAGACTTCCGGAACAGACGACACGGGCCTCTGACGCTTCAAAGGGTGTTTGACAACACAGTATTTTAAAATTCATACTGTGCAATTTGAGATTAGTTTCGTGCAAAAACCTTTAAACAAAATGCACGACGGCATGTTTGAAGATTTATTTTCAAGAACTCTTGTGTGTGTGGAAGTGTCGGATTTCTCACATAAGATGTGACCGTAAAACCTGGCGTTTCAGCCTCTTTCCGTGTGGTGATTTTAATCCAGTTAATGTATAAAAATCGGACCTTGTTTTCAAAAACCGTGTGCTCTAAATGAATCTACATTAAATTTGACGTGCATTAGGCCATGTATGCCGGTCTGATTTGAGTGATTTGTATTTTATTTATCGAGTTGAAGTGAGAAGTACAAGCAGACGCCGTTCCGTTGCATCTATTATAATCTGGGATGTTTCTTGCAAGGTAAGTCCAATCAAAAGGAAATGTATCCTACGCCGAGGGGCCTTTCATAGGGAAAAATCGACTCGCGGACATGTAGGGCCTACGAGGGCTCTAACATTGAAAACGAAGTGTTGCAAAATCTGGTGGGAGCGTCTCTCGAGACCGGGCCATCGCGTTTCCATCATCCCCCTTATTTCTATTTCGATTATAAAGAGAAAACGATGTTGCAGAAGGATTCTATAGACTATAAGCTTGATTTCGGTACCCAAATGTTACTCTAAATGTTTGGTTTTATGGAACATTTCTTTCAAATAAGGTACCGATGCGGGCCGATCAGTTCGTCTGCTGGCCCAAGCGCGCCGAGCGGCCCGATCCGATCCTGGTCCCAGCCGAACCTAGGGAGTTTCCACCCGCTGCCCCATGCTTTGTGCAAACTCATGACATTCTTGTGAGTTGAGTGGATTATTATCACCTAATATTATTTGTGGGTTACCATGAGAAGAGAAAATAGATCTCAACGCATCTGTTACAACTGCTCTTACTTGACAGTGGTTTTATTTCCAACCATTTAGATAAATAGTCCTCAACTACTAAATAATCTCTGGAATTGAAATGCAAAGTATAAATTCCTTTTTTTTTCTTTTGGAACCTCAATTGTGGAATTTCATGTGGAATAAGTGGCTCGTGTTTATTTCTTGCACTTGCATCCGAAAAATTCATGAATCAGACTGGCTAAAATCGATAGCGAACACAGCAACCGCAAGAATACTCAAGATGACTAAAAAACGGCAAACCAGTCCAAGCTTTTAGGCCCGTCCCGTATTATTTACTTATTTATTTATTTATTTATTTATTTATTTATTTATTTATCAGTCCGTTGAAAAAGTGGCGACCGTATTTTTATTCCTCGCTTGCTTTTACACTACATACCGTTTTGAACCCCATCAAAGGTTCATTTTAATCATCAATAATAATAAAAATGACTCGACAATATTGGCCAAGTGGTGTAAAAAGTTGTCAGAGAAAACAAAAATTGCTCAATTGGCACACCAAAGCCCATCAGCACCGCCCAAAATGGACCATTGCCGATTTCCTTCATTTTTTGCTCAGATGTTATCTACCTATAGCTAACAACCCCACAAAATTTCAGCTCTCTAGGTCAATAAATATAGGAACTGTGAACAATCAAAGGTTTGGGCTTGTATGATTTGGTCGGCTTTGACCAAATTGCATATTTTCACATTAACGCCTAGGAATTCGGTTCTTTAGGGTTCAGGGTGATGAAAATTTGTTTCCGCATGTAAAATTGAGTGGGCAATCCGAATATGTGCACATTATTGACCTCAGGGCAGTGCATCGCTCTCAAAAATGCACTCAAATGTGAAATTTAAATTTTTTAGTGCTTTACGAACTTAAAGGGGCAATAGCACTTTGTGCACGTTTTCCTAATAATTTCAGTACTTTCTATTTGGATTTCAATATAAAAATTGGCGTGAACGCTGGAGACAAACGGCGGGCACAAGGGCAGGCACTATTTTAAAGTGCAAACTTTTTACAACAATTAAAAAAAAATTGTTTTAATATTTAATTAGGAAGGAATATGAAGCAAGTAACAAAGGTCTGCAAAATCATACGTACACGTCACTGCGTGCATGATTTCAGCCAAAGTTTTTGGCATCTGTAAATGCATACTGAGTACTTTTCAGTTTGTAGAGTACGTGTTCTCGGCAGGTGCCAGGATTCTACGGTTGGCGAATAGGCGACGAAGTCGTTTTCGTTGCACGGCGCGACCACCTGCAGTTTGCAGTTTGGGTTGAGAAGTTTCCGGAACTGCAGGCAACAGTCACAGTCCAACCTGGAGAGGACGAGCTGAAATTCGTTTCTCATATAGGCCCAGTCACCCTGGTCGGCGTTCCAGGTAAGCAACGCGCTGAAATTCAAAGGGTGAGGCATCAGAGCAATTTTAAGCAATACAAAAAGCATGACCGAAAGAAAGGTCATACACAAATGTGTGACCGTAAAAAAAAGTCATTCACAAAAGTATGACCGAAAAAAAGGTCATACGCAAATGCATGACGGAAAAAAAGTTCATACCAAAATGTATGACCAAAAAAAATTGTTACACACAAATGTCTGTCCGAAAAAAAACCGCAGACAGTAGCGACAGTGCATAGCCAGTGGTACACTGTAAAAATTCTGTGCAAATTACAGAGAATTGACATAATTTTTTTTTACGGAGACACTACAGGCAGGCCAGTGACCAGATTCTTTCTGTGATCTGTACATAACGGAGAGTCTGTGAACAGACAAGTCCATGAACAGACAAGTCCGTGAACACAAATTTTAAACTTTTCTTGACGTCAGCCATCAAAATGGGGTGCCTGAGAAAGAATTGAAGATGCTCCGCACGGTCGCGAGGCGGGCTGCATCTACAAAAAATGGCGTGTATCAACAATTACATGTAACTTCCATGGCACCCATTACCTAATGTTGCAGCGGCACTAGGTAAAAAAAAAATTGCTAAAATGTCGGCGTTGGAGTATCATTTGACCATGAAACGACAAATAAGCCACAGCGAGCCCGAGTCAGCCGTTAAGGTCGAATTTCACACTTTGTAACTTCCGTGATAACGTAACTTCCGTGATAAAAACACCAGTATAAACGCATGTAAATACCTGAGGGCTTACTTTTTTACGAAGGTAGTACAAGGTCTTAACTATGAATACCATTGCCATACCTCTAGTATCATTCAGGACTCCAGTAAATACGAAAACTAAATTCGATGATTCTTACTGTCGGCAAATCAGGAACGTCAAAACTACCCCGGAACGTGAGAATCGCTCTGCTGGGGGCTTACTAGCTCCGAGCTTTACCACTAGGCCTGGGCGATTAATCGATAAATCGAAAATAATCGCGATTATTTTGATAATCGGACGAATTTTTCGGGTCTCCGATTAGGGGTTCGGTAATCGTGTGTATGAACGATTAATTAACGATAACCGATTATCGATTAATCGTCGCTTTATCGATTATTAGTTAATCGGTTATCGTGATCTCTCCGTCCGGTCTTTCGAGCGAGCAGAGCCAGGAGCGATCGCGCGATCGCTGTCCAGGGCAGGGCTGGACGGGGCATGGAAAGCCGGCTTGCTAGAGCGAGGCTTTGGTCGTGTTTCGCTCTTCCGCCGCCTTGGGCTTTTATTTATAATTTCTAATTAATCGGCTCATTTCGATTAATCGGCAAGTTCCGATAAATTTAAAGTTCATTAATTAAGATTTCTCGATGAATCGTTTGCGTTTTCGATTACCGAACCGCTAATCGACACCAATCGCGATTATTTTATTCATCGGCCGATAACGATGAATGCCAATAATCGCCCAGGCCTATTTACCACTGCGCTACCGGGGCGGTTAAGGAGTGGGTCCTGCAGCGCCAACTATCCGCCAGCCCGCCTGGCGGCCACTTTCGCTGGACACGCTCCCCCCCCCCCCCTTTTCTCTCCCCTCTCCGCCGCGCCACCCCGAGTGGCGCGCACGTATAGCCGGTCAGGAGCAAGCACAAGGGCTTGCTTGTGGATTCACAAGGTTGTCAGGGCCTCGTCAATGGATAACAAGAGGCAGGTAGCCGTGGTGACCCTTCTAAGCTACGTTGTGGATCCTCAACCCATAGCTATGGTTGAAGCTTCCGTTGGGAGGTGAAAAGGTTATGAACCCCTAAGGGCCAGCTCTACAGTCAATTGTTGTCTATTGGATGGATTTCCTGTTCAGACACCAAACAGACGCATTGTCATTTAACGACATTCCTGTAGGATGTTGTGATATTACAGTGGATTTTTAACAGTGTGGTTTTTTGTACAGATGAACTTTTTGTACAATTTTAGTACGAAAAGTGCACAAATTTCCCTATTTTTGTTCAAAATTACGTTCAATTATGTACACAAGTGCGTGTGCGCCAAAAACTGTGACCTGTTGTATAAAATTTGTTCCAAAAAATGTAGCGTGTACATCGTCGAAACATATGGCCCCTTGCTCCCTTTTCTAGACGTTTTCCAAAAGACTTTATACCTTCTGGTGAAAGTCAATCCCGCAATTCGCTGCCTCTTCAGGGTGTAAACGCGTGATGACATCGAAAACAGAGGTTTCCGCCGCCGGGTCTTCTTGGAACATAACCATAAGTTTTATGGTGCCGACACTTTCCACCCTGAATAACAGATAATTTAAGAATATTTTCCCGCCGCCCACTGGGTCCGTCTTCGAATGGTGCCATCCATGGGGAGACGACCGCAATAAACTGTTGGTGCGTTTGGCACTAGAATAAATATAAGCTTTCATGTCACCTTGTTTCTACGGACATAAAAAGGAATAATTAAATCAAGTTTTGTTTCCGTAGGCACTCGTAGTGAAATGAATATATCTTCGTTGAAAGGTAGTCAACCCACCTGCCCCTCTCCCCTCCCCCACCTAAGTTTGACAACTTGTTTTTTCAAGGGTTTTTTGTTTTACATGAATGTCAACTGCGCCATGTATGGAATCTTAAGAACACCCCTCGAGGTGCCTTTAGGATACATTCGACCTTTTTTTTGTTTTTGTTCTTTGTTGCTATCAACAAAAAACAGAGGGCGCTACTTTTGCAGTCCAGTGTAAATCGGTTCACATGAAAATATGTAAAACATAAACAACGTTAAAAAGGAATTTACGCAAAACTGTTTAGGCAAAATAACACTCGGCAAAACCTCGATACGTGAAAAATTTGTGTGGACCGTCGCAGAACCGCATTTATACATACCAAGCACGCATTTGGAAGTCTGTACTTGGAAGACAGTTTGAAGGCAAATCGTAACCGCTGACTTCGTGGGAAGTGCCGTTTTTCCGATCCTTAGTAACAAAATTTTATAACATGGATGGATTTTTAGTTAATTTACCTATCCTTGCTGTACATTCATCCTAGTGGCAAGAAGAACCACTATCTTGAAATATTTACTTTGCATCCAACGCTGACGCCAACGTGAACTCCGACCTGCACTCGCTGCACTCCTCCGCATGCATTTGTCTTTCTTTCCAGGACACTCGATAGTGCTGCTGTATTATGGAGAAGCTTTTAACGTTTGAAGACGTTCTCACTGCCGTGACCTTTCTTATGACACCATGCTTTTGTTTTTTCTGTTGCGCAGATCGTATAACAGAGGGTTACCCAATGCAAGTCGGCGAGCAAGTTTCTGTATTCGTGAATGTCACGGAGGGTCTACTGTCGCAAACAAGAATTGGTGTGAGCGGTGCTGAGAAGATCACACAAGTCATGATTTTTGGGTTGAACGAACAAAATCCTGGTTACATAGTTGGTACAGTGCGGTACAATACCCCCGACAACATGTGGAGCCACAAAATTGAGGAGGTAACGCATTTGATCTGTTCAACTCTCTTTGTCTTGTGTGGTGTAGTCCCTTGGTTTCAAAAGAGACTTAGATGTTCACCGTCACTGAAATCTGTTATGCGTGCCCGTGCGTGCCTCGTGGAAGAATGCAATGCGTGGCATGACCAGCAAGCAGCAAGGGCCAGCGGGTTGAAACGCTGTTGCCAAAAAAGGCATGCAAACGTTCTTTGCAAAGCCTAGATCTCAAAACATAGACACTGAAAATTGAGTGGTGAGACTGATGACTAAAATTTGGCGAGACAAAAAAGTCTTGCTATTCTGTGGCGAGAAACAATAGTCAAGCCATTATTTGGTGAGAAAGAAATGCCTCGCCAAAATATGGCAATAATTGCCACCGCAGTCTATTTGATACAGGGAAATACATCCCAGTCCAAGCTTGCTCCAGTGAACACATCACTAACTACAGGCTTCCACAGGGCCGCCGGAAGTACTTTGCGATTTGGGGGGAGGGAGGCCGGGGGGAGGGGGGTACAATAAACAAAAGCCTTAATTTTTTTTTTTTTTTTTTTTACTTTTAGAATTTGAAAGAGAACAATTCTAACGTAAAATGCACCTTGAAAAAATTACAAGACAGAACAATTCTAACGTAAAATGGCACATTGTAAAAATTACTTAAAACTTAAGTGAGCGCCTAGCCGCCCAACGCAGGCAGGACGAGCAAGCCCCAACCTGTCGGTCGTTTGTTCACTATTTTGACGGCTGCACGGCTGTGTTGTTGGCCACAAAAGACCAAGCTTAAACAAACGATCTATACGCCAAGGAATTAAAAAAAAAAAACCAAAAAAGTACCAGCCACACCTTTTAAGTATTCAAAAGAATACAGAATGACTTTCTATCGGAATTAACTTGAAAAAATACTGTCAAAACTGCAGCAGCGACCCGTAAA
This sequence comes from Stenchaetothrips biformis, assembly GCA_030522485.1. Lineage (NCBI taxonomy): Eukaryota > Metazoa > Arthropoda > Insecta > Thysanoptera > Thripidae > Stenchaetothrips > Stenchaetothrips biformis. Next base: position 2,942,874 of record CM060095.1, on the reverse strand, counting down.
AACTTGTCCGAAAACACTCGTTGCTTACATGCGTTTGGGTCTCAGGGCCCGCACTCAAAAACAGTACGATTCAAAGACTTTCCGGGCCTGTGGGTGCCGTTGTATCAACCAAGGAAGTAAACCCCAGTCAAAATCGGTTAATATAGCACCCAGATAAAGTGACAAGCACCAACCAGATTTTTGTCCACCTCGGAGAACGCCGGTAACGCGCCTCAATCTTGGCACATTCGCTCTGGCCGCAGCACGATTCGACGACTTCACTGCTTTGTTGGTGCCGTTTTATCGGTCAAGGGGGTAAACCCCAGGCAAAATCGGTTAATATGGCACCCAGATAAAGAAAAAAGCACCAGCCACATTTTTGTTTCCCTCGGAAAACACCGGTAACGCGCCTTAAACTTGGCCATTTTGCTCTAGCCGCAGCACGGTTCGACGACTTCACTGCTTTGCGGGTGCAGTTTTGTCGGTCAAGGGGGTAAACCTCAGTCAGTGTGGCCAGAAAAGTAGGCAAAAAGTAGCCCAAACACACAGGTGTGCGGTGGGCTGCATCTCCTCCTGCCTACTAGGCAGCTACTGAACAGCTGTGGCGAGAAGTCGCCTAGTAGGCAGGAGGAGATGCAGCCTGCTGCACCCCTGTGTGTTTGGGCTACTTTTTGCCTACTTATCTGGCAACACTGACCTCAGTCAATATCGGTTAATATAGTACCCAAATAAAGTAAAAAGCACCAACCAGATTTTTGTCCACCGCGGAAAACACCGATGCCGCGCCTCAAACTTGGCAAATTCGCTCTGGCCGCATGAGGATTCGACGACTTTACAGCATTGTGGGTGCCGTTTTATCGGTCAAGGAGGTAAACCCCATTCAAAATCGGTTAATATAGCATCCAGATAACGTGAAAAGCACCGGCCAGATTTTTGTCCACCTCGGAAAACACCGATGCCGCGCCTCAAACTTGGCAAATTCGCTCTGGCCGCATGAGGATTCGACGACTTTACAGCATTGTGGGTGCCGTTTCATCGGTCAATGGGGTAAACCCCAGTCAAAATCGGTTAATATAGCACCCAGATAAAGTAAAAAGCACCAGCCACATTTTTGTCCACCTCGAACAACGCCAGGAACGCGCCTCAAACTTGGCCATTTCGATCTAGCCGCAGCACCCCTAGCAAAGTTTCAAATCAAAATTTAACTATGGATTCGTTAATCTGGACCCCAAAAACATAAACGATGATGTGCAGCAAAATTTTCTGATAAGTTTTCAAAATAATCCCCTCTGAACCCCTCCCTAGCATTATAACAAGGTAGGTGTAACGCCAGGCGTGTCTTGTCGTAACAGGCTTCGCGATGCTGCGCCAGTTACGACAATCCACGCCTGGCGTTACACCTACCTTGGCCTGCGGCGCTTCCGTGCTTGCCTTCGGCAAGCTGTCTCAAGGATTTTTGAGGCATTGAGTAATGCACCACGTGAAATCTGCAATAAAATTTTTTAGTCGGTCGATCCCCTTTTTTCAAGATCCTGATTCGGCAAACTGATGAAGTTGGGCTCCTAGACCCCCCTTCCGACCCCTCTTTGAAAAGGCCTTCCGAGACCTGTCGAAATCCGCAATAAAATTTTTTAGTCGGTCGATCCCCGTTTTTCAAGATCCTGATTCGGCCAACTAATGAAGTCGGGCTCCTAGACCCCCCTTCCGACCCCTCTTTGAAAAGGTCTTGCCGAGACCTATCGAAATCTGCAATAAAATTTTTTAGTCGGTCGATCCCCTTTTTTCAAGATCCTGATTCGGCCAATTAATGAAATCGGGCTCCTAGACCCCCCTTCCGACCCCTCTTTGAAAAGGTCTTGCCACCTATCGAAATCTGCAATAAAAAATTTTAGTCGGTCGACCCCCTTTTTTCAAGATGGAGGGTCGAAGTTGATTATGTTAGTAAATTCGGGCCGAGGTAGCCAATTCGCAGTTAAAAGGTTGGTCAGGGGTCGAAATTGATTTCATTTTCGTCATCAGGAACTTCAAAAACATAAGAAACCATGTAACAATGTCTCTAAAATATAAAGTCACTAAAAAGTTGCACTTTTTCTGCCGTTTTTTTAGTGTTTTTTCGTTAGTACAACTGAATGGAATGAGATAGAAAGCTGAATTTTTGCGTGTGGCGAGCCAAGGATATACCTAACAACCCTGCAAAATCTCGTCTCGATCGGCCGAGCCGTTCAGGAGGAGTAGTGCGGACACACAGACAGACAAACAAACAGACAGACAGACAGACAAAACTTTTCAACCCCACTGGAGTAACTGGCTTCGCTAATCGCTCAGCCAAAAATGTAAATCTTAATGAATATTTTGAACTTCTCGGCACTTTTATGAATAACAAATTGTGTAATGCGGGACAGAATATTTCTGCCATTTCTCAGTGTTTTCGCAAACTTTTTCAAAAATTCAACCCGTTTTACTCCTAGATTCACCTCTTAAAATTTTTTGATTCAAAAACTACTTTCGGATTCGTCGTCGTAGACCAAATAACATAAAAATTATTGCCAAGCAAAATTGTTTGATTCTTTTTTTAAATTACCCCTTTTGGGTCCGCCCCTTGCAATTTTGGAAATAAAAATCCGGTTGCAGATCCGAAATGGCAATGCCCGAAAACGGGGACGAACAAAAATTACACTTCTGAAACTATTAGTTTTTGAGAAAATGGAATTTGGGCACGTTTTGTTGTACTTGACTCACTGTGCACTCCGACGACCCCTCGCTACGCCATTGCTAGACCCCGGCGGCCTCCCCAGCAGCATTAATTTTCGGCCTTGTTTCCTTACCAACGTGCCTTTACACTCCGCGTTTGATTGCAGGTCTCAAAGCCAAGTAGATTTCTGCCGGTCACATCGTACTGGTTCGAGATCAAACGACAGTCTGAGTCCATGTTCGAAGTGTGGGCAAGGGATCTCCCGGATTGGAAAATTCAGCTTCCGTCTACAGACTCGGAGCTGAAAGTGATGATAACAATGGATGACCCAATTTTTACTACAAGGAAGAGGCAGTCCGGCAGCGTCTCATTATTTACAAGCGACTGAATCGTTTGTAACGCCATGGCATTGCTCCACAAGGACCGGAAGGGTCAAATAAAGAAAAATATGAGTACGAAGTGGTTTGTTCCTGAACTGTTTCGAACTATGCACATATACTAAAATGTTGCTGGATCTCGGAGCACAAGACAGCGAATTGGTTGCAAACACTGTTAAAAATGAATGAAATTTAATGACATTTATAACATTATTTTTCATTAAACGTCATTATTTTAAATAACACCTACACATTCGTTAAATTGTAATGAAAATTTCACTACCTTGGCCATAAAATTTCATGACAGCAGCCATGTAGTGAAAGTTTCATAACATCATGTAGCCTGTAATGAAATTTTCATTACATGTCATTAAATTTTCCAAGAAATTTCAAGTATGACATAAAATCATACAATTTGTTCTGGGTTAAATGTAAGTTTCCTCATTCTCTTTTAAAATTGTATTGAACGGCAGCACGTATTTCTTCCGTAATATCGTCCATTCCTGCGTCACATGCCGAACCTGTCATTCGAAGCTCTGCCGCCAGGTGTCGCATGGTACACGGGGATCGCTCTCAAATCCGTATTTTGCATCTAAATTATCTAAATTGAGGAGATATTCTAAAATTTCTTCATGTTTCATGCAGAACGCTTGATTGTTAAATTAAAAGCTAAGACTTTAGGGGAAAAGAATAATATTTGACCTGACAAAATAAGTTTCTCTGATGTTGCTCGATGGCGTCTACGGGCTGCGGTCAGGTAGGGCAAACGCCTGATCTCCCACACTCAAGCAGCATCTGCTTCCGACTTCAGACATTCTGAGTCGTTAATTTTCACCTGTCCTCTGTTGTCAGAGAAGTAATCCTCACCCAAACCAATCTCAGATCGAAACCAAAAGTTATGTAGTTTGCGTCAACTTTCTTCATTTTCATTACGTTATTGTCATTAAATTTTTCATTACATTCTTTCATTACACTGTAATGAAAGTTTTAATAACATAAATGTAATGAAAACTTTAATTACATTGTAATGATTATAGCTTCACTACAATGTAATGGAAATGTAATTAAATTTTTTTAACAGTGAAACGTTTGGCCTCCTTCGCTTCATTCATTTATATTTGTTGTTTCTCTTAAATAGCTCCGCGACCAAGGAAGTCATGAGGATATTTCAATCTTAGCTGAGAATCTTGTATTTTGCATCATAATCTTCGCACAGGCTTACATATGGTGAATCTGCATTGTGCAGCAAAGGAGGGTGATGCCTATCAGACGATGAACATTAAGTAAAGGGGTAACATCACCCCAAATCGGTCAAAAAATTAATTTTTCCTTACAGAAACTTCTTCATTTTTATCAGAAGATCGGGAATATCTGTTTTCTTAACGTTTTGTGCGACCGTAGATGTGACAGCAGATGATCCAGGTTCTTAAGAAGTGCCAGCAGACAGTTTCAGTTCGTGTTTAATCAAAAAGTACCAAGAAAACACATCAGCCAGCGTTAGAAGTTGGTTCCCTTTGAACTGGCTTGCTCTTGTGCCGAGAGAGGAATGAATATTTTGGAAGAAGGCATCCTCGGTGTTGTGCAAACCTACTTGTTAACCTCTGTTTTTTAAATCGTGCGTTTTCTGGTGCCACAGTTATGTTAGTGCACACAATAATGAAGCCGGTTAACATTTCAAGTCAGAACAACTATCACTGCTCCAGCAAAACCCCTCTTCTCTGACGTTTAGGTGGAAAGGTGATGACAATGTGCACCCCTAACCAAGGACTACCACAACTGTAAGTTTTTTAAATATCACAGCCTCCCAGGGACAATTTCTGGTCCAAGCAGTAAAGTAAGCAATGTGATTAGAGTGGACACAGCTTGTGATCAGCCATTAGGTTATCTCTATCCCTGCGATGGGCATATGCCCATATGGAACTAATTATTACTACTGCACTGTGTTGCTGCGGTTAGTCCTAGCCTGAAAGGTATGGGTGACGGCATACCTCAAGTACAGCGCATGCATACCCGCGAGGAAAAGGTTGTCTGTCCTTCTCAAGATAGGTAAAGCCGTTGTACCTTTGCACCCCAACCTTGCCGCCCTTACCTTTTCTGCGACCAGAGGGGGGAGCGGGGGCAGCGGGGGTACTGCGTCGACGTGGAGGGGGAAGCTGGGCCGGCAGCCAAGAACTATTTGCCATCGCGGCTGAATACAGTGCGCTCCGCCCGCCGCGCCGTGCGCGCGGAGTGACTTTAGACAAGTTATGCTGCTGGGGCCCCTCTAACCTAAGTTCGAGTCCAAGTCCTGCCACCGGTGAAAATTCGACGTGAAAAGTTGTTGTGTAGCAAACTGAAGAAGTCAATGTGGACCATCAACACTATGGAAGGGGGCGGCGAATTGTTGAGATGTTTGTGCCGGCCAAACATCTGTGGTGCTGCTCATGCAAGAAATGCCTGTCGCTGGAACATCGAGAGACGCGTCGCGGCTTGGCGTCACTTGTGACATTCTACATTTGCTGCCACAAATGTGCCATTATTAACATCGTCCCCACTGGAAAACGGCATAAAGATGCACTTGGACGCGAGACCCTCTTCGATGTCAACTGTAAGACAGCATTGGTATGTTTCTATGTCTTGTTTATCAAGATCATTGGGGGCCCGTAACCTCACATTTGAAAATATTAGAGTTCTCTTGTGATGATTTTTTTTTGTTACTTGTGTTCCCAGGTGTCACGAGCTCTGGATGTTGTTAAGCCCATTTGGACAAACTGCTTGCTAACATGAATATGCCCAACGTGCCCAACATGGCCTTCGACACCTTCAAAAATTATGAGCGGCCAATATCCCGAGACAAGACGCCCATCGGGGAAAAGGCGGGGGCCACACGGACAACATCCGGGGAAGGGGCGGGGAAGGGGCGGGGAAAACCCGGGGAATACCCGGGGAAAACCCGGGGAACTCCGGGGAAAACCTGGGGAAAACCCGGGGAAAGCCCGGGGAAAACACGGGGAATACACGGGGAAACCCCGGGGAAAACCCGGGGAACTCAATTTTTACCGGAAAACCACCGGGTATGCGTCTTTTGCTGCGGAAATGACCAGGAGAGTGCGCCTGACCGGTCCTTGGTGATGCGGACGGTTGCGGAGCACTTCATGGTGGACGAATAGATAGGCTGCCTGCCCAACCGTCCATTTTTGACTTCTCGGGCCGGCACTGAGAGCGCACAGTGGGCCAGAGGACGGCTTAGGCAGCCAAAATTCTAGACGCGTTTTGAGCTCCAGAGTCCTCGTTCGGGTGGGGTCACACGTTCGGTTCGAGTCCCATTTAGCGACTCTGAAGCTCAAAACGCGTCTAGAATTTTGGCTGCCTAGGCCGTCCTCTGGCCCACTGTGCGCTCTCAGTGCCGGCCCGAGAAGTCAAAAATGGACGGCTGGGCAGGCAGCCTATCTATCCGTCCACCATGAAGTGCTCCACAACCGTCCGCATCACCAAGGACCGGTCAGGCGCACTCTCCTGGTCATTTCCGCAGCGAAAGACGCATACCCGGTGGTTTTCCGGTAAAAATTGAGTTCCCCGGGTTTTCCCCGGGGTTTCCCCGTGTATTCCCCGTGTTTTCCCCGTGTTTTTCCCGTGTTTTCCCCGGGCTTTCCCCGGGTTTTCCCCGGAGTTCCCCGGGTTTTCCCCGGGTATTCCCCGGGTTTTCCCCGCCCCTTCCCCGCCTCTTCCCCGGATGTTGTCCGTGTGGCCCCCGCCTTTTCCCCGATGGGCGTCTTGTCTCGGGATCTTCCATGGTACCTGTGTTATTATATTTGTATACAACTTATTTTAATTCTTATGTGTGACACACATGAACCTGAATGTACTTTTATTATTTTATGTATACAAGGATGTTCTGTAATACATGAATGCAATATTTAATACTGAATCCGATTAATATAACCTAACCAAGACACGTTGCCGCTCGTTGCACCTAACACACAAGAGGCTATACTAAAGATATAAGAAAGGGGGTGGGGAAGCGGGGGACGGCGTTGCACCTGACACACAAGAGGCTGTACTCAAGATATAAGAAAGGGGGTGGGGAAGCGGGGGACGGCGTTGCACCTGACACACCAGAGGCTGTACTCAAGATATAAGAAAGGGGGTGGGGAAGCGGGGGACGGCGTTGCACCTGACACACAAGAGGCTGTACTCAAGATATAAGAAAGGGGGTGGGGAAGCGGGGGGGTGCCAGTGGTGGGGGAAGCGGCCGGGCGCCGCATGGCTTGCACTCAAGGTATAGGAGACCATGTCTATCCTTTGAAAGGTACGACCACCTAATTCTTTCACAGGAACAAGTGTGTTGGTGATAGGGCGTCGAACACGCTTAATCCTTAGGACTAACCGCAGCCTTACAGTGTGCCATACCAACTAAAACACATTGAGTGATTCAAATCGGTGAGAATGTTGACCCTAGCTTGTTCTACATACCGCAGTGACTTGGCCTACAATGCTGGACAAATTTTAGCGATACTGGCCTCTTTACGAGCGAAACAAACCTGTCTCGCCTCTTTTCGGTGATACAAATTTGTCTCGCCTCTTTATGGGCGATAGAAACCTGTCTCGCCCTAACATGGCGATACAAAATTGTCTCGCCCCTCGGAAGGCGAGAAGTATCGCCTTAGGATTTGTGGTGTTCTCTACCCGTTTAAAAAAGATTTGCTCCGAGATCTGTCCGAGCGGGGTACCAGCCCGAAAGAGGTCCGTCGGGCTAGTCCGACCAAGCTCCAGAATGTTCCCAAATCGGCAACTTTACGGATGTGTCCGAGAACCGATGTGCGGGCCCGTTCCGGACTGTCCGAGGCCCGGGTTAGTCCGAAAAAAAATCCGATGGTGGTAGGCGAGAGGCAAGCCGTACTAGAACCCTCGCTTCACACTTTACTTCCTTTCTCTGCACGCCAGTGCTGACGTCGGAGCCAACTGAGCTAACCCGACAGATGAGAGCCTGGCGCTCCGGCGAGCCTCTTCAGTGACTCGGCGGTGCGCTCTCCGCTCCGCTCCTTACTCTGACCGCTGGGCGGCGCGTTGTTCATGATAGAATGATGGGGATTTGTGATGGCGACCTTTAATTTAAAATACTTTATGTCCAACGCGACTTCTTATTCATATCTGCATGGAACGTTCATTGTTCAAGTTAGTTTGCCGGTGTTATGAAACTATTCAAATTAATTGACTTCTTTAAATTTTGACAGGTACTTTTTCCGGTATTTGTACTCAGTTTCCGGCAAAAGTTACTGTATTTGCGATACTAAATTTGGTGACGAAAGGCGGGAGATTGATCATTGTGGATGCATCTCGACACACCTGAACTCTGTAGCTCAGTAGCTCTGCCAGAGGAAATTTTTTCTAAGTCCCAATGCGAGAGGAAACGGTACAGAATTCCGCAAACAGTCCTGAGGGGAGACCTTCCTCGGACGTTTTCCGGGAAAGTCCGCTGCCCCGGACTCCCGTCGGACTGACCCGGACTTTCCAGCGAGTCCCGGGCACATGCAGGGCTAGCCCGTCCGAACACCGGCCAGTTCGCGGACCAATGACGGAACAACCCGAAGCCTTTCGGACGCTTCTGAGGACAGCCCGGGACGGCGGGGGCTCCTTCGGACGGCTGGCGGCAAGATTTCGGAACAATTCGTTTTTATACGGGTACGTTACGCTTAAATGCGAAAAACATGAAAAATCATTACAACAGATAATTACGGACCAACACATAGTGTGACCCCGCTAATCGATTCGTCTCCGAATCCATAACACTGTCAGAAATTCAGCCGTAACTTTTACGGAAGCTACCGTCAATTATTACAGAAGGTGTTCTGTTCACTAATATAACGGATATGTGCCGTAAAAAATCTGTAAAAAGTCATCTGTACACAAAATAACCTGTAAGGATGCGTAAAATATCCGTAATATCTGGTCCCAAGCGCGTCTCACCGGGTCCCAGGAGGTCACAGCTCGGTCCCGTCGGGTCCCGTCTAGTCCTGGCTTGGTCCCGTCAGGTCCCAGACGGTCCCACTGGGTCCCGCTGAGCGTCCCAGCCCGGTCCAGTCGGGTCCCACCAAGGCCCACTCGGTCCCGCCGGGTCCAGTTGGGTCCCAGTGGGTACAATCTCGGTCCCGTCAGGTCCCGTCTCAGTCCCTTTGGGTCCCAGACGGTCTCACTGGGTCCCACTGAACGACCCACCTCGGTCCCGTCGGGTCCCGCTGGGTCCAAGGTCGGTCCCGTTGGGTCCCGTCTAGTCCCAGCTTGGTCCCGCTGGGTCCCGGACGGTCTCACTGCGTCCGGCTGAACGTCCCACCTCGGTCCCGTCGGGTCCCATCGGGTCCCACCAGGTCCTGCCGGGTCCCGTCAGGTCCCGGCTCGGTCCCGTCGGGTCCTACTGGGTTCAAGGTCGGGCCCGTTGGGTCCCGTCTAGTCCCAGCTTGGTCCCGCTGGGTCCCGGACGGTCTCACTGCGTCCGGCTGAACGTCCCACCTCGGTCCCGTCGGGTCCCATCGGGTCCCACCAGGTCCTGCCGGGTCCCGTCAGGTCCCGGCTCGGTCCCGTCGGGTCCTACTGGGTTCAAGGTCGGTCCCGTTAGGTCCCGTCTAGTCCCAGCTTGGTCCCGCTGGGTCCCGGACGGTCTCACTGCGTCCGGCTGAACGTCCCACCTCGGTCCCGTCGGGTCCCATCGGGTCCCACCAGGTCCCGCCGGATCCTAAAGGATCCTCGTTCGGTCCCATCAGGTCCCGTCAGGTCCCGACCCAGTCCCTTTGGGTCCTGGCTCAGTCCCGTCGGGTCCCACTGGGTCCAAGGTCGGCCCCGTTTGGTCCGTCTAGTCCCAGCTTGGTTAGGTCCCACCGGGTCCCACCGGGTCCCACCGGGTCCCACCGGGTCCCACCGGGTCCCACCGGGTCCCACCGGGTCCCACCGGGTCCCACCGGGTCCCAACGGGTCCCAACGGGTCCCAACGGGTCCCACCGAGTCCCACCGGGTCCCACCGAGTCCCATCGGCCTTTGATAAATGTTCTGTTTTTGTGTACCGTAAGATTTGGTTTTTGCAAAATTTTGCTTTGTTTTTGTTTTGCTTGTATGTTGCATGTGCCTGCTGCCCTGCGAGTATGCCTGTCGGGGCTGCCTTCTAGTCTGCCTTTCACAGCAGCTTTCTTCTGGCTTTAAAGCTCTATCTTTCACAGCTGCCTTGCATCAGCCCTCCACCAACTGTGCACCATGCTTTCTTCTTGCCTCGATAATTTTTATCCCTGTAATAATACATGAATATTGACAATAAATTGACTTGTAATTGAAGATTGGAACACTTCCTCACGCACTGCAATCGAAAAGTACCTTCGCTCCTTGTTAAATATATTACTCTCCTGCTCCTCTTTTTAGTATTAGTGTTTTTACCATTCCTTGCTGGTCTCGCGGGAGGGGCGTGTATGGGCGTGTATGTGGGTTTGATTGTGTCGGAATGGACGCTTTGATCGGCTTTTCAAAGCGTTCAATCTTTTTCGACCGCGCGCGGTCTGTGCGGTGCGTCCGGAGGGTCCCTAGTAGGAACGCTGAGGACCAGATCTTGAAACTCCGCTTCCGTTGCGACCCCACCGCGTCGTACGCGCATGCGGTGTCCTCCGCGGCATCACACGCGACGTTCTATGATGCACACACCCGCGTCTCTGTCTCTTCGTTGTTGGGGCAGTCGGCCTTCAACACGTTAGGGAGGGCCGGGGACGGGGTGGCGGGTGGCCTGCCCGAACAGTGGCTTACCGGGGCAGTCGGCCTGCAACGTGGGATTGGAGCGCATGCCGGTGAACAGCGCGCCATGCTGACGGGTCTCGAAAGGGGATCATGAGGTGGACAGTGCAGTCGCGGAGGCAAAGCGCATTGTCCAGCCAGATGCGTTAGGTCGTCCGGGCCAGCATGAAGACGGCGGCGCCGAACTCGTGCAGGGGCTCGGCTCTGCGTTGGGCGCGCTCCGAAGGGTTGTTCATTCAGGCCTATTGTTCGTCCTCGGACCAACGGGTCACGGCAGCCACAGTAGAGAACTGCGCATCGAACGCGAACGATCGAAACTTTGATGAGGGGCGTACCGGACTGCAGCGTGGGTGGCCGTCAAAGAAATCTCAGTGGTGACACGCTTGGGGGCAAGCCGCCACTACCTCTCTAATTTCAGCGCTCGCTCCGTCTCTCCCGAAGAATCCCGGATCCGACTTCTGACGCCAGTGTAAAGAAGGGGTGCGAGGGATTGTAGGGGGAATCAGGGAGTCACAGGAGGCAGCAGGGCAGGTGTAATCGGGGAGAAAAGTCGTGAGGTGGGGACTGAGCCGCCCATTTCATGATCACTACATGACCCAGTCAACCAGCCCTGACGCCCCTCCCTCGCGCCTCTTCCCACGAAAGAGGTAAAACTCTGGCGCCTACGCGGCCAGGGTAGGCCGTCCCGCAGAACACACGTTGAAGTGTGGCTGCCTACCCCCCAGGCGATGGCGGGGAGAACATGGTCAGGACTGTTAGGATGATTCTGGAATGGTCTTTCGGATTGTTTTCCAGCCCTAAAGATACTCGAAAGCCATTTCCTGCCATCTAAATACATGCGTTGGCCGTTGGCCGGAGTTGGCGTTGGCCGAGATTAACTGGGCCTTGGACGGACGGACGGCAAACTGGGGTAAGGAGGGGGGGGCGTAGGGTAGGGTGGGTTGCCTCACGAGTTTGTGCGTGTGAGCGCCCTGCTCTCCGCCATTCTCCCCCCATTTCACCAATAAAATTTCAGTCACGTTGCTCCGAAATAGCTTCCAAGTAGTAGCAAAACATGTAAATTCGTAAATTCAAGCGAAAGGGGCACTAAAGTGCCACCAGCAGAAATAGTTTAAAGGGCGCTGATGACAAACGCTGCCAACACTGCCTGCAGAACTTGAAGTAAAATACCTAATCCTCCAAGCAAGGCATACCAAAAAACAATTCCTTTCAAAGAAACTAAGAAAAATAATTTCAAGATTTTAGTAGTTCAGTCTTTCAGTATGCTTTAACGTTGTTGAAGCCGTAAGTTTGAATATCTATGTTGGCTACATTTCTGAGAGTCGTGAACACGTAAGCATCGAGCGTTTGAATTCGTGCAGTCGCTGCGCGGTGGCAGTTAGGGATATTTGTGCGTTCTTGTAGATTTCCAAAATGTCTGAAAAGATTATGTTCGTCAAAGCACAGGATCTTACTAGTGACGAAATCATTACGTTAAAAAGTTGCCAGTTAGTAGAGTTGTCCTCCCGTACAAGAAAAGGAATCAGAACCAAGAAGTGCTCGCCTTTCAAGCCGAAGGACAAGTCCCAATTCAAGAAGCGCAGCGCTTATGGACGAATTAAAGATGGAAAAATCCTTAAATGTTACATTTTAGGCATGGAAGGTAACTGAGAAAGTTTCATTGGGTCTTTTAGCTGTATCCAGTTAAAGATTTTAACCCATTTTGACTCTGACTGACTGACTCTCGGCCGTCTCAACAAGAGCCCACCGCCGTAGGGATCGCGGCTTTGCGTCAGAATGGGTTAGAATCCTTACCTGGATACAGCTTTAACCATTGTTTTTAATCTTAAAAAAAAAGAAATTTTGTTTTCAGATACAGAAGAACTTTTGACTCGAGTAACTATAAGAAAACTTCCAAAGAATTCCAATGAAACTCCTGTGGACGACCTGCAAGATTATAATCACAACCCGGAAGAAATACTAATGACAATGGTAAAGCACGTTCCCTGTTTACTGATAAAACATTCTTGTTATGGTGAATTAGTGTCAGCTTGACTTTCTACAAAATTGTTTTGCCTCAGGAGAACGCAATGGAAACTGAGAAAAATGAGACTGCTTTTGTCACTCCCGCCAACAAGGATGTTTCCAAGGAAAACCTTGATCAGATGGTAACGCACCTTTCTTGTTTTCTGATAAAACATTCTTATTTTGGTAGATTATTGTCAGCTTTCGTTCCTCTACAGAATGATGCTACCATGATGGCCACAGTGAGCTCCAACTTGGGGTGTGACGAACCCGCTCAAGCTTCACACGCTCTGAATGGAGGTGGCAGCACCATTGATGTTCCGAACGAGCTGGCCAAAATATCTGGGGATGAACATCTTATTCCTAACCCTCGAAACCAGGTAATTTTCAACAACTAAATCTTGTTTCCCTCTACATGACTCTTTACAAAATTGTTTTGCCTTAGGACAACACAATTGAAACTGAGGAAAATGAGAATGCTTTTGTCACTCCTGCCAACAAGGATGTTTCCAAGGAAATCCTTCATCAGCTGGTAACGCACCTTTCTTGTTTTCTGATATAACATTCTTATAGTGGTGGATTATTGTCAGCTTTCGTTCCTCTACAGAATGATGTTACCATGATGGCCACAGTGAGCTCCAATTTGGGGTGTGACGAACCCGCTCAAGCTTCAAACGCTCTGAATGGAGGTGGCAGCACCTTTATTTTCCCTAAGGAGCAGGCCAAAATATCTGGGAATATGTATCTTCTTCCTATCCCTATGCACCAGGTAATTTTCAACAACTAAATCTTGTTTCCCTCTACATAACTTTCTACAAAATTGTTTTGCCTCAGGACAACGCAATTGAAACTGAGGAAAATGAGAATGCTTTTGTCACTCCTGCCAACAAGGATGTTTCCAAGGAAATCCTTCATCAGCTGGTAACGCACCTTTCTTGTTTTCTGATATAACATTCTTATAGTGGTGGATTATTGTCAGCTTTCGTTCCTCTACAGAATGATGTTACCATGATGGCCACAGTGAGCTCCAATTTGGGGTGTGACGAACCCGCTCAAGCTTCACACGCTCTGAATGGAGGTGGCAGCACCTTTATTTTCCCTAAGGAGCAGGCCAAAATATCTGGGAATATGTATCTTCTTCCTATCCCTATGCACCAGGTAATTTTCAACAACTAAATCTTGTTTCCCTCTACATAACTTTCTACAAAATTGTTTTGCCTCAGGACAATGCAATGGAAACTGAGAAAAATGAGGCTGCACTTGTCACTCCTGCCGGCAAGGATGTTTCCATGGAAAACCTTGATCAGATGGTAACAGTAATGCACCTTTCTTGTTTTCTGAGAAAACATTCCTATTGTGGTAAATTGTCAACATGTTCCTTTACAGGATGATGACAGCAAGAAAACCCTCCCATTCAGTTCCTCACAACATGAAGACATACAGGAAGAGATGACTGATAGCAGAACAGGAGACATTCCTAACATTTGTGGTGGTGATGTGCATCTACAGGTAATTATTTGGTTTATAAACTTACTCAGACATTCATTGTGATGTAAAGTTTCATCAGCAATGTGTAAATAGGGAAAAAGTCAGCTTTCTGATACCTTTCTTTATTTTACAGCCCCAGTTTCAAGTTCTCATAGATCAAATTGATAAAATGTTGAGCAGTGTTAGGGATGAAATCATAAGGCATATATATTGCATCTGGTATCACTATTAGTAAGTGTGCTGAAATACTGGTTTTATCAAATACCTTAAGAATGTAATAATTCAACTTTATGTTCTTTAATTTCAGAACCTAACACTAATGCTAATGACATCAACATCAAAGGACTTCCCAAGTTCCAACCTACAACAGACCATACTCAATATTTAGTGTCTGCCGCAGAACCCAGCACAAGCACTGGCCCAGTGAAAACGGTACTCTTTCAAATTAAAACAAAGTCCGGATTATTGCATGTATAGTTTGAGTTTCTTTCCGGATTGCCATGTTCTAATATTTTCTAATACTTACTTTCTTTTCAGACTTATTTTACCTTAGAAAATGGTCAAAAGTTTGAAATTGAAGCAGAAGCCGCGTTTGGAATAATGAAAGATCCAATGTCGGACAACCAAAAAATTATTAAATTAACAAACCTGTTACTGGGAGGAGAAGACAAGCTTAAAGGTTATGCTCTCTCAACTTTAATGATAAAGAGTAAACCCGAGCTAAAACTTTTCTCTCCCAAAATGTCACAGCTTTTAGCAGGTACACTTAATTGACAACACTTTCTCCCTTCATTGTTTATTTATTTCTTGAATGACTGTTTCTGATTCTTTTTTCCCCCTAGATATTTATAATGACTTCTCGCTGAAATGTGCCAATGATGATAGAAACAAGAATATTCAAAGAATTGAACTGACAGCGGCGGATATAAATGCAAAACTCAAAAAAATTATGCACAAGTGCAGGAGTAATATTTAATTTGTTCAGTTTATCCTGGATTCCTTCAAAATTGTTCTTCAAAGTCCAAAATTTACTTTTTGTTTAGGTCACAAATTTAATGTGTATTTAATAAGTAATTGATATTGCTGTTTTGATTAACAGGCTGTTGTACTATCTTGACAATCACTTGGAATAAATATCCTCTGATATCACACAAATTTCACAAATCTCGTTACTGTAGGCAGGTTCTCGAGTGCGAAGTGCGAATAAGATTACATCGTGCCAATATGGCTCTGGTGTGGTGGAAGAGAAGGGGGAGGGGAAAGTGTTGTTTTGGCCTGGGCTACGTTCCTAAGGTCGTGCCGTAGAGCTCTCTCTTTTGAAGAACTAAGAAGCAAGAAATGTTTTCTTTTTAGAGCATCAAACAGTATTTCACGTCTTTCTTTTGAGTCATCAGAGAAGAAACGCCTTCCCGTGCGTGTCAGTAGTCGATTACGAGTTCTAAGAGTTCACTGCACTGCTCGAGCTGTAGGAACACACTGGTGGTTCAGAAAGCTGTTCGTGCCTTCTCGCTGCGTAAGATGGCAAGTAATACCCTTTTCGCCTTAATTTCACCTATGCGGCCCTATGTCGCTTCATTTTTAATGGTCTTGTAGCTTGTCGCATCCAAAAACACGCTTACGCTATCCTACGGTTCTGAAGACCGAATAGGTTATATTGACCCTAGCGCCTGTTGCTCCTGATTGTGTTTTATATGTACTTTTCAATACTTCTTGCCTTTCTGAGAGTTAATAGAAATCGTTAGTATATTTCAATGCTTTCTGTAAAACAGTCCAATATTGCATTCAATGATAACACAATTCAGACCTCCTTTGTTCGTCTTCAGACTGAAAATGTATATGAATGATTGCTTGTCATCATTTCTCTTATTTTATCATATCTCCAAGTTGGCTTGCTTCATAAAAATTCACTTGGTTATGTTGACTTACAAGTGTATTTTTGTTTGTTTTTTTTCATACCTAGAACCGTGATCTGTTATTGACTGGCACATCATCGCTTCACCATCCGATATTCACTTGCTGTGATGACATCTGCTGAGAGGACTACTTGTCCCATAACAGGCCACCTGACACTGGATTAGCAAGCTGTGTTGAGATGACTTGGTAATGATGTTGAAAAGTGGATGAGTTTTATTCCTGGGTTAAATTTTTCCTTATCAAATCTCACTTTTTGGGGGTATTTTTTAAAATTTATACTATTACATATTGGTGGGTGTGCTTAATTCAATGTGAACATGGAGAGGATGTAACTTGATAGGTTAAAATGTTTGATTTGAATCATTAACAGAACCGTCGTGACGGATGAAATGCATCCATGTCAATCTACAGGGAGGAACAACTTCCAAGAAGATTATGGATTGTACAACAAATGTATTCTGCTGTGATTGTCTTGTTTACAACCTAATCTTGTTAAGCTGGAGAAAGTTATAACTTCATGGACCCTGGCACAATATTAGTGTTGGACTTTGTTCGGTAAGTCTGTACATTCATGCCCTGTGCAAATATGTTCAAGACTTCCTGGTGTTGCTTCCTATTTCCGTTCTTTTACTTTCAAGTTCCTTTTTATTAGTTTTAAAGAGGCGTTTTGGAGGGTACTCATAACTGGTACATTGGTTCTGTTTGCATGATCTAAAAACAAAATCTAACGAGGTCCATCTGCTACTTTGATTTTATTATTTTCTTATATATATTTTGTAAATGTTGGAGAAGGTGATGTTTGATGTGTCATCAGCTGTTAGGCATCTCTAATTGTTTGTTTGTGTGTTTTCAGGTGCTGTAATGTTCCTTGCAACCTTTGGACAACTAACATAATACTTAAACTATCACTTCAATTTATTGAATAGCGGGAGTTGTATTATAGAATCTATACTGCGTGTTTTATTTTATCTTAATCTCCTGCTATACTGATCTTAGGCATGAAGTAGGGCCTTTCTTTCATGTCTTGGGTATTGTTCCTGGAGAGGTGAGTGATAATTGGGTAGAGGGTCAAATCCAGTTGTTTGTTTCTTTTTTAGTTTGCTGATTAACTTTTCCATTAAAGCTGAGCATACATTTTATTGGGGAATCTAATGCGAAAGAAAAGCAGCACCATGGTTTAGACCTTATTTTGGGTTAAGTGTTGTTTTTTTTTTAAAGTTGGTTGTGTTTCTTTCTTCTCAAGAATGATGAGAGGTTTTAATCAGACTTTCCATGCAAAAGAGAATATGCCTACCCTGCTATCCTCATAATATTAATTTAATTATTGTTCTGTTTATGCTTTTCTTTTTTTTTTCCAGATGCATCAGTTGTTGTCTTCCATTTTAATGTTAGATGTGATGGTGCAAATTTTTTTGGCAAAGAACCACCTGCAACTGACTAGCTCAGATTGAAATGAAGGGAGTAAGCAGCCCAATCTTTTCTCTTGTTGCTGCAGAGACACAAGGTGAGCCATAATTAGCTTTCTCATGCTTTTGCCTGAATTAAGTATATTAGTTAGTTTTCTAAATATTTTGTAATTAATATTTTTTTTAATTTTTTTTTTCATTTTGGTCAGGCTGATATTTAATTGACACAGAAAATAAATGACAGCACAGATTTGAACATTCTGCAGATTACAGTGTGCAGTCATGGAACGGCCCAATATTGATAAGTGTGCTTTGTTTTCTGAACTACGATGCTGCCGTATTTTGGAAAGGAAGTTTTGTTTTATTCCATTGCTGGCTCATATTTTGCTTGCCAACTAGAGTTCAGAACTAGATTATTTTTGAAGCAGGATATGAGATTTGTCTCAAGTAAGTGCATAAGTTAGTTTTATTTTGTTGATTTGAATGACAATATCTTGGAACTCTCAATTTGCTATGATTTGCACTTCAGGGTCCGTATTAAAGCAGACAGGAGGAAATGTGATTCTATGCGCAGTGGTTAGGAAGCTGCTGGAAGGGGTAGGCGTACAGGAGGGCAGGTATCCTTGCAGTCAGTGAGGAGGACTGCACCAGGCAGTATAGTGTCTATATTCTCACATGCAACCAACAAGAATATCAGGTATAACAAATTTGTCTTCTTTTTCTTTGTTTTATCAATGGGATACATGCCTTCTCTGATTGCTTTTCTACTTCAGGAGCTGCATTGAAGCAGACAACAGACATGTGATTCTACATGTGCAGTGTCCAGAAAGCTGTAGGAAGGTGGGACAGGCAGGCGGCAGACACAAGCAGGCACTCAAGCATCCACATTCTCACAAGCTACAAAGGTGGCAAGATGCGAATTTTTAGACACTGTGTCTAGCTGTGGGTTACGTTTAATGGTGTATCAGGGGTATTTCATTTCAATAATAATTAATATTTGAAAGAGTATTTGTTCATTTTGGGTATTTTCAAAATTAATGTATTCATATTT
Source organism: Stenchaetothrips biformis (assembly GCA_030522485.1). Lineage (NCBI taxonomy): Eukaryota > Metazoa > Arthropoda > Insecta > Thysanoptera > Thripidae > Stenchaetothrips > Stenchaetothrips biformis. The sequence continues at coordinate 2,924,217 of CM060095.1, read as the reverse complement.
GGGCAGTACAAATGTTTTGAAATAACAATATGGAATTTATGTTTTTATTATTTCTATAGGTTTGTTGTTGTTGTTGTTTCTAAAATACAACAGTAAATGTGTGTCAAAAAAATTTATATTTTAAACTCAAAGTTTCTAATGTGTCATCAATCAGTATTCGGTTCAAGTATTATTTGTAATAGATTAGTTGCAATAGAGTTTTCAGAGCTCCGCTTCTGCTTTGAATCTGGTGAGCTGACTTATCGTCTTGGAGACCTCTCCTAAAACCTTGTATACGGGTGGACAATCCATAATAAACCTGCAGTTTTGAAAGAGAAAAATAGATATAAGTGCACAAAATATGTGGAGAGAAGAAATCAGTTTAAATTACCCTATGTACCTTTCATAAAATTGGCAGGTCTTTTTGAGATCTAAGTTGTAGTCAATGCTTAATATAAAGTGAAGCGGGAACAGTACCCGCAGGCCTTGAAGGGCAGTATATGGCCCAGCCACTCTCACGCAATTTATCATCAAGTAAAAGGAAGAGCAGTCGCACGGATTTGTTCCTGGAACCAGTCAATGATGCCAATGAATGGAAATTTGGCTTCAGCATGTGACACAAAGGCATTGTGAGAAATTTACCTGTTCCCAAGAGGCATGGTGTTTTAGGTACATGTTGGGCCATGGCCTCACCGCAATTTGGGATTTGTTCAGCTTCCTACAATTTTGGAAGAAAAAAAACCTATGTCAGGCAAACTTATGTAAACAAATCAATTTTCTGAGTTCGTGGTTTTCTGTTGCTGTCGTGACATAAAAACAGAAAGACTTACAGGGACCATCACAAAAATCTTGGTGATGTCTTCATTAAAATGTGAAGCCAGCATAGCCAATATTAACACCATTTTGACGCCCCTCGGGTCCCTAGTCTGCTGTGCATTATATAAACAATATTTTGCCATCTTGGCTCCATTTTTGTGGATTAAGTATAGCTTCAATAGTTGAATTTCCCTGTCCAAGAACTTGTTGAGGGCTTTGTTTGCATCGATCTCACTTCCTGGAAAGAAGTACAGTTTAATTTTGGAGCTAGCAACATTAAATATTTATCATAATAATGAGGTTCTTACCACAGAGAAAATGAACATCAGCACCTAATGGATGGTAAATAAACGGCCACTCATTCAAAATGAAGTGTACCAGAGCTTCCTTGTCTTGATCATTTATTTCGTTCCTCTGGAGAGGGTACGATGTTTTTATAAGTTCTCTAATCTCAATTGCATCTCCCCTTTGTAATTGAAATATGCTCTTGAGCTTCTCCTTTGCTTCATTGCAAGCTACAAAGTCGTTCATAGCAGGAGCAGTATGGAGCAGAGACAATGAAGCTTCTGCCCTCTTTCTTCTCTTAGGATTGTCTTCCGATTCCGAGCGGCTGGTCCTATTGTTTATAACCCAGTCATACACTTTGCCATACAGTGTATCGTTGCCATAATTCACAATTTTGCCATTATGCATGTCCAAAAACTTCTTGTTGGTGTTTGCAAAGTTAAATGTGACTGATCTGACATAGGTGGTCATAAATAAACTTGCTGGCTTGCTCTCTTTGCAGAAAAGCCCCAACACCTTTGCAGCCGTTCTGTAGTCCTTATCCGAAACTGGAAGAGCGGAACTGCAAATTGCCTGAAGCTGAGGTGTCATATTTTCGGGATTGAAATGATAATCAAAATTATCAGGGGCTCTTCCCTGATTTTCATCACCCATGGCTGCGTAGAAAGGGCAAAAATAAGCGTTAATTATATTTTGATAGGAAGGAGGAGGCCAGTTCTACCTAGTTACAAGGTGCTCTCATCACACCCTGAACACACACACCTTTGTCAATCTTGTACGAATTGCACAAGTGCGACGGAACCTTGAGGTTTGAGAGAGAGAGAGAGAGGGCTGTACCTTCCAAACTTGAGATTCCTTTTCTTCGCAGTTCTGTTCTGTTTTGTTAGGCTTCAGAGAAATCTGAACGACCAACTTTCTTGACGTTTGAAAATGCCGGAGACAAAAAACAAAAGAATCAACTCTCTGAAACTTGCTGCCAACTCTGGCGTCACAAACTACAAAAATAATTACCAGATTTTCATTTTTGATGCACAAAATAAACAGCGTTCTTGAGCTCATTACGGTTTAATGATATGTTTAGACATAGATTTCATCTCTGGTTGAGATTTTACTTGCGTAAGAGGTTTATGAACGTGTCGCTGAAGTTGGCAGCAATTTCGTGTCATTTGGTGTCAGTTTTGTTTCCTGTTTCGAAACCTTCGAACGATAAGTTAATCGCAATCCGTTGAACACGAAAGCAGTTATTTAGAATGTGGGTATAAGCCCAAGTTTGCTAATGAAACCCCATGAGTGCGATAAGAAGCAAATTCCAAAATGTTCTCAAAAGACATGCAAATTATAAGCTCAACATATTCAGACGCAACCGTCAAGTCATGAGTAGCAAAATTTTTCTCAAGTACCCCACTATTCTCTATATATTTTAGATGCACTTCTTCAGCCGCAACTCTGCTTGCTTAAACTCAAGATATGATTTAATTTTGGAAAGGTACGACACTAAATTTAATCCTTGATTTGTCCCCCAATTATTCTTTTGACAAGTGTTTCTTTTCATCTTTCTATATTGTCAGTTCAACTTCAAAAATAAAGTTTAAATCTGATCAATTTTGTTTTCTTTATCATAAACAGCAGCAGGGCCAGAATTTTTTTTTAAAAAAAGGAATCTTTATCAAAATAATAAACTGCAAACTATTTCTTCAAGTGTGCTTATATATGATTTATTGTAAATGATTTTTCTTAACAGGCTTTCACAAAGGAGGAAAATGAACCGCAAAACCCCTGACATTCCAGGACAAATGCAAAACAAGAGGCCCCAGGAGAGACAACACAAAACAGAACCCTTATCAAATAAAATACTAAGTTGTAGAAAGTAGCCTTATTCTCTCTTCATTTGTACCTAACTAGTCATCCATTGAATGATACAAGTACAAAATTAACAATTATATCCTACAATACAATGGGTAAGCCTGTGGCTATACAAGTTTAACAGTGGTGATTATATTTACTTCCTTATCCTACTGCAGTACAGTTATTTGTATAAGTTCAGTCCAAATAAATAGAATTAAATCACTAAAAAAAAAAAAAATCACAAAGAGAGTCTTTCACTAAATCCTGGTCTGTCTGCCAGACTTATCAATGTCAGCGCCAGATCCAAGTAAAAATATACCCGTTGAAACAGGGTCTCATGCTATGTTTAAGTACATGTGGTCAGAAAATTTTTGAGCATGAACTTAAAATATTCTGTTTAACCCTGCAAAAAAAAAATATAACATGAAGAGAGTGTAAAATGTAATCAGAAAAATATTAATTCAGTCATGTACTTACATTTGATGCATTTAATGGTTTGTGCTTGAAGGTGAGGTACATTTTACCAGACATGGGGTAGGCTTGCAAAGGATAGTAGCTGGCAAGTACCCTAACAGAAGACATGTGGCAAACTCCTGCAGTCTCTTGAGTATTAATTTCATGCAAGCCCATTCCATCAGGGTCGGCAAGGGTGACATGTTTCTTCAAGATAAATACGATCTCTTCAGAACAAAATAGAGCAACAATCTGGCCCACCATCAACTTCTCTTTTTGCTGTTCCAAGAGGAGCCACATGCCTCGTTTGAACTCGGTGCCATGTACTTCAACTGAATTAACACACACAGCACTGTGGGGAATATTCAAACCTTTGATGTAATCTTTGACATCACCTCCCCAAAAGGGTTCAAAGTTACGAGGAGTTGAAAACGTAAAAGAATCAGAAAAGAGCCGACCCAGGCCCACATATGCTTTCCTGAGCTGACATTTATGAGCCATAGTAAATGGAACATCAATGAAATTATGACAGGCGCTTGCTGCTTCCTTCATTAATCGATGGAAGCTCTCCATTCTTAGGGTCCAAAGTCTGATTAAAGGCCCGAATAGGCGAATTAAAAAGCCAAAATGTGAGAGAAAATGATGCTTGGCTTTGAGTGGAGACTTAAACAACACCTTTCTCTCAGCAAGGTACTTCTCAGTCAATTGAATCAATTTCTTAATCTCTTCTTCAGTAATTGCAGGAGCACACACATACTCGCATGTCCGCTTGAGTTTAAGATACAATTTCCAAAGTCTGTTCTCCACATCCTTGACCAGGTCTCCTAAAATCAAGGGGAAGAAACGCAGTAGGTTCCAATTCTGGACTGCACTGCCAGACAGTTTTATCTTCATCTGCTTCTTGTGGTTCAGATCAATGGTGCAAGGCCTCTGTGAAGCGTCTTTTCCAAAGAATGGGAAAGATTTAATTCTAGCATTTAATTCTTCACGAGTGAACCACTTTAATTTTATGAAATGTTTGATTATCAACATCATATCATAAGCAACTACTCCTTCAAACAGGTCATGGGCGATGCAGGGCGGTAAAGCTGGCAGGCAAACATGGAACTCAGGCAACCTATTTAATGAGGAGTTGAACTTAACACCTTTGAAATGAGTTAGTTGAGGGTGGGTGCTGGCTACATATGAGCATCCTTCATAATCTTCTGGAGTCCTCAGTGGCTTCACAAGAGTTGGGTCTTGTTGGAATTCTGCACTCTGTATCTCACACAACCTGCACCAAAAGTCATCACTGAAATTTTCGGTAAAACCACCAATCTGGTGTTGTCCTAAGTTATCACCAAGCATAAACAGTACATATACAGGAAGTTTGTTGCCTTTATATTCAATGCCAGCACGAAACATATCATTGAGCTGATCAATCACAGGTTTTAAACACTCATCCCACCGGACTTTCTTCTGTTCAGAACGATTTTTTGTTCCAAGAACTTTTAAATGCTCTTCCAGAAACAAGGCACTTAGCTGCAATACATCGACTTTAGATCTCTTCTCAGGTGGTAAATTACCTAGCACATAGTAAAGTCCATTTGTTTTGTGTTTGTTCTTTGCGGCTCCCAATGGGTTAGACACACCGAAAGCGTCACATGATAATAAGAGGAAAATGCTGGGCGTGTTGCTTGCTGGATGCTTGCGAAAAATTTCCCCATCAGTGAAGTCTCGATAAACTCTGTTGGTTTTATTTTCATCAGACCGAAAGAAGCCAGACGCTTGCTTTTCCAGAAAGATGTCAACTTCTTTTTGGACATACGGATCCTTTAACAATGACTTCAAAGTAACTTCAAAGTCCACCACTTGGATAGTCTTCTTTTTTTGTGCCGGAGCTTGCGGAGTAGCAACAGGAGCAGCAGCAAGAGGTAGCGAAGCACCAGGTGGCACACCATCAGGTGGAGCAGCACCAGGAGCAAGAGGTGGCGGAGCACCAGGTGGCACAGCAGGATTACTTACTAGCACTGTTGTCTTCACCGGTTCCACAAAGTCAAAATGTTCTTTAAAGAACTTGTAGCGCCGATGCTCTGTGAGGAGACAAACTGATCCAAAAAATGTATTGTGAACCCTAAACAAAGGATCACTACATAATGTCACATGTGAAATTTGCTCTGCTACTTCATCCTTTACACTTATTTTTGCCAATTCTTTCATGAGAGTGCACTTCATGATATTTTGGGAAAATTTCACTATATTGGCAAGATTTTCACAAATTGTCTGGACAGTGGTTGAAGGCAAGTTCAGATCTCCCTCCATTTTCAAGTAAAATTGAGCAATGTAGACACACGCTTGATTCACCGTGAACAACTCCTCATCAGGAGGGCTGTTGATGTTGTCTCCAGCGTCTCCAGCTTCTCTAGGAGTCTTGTCATCTGAAGGATCGTCCACATCATCAGATTGATCAAGCCCCTCATGGGATGGATGAGGAACGTATGGAGGAAGCAAAGGCAGAGTAGCATTCTTGTGATAGCGTGAAACATGGGTTTTAAAGCTGCCATGATTTGTAAAACAAGTTACCCATTTTGATGGCTTTTCACTAGTTGCACAACTTCCTAATGGGCAGTGAATTTCTTCTTCCTTCAAAAAGTGTTCTTTAAAATGGGCTACAAGATCCTTCAGAGTTGAAATAGACACATTACAACCAGGTACATTGCATCTCCATGTTGTTACTGGAAGCAGTTCCTGCTGCGGCCTTGCTGTGACCTCTTTAAGATGAGTATAGATGTGTGTTCGCAGGCAATTCTTCTTTGATGTTTTGAATGCACACACTGGACAAGAAAATGAAAAATTCTTTTCCAAACTGTGGATTTCCAGATGATTAACATAATTTGAGATAATTTGAGTTTTGAAGGGACATCGACGACAACTCAGTTGGAGCACCATGTCCCAAACCTGAAACAACAGATACAGAACTTAACCTCCGAGCAAGCAAACCCAACAAACATGAAGATACGATTTCAACATAGCAGCGATTCAAAGCTTGAAGAATAAGGACGACAAATGTGATAAATAGCTTGCTATGCACGCACAGAGCTTGTGTGAAACGAACGAAACTTAGGTTGTATAAAGTTAAAGAAATGAACACATTAACATTAACAGACAGAGGCCAGGGGTGAGGCGGAGAGTGGAGAAGAAGACTTCTTGCCTCCACCTCATCCCTGGCCTCATCTGTTTATCTGTTAATGTGTATATTTCCTTCAAGGCTTGATATAACCTTAGCATGCACTGAACGACTAAACCATTCCAACAGAAGCCCATCGCCACAGGGGATAAAGTGGTTACTTTTCAATGTCGAGCCCGCAAGTAACGAAGGAGAAGGCACTCTGATGCAGTTCACGCAATATCAAAAGCTTAGAGGCAACTCTAATTCAACATTTTAAGTTTCTAATTGATATTGGTTTACCCCGGCAGCGAGGCACTCACCGCTGTTGCCAGTATTCGATAGTTGCGCGATGTGCGTGTATAGTCGATACATCGATTGAGGATTGAGGCTCTTGGGGCTCGGGAGCGACGGTGACCAAAGTGTCCAAAATCGTACTTTTAGAAACTTCTGACGCCGATTGCGGCTGAACTTCGAGTCTGAGGCCATAACATGCTTATCAAATTTTGTTCGTCTTGTTGAGATGTATTCATTTTTGCCATCGAATTGTTTCTATCGCAAATTTGAAATTTCGCCTTCATTTTACATTTACATACGAAGAATTCTGTGTCTGCCGGCCCTCCTTTGGGCGGCCGGGTCTCGGCCGGATCTGGGCCGGCCGGCCCCTCGGCCGGGTCTGGGCCGGGTCGGGGCCGGGTCTGGACCGGGTCTCGGCCGGGTCGGGGCTGGGTATCGGGGCCGGGTCGGGACCGGGTCGGGGTCGATGGGCCGGGACTTCGTCGGAGTCTAGGGATGGGCCACCCTGGTGCTTTTTTGTGCTTTGTAGGCGCTATTCATGGCGAAGTTATCCGGCGGATTTCGGGCCGCCGCCCGTTGAGCGCTCAATAGGTGCTTGCCTTCTACTGGGGTTGACCGTAGACTGACTGCTCCTGCTGCAAAACTATTAGGAGCGCCCGGCAGTTAGGCAGACCATAGTACCCCGTCCCCTATTGCCCCGTCTCCCAAGTGATTTCAGCGCTTCTCGGCTTCTCGTGTGGCGCCTTGCGTCTTAACCGTGCAGGCGTTCATTTTTGGGTTTGCTCAATGTAAAAAAAAAAAAAATTAGAAAGAAAATTCTTTGTTTTTTTATTTGATTGATCATTAGATATTGATATGATGTCAGGGATTTCAAAAAAGAAAGATATTCTTCTCAAAAACTTGTTTTTCTTGTTGTTTTTTTACTGAGCAATCCAAGAAATGGAGCCACCACACGAGAATCCGAGAAGCACTGACATCACTTGGGAGACGGGGCAATAGGGGACGGGGCACTATGGGCTGCCTAAATGCCAGGCGCTCCTTAAAGCTGCTGATGCTTTTAATTTTTTACCTTTCTCTAGTTTTCCTACAGTCAGCCTAAAATTTTACTTTCATTTGAATTGCTGGCCAATAACTTAGAGAGCAAGCCTCTCCGACTTCATGGAGTCGACGGCGCTAACGGACAGAGTCTCCAAATTTACGCGACGGAGGCCAAGATGAGACCCGTGTGGAACGAAGCAAACTTTGGTAAGGTGCCGTTAAGAATTGCAACAAAATTTAGCTCCAAGGTAAGTGTAAAAGATACTTGTATTTTTTTTTTATTTTGAAATTCCTATTACAGTACTTAGCATATTTCAGGACTACTAGCTCACCCCACAGGGATCAACCAATGACTTTTTGGGTCCGTCTACGAGACCGGGATGCTGCGAGAGGTCTACCTAAAGGGAGATGGAACTAAAACGAAGAAAAGGTTCAGAATAGCCATATTATTTACAAGGTGAGTGCTGTTGTGCATCTAATTTATTTTTTGTCACTAATTTTCATTTTTTATATCAGGAATAAATTGTCGAGGATCCACGTGGAACCGGGACAAGTTTGTTTGTGAGGTGCATGAAACAACACAAATTTAGCTACAAGGTAAGCCTTAATTTGTACTTTCATATTGCATTGCAGGCCATTGACTTTAAGTCAAGCCTCCGACTTCGTGGAGTCGACGGCGCTAACGGACAGAGTCTCCAAATTTACGCGACGGAGGCCATGATGAGACCCGTGTGGAACGAAGCAAACTTTGGTAAGGCAAGCTTTATAATTAAGTAAGTGTAAAAGATACTTGTGCTTTTCTTTTTAAAAAATTCTGTTACAGTACTTGGCATTTTTCAGGACTACTAGCTCACCCCACAGGCATCAATCTATGACTTGTTGGGGCCGTCTACGAGACCGGGATGCCGCGAGAGGTCTACATGAAAGGAGATTGAACAAAAAAGAAGCAAGGGTTTGGTAGCCGTTTTATTTACAAGGTGATATATTTAATTTTGTCGATGACTTTCATTTTGCATTCCAGGATTAAATTGTTGAGTCAAGACGGAGGCAGTGGTCTGGAAGGTCCTGTGAAGGCAGTGCAAGACAGCCAAAGGGTGCTGCTGTCAAAGGCAGGCGTGTGGAAGACAGACTCGCAAGTCGTGAAGGCAAGCGACCACATGCAACAGACAAGCAGAACAAAAAACCAACAACATTTTAAAAAGCCGTGCACATTAAAAGCTTGATAGAGCAGAAATTAAAAGATAGATGCGCAACCCGATCTTGCTGATGGCACGCGAGTCTTTTATAAGTTCGGTAACCCGGCACGTTCTGGGACGCGTTGAGTCGAGACCGAGCCGGGGCCGGGACGCTGTAGGATCCGACGACTCCGAGTCGGGACACTCTGGGGCTCGACGGGAGTACTACCAGGCTGGGACGCAATGGGACCCGACTACCTTGAACCTTGAGGCCAAGCCGGGACTCAACGGGACTTGGGCTGGAATGGGCCCGACAGGAAAATGACCTGACGAGATCAAGATAGAAGCTCAACGAGGCTACATTGGAACCTACCGCTGGGACCTGGGGGACCCGCCAGGACCCGCCAGGAGCTACCAGAACCCGTTACAGCTGCCAAGACCTGCCAGGACCTAGTAGGACCCGGTAGGACCCAGTGGGACCCGGTGGGACCCAGTGGGACCCAGTGGGACCCGGTGGGACCCAGTGGGACCGGGTTGCGGACCCGGTGGGACCCGATGGGACCGGGTTCCGGGACCCGGTGGGACCACTGGGACCCGGTGGGACCCGATAGGACCCGGTGGGACCCGATGGGACCCGGTGGGACCCGATAGGACCCGGTGGGACCCGATGGGACCCGGTGGGACCCGGTGGGACCCGGTGGGACCCGGTGGGACCCGGTGGGACCCGGTGGGACCCGGTTGCGGACCCGGTGGGACCGGGTTGCGGACCCGGTGGGACCCGATGGGCCCGGGTTCCGGGACCCGGTGGGACCACTGGGACCCGGTGGGACCCAGTGGGATCCGGTGAGACCCGATAGGACCCGGTGGAACCCGGTGGGACCCGGTGGGGCGCGGCGGGACCCGGTGGGACCCAGTGGGACGCGGCGGGACCCAATGGGACAGGGTTGCGGGACCCGGTGGGACCCAGTAGGACCCGGCGGGACCCAGCGGGACCCGATAGGACCCGATAGGACCCAATGGGACCCAGCGGGACCCGAGACCCGGTGGGACCCGATGGGACCTCGCGAGACCCGTTGGGACCCGGCGGGGACCAAACGCGACCCGTTGGGACCCGGCGGGGACCAAACGGGACCCGTTGGGACTGATCTGCGACGCTCTGGGACCTGACAGGACCGACCTCGAGACCCGCGAGGACCCACTGGGACTACGTATAACTGAGATTTTTACATATTTTTATCTGTATTTTCAAATTATGGTCGATCTGATTACAAAGTTACCATAATATTATCCGTAAAATAACTGTAGAATTTCTGACAGTGAAGGGCGTCACACGTTCCACGTTCCGTTCGAGTCCTGGTTAGCGACTCAGAGGCCCAAAACTCGTCTGGAGTTTTGGCCGCTTGCGCCGGTCGTCTGCCCACTGTGCAACACTGACAGTTTCGACACGATCAAGACATGTCTTTCACGTCCTCACTTCGATGCGCAGGGGAAAACCGTTGGCTGCCCGCCGTATGAAGGAGCCGGGGTCCTGCGCCGGCCGCACCTCGAACCTGGGGCCCCGCGAGAACTTGAAGTCGCGCAGCATGGTGGCGAGGGCGAGCTTCATCTCGAGCATGGCGAAGCGCTCGCCGATGCAGATGCGGGGTCCTTCGCCGAAGGGGATGAAGGCGTAGGGGTGAAGCTGCTCCCTGGCCTCGGCCGTGTGGCGCTCCGGGTCGAAGCGGTCCGGGTCTGGGAAGATGGCGGGGTTCTTGTGCAAGGTTTCCGTCACGATAAAGACGGGCGTGCCCGCCTCCACCAGCACGTCGCCCACCGTGGCGGTCTTGTTGCACCGCCGGAAGATGGGGCTGACCGGCGTCCACAGCCGCAGCCCTTCCAGCATGACGCGGTTGAGCAGCTTCATGTCCTTAAGGGCCGCGTACGTGAGCTGGCCGTCGTGCTTCTGGATGGCGTCGCGGACCTCGTCCGCCACGCGCTGCTGCAGGTCCGCGTCCAGCACCAGCTGGTGCAGGCAGAAGGCCGCGGTGTTGGACACCGTGTCTAGCCCCGCCACGAAGAAGATGAAGGCCTGCGCGGCCATCATGCCGGTCGTCATGGCCACGTGGTTGTCCGGGTCCGAGTGGCCCAGGTCCTGGTCGCAAGGGGAAATTGGCTTTGAGTTTCGGTGTATTTTTTATTTTTTTTTTTTTTTTTTTTTTTTTTTAATAATAGAGTTTGAATAATTGCAATGAACTTGATGAATTGACATGAATTGGAGAAAATTTTAAGGTAATTCTATGTGAATTCCGAAAAAAAGGTCGTTCAACATTATGAATTTCTGGAAATTTTTATGAACCGAAGCGAATTTTTGTGGATTTTAATAAATTTCCTTAGAAACTTCATGTCACTGCGCAGAGAGTTTGTGAAGTGGTGCATAAATTTAGATAAATTTTACAAAAAAATCACACAAATTCCAATGAATTTCGAAGAAAATTCATGAATCTGAATTTCAGTGCAGTTCCACTTGCCTGGTCGCGCAGCTGCATCATGAGGTGCACGAAGTCGTTGCGGACGATTTTGTTCTTATCGCGGTGTTCGACGGTCTCGCGCATCAGGTTCATGAAGAAGTGGTGCACCTTGTTGAACAGGAGCCACAAAGGCAGCAGCCGGCCCAGCCTGGGGTGGATGGTCTCCAGCAGGGCGCGGACGGTTTGTCCGGGTGACTGCCGGAACACGCCTTGCGCCATCGTCAGGAACTCGACGTTCTCGTTGGCGAGGCAGTTGCAGTCGATGCCGAAGGCGACGGAGCCGATGACGTCGGTGACGTAGCGAGTGAGTAGCGCCTGGACATCGACCTCCCCTCCGGACTTCTCCACCTCGCTGGCGACCGTGACGCTGAGCTGGTCGCTGATGTCCCGCATCAGGGGGAACATGAGCTTGAGCTTGCCGGAGGTGAATGTGGGTGACAACCTGAGGAAAAAACTCCAAAATAATTGCACTCTGAAATTAATGTACGATCTCAAATTTGAGTCTTATTTCTAAAAAAATGACGAAATCATGAACTTTAGTCGAAATTCTTAGAAATTCTTCTTAAGTTAGTGAGGTTCATACCGAAATTGAAGAAGATTTTGACGCAATTCTATAAAAATCATCCGAAATTTATTTACATGGCACAAATGGTTCCTGGTTTTCCCAGGTAGCCTTGAGTTAAAACCAAGTCAATTCCTACGCCGTTCTTGGGAAAACCAGAAACCGTTTTTGCCGTGTTGAATTCAAAAACTTGTACACTATAAATGTCATGGGACTTTTTTTGTCCTATAAATGATGCAATTTCAAGCACATCCGTCGGTAATTCGATTTTGTGTCGTCCAGAGTATGCAAATTGTCCGATGCTGGTTGAAATTTGCTACTTCACTGGACAATTTTTATCTTGGGTCACAAACGGATGTGCTTAGAATTGCATCTTTCATGGGACAATAAAAGTCCCATGACATTTAGTGTGTACTGCTCTGAAATTCAGAGTTATTTCCTCTCGCCTGTTCCGCAGGTTCCGCCACTTGCTGCCCGTCATGCTGAACAAGTGCTGGCTGAGCGGGTCTTCCTCTGCGGGCGCGGGCGCCGGCGCGCGGTCGTGGAATTTGGCGAAGTCCTTGCAGACGACCTGCTGCACCATCTGGGGATCGAACACCAGGAGCGCGGGCTGATTCCACATGTACAGGCCACAGTAGCCCAGGTCGCGGTGCCGTGTCGCCATGTCGAGGAAGTGGTCCCCGAAGCTCTTGCGGCCGAGCAGGATGGGAGCCATGTGCCCGAGCAAGGGCAGCCGCCCGGGCGGCGTGGGCACGCCGTGCTTGGTCCAGTAGCTCTGCCGGTGCCGCGCCCATAGGAGGGCCGCCGCCGTCACGGCCAGCACCGCCGCCAGCACGGCCGTCGCGTCGACCATCCCGGGCTGTGGAGCCGCAAACACTGCGCCTGGACTGACCTTGCCCGCGCCACAGCTGATGTTGTTGCGCAGCATTCGTCATTTGTTGACGCCGCTGCCCCACCACCCGGCGGTGGGAGCGGCACGCAGTGGGCCGGACGACCGGGTGCGGGCGGCCAAAACTCCAGACGCGCTCTGAGCTCAAGACGCTCAACAGGACTCGAACCACTCGAACCGAATGTTCGGAGTGTATTCTGTTGATGTAGTCATAAGTTCAGTTCGAGTCCCATATAGCGACGCTGGAGCTCACAGCGCGTCCGGGATTGTGACCGCCTCCACCGGTCTTCTGACCCACTGTGCGGCAGTGGCAGTAGATAAGTGGTCCTCGACAGGCAGACAAGACGGGCAGCGGCGTGCTCGCAGCAACTGTTGGTACGACAGTGGCCTAGCTGGGAGCTAGACGCTAGACTGCAGTGCGTGTCACAATAGTGTGATCGTCCTTCACACTCTCATCTCAAACCATTACAAACTATTTTGAGCTTTACAAAGAAAACCAGCTTGTTGCTGAGCTAGATCTAAATCTATTTAAAAATAAAAATCTAAACAGCTCACCCAAATTTGGGCGAGGAACGGTTCTCACCCAAATTTGGGCGATAAAGTGTTCCTCGCCCAAAATTGGCTATTGACCAAGACTGTGTCATTCTCAGTGAGGCCGGTCGTTAACACCTCCCTCGGGCCCCGGCGCGGGGCGCCGTGAATGGCGGTGACGCGTGCCACGAGACGCCGCAGTGGGCCACAAGACCGGTGGCGGTGGAGGCGGTCTAAGTCCCGGATGCGTATTCAGGTCGCAGCGCGTCGCAGCGTCGCTAAATGGAATCGAACCGAGCGTGTGACCCCACCAATTCATTCCTCGTTCGGGGAGCAATCAATTGGTGGGGTCGCACTTTTGGTTTGTGTCCCATTTAGTGACACGTCCGGACCTTACATTGGGGGAGGCCATCGCCAAGCCAATGCCTCTGCTGGCTCCGTGCGTCGCACTAGCGGCGGGGCTCGTCAGCCTGCCCGGCTGATTGTAGCGGCATTAACGCCCGGTGGGTAGGCCACCCATTCTACACGAAGCTAGACACGCCTCATGCTCCTCAACGTCCCATGCTACACTGAGAAATGAAACGTGGTCTACACCGCGTCAACTGTTGCAGTCAAATGAGAGCCATTTTGTCCACGTCAAGGATGTGGTCATTGAACACATCACAAACGCGGTGTAGCATGTCAAGCTCCTATCCTTTTACACGGCGCAAACGTGGTAGGTCTGCACCACGCACACTTGTGGCGCGGAGATGACTTTCCTCGTGATGATGCTCAGAGGGACAACACCGATAGTGACAGTTCCTTGACAGTCTTAAGTGGTCCCTCGGTACTTTTTCGCCAGTTTCTCGAGTGGAGTTGAGTGCGAAGTTCAGTCTGCGTGACTGAATGTGTTCATGTGTGGCTAGACTGCCCCTGAACGGCTCGGCCAATCCGGTTTCGATATCCCGTCATTCCGAGCCGTCAGGGCACACATGACCTTGGCTCACCACCACCCTAAACTCATATTTCTATCACGATCAATTCAGTCAAACCCGAGGGGTCCCTCACTCTGAATTTGCCTGTACACAGATTGTTTGATTGTGTCGTATTGCTTGGGATTCTCTAAGATTTTGTCGCACTTTTGCCCTACTTACAGGCGTTTTCGGCTCAAGATAGAGGGATTGTCTCCTCCAAGCGGAACGGGGGACCCCCGGGGACCCCTTGGTCAAACCACACACCACCGTTAACAGAAAGCAAACTCAAACTCGAACCTGAATAAACCGAACAACGTCTAATCCACTAAGATCACGCTGTAAGGGAGGGGTGGGTCGATTTGTAACAGATTTAGGAATTTCTATACTGATTACCCGGCACTAGATTGGCAACGATATCAAGACTTTAGTAGTCTGGCCCTTTATCTTGACTTCACAGCACCATAGGACACTCTGGCGTCCAGAACACTATAAATACACAGGTCAAACTTCTCGCCGCTCCAGAGGCGACACAAAAAGTCTAGCCTAGTTTTGGTCAGACCTGAAAGTCTCGTCAAAATTCGGTCCGACAAAAATGTCTCGCCACAGAATGGCGAGCCTTTTTGTCGGACCACAATGTGGTCAGACCTTTGAACCCAGTCAATATGACCCATGCAGCCTGTGCCGCGGGCAGACATAAAAGTCTCACCATTCTGTGGCGAGACATTTTTGTCTGACCAAGTATTGGCAAGACATTCGGGTCTCACCAAAACTTGGCAAAGACTTTTCGTTTCGCCATATTTTGGCGCGAAGTCTTTCCCTTTCAATTGGGCCTAATTGGTCAACAAATAGACCATATGAGCACCCTGATTGGTCAACAAATAGACCAACTTTTCAAAGTACTCCGATTTGACTTCGCCGTATATCAATCGATTCGTCTTAAAAAGACGAACAGAAAGACTTTTGGGGACCATGACGTCAGACTCAAAGTGGCGATTCTGTGGGCCATAAAGTGCACAAAATTGCACCTTTATTTTTTAGCTCCGCTGTTTATGAAAAGCAAAATTAAAAAAAAATGAGGATAGTAGACCACCATAGGACCTTCTTTAAAAAAATTATCATGAAAAACTTCGGATGCATTTTTTGGGCATTCGCTAAAAACTATTTTTTTCGTCCATATCTCCTGAAATACGTGACTTGTGACGTGGCTTTCCGATTCTGTTTTTTCAGTATGACGAAAAGAAAGGAAATCCACCGGGTACGTCGACCTAAGCCTACAAACAAAACTCTGGTCACGTTTTGATTATTTTTTTTTTACAAAATGTGCGTTTTTAGCATTTTGGGCCGACCAAAAAAAATGATTTTTTTTTTAAGGCTCTTTGCTACTTAGGGAACACCTACACTAAGGTTTGTCAAAATCCGAGACATCGATTTCGGGACCTCAGGTGACTTGGGAAAGAATGACCCTGAACTGTCAGATCAGATCACTTGATAAAAACGTAGAGTCGCCTCCTGAAAAATCATACTCATAGAACTCAAGATTCAAACTGCCCTACACTCTAAAAAACAATTGCATTTCTACTATACCGCTGGATGGTAAAAGTACCAACTCAGGTTTGGGAAACAGAAATCCTATACATCACTCGGAAAATTCCTATGCGTTTCGTTCTTTTGCCAACGCTGTGTCGTAAAAATCCGAACCGAATATGGGAATTTGGTTTACCATGCTCGAGTTCGGTTTTTTCCCACACTTTATAGTAGGAATCCCATTACTTAATTTGCATTATAGTCCTTTTCCTAGAACGCATAAGAGTAAACCCAAAACAAATCTTAAATACTTTTTCTGGATAGGTGACGAATACGGATATTTAATATTGATCAAAGGCTAACGGCATAATGACTAAAACTCTGAGAAACTGCCCGGAGAAAAGTAAACGAAAACTCATGTGACGTCAAACCGATGTAAAAATGAAACTATATATGACCTATAGGTCATAAAATTTAAGTTACTCTACAAACTCAAGTGTGTACATAGCATGCTTCAGGTTGAAGCATGCCTGCAAGTACACTCCATTTGGAGCCAACCTGGCATGTACACTCCACGCTGGAGCGTGCTTGCGAGGTACACGCCACGTTAGAGCATGCTTGCCAAGTACACGTCAGGTGAAGCATGCCTGTAAGTACACTGTTCCTGAAGTCCCGTACCTTTCGCATGTAAACCACCTAGCGTGTACTTGAGAACGATGGGTCCTAATGAAACAGTGCGATCTCCAAACGACGCGCAAAGAAAGTTCGATCTCCAATGCCCGGCTTAAGAAAGTTCGATCTCCACGGGACTGCCCAGATTTGAGGTTATGTTGCTCTGATAAAACGGTTTTTTAAAGCATGAAGTCAAAACATGGTTATGAAACAGCTTGCTTGGTCAAAATCATTGGCCCATTCCTAGCAAATACAGCTAACAACTGGATACTGAGCAAAATATATTTTGTTTACATAGGCTTTCAAAAATATATTCGCTTTCCCCGTATTTAAGCACATCGAACTTTTTCAAACCGGACTTTGGAGATCGAACTTTCTTTGCGCGTCGTTTGGAGATCGCACTTTTTCAATAGGACCCATCGAGAAGCATGCTCCAACGTGGCGTGTACTTAGGAAGCATGCTCCAGCGTGGAGTGTACATGCCAGGTTGGCTCCAGGTGGAGTGTACTTGCAGGCATGCTTCAACCTGAAGCCTGCTATGTACACACTTAAATTTGTAGAGTGGTAGTAGCACGACATAAAAGTGAACTTGAAGTCATGAAATTCTCAAAGAATATGTATTGAACCCTTGTGAATCTAGATCCGTAAAGAAAAGGGTCAGTCACCGTCGAAAATATTGAGCAATAGGATATTGAAGTTAGCATTAGCTTTATGAGGTTGAGGTAATGTTGCCCATCGGTTCGCCATGTATGTTTGATTATTTATAACTGAAATTGAAGTTCAATCATCAAATTTTTCGTTAAAAGAAGTATTAATACGCACTGTATCTGTTTTCTCAAAGAAAACTGGTCGTTTCCGTCTTAATTTCGGAGATAATGAAAATAATGTATCATTTAGCACACAGGACTGGAGTCAAGTGCACAACTAACATCACTTTTTAAATTCATTGCGCCCACAAAGGGAAAACTAGAGGCATTTCAATGCTTTTTTTAACAAAGTTTTAACAAAGACAAAGAAATTTTTTTCTCTCTTAAAATACCGTTTAAAAATTTCGACTCTCGCTTGACTTGTGTTGGAGCGACGTTATGACATCGTTGGGAAACACACGAAGTGACAAGGAAGGTCGTTGGGCCACGTCGCATGCCAGAGCTGCAAACTTCCTAAACTCTGCTCCGGTCGGATCGTACCAGGAACCCTTCACTACCACCACCGCTGCGCCAGCTCGCCTACCGACATATAAGAAGACCGCCATCTCTGACTGTTGACTGTTCAAGGTCGTCTTGCTTCTCTGAACACTATAAATCCAAAGGTCAGACTTCTCGCCACTCCAGAGGTAAGACAAAACGTCTTGCCCAGTTTTGGTCAGACAAAAATGTCTCGCCACTAAATAGCGAGACTTCTGTGTCTGAACACAATATGGGTAGACTTTTGAACCCAGTCAATACGGTCCATGCAGCCTGTACCGCGGTCAGACAAAAAAGTCTCACCATTTTGTGGCGAGACATTTTTGTCTGACCAGGTCTTGGCGAGACTATCAGGTCTGACCAAAACTTGGAAAGACCTTTTGTCTCGCCATATTCTGGCGCTAAGTCTTTCCAAGAAATTTTTAGTGAATATGACCAGCTTAGCCCAAAGTGCAAATTGCTGTCACAGGCACCAATCAATTAGATCCCGTAATATTTGTGTGGAAAGAAAGTGAAGATGAGTTTGACCAATGTAATGTCTCTTCCCTTGCTTCTGGTCAACCTTTCTTGTAACCAGTTATAACGGGTATAGCAGGTTACAACGGTCAACGGTTATAACGGTTAACGGTTATAACCGGTTAACGATTATAACCGGTTATAACGGTGTGTAGTACTAACGAAAACCTCGTTACCGTGTTGCCGTCATGGAACAAAGAATCCGTATGCTGAACAATTAAAAAGAGGAAGATCATTTGGTTTTCGATCGCATCAGTGATACTTTGTTCAAGTTTAAAAGTTGTGCGTTTTGCCACGACGTGATCCTTCTCTTTTTCTTGTAAATAAGTTCTACTGAACGATGATTCGGTAAAACTATTTCAGAGGGATTTTCTGAACCACTGTCCTACGGCCTCGGGATGACTTCGCAGTCGACTTCCAAGCAGATACAGGGATTGCGACTGTCTCTACGGGTCCGAACTGACACTCGAAACTTGTAGCGCCCGTACGGTATAATTGGGAAGTTCGGGAACGTCCAGTTCACTGGCTCATTCTTCAGGAAATAGACACCCTGCCGTGGAAATAAAACAAGTAAAGAAAGGGCAAAATTCAGAATGCTGTTAAACGAAAAGACTCGTTCTTAATAATTATCCTAAGGAAAAGAGGTTGGTAAATGAGGAAAAATACTTCATTACAGTACTGTTTTTTTTTCTGCCCGCCAGCCACACTGGGAGAAAAAATGAAGGTTGCGACTGTTACTCTTAATGCCACTCTTCGCTGTACATCGAAAGAAGGTGTTTACCGTACCCAGGGATACAGCAGACACCGTACCTCAAGGAACGGAATCCACTGTACCCTAGGAACATGCATTCACCGTACCTCGGAAACTGTTCAGACATCGAATTCATCATAAATGTAGAATGAAGGCAAAATTTTAAATTTGCGATAGAAACAATTCGATTGCGGAAATAAATACATCCCCGCAAGACGAACAAAATATAATAAGCATGTTATGACCTCAAACTCGAAGTTCAGCAGCAATCGGCGTCAGAATTTTCTAAAAGTACGATTTTGGACCCTTTTAGAAACTTCTGACGCCGATTGCTGCCAAACTTCGAGTCTGAGGTTTGGGCATTACAGTCAGCCCCGCTCGGCTCAGTTCCAACTTTCTCGCCAGTATTGACAGTAGCAGCTTACAATGACTTGCAATGCGACAAAATGACCTTACTTGACTAAAATGTGATACTGTGATAATGAGATACTGAAATGTGATACTGGACTGAGACTGAGATGTATTTGTACTTGTACGTGAATGAAAACAATATACATTTGAATGCATACCCGCTGAGGCCCCAATTGGTAGGCAGCCCACCATACGCCAAGCAAAGCGCAAAACAACAAACACTGCCTGTGGCGGAAATGACCATATGCGCTGGATAGCGTGGCTTCATGACGGCCCCCGAGGCAGCCTGGCACAAACGGTCACTTTTCGGATTAGGCCAGGTAGACGCGGCGCAAAAGGTGTACACCCGCCTGGCCATACACCTACCGGCCTGCGGCGCCCCCAAGCAGGGAGCCTTCGGCAAGCTGTTTGAAGGTTCATTGAGGCAATGAGTAGTGTACCACGTGATGAATGGTCGAAGAACATTATACTAGGAAATTCTAGTCGAAGTAGCCTCTACGCAGTTCAAACTTTGGTCAGGGGTCGGAATTGATTTCATTTTCGTCATCAGCAACATCCAAAACATACGAAACTCTTTAAAAATGTTTTTAAAATGAAAGGTCACTCAAAAGTTGCTCTTTTTTTGCTGTTTTTTAGAGTGTTTTTTCGTTGGTACGATTGAATAATTTGAGATAGAAAGCTGAATTTTTGAGTGTAGCGAGCCAAGGACATACCTAACAACCTTGCAAAATCTCACCTAGATCGGCCGAGCCTTATAGAAGGAGTAGTGCGGACCGACAGACAGACAGGAAAAGTTTTTCAACCCTACTGAAGTACCTGGCTTCGCTAATCGCTCAGCCAACAAGATATATAATATAATGTTTGTGTACGAAATGATCTCCCAATTTCAATTAATCTCTTATAAAGAATATTTTAAAATTTATCGCCCCTAAATGTTTTGTAAATTAACAAAAATTTCTAACAGTGCAGTGGTTGTTGCAGTTCAAATGAAAGTGACATCACACACTGAATTCCTGACGGATTCGGGGTTTGTAGGTTGCGGATCGTTTTGTGCATCTATGATACGCAACAACCTTGCAAAATCTCGCCTAGATCGGCCGAGCCTTATAGAAGGAGTAGTGCGGACCGACAGACAGACAGGAAAAGTTTTTCAACCCCACTGAAGTACCTGGCTTCGCTAATCGCTCAGCCAACAAGATATATAAAATAATGTTTGTGTACGAAATGATCTCCCAATTTCAATAAATCTCTTATAAAGAATATTTTAAAATTTATCGCCCCTAAATGTTTTGTAAATTAACAAAAATTTCTAACAGTGCAGTGGTTGTTGCAGTTCAAATGAAAGTGACATCACACACTGAATTCCTGACGGATTCGGGGTTTGTAGGTTGCGGATCGTTTTGTGCATCTATGATACGCATGATTTTGTCCGAACTACAAAAGTTATAGTGTTCGCAAGTTACAAAGAATTGTTCTGCAAGTTGCGGACACCAACATCTTTGTATTTGCCTTCCGTATTACGGCTGCGCAATTCTATCCGTAACCTACAAACCCTGTATCCATAAGGACTTTAAGGTGCACCTGACTGCACTTAAGGCACTTACCGCCGGGATTCGACAGGGCTTATCCTTGTCCGTTGATGCTCCGGTTACCTTTGATATCAAGCGGAAAAAGTCTGGGATGTGGACACGAACCGCTGAGCAGGCCACATTGGGAAAATTGTAAACGAAGGCGTTTTCTTTCCATTGGTTATTTGATCGGACGGCCATGGTAACTTGTGTCTGAAACGATGAGATCAGATCGTCAGACACGTCGAACGTGACACAGGCACTCTGTTGAGTGGACAAAATGCGACAGGGATATGGAAGGTTTTGCTGAATTTTTCATTTAATGAATTTCGTCGTATTTTACCCAAAAGCTGTCCGTTATGTCGGTTTTCAATGTTGCATTTCCTGAGAGTGTCTGCAGTTCAAATGGTCTGGCCGGATTGAAGTGGCTGGCACGAAAGTAAAGCTCCGCTGTCTTGTCTGATGGACATGGGATGAATGTGTGACCAAATGCGATAAACGGGCCCTAAAATACAAGGAAAAAAACCTTTTCACGCTTCTAGAACTGTGAAGTCTTAAAATATGCCAATTCTTGCTATGGACTATTGTTTTCGTCGACTTAAAACTGGAAACAAGCTCCAAGCCGGATAAAGAGGGGACCACAAGTGGGTAGTTGGGTCAAAATCTGAGAACCTTGGTCACAGTCGTCAGGTAGTATCAAAAGGATGATACGGTACGGTAAGCGCAAAGCTGATACGTACTGCAAACGTGTTGATTCTTTTGCTTCGAACATGGTTATTTGGTAGAAGCAACACGAGTATCAACGTCCACACAAGCAGCGACGGCCCGACGCGCCTTTCATGCACCTAGCACGGGAAAAAAAAAGGGTAAGCCTGAACTAAACTTAAAGGAAAAATGGTCATGGGGCATTCCATCCCAGTTCGGACACTTCCGTAGGTCACTATTCCGGATCTTCATTAAAAAAAAATTATGGGTAGATATTGTTAAAGCACTTCGTACAAAATCTCACCAATCGGCCCAGTAGTTCCTAAATTTTTCGCCCCCAAAGTTTTGCCTGAAAATTGTTTGGGTGGTTTGAGCAAAATTGCACTTTTGCACGTTTTAGTCCATAACTCCGTCAATTTTATTTAGAGCTACAACGATTCCCAGAATGGTTTCTAAAAGAAAATACTGCTACACACTCGATGATTATGTAGAATTTTGTACGTGTCACTTGCACGATTTTGTGCATGCGGGGAATTTGCATAATATTACGCGTACAAATGCATAAATTTATGCAAATTTGTGCACAATTTTATTCAAAACGTTACGCAGGTTTAAAATCATTCAAAATTCTACTTAAAAATTGAGAGTGTACACTGGTCATCAAAATTAGCGCCCCACTTCTGTTTTACACGATAACTTTCTCCTCACTTGACCAAAGTGGTTCAAATTTGGCACAGAGACACCTCGGGTGTCCTTACGATTCTTCGAATGGCAAACCTGAAAACTACCCCAAAGGGGGTAAATCACCCCCTCGTGAAAAAGGTGTCAAAATAAGGTTTAAAAAGGTCAAAAGGGGGCTTTAAAAAATCAATTTGGACTAAATTTATGCAGGGACAGTTTCACTGACCGTATGAGAAGCGATTTGCCGAGTTTCAACCCCCCTGTTTTCCTACCCACCCCTTTCACCCCAACAAGGGGTAACTTCTGATCGGGTAGTCAGAGCGACGGGACTGACGCCAGTTTGTCGGGCGGTGGATGGAACATGGTGGGAGCCTACCACAATGCCAGTGTTGTCCCGTTTTCACACTTAAAGGTGGAGAAAACTGTGTTTTTGGACCATGATTTAACGCTGAGTTCAACAGCACTTCCCGAACTGTTCGGTCGGTAAAGTTTTTGTTTCAACGCGAATTAAAGAGGCTCAACTCCATGTCATTGGGTAGCCAGAAGCGCAAAGTCCAGCACTGACTCTTTCAACCTTAAAACCTGCGTCAAAAGTACCCCTACACACAATATTGAAAATGACACATGTTTAAAATCACCGTCTTTCGTCACAAAGTGGTACCACCTACCCGGAAACGATCCAGTACGGCTCATTAGACCTCTCTGTACCTTTAAAAACAGCATTTTTGGGTGGATAGAGGGCGTTCTTCATTTTTGAAATTGCCTCCAACTCTTACAGGGGTACTTTTGACGCAGGTTTTTTCTTAGAGTTTAACCTGAAAATTTGCATATGTGTCGTACTTCTGATGATGAACCATGTCAGGCTACTTTACCCAGTGGGCAAGATACTCGTTCCTTGGACATGAGCAACATCAATAGATAAAATAACGAGTGAAAATTAAGGACACTCACGTGTCGCTCCAAAGACAAAGACTAAGCACGAAGCTTTCTGGCCCCTTATCATTTAAGTCTTTATGAAAATAATTTCTCCTGTTCTATCTGGTGCCTTACCTTGTTACTGAGCAGTTGAGACATTGCAGGATCACCACATTGTCCAGCACGGCTCAGATCGCTCCGTGACGGCAGTTTTATCGTCGCGCTTAAAGGTTATGCAATGCAAAGCGGGATTCAGTCACCGATTTCCACAAAACTTTGGATATTGTGATGTGAAGGTCATCATGGAAGATTTTACATTCGCTGAAACGTGATACGGCCGTTAAATGAGGATGTCACATTCGCTTGAACGTGCATTAACAGTCAAGCCAATGTGAAACTATTCCAACAGAGAGGCAACATTTGCATTTTAACGAATGTGACGTCACGTTTATGAATATCAGAGAAATAATTAGGTCCGAAAATTGGCGTAAAACTACAACTTGCAAAATGTTTTTTTTTTTTTTTTTTTTGATTGACTGAATATAGAAGTTGCATGTTTATTTACGAGAGAAATTGTAACCTTTCGGTGCAACAGAGCGATTGGGCAACAGTTCGAGCTGAGGCGCAAGCGTGCACACTGTGCAGTCATTTACTTGGAATTACACTCTCAAGTCCTCACGCCTTACACACACCATGGTCCCGCAATACAAAGAGTTTAGTGCAAACGTACTAACGGACGCATACACGACATGAGCCCCGTCCCGTTTGAGCCCCGATGGTCTGAGCCCCATTTGAGCTCCTACTTCAGCCCCGACCCAAGCCTTAAAATGCAAAGCCCGGATTGAGCACCGACCTAAGCCCCATTTGAGCCCAATCTGAGCCCCGTTCGAGCCCCACGGCCGAAAATAATGCAATTTTTAGTATTTTTGAAGACTTTTTGCATGAATTATGGCCACGGGGATCAAGTGGGGCTCTAATTGGGCTCAAATGGGGCTTAGGTCGGGGCTCAATCCGGGCTCTGCATTTTAGGGCTTGGGTCCGGGCTCAAGTCGGGGCTCTGACCGGAGGGGCTTAAACGGAACGGGGTTCATGTCGTGTATGCCAGTACGGATAGGTTGTAACGAACGACTTTTATTACAAGCTATGTCAGTCCGTAATAACTTTGTAACGTTTCCAAAACAATGTCTGTAGAACGGATACGTGTATGCGTGAGAAGTTTAGGGAGCAGGGTCAGTCGTGACATTGAACAGACCAGACATGTTTGAGAGATGATCGGAGCTCCGACTAGTCGAGCGGCGCTGCTGCAGGAACAGAAAAAAAAGGGGGGATCTCAACCAAAGTTGGGCTGTGAAGCGGAAAAGTAAGATATGTCAAATCCGCTCGCGTTACAGGAAATGCAAAAAACATGATGCAAGCTTTAGTTTTGAAATGTTTCGACTGCGATTCATTCACGGGTATGTACCAATAATAGGTCATTTGGCAAAAAAATGTGTACAATTAGTGTTTCTGTAACTTCAGTGACTTATCCCAAGATACGGAGTGGTAAAATGAGATAACTTAACTTATCCACATGCGCAACCCAACGCAAAATGAGATATTTAAGTATGATCTAGAGGGGTGTATCATGTTAGTACTTTTAGAAAAACTTAGACCAATAGTTTGAACAACCCTGAACTTCCATTCGTGCCTGAATATTGAAGGTCGAGGGTAGTGATAGTCAGCGTAGGTTGTCATTTGATTTCAACCGAAGAGCTCTTGTAAACCAGTCCACTCAAAGTAACGAAAATTTTCCTTCAGATGCCATTTAAGTCCTCTTTAAGGCTAAACCAAGACTTTTGGGTTGTCTCAAACAGTTTGGCCGTCAGAAATTGAAAGGTGATCAAAATCGTGAACTCCGTACGCCAGAGGGTGGACGTAGTTCACGCTTTGGGTCACTTTTAGATTTATGACGGCCAAACCGTAAGTCCGACCCAAAAGTCACGATCGTGGGTCAAAGACGACCACATGAAAGTGATAAATAAAATTCGCTACCCTGAGAGGTATAATTTACAAGCAATATGGCATTTGTGCTCCCCGGCGTAATGCTTGTTCACTCCAAAGAAACATTAGTCCAGAATCTTGTAACACGGTTACGCAGCATATTCAATAATGTATGTTACAGAATTTTGTACCATGATGCATACATTTTTTTTCTTTGTAACTTAGTTACAGAATGAGGTATTTTGCGATAGTGAAGAAGAGAAGGAAGAAGATGGGGCGGCGGGGGTAGAATATAACAAACCCTCCTTTGTTTAGGAAGTTCGTCTGCTGGCGGGGCAGAGCGGGTGGGGGGCACCATGGATTCTACCCCCACCGCCGCATCTTCTTCCTTCTCTTCTTCACGATCGCTAAATACCTCATTCCGTAACGGTTACAAAATTTCTGAGCAGTTGTTGTTCTTGCCAAACCAAGGTTCAAAGTCAAATTTTAGGTCGAACCTAGTCTCCTTGGTTGTGGTGCAAGGTCCTTTCCACATTCTAGGAGATACAGCTCCATTAGAAACTCTGATGTGTCGTAAATCGAACCTCAGTTTCTGGCTCATCGACCCGCCACGCTACGTACTGCGCTACGCGGACGATGCGGAGGGAGCGGTGCAGCTAGCCGGTGACGTATGGCGTGCACGGTAACGAACGGAGGCCGTGCCTGAAGAGCAAACACGAGACTGAACCTTTGATTTAGAGTCGGGGAAAGTCTAGGTAGATAAAAATTCACAAATAAATTTGTCTATAGGCACTGCTGTTCAATTTTTCGCCGTTAAAACATTTTTGTTTGATCTGCTGATACAAAATTTAGTAACCAGTTACAATTTTCTGTGACAGTTATGATACAATCATAATTTAGTAACCTTCGTGAACTGATTTCTGTAACGGGCTCCTAATGATACATTACTCCGAATAGCGGCTCCACCTACCGGTGTGGAGCGGTAAGCCTCAGAGTTGACTGTTTTTTGACGTGTAGCTGACGCCAAAAGAAAGTAAAACAAACGGTGAAGGTATGTCAAAAATAAACGTCAAAGTAGCGTGAAAAAATACGGCAAACGCATTTAACGTAGAATTGCCGAAGATTTGACTTTATATTGCCAGAATAGTGTCGCCGTTCAAGGGGAAAAATGTCAAATTTAAGCCGTGCTCGAGGGCGGAGGAAGGCGGCGTTGTCACAGTGCCAGCCTGCCTCCTCTTTGACGTATTTTGACGTCATCCCCCCAGCAAGGCGGCCCGTTCAAATCCTGGTACTTTAAGTCTTGCCATTCGAACCAGTTATATTGATTGAGGCCAAGACAAGTAAGCATAAAAGAAGGTTAAGTAGCAAAATTTATTGAAAAGGTAACATCAAGTACAAAATTTTATTTGGTAACCAGGATTGTCAGGAATGAAGAAAAGTACACAAAGATTTGAGAAGAAAAGAAATACACTTTTGTTGTTAGAAAAAGTCAAACAATAAAGTACTATGACAAAATATATAAAGAAAACTTAACAAAAATAAATTTTAAACTTAATTTGGTATTTACTAAATTGTAATTTATAGTATAATTGTAATTTAGTATCGGGTCATGGGTACTTCTTCCTCATAAGTCACTACACCTGGATCAGACATATCATAGCCAAAAACTGGAGGCCTACTAAATGAAATGTCTTCATAGTGTCTATAATGATGATGGTCTGACGATGATCCTAGGGTGGGGGAATGTGAAACAGGTGTGGATGAAGAGGTGACCCTTGGAGCATGGGGTTTGGGTAAGAGGGCTGAGGCAGAAGATAAGCTTGTTGAAGTAAAGGAGAGGTTGGTTTGGGGAGAAGAGTTTGAGGAAGGGAGGGAAGGGGGTGTGGAAAAAAGACCAGATGTGACAGGTAAGAAGGGGAGTGCAGGCTGGGGCGGTGACGATGGATGCGAAGAGGGTGGAGGAGAAGAGGAAGGAGGAGAGCGATTCTCACGTTTCGGGGTAGTTTCGTTTCTTTTGGCCCCTGTGCCCAAACGAGGGCAGATATCGACTTGGGGTTTGTTGTTGGGATTAGATAGGGTCATTACTAACTAAACCCAAATGTTTCGAATAGTTCGCTTGCGTTGGATTGGTTTCCCTAGCTTTCAGAATACCCAAAATGTAACTTCCGTGATTGTCCCAAAATAACATACCCGAATTTTCCGTCCCCAATGTAGTGGAATGGTAGGAAAATTCTGCCAACTGTCGATAGTCATTCAAAACCTGACATGTCTCGAGCTGATTTCAACGGAAGAATAACACACACGACAGTTTTCAAAGGTTCTTTTGCTGCAGCGAAAAATGTCCACCGTGTGTTCAATTTCATTGCACACATTACGAAAAAGCTGCTCTGGACTTCTCCCCATGCCAAATTTTAAACTTTTCTTGACGTCAGCCATCATGATGGGGTGCCTGAGAAAGAATTGCGTGGGACGTCGAAGTGGAAGATGCTCTGCACGGTCGCGAGTCGCGAGGCGGGCTGCAGCTGCAAAAAATGGCGTGCATCAACAATAACATGTAACTTCCGTGGCACCCATTACCCAATGTTGCAGCGGCACTAGGTAAAAAAAATTCGCTAAAATGTCGGCGTTGGAGTATCATTTGACCATGAAACGACAAATAAGCCACAGCGAGCCCGAGTCAGCCGTTAAGGTCGAATTTCACACTTTGTAACTTCCGTGATAACGTAACTTCCGTGATAAAAACACCAGTATAAACGCATGTAAATACCTGAGGCCTTACTCTTTTACGAAGGTAGCACAAGGTCTTGACTATGAATACCATTGCCATAACTCTAGTATCATTCAGGACTCCAGTAATTACGAAAATTAAATTCGATGATTCTTACTGTCGGCAAATCAGGAACGTCAAAACTACCCCGAAACGTGAGAATCGCTCAGGAGAAGAGGGGGATGGTGATGGGGAGCCCAGTACGTAACGCCTCCCTTTTGTCGCCTTTGTGTTGTCGAGAAGAGCAGTCAATATTTCTTCTGGATCATAAGACATTCAATCAAGTTTACCACCAGCCCGTTGGTAAATTGATGCAACAGCCACTAAAAAAAATAATAATAAAATTAGCCCTTAAAATCCTTGTACGGAAAAAGTTATGATAAGTTTTATGACATGAAAAGAACTTACAAACAATAGCTTCATTGATCCGTTTGTCAATCGCATCACATCCTCTTTTGCCATTGACAGACGCACCATCCAGCCTTAAAATATTTTCTGGCGCAGCTAGTTTGAGAATGCGTCGATGCAAATCTGAAGTCTGCCACTTGCATCTCAGTTTGAGCATGGTAAATTTGCCCAAATTTACATAGAAACCAGTATTTTTGTACACCTCAACCTGTATAAAGCAGCATTGTGAGACTTAATTTTTTTGAAACAACGACCAAAGATAAATACTCTATTTACCTTCAGAGGTGAGGGAGTGACACTAATTCAAAAGGTGAGACATCGGACCAATTTTTGGCAATACAAAAAGTATGACCGATAAAAAGTTCATACACAAATGTATGACCGAAGAAAGGTCAGACATTAGCGAGACTAGCCCTCCTTGGGGATACATCAACCTTCATCAGTGATACAAAAAAGTATCACCCTTTTTTCGGTCATACAATTGTGCATGACCTTCAAAACGGTCATACATTTGTGTATGACCTTTACAACGGTCATACATTGGTGTATGACCTTTTCTTCGGTCATACATTTGTGTATGACCCTTTTTCCGGTCTAACATTTTAGTATTACCCCTTTAAGGGTCAGAAATCGGACCTTTCTATTTTCAGTGGAAGCATGGCAGATCTGCCAAAATCTCTTAGTGCACTCAATACTTCAGGGCTCCTCTTTTTAGGAAAAGATGAGGGCGCTTCCGCTTCTCTTTCACAACTGGCTGCAGATGCCGCTCACAAACTAAATCTAGATAGAATGAAAACAGGCTATGAAAATTGTGACAGCAAAGTCGTAGAGATTCTTTAAAGGAATAGATGTAAAATACGAAGACAAAAGCTCTAGTAAATTGAAGTTTTCGAACCTGCACCATCAGTAACCACCTCAGATGACAGCTGCTGGAGGTGCAACTTTTGGGCGTTTACTTGTTCCATTCTTTTTATCTCAAGTTCTTGCTTTCGGTTGCCCACTCCCTTTTCAGCCGTGAGCTGGCCGTCAGCATTTACATTGAGGGCAATCATATCCTTCTTCAGACCTGGAAGGCAAAGAACAACGGGATTAAAAAAATATTGTGTGCTGGAACAAAAAGTGAAATGATAGATAAAAATTAACGATAACTGCAATGAGGCACAGGACTTTTGATACATACCAAAAGCTAACACTGTCCCAGTGACATCTCTTATTTTGTCGCTACTTTCCTCCCACTGAAATGTGCATTCAGCCCCAATGGCCAAATCAAGTTGGTCCCCTACAACTGAATCGTTCCTCACTGTGTCTGCAGCAGGAGGGTCCTTGGGGAAAATACAGAGAAAAAATCTCCCTTTTCTTGACATCTTTAACCTGAGTCCTGCTCGTCCTTTTGGCCAATACCCTGTCACTTTCAAAGTTCCAAAAGCAAACAACTCACAACAAACAAACAGCTGATCCATCATGGCAGCTCATACGGTAAAAAAAAAAATTTCGCTTGTAAAGACGACAATCCTTTTATGGAAAAGCAACATGTTTGTGTATAAAATAATTATGAATAATTTTTACAAAAATAAACCCCTAACGGTTTATCTTGAATTACGCGATTGCCGACTCACTTTTGCGCGCCATATGTTGGCAACAAAGCAGCGCCTTGTGAAAAAGCATCGCTGCTGTCGCTGCCTTATTGTTGTTGGAGTTGTGTGTATGTGTGTGTTTGCTTGTCCACTCTGCCGGCTAGCGGCAAACCAAATAAGATTTCGCGAAAGAAATCAGGGAGTGGTAATATCGGACAGCCATGGATAGGGATGTGCACTTTATGCTTTTTCGGACCCCCTATTTATGCTCCAAAAATAGACCCATTTACGCTATGATTATGCAAAAAAAATGAAAGATTATGCTGCGTTTATGCCCCATTTTAGTGATAATGGTGCTTTTTTATGCTTTTTTTTAAATTTTGTCGGGGGACGTAATAAAACAGCAGGGGAGCAGAGAAACACAGTACGACCACCAAGGGGAAATAACTTTGAATTTCAGTGTACAAATTTTTGAATTCCACATGAATTTCGGATAAATTTCAATGAATTGCAGCCAAATTTCTATGAATTTTGAAATGAATTTCACTGGGTTTTGAAGAATTTCTTTGAATTTCGACTAATTTTCATGAATTTGGAAGGAATTGGACTAAAATTTAAGATTGACCATGAATTTCGATGGACAAATTTTTTTGAGTTTTGTCCCCTTGACGACCACACTGTGATTTAACGAATGTGACGTCATATTCGTTATAATGTGAATTTTGACACGTATGTTTGAATACGATGACACATTCGTTTGAACGTGAAACGGCCGTCAAATTAGGGTGTCACATTCGTTTGAACGTGGGACGTGGGTCAACATTCAAACGAATGTGACGTCATATTCAAACAAACGTGACAAAATTCACATTTGAACGAATATGACGTCACATTCGTTGAATAACAGTGCAAGAAAAAAAGACTAGAAAATTTTTATTTTGAATTTAAAACAAATTACTTGCCATAAGCAAATAGTCAGGTGGAATTAGACTTGAAAGTCAATATTAAGAAAACAATGTTTAAACGTAGTCAAAACTTACAAATGAATGCAGTAAATACAAAATAAAACAACACTTATTTACACACAAATCTGACACTGCAAAGGCGTGAAACGGCATCTTTTTAAAACGCATAAACGTGAAACATCGATAAATGCCAAAAAAGTGGCGTATTTGGATCGATTTGTAGAGTGGACCGCCATTTTTCATGCGATTTATGCTCGGATTATGCAAAAATGCATTATGCTGCGATTTTTTAAAATCATGCGATATTATGCTCTTTGAATTTGGAACCTACAGAGTACCAGTACCCCAAAAAGTAGTTTCTCCCCGATTTAAGACAGTTAAGAAATTATGCGATTGTGCGAAAGCATTAAGTGCACATCCTTAGCCATGGAACAAGAAGAAGATGCCGACAATTTGCCTCTTACTGTTCGCGACTGTTATAATGTGTCGCAGCTACTGAAAGATGAAAGTGAAACCGGTGCAACGGAAGATGTTGACTTGACAAGGTACACATAACCTTTTGAAACCATGAGAAAGAGCGCTCTTCCGCATATTAGAATTCTTTTTTCTTCACATCTGCACAATATCTACTGTTGACTAATGCAACTGTTTTATTTGTCACGATTCACACCCTGCAGTGACACCGTAACGGAGGACGAGTTGTGTCTTGATGACAGTTTGGAGTTGGACCCAGTCAGTACCCCAAGAAACACAATGCTACAGCGATCATGTATATTTCTTGCTGGATAATGGGGTAGAATCACTCTATTCAAAAACGGTAATTTATACGTTGATTGTTTTTTACTAGTGATATATAGACCCTGTGAGCGACGCCTAACTCAAGCCTTACACAGCCATACAGCTGCCGGACCCTCCCGTTTGGATGTCGCAGGAATTAAAGAGTGTCCGTCAATGGATGTGGATCAGCCGCTTTCACCTGACAATCAGTTGATTCAGTCAGAGGAAACCCCCCCGTCTAAATTCAGCTTGGGAGCCGTCTAAAAGGTTCAAGAAATCACCCATCAGTGCAAAAGAAAATCCACAAGGAGGTAGGAAGATGTCTGGAATTGATACCCATACTACATGTGTTTTGAAATTAAAATACTGATTTTTATTTTATTTTTGATAGATGCTGTTACTGACTTACTGGCCTTGGACTCCTTTCAGTCAGGGGAGCCCTCTGAAAGCCTGCTCGCACCTGAGGTGCCAGAGGCCCCATCCGGTGACCGATTTTGGTGGTGATTTTGGAGAAAATCAGTTTGGTGCAGGTTAGCTGTTATCAAGGTTTCATGGCTAGCTACCACATTTTTTAAATTGAAATAAACGAAAATTCTACGTGCTCTTGCAGAATATTTCTTGAACTACTGCAGTGATGAGGACAATGGCAATCTTGATGCTTTCAATGCTACACCAGAAGGACTCTCACGTGATGAAGGTGATGATGATCTGTCAAATGAAG
Organism: Stenchaetothrips biformis; assembly: GCA_030522485.1. Classification (NCBI taxonomy): domain Eukaryota; kingdom Metazoa; phylum Arthropoda; class Insecta; order Thysanoptera; family Thripidae; genus Stenchaetothrips; species Stenchaetothrips biformis. The sequence goes on along the minus strand of CM060095.1, from coordinate 2,891,623 downwards.
AGACAAACCAGTCAACAACAAGAAAAGAAACTGTACCTGATCACCCAATCTACAAGAAACAGAAATGTCATTTTTGGGTACTTCTTTTACCATCACCTTAATGTGGAACACAGATGGAATGCAGGTTTTTACTTCCACTACTTAATCTTTGTGGCCTTCTTACTTAGTGATAAACGAGTTGCCTCCAAACAAGCGTTTCGTAAGTGAAAATCTACTGATTGGCGGTATTTGGGGAAGTGTTGCGAAGCCTCACCCAAATGTGTTTCTCCTCCCAATTTACCTAGAACTGAAGACTTTAGAAAAGGATATTAATGTTAAGTTTTATGGTAAAAATGACAGTACTAAGGTTGTAGTCAAAGTCATATGTGGGACGTGTGATGCCCCCGCTAAGCGACTTTTTTAAACATGAAATCACATGCTGGTTTTTACTTTTGTCCTGTTTGTCTTACTAGAGGTCAAAAGCCTGATACAAAAACGCCCACAGTGTTTCCATATGAAGAGAATGAGCTTTTTAGAAGTATAGCTTATTATAAAGATCATGTAAAGTGGGCTGTAGAGAAAAGAGTGATTATGCATAAAGGTGCTCCAAATGAAGAAAAGTGGTGTGGCATCAAAGGTCCTCCTGTGTTGTCAAACATAGTTCCAAATGTTTTTACTTCAACAGCAATAGATGCAATGCATGCTGTGGACTTAGGTGTGACGAGACAACTGCTTAATTTGTGGATTGAGAAGGACAAACCATATTCAATCACCAAAAAGCTCAATGAAGTTAACAAAAGATTGCATCAGTTAACTCCACCCCAATACCTGCAGAGGACTCCGCAAACCATTGACAAACTTATTCATTGGAAGTCAACAGAACTTCGTTCTTTTCTTCTGAATTTATCGTTGATTGTGTTGAAGGATATTTTGATGCCAGAGTATTATGCACATTTGTCACTGTTTGTGAAAGGCATAGCACTGTTAAATAAGTCTAGTATTAGAGAAGAGGACAGGTTGCTATCAAAGTTAAGCTTACTTCTGAATCAATTTGTTTCAAACTTTTCAAATTTGTATGGCTTAGAAAATATGAGTTATAATTTGCATATGTGTTTACATCTTGAAAGATGCGTGAGATTTCTAGGACCATTATGGGCAGTGAACTGTTATAAATTTGAAGACATCAATGGTAGAATTTCTAATTTCATTCATGGTACTTGCCATGCTTGTCTGCAAATTCATTCCAACTTGTCTATTGTTACCAAGCTGCCTTTAATGGTGGAAAATCTAAGAGAGGGTCCAGCCAAAAAGGATTGTCATAGTGTCATGAAAAAAAGGTACAGAATTAAAATAGAAGAGAAAATTAGTATAGGATTGTATTGTGTTGGTCCTTTAAGAAGTGTAAATTATGCCTATATAATAACTGTTCTTCAATCCGTGGTTACTCAGGAAGCTAATGTCCAATTATATTCTCGCCTTTTGAAGGATAAAATGCTCTATGTGTCATATTCTTATACTAGAGGGAAGAGAGTATCATCATATGTAAAGTACCGTAAGGATAACAAAGTATTATATGGCAATGTTAACTGCTTTGCTCGTATCACTTGTTTGTATTCTGTACCCTGTACTTGCAAACCTGAACATGTTGCAATTGTCAAACCAAAGCATGTCAGTTTTCTAGAAGTTCAAGGGATTGAGATGTCACATTTGTTTACACATCATAGCACTGATGTTTGTAAAGATGTAACAACATTTGATGTTGTCAGTGTGTCTGACTTAGAAACAGTTTTGTTTAAAATGATTAGAGACAAGCATAATGAAATCTTTTTGTGTGAACCTCTCAATGAGTTTGAGCGGGATTGAAAGAGGAGTCATTTCTTGTCATTGAGTCTGTTAAAAAAGTTCAATTTATTTTCAGAATATTTTCTATGTAAGTTCTTCTATTGTAGAAGATTTGTAATAAATTTTTGGCCATTAAATTTGCTACAACTCAATATTTGTTTCTTATCCCGCTGTACCAATATCACAACTGACATCCAAGGACAGGCGGCAAAATGAGATGATAAAGGAGATAAATCCCGGCCGCGGGATGACGTCACTGCGAGCGCTGGGACGATAACGTCAAAATACGTCAAAGCGGAAGTAGGCTGGCACCGTGGCAACGCCGCCTTCCTCCGCCCTCGAGCACGGCTTAAATTAACCGTTTTTTCCTCTTGAACGGCGACACTATTCTGGCAATTTAAAGTCAAATCTTCGGCAAGTCTACGTTTAATGCGTTTGCCGTATTTTTCACGCTATTTTGACGTTTATTTTTGACATATCTTCACCGTTTGTTTTACTTTTCTTTTTGACGTCAGCTACACGTCAAAAAACAGTCAAATCTGAGGCTTACCGCTCCACACGGGTACATAGGGCGAAAGTTTGGTATCATTGAACAGGTTGGACAGGTATTGTTGAGTACTGTTCGAAACTGCAAGAAATGTGTGGCGCTCTAAAAGGGTATTGCTGTAAATGTGTATTCAAGTCCCCCACCCTAACCTCGAACAATACAGCGATATCGTGAAATGCGGTCGTTCTGTCAACTTACCACGCACTGGGTAGAAGGGCAAAGGTTGGGCGGATGTTGGATCTGGATCTACCTCGCAGACCAACAATATACCTCTAAATATTTTCCCTTCAAGTAATTCGGGAAAGTTGACACCGCCGTCTGCTAAGGCGAAAGGTACCGCCATCTTGGAGCGGCTTCTGTAAGCTCGTCGGCTCCGTCCAGTTTTCCAGAATTCATAGAAGGGAAAATATTTCGAACAGTACTCATCAATACCTGTCCAATGATACCAAACTTTTGCCCTACATAGGTGGAGCCACCATTCGGAATAATAACTCATTTTTCTGTAACCAAAACATCTGTTACAAAATTCTGTACCACTTATACAAATTCTTGTAAGCAATGCAGGTGATAGCCTACAAAATCCTGCATGTAAAATGATACAAAAGTATGTAACTTCAACCTTTTAGGGTAACAAAAAATTATGTGATCATTTCCATTAGGTCTCGGACCCACAATCGTGACTTTCAGGTCGGGCTTACGGTTGGGCCTTCAAAAATTGAAAAGTGACTCAAGGCGTGAACTCCGTCTACCCTCTGGCGGACGGAGTTCACGATTTTGAGTCACTTTTCAATTTTTGACGGGTAAGGGTCGACCCGAAAGGCTTGATTGGGCCTTGTAGATCTGGCCTCATTCGTGGAGCGCCACCCTTGGATGCTTAGCTGCACCATAACTGGACTGTGAAGCGGAAGAGTTAGCTAAGTCAACTCATCTCTGAGTTTTTACTTGAAAATCATTCCCACAAACATTTCGCACGATCTTATTAAGAGCCCTGGTTGACGTCTACCTTGGTTTCGTAAAAAAAACAGGGGTGAAAAATGTGCTAACTGGACATAGCCTCTTTTACGTTAAATGAACGGTAAAAAAAAGAGATGTGTCAAGTTGTCTCTGCACTCTACTCGATTTCTAAATAAAGGCTCTCAGCTTGTTTATTAAATTAGATAACAGGAGGACACAGACTAGCAGTTTGCACCCTTACGTCCTTTTCCTTCCTAAGGTACAAACGTTCATGCTGGGCCATTCTCTTTGAGTTCATCGGGGCCCTAAAATGACCCTCCTCCGATTCCATTTTTTTTCTTATTTTTGTTTTGGTCTTGGATGATGAAGGCCGACCCTCTGAGCACCCATGCCAAAGGGTTTTCAAAAATTTCAAGCAAATTGGATTTGACAGCCACTTTAAGTTTTTAAGTTTGCGAAATGTGTTGGCTTTACGTAAAAGTGGTCAATTTTTTTTGAGTCCAATGCAGGTTTTGACCCATTGTCTTCCTTTAGATGAGTCAAAAAAAGAATTTAAGTAGGGAATAGACCGTCTAGCTCTAATTTCAGGTTAGCTCAATGAATAAAATTCGCCAAAATTAGTGAAAAGCGCTCCTGAAAATACGTTGTCATCGATTTTAACCGTTTTTTGGCCAAAGGGAGATGTTAATGTGTCTAACAAAATCCAAAAATAAAAAGTTGGGTTTTGGCCCTCCTTGAACTTTAATTTTAAAAGGTATTTTTGAAAACCCTTTGGCACGGGTGCTCAGGGGGTCGGCCCTCGCCCTCATTATCCAAGACCAAAAAAATTAGAATCGTAGGTGGGTCGTTTTAAGGCCCCGATGATCTCACAGAGATGGCCCCCCTACAAATGTTGAAGTTGCATAAAGGGTGATTATCACCCTAGGTCGTCATTTGATTCCCACAGAGGAGTTCTAGTAAATTGGTCCACTCTGGGTAGCAAAAATTTTCCTTCATTTGCCCATTAAAGTCCTCTACAAGGCCACCTTGTTCAGCTCTATTCCCTGATGCTTGATCTGAACTGTTACGGAATCAGGAAAATGCTGGACGGCCCGAAATGGCCGATTTCCATCCGCACTTTTCCTGTTTATGTTTTACAACGAGACATTAAAAAACTTCAAACCAAGCAGAAGTTGGAGCACACAAAAAGGATTCCCCGTAGTCGGGGGACCAGGTCCATAGGCGTCCGGTGCCCGGCACAGTTGCCACGCTAGCGAAAATGAATCGTCGACCGAGGTTTGCAGAGATAAGCACGTGTCCACGATGACAAAATAAAAGCGATAGCTGTCGTGACACAGCTTTACTGCGGTTTGTGGCGTGACCATCGCAACGTGCACGGAAGGCTTTGGCAAACATTTTAATTTTCTCACCACATCACTAGATTGTTACGGCGTATGGAGCCTCTGTTGGCAAGGCATGCAGTTGCAGAGGCCTTTAGTGCGCTCTAGATCTCAAGAGACTGCACACTTATTGTTTATGTACAATTTAGTAGGTGGTCTCACATAATTTTTAACATGCGCACTTTTTCGTACTAAAAAGTAAGCAAAATCGCTCAAATTCGTGCGAAATTTCGTACAATTTTGTGCGAAAATTTTGTACAATTTGAGCGATGTGAGTGTGTGAGACTATGTACAAAAATTGTACAACGGAATTTATTGTGTGTAAAAAAATCACTGCAATATTCCTATGCCGTTGGCTGTAGAAATTCCCTTAGTCAATCTTCAAAGACCCTTTACAGCGCCAATGGCAAGATAAATGACCTTTCACATACCCTCAGAAAAAGCTTCATTGTGAAGTGATAAAGTGACCATTTAACAGTTTTTAAATACTTGTGTCAGATGTCTCAATTTATGGGTATAATAGTTTATTTCTATTGCATAACCTCATACAGTAAGAGTAGGGCCCAACCTCAGTTTAGTTTTTGAGTTTTTTTAGTCGTTTCTCCGCGTTTCTATCATATTGTCCTCACAACAAAGGAAAGGCTACCCAGCCCTAAATTACTGGCAATTATATCCACTTTTGCAAAGGCAAAAATAGCGTTGCATAGTTTTAAAATGTCTCCCTCAGTTTCCCTGAAAAACCAAAAACAAGACCAAAATGGAGCAACACTGATGTTTCTAATGTAAAAAGTTTCATACAATTGGCTGCCATAAAAAGACTAATGTGATTCCTTCAAATTATTGCATCATGGCAGCAATGACAAGAAGCAAAGAAAGACAAAATGAGAAACATTAATATAAATTTATATTAAAGAAAGCAGGCTCGTTCTTTAATTAACATGGTTCATGGGCAAAGTAAAAGCGAGTTATTTGCAAATTTACCGTAAAGGATACCTGGCGTGAATATAGGAGAACGAATGAAGAACTAAGAATTTCTCATACTCTGGCTTCATTCTGTTGTTATTTTCAAACGTTGGTTAGGTACTTGCGTGGCGTGTGTGCGGAGTAAATGCTAAATAATTTCAATGCTGAGTAATTTTTGGCCCGTCCCGTATTATTAAAAATACGAAGGACGGGCACAAAATATGATGCGTGGTGTCCGTCCGTTCGTCCGTCCGAGGACATCCCGTCGTCTGATCTCCACCCTATTTGGGATACAGCCTCGTTGGGTGACCCGGTGGCGAGATCTCCTCGAGAAAGGGATTGATGTTATCATTAAAAGAAAAGAGGGTTATTACAACCACCCTCGGTGCATAATTAAACGACGGACGTGGAGTCATTTGGTTGTGATGAAAGGCACAGTGGGAATCCGGGAGACGGACAACCACGTCGCAGTTCGACGAACGGCCCCACAAGGCGCCAGAAGACCGGTCAAAATCCCGGACGTGTTCTGAGCACCACAGTCGCTATATGGGTCTCGAACCGAACGTGTGACCGTGACCCCTCCAATGGATCGCTCTCCAAACGAGAAATCCATTGGAGTGATGGCACGTTCGGTTCGAATCATATTCAGCGATTTAGCCGTCGCCAAGTGAAGAACAAGAATCACAAAACCGGATCTGGCGCCGGCAACCTAACCTCACATACCTGTCCGAATACATTGGTTTCAGAGTTTCACGAAACGTCACTCTTTTAAAAGCATGTAGCCGGTTGCAAATACTTGTTGGCAAAAGAACGAAAACTGTTTGTCAACATATATCCCTTAAACCGGGCTCGCTTTCTACTTTCTTTCCTTTTGGCTTCCGGATTTGTTCGTTGTTCTTCGATCGGCGGCGACTTGCATGCTCTATTGTTTGTGTATTAGTGATGTGGTCTCGGACTCTAAGGCCGTTCCGTCCGTTCCGTCTTGAACCATTCACCCACATTCACCTAGTCAAAACTATTAATATATTCAAGCAACATGCTCTTTCATGCAATGCACTGAAATTCAAAGGGTGAGACATCGGACCAATTTTTGGCAATATAAAAAGTATGACCGAGAAAAGGCCATACAAATGTATGACCGAAGAACAGGTTACACACAAATGTATGACCGATATAGCGAATGTATGACCGATATAGCGGTCATACACAAAAAGGACAGATAAGGTAAAAAATCAATTGTAGGTCACGAACAAATTATGGGCCTTTTTTTGACGGGCCGCTAGAAATCCATAAAATGAGCGAATCGATTTCAATTTTGGTATGGGTCTTCCCTCAACCGTCCCTTGGCATCTGAAATGGCGTGGATGCCTGAGCAACGACCACAGCGACCCCTTTAGGGCAGCAAAGAAAGACCTCGAAATTCAAAGGAGAATTGGGCCTATCCGAGGGCAACAAAAGGGAAATAAGGGATGTTTTCCGAACATTTTCTAAAAATCGAATAATGGAATAAAGAGGAACGCCCTTGCCAATTCGAGTGAATAATAAGTGAAGGAATGTAAGTCAACCCTAGCTTGACAAAAAAAATCCCATTCCATGAACGTTAATGGAAGCAGATGATACTCATGTTTTGTCTAAATTGGTAGTTCTGCTTTGAGCTTTGACACGTTTAACGCCATATGGGTGCAGGCGTACCCGCATAGGTTAACGTCCCAACTGCTTTACATACGTGTTAATCCTCCATGAGCAGAGTAGAGCGGTTCTAGAGGCTTTGGTCTTACCCGCTTCACCCAGCCACGTGCAAGGAGCTGCTGCAGTCCGACCCGCGACAACGGCACCCCGCGCGCGAGTGGCCGCGCTCCGCTGGGGCTGGGCGCGGGGAGGCATTGTTGATGTTCCGCGCAGACTACGCCGCAGCCGCACTCAGAGAGCCACGATCTCGCCCCGGCACAATATTGTTAGGATACGCGCTTGGCTTCTGTACTCGAGAGTTAAAGGTAGCTGACACCTTTATGTGTCTTACATGTCTAGGTTACATGTACATGTAACACCCATTACCCAATGTTGCAGCGGCACTAGGTAAAAAAAATACGATTTCAAGAAATCCTGGTAGTCACGAAGTATTTATATTTATGTTCTGGTTTAACAAAGATAGCTAAGGCTAGGACTGCGTTGTGTGTAGTTCTGTTTACGTTTGTCAGACCATTATAAATAATACTAAAACTTACGTAAAGACCAGCTGCGTATCAATTTGTATCAAAAACAGACATTTAAGACAGTCTCATAATGCCTGAAGGACAAGTTATTCACAGAAACGTGCAGTAAAATAGTCCAGTTCACCCAGCTTTAAGGTTAGAAAAAGCACAGCCCCTGTGTCCAGATCGTTTCGTCTTAGATTCAGAAGTACCATCAAACCTCGCTACGAGGTGCAGCTACACGCCCACTGTTTTCGAAAAGGGACTTATAGTCACACTCACACTACGTTAGGGATAGTTTTTTCACAAATGCCTTTGCACAGGCACGCAGTTTAATGTCCTTTTTCACTCCGATTCAAAGAGTTTAGAACATCTAGGGTTGGTATTTCTGAAAACAACAGGGCCTGCGCGCAGCGGCGCGGGACACTCTGGCCAACAATCACCGACCGACGACCGACCGGCCGATCCAAATGGCCACGTTCGAAAACAACGTCTATGCCATTGTTGGAGCTCTTCCAGCTACAGTAAAAGACAATTTTGATTCGAACGCGCTTTTTCAGGGGAGCGAGCGTTTTTGGTGTAAGCTGTACAGAGGCGAAAAGGAGCGCTGCTATTGGTCGGATTCCATTTCCGGTGGCTCGGCTCTCCCTCTGTTTTTCGCTGACGAGTCGAGTTTTGTCATGGGAACGGCGATTTCAACTCAAAATTTCTCAAAATTGGCCCTACACTTTTCAACCACATTTCACCACTGAAATCAGGGTACAAAGTTCTACCACTCTGCCAAGTCTCATCAGAATCGTATAGAGAATTTCGAAACTGCATAAGGGGCCAGACTGGAAAAAAAAAATAAAAAAAAAAAAAAAACCCAACCCCGGTGAGGCTATAAGGCTACTTCGTGCCTAAAAACCAACCCCGGTGAGGCTATAAGGCTACTTCGTGCATAAAAAAAACCAACCCCGGTGAGGCTATAAGGCACTTCGTGCCTTAAAAAAAAAAAACCAACCCCGGTGAGGCTATAAGGCTACTTCGTGCCTAAAAATTTCGCTAAAATGTCGGCGTTGGAGTATCATTTGACCATGAAACGACAAATAAGCCACAGCGAGCCCGAGTCAGCCATTAAGGTCGAATTTCACACATTGTAACTTCCGTGATAACGTAACTTCCGTGATAAAAACATCAGTATAAACGCATGTAAATACCTGAGGGCTTACTTTTTTACGAAGGTAGTACAAGGTCTTGACTATGAATACCATTGCCTTAACTCTAGTATCATTCAGGACTCCAGAAATTACGAAAACTAAATTCGATGATTCTTACTGTCGGCAAATCAGGAACGTCAAAACTACCCCGAAACGTGAGAATCGCTCTCCGGTTAAATAGTTAAGTGACACTGGAACTGGAGCCCATATCATGTCTGGAGTTTTCGCCGGACTTCTGGCCCACTGTGCTAAGGTAATGCCCAATACTCACCGCAGGCTCTTGTCACGCCAAAAGAGGTCCGGATGCAGCGCCAAGTCCCGACACCGGCGGCAGACGCGCCGGCACTCCAACAGCTCTCTGGGAATCAGGTAGCTTAGCACCTGCATAGCAGTTCGTCCTCGGGCAGCGCAGCCATCTACAACGAACGCACGGACGGTCACAAGGATAGAAATTGGGACGAATTTCGCGAAAAATAAAAAAAAAAATGATACCAAATAAGACTGCACTGGTAAAACAAAAGCGTGAAAACTACGCCCTTAAGGGCATTAACGGTCTTTTTGTTTAATGCCGTTGGGAAGGGCGTGGATGGTAAAGAACTTGCAGGCAAAATTTTAATGCCCTTCCAAAGGCATTAAACTATTCACTCCCTTAAAGGGCGTGAATCTTTTACGCTCTTTAAGGGCATAGTTTTAATGCCTTTGTTTTACCAGTGTGATAGCGGCGGAAAAGGCCAGTACACGCTAATACGACAAACAACTAGAAAATTTTGAATTTTGAAAATTTAAAAAGTGCATTGCAATGTATGGAAGGAGACGATAAAACAATATAAGAGTTGTGTATGTGTAAAATTGATTGTTCGACCGCTAGAAGCCAAAAACCGCTAAACGCCGGGACGCCGGGACAAGCCTCCGCCTGTATAGAGCTCAGAGTAGGAGTATGCTGCTGGATTTTTCGTTGTGCTCGAGAGTCAGAGCTAGCTGATTAGAACAATCATCTGCTAAAAAACACAGGACTTTTCACTCTGCATCAACGATACTCAGTTAAAGAGATGTGCGAATCGCGAGGGGGTAAACACTTCCAGGAATCGTGTACAGACTACTCTGTATTACGGTGGTACTACACGTGTATTGCGGCGTTAAATACTACATTTTTGTCGGATTTGATCCTGTTATGGTATTACAATTACGTGTATTACGCGTAATACTGAGAGTTTGTGTACAGGGCATTATGCGAGTGCTTACCCCCTCGACGAATCGAGAGGTGAGCCTTTAAATCTATTAACTATTTTGACTTGGATGAAAAGTGAACAGAAACACAACTTATCCGAGTCGAAATTTTGAAACAGACCCGAATCCAACCATCCAAGCCCGAGGCAATATATTAATGCCTTGAGTTAGTTTGAAAGATCACTTACCCTTCGAACGAATTAAAGTATCCGATCTTTCGGTATCGAATTGTCGATTCCACGGAGATTCGTTGAATGTTGAAATATTTGCACTTTTTTACCGGTTCGATCTCGGCGGCGCACAGTGGGCATGGGGACCGGCGCAGGCGGCCACAGTAAAGACGCGTTTTGATACTCGTACCAAACGTGTGAGACTAGCAAAGGGTTGCCCTCCGAACGGGGAACCCACGGGTGGTGTCACAAGTTCGGTTTCAGTCTTGTTTAGCGTATCTGGAGATCGAAACGCGTTTGTATCTGGAGATCGAAACGCGTTTAAAGTTTATACCACCTGCGCCGGTCTTCTACCCAATGTGCGGAGACAAACACTCACCCCCATTCGATGATCGGCAGTCCGGAGCGAAGCGACCTGCAGGTCCCGCTGCCCCACTTGCCGTTGGCATCAGGTGCCGAGGGCGACGCATCCAAAACGCGATGCGCGCAACGGAAGAAATTCTGTACGATACATGCTGCTATTTGTTGTTGTGGGGCCTGCTTCCTAAGCAGCTACTCTGCAAACTCAAATGGAGCACGCCATAAAGCACGCTCTATATCAGAGTGTGCTTACCAGGCTGGCAGCGTGCCTATTAAGCACAGTGTAGTTTAGAGCGTGCCTGGTGACACTCTAATTTAGAGTTTGCCTCGTGACACTCTAATTTAGAGCGTGCCCGGTAGGCACGCTCTAATTTAGAGCGTGCTTCATGGCATGCTCCAGGAGGAGTGTGCCATGCACACAATTGAGTTTGCTGAGTAGCTCAGCGCTGTCGCGACGCCTTGCTTGCAAAGTTTTAAACCATTTGAGTCGATGTTTAGCTGCTTACAGTGGGTTCAACAGAAGCACACATAAAAGATGGAGAAACTGACGAAGCTCAACTTTTAAAATACGGTTACCAAAATGAAAGTACGAAAAGAGTGTGGAACCAGGACGATATCAGTGTGCATCGGCGTGCCACGGTGCTAATTCCGTAAACCTCCCTCAGTGTGCCCTTCGAAGTTTCCTTCCTACAGTCGGTGTGCCAAAAGTATGATCAAGGTGGAACTGTGAGAAATCGGTGTGTCCGGTGCGAATTCGATCCACTTCAGATCGCGCTGTGCAGTGTGCGCACTTTCTTCTCACTATTGCGTTGGAAACCCACCTCTGACCTTTACAAGTTCAAAATAAGCTTCAGTAGTAACAGTCAAGATTCTTCCCTGTACTTTCTCGTTGTTTAGGACTGCGAAAAAGTTGAAACCTTGACATGATTGCCTTAAATTTCTTGATTGATAATAATTTGACATTAAGGTTCAAATGAACCTTTCTGAATTTTGGAAACGTTTTTTGTTTGAATTTCGGAGCAAATACGTTGTTACATGTTAACATTTTAACTACGTGACCCACTAAATTACTATGTACTTTTTGAAGCGCAAGATTCGCACAAAATTGTGCACGCCTTTTGAAATGCACGATTTTGTGCGTAAGTACGAGAGCGTGCGTTGTAGCGCATAAAATTCGTGCATATTGCATCGCAAGCACATCTTTGTGTAAAGGTTATGCACAAAAGAGTACGTAGTAATTTAGTGCGAATATTTCAAATGAGTATCCTTATCAAGGCAGCAAGAGTCGAAATGTCAGTGCGCTGAAAGAAAGCGGCAAGTAGACACCGCTTTACAGCTGCATCACTGCGAGAAAAAACTACGGAAAGTCCTGTTAATTTTTTCACAGCCTCTCTCCGTACCCAAGACAACGGAGATCTCCGTCTTTTAAATAACGGAGAGCCTCCGTTGTTTTTTCCACGGAGATCTCCGTATTATTAGAAACGGAGATCCTCCGTTGTTTTTTTGTTCAGCTCTCCGTTGTCCGAGCGGCCAATGCCACATCGGGACGGTATCGTCTACCTTAGGTCTCCGATGACGATGTTCGCATCCTAGACCTAGGTTCCGACCATTCGTTGAAAAGGTCTCATCAAGATCTACTCGAATCAGGAGTAAAAAAAAATTCTTGGTCAACCCCCTTTTTTCAAGATCCAGTTTCTGCAACAGGATCTTCAAAAAAGGGGGTTGACCAAGATTTTTTTTTTTTTTTTTTATTCCTGATTCGAGTAGATCTTGATGAGACCTTTTCAACGAATGGTCGGAACCTAGGTCTAGGATGCGAACATCGTCATCGGGGACCCTGTATAAGGTGCCCGTCGACGTCCTTGGGGACCTCAAGCAGACGATACCGTCCCGGTGTGATATTGGCCACTGGACAACGGAGAGATGGACAAAAAAAAAACGGAGGATCTCCGTTTCTAATAAGACGGAGATCTCCGTGGAAAAAACAACGGAGGCTCTCCGTCATTTAAAAGACGGAGATCTTTGTTGTTTTGGGTACGGAGAGAGGCTGTGAGAAAATTAACAGGACTTGCTGTAGTTTTTTCTCGCAGTGATCCCTGGACATCATAAGTCCGTCCGCGGCACATGCGCGAGTGTCCAGCTCGCTGGCTGGAGAGAGACACCGCTCCCCGCTTCACTGTCTCGCAAAGCGAACACGTGAGTGGGTGAGGGACATTGCGAGGGGGCAACCACTCAAGAAATCATGTGTCCCCTTGAGCGCCGGAAATCTTCCTCCACAAAGTGAAAAAAACAAGCAAATTTTGGGCGTATAATCGGTCGAAATCTTGCGAAATCTCTTTCCTTGAGAAATCTTACAAGTCACGCGCCTTCGGCGCCCGACCCGAGTGCGCCCGAACCACGGAGCAAGATCCGAACCGCGATCGCGCCCGGGGGTTGATACCGCAGGGGATCGCATCTGCACGCCTCCTTGCCTGAATTCAGCCGGCGGCCGACAACTTTCCCGGAAAATCCTGTTCCACGAAGAGGCTCAAACCCGCCAGCAGCGTGCCCGCCGGCAACTAAGTGCACCCGATACACTGTTAAAAATCAGTCGCAGGGAAACGAACAACTTTCTGACAATCTCTTCGTAGACAAACAACATGGATCGCATGTCACAAAAACAAGACAAATATCGTTACAAGAATGGAATGACAAGTGTCGTTGTAGAACAGGCATGTGCCGCATGAAATAATTACGGGCAGGTCTTATATAAACGATCAATGTTGTATGAAAACGAAAGTTTTGTTGACATGATGATTGAGACAAAGCAAGCCAAATTTCTTTGAAGATTCCTTTGACGGCTAATTTTATACAGGGGTATAATATGATTCTAAACCATTGCCCAAAACATGGCACAGTGATGTCATCAAATTTTGCTTGCTGTGTCTCCATTATCATGTCAACAAAACTTTCGTTTTCATACAACATTGATGGTTTACATACAACTTCATTGTTTCCGTACGACCTGATGATCATGATGGGTTGTTTGTAGGCAATTACAAGTTATTCGTTGCGTGACAACTCTTTTGTCCTACAACGACATTGCCGCCTACAAGCTTTTTGTATCTAGACGAGTCATGTCGCTAAAAAACTTAGCGACACTTGTGTCGCTAACTTACGACAAAATTTTTATTAGTGTAGGGTACTTGCACGAATCCCTGGACCGGAAGTCAAACAACAAAAGTAAGAACGACAACCGCTTCTGCGCATGAGCAGACGCCAACCTCGACGCCAACGCAGAGTGGAGGCGGGACGTCGGCGCATGCGTTGAAGCAGTTTTGGTTCTTACTTTTGTTCTTTGACATCCGGCCCAGGGATTCGTTCAAGTACCCTATTCGGACGAAGCCGCCCCAGTGTGCTACCGACCCCCACCCCTCGCGTACCACAGCAGACTGATGCCGAAAGTCGTTTTCGTCGCTCTCTCTCTCGCACCAATAAGGGACGCCCCATAAGTGCAAAAGAGAGAGCGCGACGAATGCGACTCTCGGCTCGGAGTCAGTCTGCTGAAGCGCTCTGAAGTGCCACTTAGTCCCATGCCATCGAGTGGCAACGCAGCGTCGCGGCTTTGTGGACAGATGCGACGCCGCTCTTCTCTCCAGACCTAGCAACGGCTTGAGTACCTTGGGAGGATACGTTCTGAAATTCTACTTTCGAACTATTGGAGCAGTGCGCTACTGTACCAAGAACTGTTGGGGTAAGTACATACTAGGTGCATGCCCCCCCCCCCCTCCCTCCTTTTCCAACACTGAAGGCCTTGGCCGAAGGGGTACGCACTCGCGCATCAGTAGGAGTAGTGTCACTACATCCGTATCAGTGCGCGTCATACTGCTCACGGAATAGCCAAAATTTTCAGAATTAAGCCTATAATTTAGTTGTGTAGGGCTGTTTTGGAGTTACGCACGGCTAATCTCAGCTAAGTCGGACAATTTTGAGGCGCAATAGGGTATTTCAGCGAATCTTGAGACGGAAGTTAGAAGAACACAAGTAAGTGCACAACTTCCGTCCCCTCGCCTGAGGAGGGGGCTGAAGGGGCAGCCATCTTTATTTCCCCCCACAGGCGAGGGGACGGAAGTTGTGCACTTACTTGTGTTCTTCTTACTTCCGTTTCAAGATTCGCTGAAATACCCTATAGACGTCATAGTTGTGTCACTGGTTATGAGAGCGTAGACCCCCTCGGCCTTGCATGCCGAAGTCAGAGGACGTCCGTTGTTACGTTTACGCACTTAGGTGGAGAGGGTACCTGGCCTGCGTAACCCTACGATACAGGGAGACCGGGGGGGGGGGGGCGCAACGTTACGCTTCATAGCGGCTTATTCACGAGAATTTGAGTTACGTTGATACAGGGAGACCGGGGGGGGGGGCGCAACGTTACGCTTCATAGCGGCTTATTCACGAGAATTTACGTTGTGGGGGGGGGGGGGAGTGAGAGCCAGCGATACGCTGGGTAACATGAGGGGACGAGGGGGACTTGCCCAAAACTGCGTAACGTTCACGGACGGCCCTGTGCCTGTTACGAGTTAAATAGAACTAATCGACGGCGGCTTTATGGCAGCAACAATCATGTGCAGTCATTCCTATACCGAATTTCTTTCATCTGTTTCCTTGTTTTAAAAGGCGTGTTATCCGAACAAGATGACTTTTATTGTGTTTTGCCCTTGCAAAAAGGAAAATATATGGGCAATGTATGGTTGACATATATTATTGACAATATATGAGATTTATATATGGTAAAGATAATTGAGGAAGATACTTTTCAGATATAAATAATATATGGAAAATATATAAATCTCATACATTGAACAATATATAGGCAATGTAGCCTATGAAAAAACTATGAAGCTTGAAAAAGACTCGGAAGTGTTTGAAGAATGGATTAGAGGTCACATTTCAGGTGCGCAATAATGCTGTGCTGGGCAACTTTTCGCGTTGCACCCATAAATAATGTTCAAAATTTCCTAACTGTTTCTCGTCACTTGGTACATAGAATTTCTCAAAATTTGGTGGAGACTTAAACGCATGGGAAAGAACATTTTACTTGCTCAATATATGACTTCAATATATTTCACAAGATAATAGTATCTGGCGTAAGATGCCAAGATATATTCGAGTATACAGACCATATATGGCTTCAAGATATTTATATCTTGAGAAATATATTGCCAATATATTGCGCAGGACCAAGATATATCAAAAGTATATGGCAACATATAATGCATATATTGGTCCATATACTTGCAATGTATTGAACAATACATAATTATATTGAAAATATATGATCCACGTATGGAAAATATATGAACCATATCTGGAGAATATATTCTCCTTTTCACAAGGGTGCCCGTTCTCTGGCGGTTTGTCATGGGGCATTTTCGCGAATCTTGAAATGGAAGGCAGTAGAACATAAGTAAGTGCCCAACTTCCGTCCCCTCGCCTGAGGAGGGGGTTAAAGGGGCAGCCATCTTCATCATCCCCAGGCGAGGGACGAAGGTTGTGCACTTACTTGTGTTCTTCTCACTTCCGTTTTAAGATTCGCGGAATTACCCTGTTTAGACCTGGCTCTGCAAACCTAAACTGTGTACTCAGCACCGAGGGGCCGCAACTCACACATTACCTCGTGCGCGGTGGCTATATTAGCGGTATATTACCATTTAATGTATGCATATTACCATAATTTTGTCTCTGTATTATCCCTATATATAGTTTTATAGGGATATATCCCTATATACAGTAATATAGGGATAATACAGAGGCAAAATTATGATAATATGCATATATTACATAGTATATACCTATATTATACCTATATTACCTTTATTATTGGTAATATACGTATACTCCCTCGTACGCAGTTAAGGGGAGTTGTCGACCCCTCGCTTAGCACGCACTTACAAGTGCATGCTTGACAAGTTCACACTTACAACTGCATGCTTGGCGCAGTTTAGCTTTATTCTACGTGTATGCACTGACAGAAAAAAAACTGTTTCAGGCAAATTTTCCCCCGTTATAGGTGGAATTTCCCCCAATTTGGGAGTGAAATAAGAACGGGTAGGATTTTCGCCAAAACGGGTAGCGCCTTCCCCATGCCGTTCAATTCCCCTTTCAACAGGGTCGGCTCGCCCCTGTTTCGCTGGTTTGAGCGAATTTTCAAAGTTGTCCAAAGCAATATTGCCTTACAGAAATGGATTCTTCTTGACGTGACAAACAAAAGATGTAAACACATGTTATAGTTTTTAAAAGGAATTGAAGAAGTTATTTGACTTCAAAATTACCAAACACTAGTCCTTTAGACAAGTTTAGAAGTTCAATAACTTGGTTTTTCCCATCGAAACCTATGACATGTGTTGACACTTTTCGTTTGTCTTGTCGAGACCAATCCATTTCCGTAAAATAATCTTAATTTAGGCAACTAAAATGAATTCACTGAGTGCCTTCGACACTTAGGTTAGGTGCGAAACGGGTAACCAACCCCTGTTTTGGGTAGACCTGCTCCCAACATACGCTTAGTTTGTTTCCTGTTCTCGTTTCACACCCAGAACAGGTTTGCGACTTCCTCCATTAGGGAAGAAGACTACCTGAAATGGGTTATTTTTTTGTCAGTGTGCACTTGAAACTGTGTATCTGCAAGCATGCATTTGTAAGTGCATGCTAAGTAGACATTTACGCTTGTAGTGAATTATTGATTTCTCCATAAGTAGTGATTTACGAAATGCGACTAAACGAAACGCCGATCGGACTCGGTCAAACCTCGTTTTTCCCTATCTGGTGCCACTCATTTGTCATTTGGGTGCTGTTTCGTCAAAAAGTATCGTGAAGTTAAAAAAAAAACAGGCCGAACTACCCTTCATATCTATTTGAATGTAAATTTGGTCACGTTCGTTTGAATACGATGTGCCCTTGCGTGAACATGCTTCAAAATCAAACGAACGTATCATGATATCCCATGTGATATCTCAAAACTAACATTGTAACGAATAGGACGTCATGAAGAACAGTGTTTGTATCATTTTGACAAGTATTGTAGTTCAAAGTCTTAATGTCCGGGGTTATTTTCTTTTAATGGAAAGGTAGTCGTACGCCACACTGTATCTTGTCGTAACAGGCTTCGCGACAAAAGGGTATATCGAAAAAGAGCTGGGACGGAAGTTGAGAAGAAATCAAGAAGAGCAACAGCCGGACGTGTATGAGAATATAGCGCTGCGGAAGCGGCAGAACGGCGACGCAGACGCTCATTCTCTCAAATTTCGCATACTTGGTTCTTCTTGATTTCTTCTCAATTTCCGGTGGAGCACCCTGTCAAGCAGGCCGGGAGTGAGCAAGGGGCGTCCGTAAACGTAACGCTTTTTGAGGCCATTTTTGACCCCCCCTCCCCCGGTGTAATGCATCGTGACGCTGGCTCGGACCCCTTCCCCCCCTCCCGGTGCGTTACGTAACCAATTGCTATATAGTATCAAATGCGCAGAAAATGTGAAAACGTACGGGAAAACCGTGATTTCACGCAACAAAGTGAAGGTGTGTATGGGCCGATTTTCGTCGCTCTTGCGTGACTACGCCAGGTTGTAAACCCCCATGAAACGCATCGTAACTGCAGCTCTAACCCCCTCCCCCTTAAGTGCGTTACGTATTTTATGGATGGCCCCTAAGTTAACGGGAGTGGTAGAATAGCGTCGCGCGGCCGTAGTGGGCGGTGGAGATAACATGCGTGCGCCGCCCTCACCCGCACGAATGACAGCCACTACCATTTTCCATCACCGCCTCATGTTCCGGTAGCTTGATTTGTTTGGTTTATATTATGATGATTTTCAGTTAAGCGTAAAATACCTAGCTAATGGGGCATTTCGGAAAAGAGCTGGATCGGAAGTTAAGATGAAATCAAGGAGAACAAAGCATCCGAATTTGTGAGAATGAGCGTCTGCGTCGCCTTTCTGCCGCTTCCGCAGAGCTCGCAGCTACATTCTCATGCAAGTTCGGCTTTTGTTATGCTTGATATCTTCTCAACTTCCGTCCCAGCTTTTCTCCGAAGTACCCTATTCTCATGTTTCTTATGATGCTGAAAACTTTGTAACGTATCGTGCGAACATGTGAGGATCTAACTATTTTTGTCATACGAAGAATTGGGCCGTAAAGTACGCAGTTTTTTCCATTGTCAGCTTATGTGACTTCAAAATACTTCGTGATAACAAGCTGCTTTTGTTTGGAAAGTCCAAAGTAGTATGTCAGGTTTTCTGGTGTGCCCTTACAAGGTCACCACCGTGCCTCACGCGGCGCTGAGCTTTGCCTTCAAACCTCGATTTCACGCTGTGAAACGTGGCAACATATCGGGTGTACACTCTCATCCTTCAATGGACATTTTATAAATATTCATCAACGTTTGTGCACATGAAAAGAATTTCGTCACGAAGCTTAACGTATTTGTCAAGACGAAATCGACTGTACAGTTAATAAAACAAATATAAATGTTAATTGCTCATTTATGTGCTCAAATGTCTATACGCTACTAAAGAAAGACTCAGGACGAGTCTCGAGAGTGTAGTATGGAATCGAGCCTAACCGTTTGTTCCCCTGTTCCAGGTGCCCCCTCCGATGGCTGCGGAGTGCTGCGTCTGCGGCCGGAAGTTCGGCCCTGACTGCCGGTCAGCCGGGGTCCACAACTGCGGCCACACCCCGTGCCAGTCCTGCGTGGAGGCGGGGCCGTCCTCGGAGAGGCGCTGCGGCGCGTGCCGGAAGGTGGGGACCGTTGCGTGTACCTTTGTACCTCACTTCGATGAAGGGTGGAGCTATGGAGCGAAAGCCAAATCTTTTTGACCGACACACTTCAAAACATACCTAAAAGTATAGTACACGGCAATGTGTCCAAACTAAATGTATTTGTACGATTTTGTACGAAGTCTCGCACCATTTTCAACATGCAAACTTTTCCGTACAAATTTGTACGCAGAATCGCACAAACTTGTGCGAAATTTCGTACAATTTCCTACGAAAGGCACGTATGCGCAAAGTTGTGTGAGGGCACGTAGGAAAATTGTACCAAGGACTTTAGTGTGTCGGCTTGCGTTTACCAACGAGTTCAGAAACCAGGCGCGTAGCCTACATTCTGAAAACCTTAAAAACTACTCTAGACGTTACAAACATAAAAAGCTTGTGATAACAAATGTACTTTGAGCAAACATAAGCTTTCAAAGAAATTGCTTCGTAATTTACAAACTAAACAAATTAGATTTATGCTTAATATACCTCGTAAGGTTTACAGCGTGTAACATTGGGGTGGCGTTGGGTTGCCTCTTGGTGCGGGACAGTGAGTGAGTGATGGTGGTACTGACTCGCAGTCTGCGCGGAACGTTGACATCCACCCCCATTCGGCCCGGGCGGCACCGTCATGTGAACAATAAAAGACACGACCTGCGTTCCATCGACCCACCCCAGTGTACTACACTGTCTGCTGACTGGACTGAGTTTCCACTTTAAATTAAGCGTTACTAAAATGCCGGTTATAAAGCAAATTAACATGATTGAGCTGTGCCGGCTTTTTTAGTCAAGGGTCTATACACTGGCTGGATGAAATATGTGCATATACTTTTTGCGAAAACTCGGCAAAGCATTTACCACCACCTTATCTTGCGCCCCTTGTACACTGATGGATGGAAAAGGGTCCTGTCAACACTGTGCTGTCAATCACTAGTGATTTCCGTTAGGCACAATTTACCGGCTCGGAAACAAAGGCATTCACCGCACACTAAATGTTATGTACAATTTTGTACGAGACGTCACAGTTTTTTGTACTGCTGAACTTTTCGTACAATTTTCGCACGAAAATCTGCACAAATTTCCTACTTTTTGTACAAAATCACTTACACAATTGTACGGAAAGTTAATCTGCACAAAAAACTGTGCTGTCTCGTACAAAATTTGTACGAAAACGTTTGGTGTGCGTGTATTTGAATCGCAGACCTTGCCGTCATTTCCACTTGCAGAAATTACCATAAAAAAGCAGTATTTACCTTTAAAAGTTTAAAATGTACATATTTCGTAATTTTCCTGACCGGATTCCTGGAATCGCCGTCAAATTTTAGGTACACTCTTGATATTTAGGTAGAATTTTGCGCGTGGTGATGCACGGTTTTTAAACCTGCGTGCCGTTCTGCACAAAGTTGTGCACTAATCGCATAAATTTATGCATTTTCACGCATACTATCATGGAAAATCCCCGCATGCTCAAAATCGTGCAAGTGGCCTGTACTAAATTAACACCGTTATTTTTGTCAACGGCTATTACTCTGCAAACTGAAGTTTGTATATAGTACAGTCTTATTAGAGCATGCTTCCAAGCACACTCTTATTTACAGCATGCTTGCTCGGCACACGCTATAATAGAGTGTGCCTGGCAAGTACACACTAAATAAGAGTGTACCTGGAAGTACACTTTAACTGGTCCATGCTTTTAGATAGGACTAATCGAGTATATTATAGCGTGTACTTGCCAGGCACACTCTATTTTAGCGTGTGCCTAGCAAGTATGCTGTAAATAAGTGTGTGCTTGGAAGCATGCTCTAATAAGAGTGTACCACGTACACACTTCAGTTTGCAGAGCACCTTTCCATTGTCTTAACATCACAGCTAGTTTCGATATTCTGGACTATGAAAAGCCAACTTTAACTCTGCTGTAGTGAGACAGGATGACTGAAGTAAAGAAACGGTAATTTCCTGAAAAGAGAATGGCGTTGTTTGCCATGAAAAAAAAATACGGCATGGCCTGTCAGTGCCATGAAGATGACGGCAAATTTTTTTACGAAAGTTTTACTGTTCATTCTGTTACTTACTTGCAAAGTATCTATAACTAACACAAGGACAGCCATTTCTTCGTTTCAGCAACGGTTGTGTTTAGGTGACGGTGATAACTGTGTTTTCGCTACGGTTAACTAATTATTAACCGTATTGACAGGACTCTGCTCTTTCAATGTATGGCAGTGCCACTTGGTTTAACAGTTGAACATCTGCCTCCTTTTCCAGAGGTCCAAGTCTAGCCACGAGGTCGTCAAGGAGCTGGACGTGAGGTTCCCCGGCGAGGGCGGCCAGCCCCTCCGCATCTGGTGCGTGGACTGCGACGCACTGCCCACCGACCTGTGCCTCAGCGAGCACAACTTCTGCAACGTGCAGCGCTTTGTGCGCGACTCGGCCCGGAGCGTCGCCGCCATGCACGACGGCGTGGCCTCGGGGCTGCAGCGCGCCCAGGAGGGCCTGCAGGCACTGAGGTAGGCGGGCGTGTACAGGCACCTCATACACCCTTTATCCTCGCCCAAATTTGGGTGACGAAAATTTCCTTACCTTACTAATCTAACCCAATTTCGGGTCCTAAAAATACCTCGCTTAAAATTTGGTATTGATCAAGTCTGTTCGTTTTTCAGTGAATTCTCATGTCAAAACATTTCATATCCTTTTAGTCTGCATAACGTTAATGTTAAATCAAGTTTCTTTTATAGCGATTGTTCCGTGTGCTCAATACAGGGTGAGTTTTCTTACTTTGTCCACTGCAATTCGAAGGGTGAGACGTCTCACCCATTTCCGGTGATACAAAAAGTCTCACCGAAAAAAAGTCATACACGAATGTATCACCGAAAAAAAGGTCGTACACAAATGTATCACCGAAAAATGGTCAGACATCAGTGAGATAGGCCCTTGTTTTCCTGAGGAAGTATCACTCTTTTTCGGTGATACATTTGAGTACGACCTTTTTTCGGTGATACATTCGTGTACGACCTTTTTACGGTGATACACTTAAGTATCACCCTTTTTCGGTGAGACAGTTCTGTCTCACCCCTCAGATGGTGAGATGTATCACCATTTGATTTACAGTGTCAATAAATTTGTGGGTAGCAAGGACAACCTTTAGAGACGAGGGGTGCCTCACTTCGTCCAGTAAGTGTACACTCTCTATTCTAGTCACTGCCTAATTCAGTCTAGTCTAGTCACCAAAAAAGTTGGCGCAACAGCGCAACGTTACCTTAGTTCCCGCGCTTATGTAACGAATTTCTAGAGATTTTTCATCTAATCAAAGTAGAAATTCAGTCTAGTCACCAGTCAGTGTACCCCCATTTCCGAAGTGAGGTACCCCTCGTTAGGGGATCATTTTTCACCAATGAACTAGTGAGCGCAAACGTCCAGGTACAGAGATAGTTGGTGTTTTGTCATGGAAATCGGCGCCGGCGAGGTAGGCATCCCTTGTTTCCGAGGGTGTCAGGGCTCTACGAAGGGGTGCCGCGGGTCCTAAGGGGGTGCCTTGAGTCTCGCGGGGGTGTCTCGGACCTTGTGTTGGTCTTAGGCATGGGTTGCCGCGGGTCTCCAGGGGGTGCCGTGGTGACCTCCGTGACATACCTCACGGCTGTCTTCGCGAGGGTAGCAGGACTCCGCGAGTTTATCCGCAAGGGCACAGCTATCCCCCACGGAAGAAAAAGTTTAGTTAAAAATATCAGACTGGTCCTCGTTAAAAGAGCACTGGTATTAGTGACTACAAACCCTGTATTTGTTACTTGATTGTCACTTATGGTAACTACCACGGGTGTGGTAACATTTACCAGACGTCTAGTTAATATTTCTGGTAATTTTGACTAAACTGTTGAGTTGTTGTCACCACACCCAAAATTTACAAGGATTAAATATATACGGTACGTCTAGCATCCCTTCAGTTCCCTGCAATCTCCAAAGCACCGTTTTATAGGCCGGAGATACTGCGCGTCCCACGGCACCCCCTCGCAGAGGCCTGCCACCCTCAGTGGCAGCGAATCCCTACCTCACCGGCGCGGATTTCTATCACTAACACCAATTATGTCCGTACCTGGCCATTTCCGCCCTCTAGTTCATTGGTGAAAAATGATCCCTTAAGGATGACCTTGCTAATTGTCGACCAATCACCAATCATCGACAAAGTAGAAAAACTCACCGTGTATCGTGAGCCCAGCTCGGGTCTTGATAAGAGAATGGAAATGAACTCGTCGGACGCTGTGCCACGTGTAAGTTTCCGATCTCGTTCCAGGACGTGGGCCAGTGGCGCCGAGGGCCGCCAGGACTTCGCCGCGCTCCGTGCGCACGCCGCCAGCTTGGGCCGCATCCAAGGCGCGGTGCAGCAGGCGCTTGAGGACGTCGAGGAGGAGGCACGCCGCTGCCGGGCAGAGGACGCCCCGAGCGTCAAAGAGGTGAGGGGGCGGCAGTGGCGAGGTAGAGTCCTATAGAGGGAGAGAAACGTGAGCCCTGTCCTCGTCGCATGGGACTCACCCGAGCGGCGAACTTCTCATACTTTGGTCAAAACGGGAAAAGAGTTGCGTGTAGTTTTTCATCCAGGCTCGATTTTCCGTAGTGGCCTAGACGCGGGGCAAGGTTCCGACCATTGTATGAGAAACTACGCGCAACTTTTCCCCCGTTTTGGCCAAAGTATGAGAAATAGGAAGGAGCATTTCGAGGTTGGCTGGCGATCAGTGTATGGCAAATTCAGTTGGTTCACGTTTCTCTCCCACTATAGTACTCTATGGCGAGGGAGCAGTGTGTTTTGTCATTGCTGCTCAGGATTAGCAAAGGCCAACAGAAAACTCGGGAATTTACTAACGGACATACTTTGCAGAAGAATGGCGCTGAAGATTGTCGTGAAGTCTCAAACATTTGGTTCCAATTTTTGTTTTACCAGAATATCTTTGAATTTGGTTACTGCTATGGGGCGTCTTTTACCTTAATCGCCCTGAATCACTGAAATAAAAGTCTTGTTGGCTGAGCGATTAGCGAAGCCAGTTACTCCACTGGGATTAAAAAGTTTTGTCTGTGTGTGCGTGTGTCTGTGTGTCCGCGCTACTCATCCCAGACGGCTCGGCTGATCCAAGAGAGATTTTGCAGGGTTGTTAGGTGTGATCTTGGCTCGCCACACGTCAAAATTCAGCTTTCTATCTCAATTCATTTAGTCGTACCAATGAAAAAACACTTAAAAACCGCAGAAAAATGCAACTTTTACCTTGAGTGACTTTGTTTGTGAGTGTTTTTATGTTTTGGAAGGCGCTGATGCTGAAAATGAAATCAGTTTCGACCCCTAGGTAGGTGTACGCCAGACCGTGTCTTGTCGTTACAGGCTTCGCCATGCTGCGCCAGTTACGACAATCCACGACGCCTGGCGTTACACCTACCTTGGCCTGCGGCGCTCCCTCCTTGCCTTCGGCAAGCTGTTCCAAGGTTTGTTAAGGCAGTGAGACGTGCACCACGTGATAACAGGCATAGATTATGTTAAAAAATGCGGGTCGAGGTTGTACCTACGCGGTCGAAACTTGGGTCGGGGGTCGAAATTGATTTCATTTTTGTCATCAGCACCTTTTAAAACATACAAAACTATGTAAAAATGTCTTAATAATGAAAAGTCACTCAGAAGTTGTGCTTTTTCTACCGAATTTTAAAGGTGTTTTTTCGTCAGTACGACTGTAAGAATAGAGATAGATAGCTGAGTTTTTGCGTGTGGCGAGCCAAGGATATGCCCAACAGCCCTGCAAAATTTTGCCTCGATCGGCCGAGCCGTTTGGAAGAAGTAGTGCGGACAGACTGACAGGAAAATTTTTCAACCCCAGTCAAGTAACTGGCTTTGTTAATCGCTCAGCCAATTAGAATCCTGGTACTAAATACCAGACTGTCTGATAAAATATAACCAACCACTCTGCAAACTCAACAGTGTACTCAGTACGCTCTGGTTAGCGTGTCCTCATAAGCACTCTCCAACGAGAGTGTGCTCATCTGAGCACACACCTACGCACGCGTAGCAGTTGATGCAGCTGTAGGTGTGTACTCATCTGAGCACACTCTCGTGGGAGTGTGCTCATGAATACACGCTCATGGGAGTGTACTCGTGAGTACACGCTAAAGAGAGTGTACTGAGTACACTGTTGAGTTTGCAGAGTAGAATCCTGGTTAAAAAAAAACAACCTGTCTAGTTAGTCTCAGTCTAGTAAAATTTACCAGATTTCTAGATAACTTAATAATTCAATTCAATTGCAGAGTATATTCAATGCCTTTCAGAATGGTATTTTAAACTGATGCCGGTAATAGTGTTCAAAATGTTTTATGGAGCAAAGTGAAAGTGATCTTATAAATGTTAAAATTCCATGTTATTACATTTTTTTCTGGCTAGGTGAATAACATCGACACTTCTTGTCTTAAAGAATGTAGAATCTTGACTGCGAAGTACACTTATTCTTTTTATGCAAAGTACATAAAATGAACGCAATGATCAAAATTAGAGGTAAACATTAACTTGCGGGGTTCTTTCTCTCCTGGCCTGGCTATGAAACAGCACACATTGCTTTTAAGTTACACTGCTAATCCAAGTGTGGACCAGGTCCACGCTAGCTAGCGGGGACTACAGTGGTCCACGCTAGGAAACGTGGACTACGGTGGTCCACGCTAGGAAACGTGGACCTCGAATGGTCCACGCTTTACAGCGTTGAACTCCTCATAGGCCAGCCACACTTCCATGTGCGGACCACAGCTTAGTCCACGTGGTCCACGTTTCCTAGCGTCACGCTACCTAGCGTGGACCTGGTCCACGCTTGGATTAGTAGTGTATGACTTTTAAATCTTCTTCGACTTTTGATGTGCTCCTCGAAGTATAAACATGCAACCTGACCTAACCTGTTACAGAAGTGCACGATCGGCGGCATGAGTGCGTCGGGCACCCCTTCGGATACGAGTCCCTCTCTGGAGTCTGGCATCCTGCCGGGGTTGACTTCTCCCCGGGATTCGTCCAGCATTCCCCTGGATTCGTCGGGCATTCCCTTAGAGTCTAGCACAACACTGGAGTCTGACACCCCACTGGTGTCAAACACTGCACTGGAGTCTGACGCTCCACTGGAGTCTGACGCTCCACTGGAGTCTAGCACTGCACTAGAGTCTTACACTCCATTGGAGTCTGGCACTCCTTTAAAGTGTGGCACGCTACTGAAGTCAGGCACTCCACTGGAGCATGACACTCCACTGCAGTCTGACACTCCAGTGCAATCTGGAACACCACTGCAGTCGTGCACTCCACTAGGGTCTGCCACTCCTCTGGAGTCCGGCACTCTACTGCAGTCTGGCACTCTACTGCAGTCGGGCACTCTACTGCAGTCGGGCACTCAACTGGAGTCTGGCACTTCCCTGGAGTCGGGCGCTTCGCTGGAGTCGCTGCCCCCCGAGCTGCTGCTGGCGGTGCTGGCTTACGTCCCGACCGACCAGTTGCTGCCCTTGCGGCGGCTGGGTGGTCGCTGGAAGACGCTCATCCTGGAGGAGCCGCTGTGGCGCCACCGCCGCCTAGTCATACCTCAAGTAGTTAACGAGGGGCCCTTCACAGCCGTCCTGCGCAAGGCTCCCCGCTTGGACTCGCTAAAGCTGGAGACAGAGTTCTATGATCCTCCTTCTCTGAAGGCCCTCGCCCACGGAAGGTGCAAGGTATGCCATCGAGCGCCCTGTGCACGCTGAATGGCGGGCGTGCACGTGCACTCCCTGCGACTCTAAACGGAGCGAATCCGACTTGTATCGGCCTGGTTTCACCCCGATGGCCGCTGATTTCACTGGTAAAAATAGAGCGTAGTTCTACGCTTCATTCAAGCATACAACTACGCTTGAAGACTCTACGCCCTTTTTGAAGCGTACAACTACGCTTCAATGGAATTCCCCCATGCATTTAGATAGGAGGAAAGGAGCGCATAAGCTCTTGTACGCTTCAAGAAGTGCGTACAAACTGTACGCTTCACGAAGGGCGTAATACTACGCCTTAGTTTTACCAGTGTTTGCTTCGTAATGTTTTTTACTGCTAATCCTTAACGAACTATAGTTTTTGCAGGGGCCCTATAATTGTCCCACCATTTTTATCCTACTTTTCCCTGAATGATTATTCTATGAAACTTCCGCATTTTCAGTCGTGTGCATCTTTGAATCAGAGCATGACATGAAAGTATTTTGTGGAACACTTCAACTGAATATGACCTGTTTCTATTTTCTTGTGTGTTTTGACAGGTTCGGTCCCTGGATCTCACGTACGGAGCTTGTACGGAGTCGAACAGATCGATATCACGCGTATTCACCAGTCGGCAATCCACACTACAGGAGCTCCGCATAGTCCTTAGCGGCCTCGTCTCCTGCAGTAATCTAGTGCCCGCATTGAAGGCCGTAGACGAGTTGCAGGAGCTGAAAACGCTAAGACTCGTTGTCCGCAAGGGCTCCACTCACAGCTTTGTCTTCAGACGTCTACGCCTGACGAATCTGGACATCTCTGGTTCTCCGCGGGTTGATGGAACCGTGCTCGTGCATCTGGCTCAAAGCCTAATCCGCCTTGGAACCAACACGCTGGCCACGTTAGCATGCACTTCAGAAATTATGAAGCGACTCAAGACGGACTTGATACTTTGCAAGAAGCTTACTCATCTTACAGTCCGCTCGTCGTGCGACGGGCTTGAAGAAGTAGTCCCACATCTGCCTCTCCTGCAGTGCGTAAAGATTGTCGTGTCTGGTTGCATTTCTCCGCCTACGGGGAATTGGTTGCAGTGGGCTCACAGAAACTTTTCCGGAAAGATCCACCTCGTCTTGCACGGTTACCGGGCTGATGATAATACTATAATTTCGTTGGCGGAAAGCCTACGCAACGTCCACCGTGTGACTCTAAATCATAGCGAGTACTGGCCAAACCAGCCAGCAGCACTCGTAGCACAGTTACTGCAGTCACTGACCGCAGTGGAAGAACTCGTGCTGAATTTCAGAACAGACTTTCCGAGCTTGCTGCTTAGCTGGCCAGCCTCAACTGTTCCTCGGCTGCAATGCCTCTCAGTCTCTGCATCGAAGCAAATGGACCCATCCGCCTTTCGGACCTCTGCAACGCAGGCCGTTAAAGAATGGCGTCCTGACCTCAAGTTGAAGTTCCTGTAATTGTTTCCCAATAGGTATTTCAATACTTATGGCCACAGAAGTTTTTCTGTGCCTTCCGAGCATCTTCTCATAGTTGAATTTGATAGCGTGTGTCACACGCATTTATTTGATGGTTCGGAAAAAGTACTTCTGTTTTCGTTTTTGGCGATTTTTAGAAACAAATCTCGCTTAACAAATTGAGAAAATAACATTTATTTAAAAGTTTGTTGATTTTTTAAGTACTAATTCAGTATTCAGTTCATTGAAGTTAAAAGAAGGAATTTTTTTTTATCGGTCTTGTTTTAAATATAGCAACAAATGGACGGATATAAAGCCAAATCATAATACAATTAATGTGTGGAGAGAAACTTCACAGCTTGAGTTTGTGAAAGTAACTTGACCATGAATTGAGGTGCAGGTGTCCAAATAAACAAATGTATAAACAAACCAGCCATTTTAATTGTCTTTTACATTTAAAGATAGAAAATAATATTGCGTGCTCAATTCGCTAATAGTTTGAAGTACCAACAGCTTCATGGACCTAACCCAGCATGAAGAAGGAGTTCCGACCACACGACGTGAGCTCAAACTACTAGCAGTAAATTAAACGTAGACACTCGCAGGCTGTTGGTGCATCCCGCTCGCCAGGCCTCCACTCTGCAAACTGAAATGTGTGCATGGCACGCTTCTCTTGAAGCAGGCCATGAAGCACGCTCTAAATTAGAGCGTGCTTACCAGGCACGCTCTAGATTAGAGTATCACCAGGTACACTCTAAATAAGAATGTGTTACCAGGCACGCTCTAAATCAGGCGCGGATTGGGGGAGGGAAAATGGGGGTAATTACCCCCTCCTTAGGTATAGATAGGCCGCCTGGAATGTAGGCAACAATACCCACTTTGCCCCTGTAGGTAACCAAAAAGCACTGCTTTTTCCCCTCCTAGTAAAAGTCTTGGATCCGCGCCTGCTCTAATTTAGAGTGTGCTTACCAGGCAGGCAGCGTGCGTGGTAGCACACTCTAGTTTAGAGCGTGCCTTGTGACACTCTAATTTCGAGCGTGCCTGGTAATCACGCTCTCATTTAGAGCGTGCCTGGTAAGCACGCTTCATGGCATGCTCCAGGAGGAGCGTGCCATGCACACATTTCAGTTTGCAGAGTAGGTTTATTGTGCCTGCAAGCTGCCAGCCTAGCCCTGACTGCGCAGCTTCAGCATGAGGTTGAGGTAGTTGTACCAGGCGCGCATGGCCTCGAGCCAGGCCCGCCGGTCCAAGCGGCTAAAGCCCGGCACGGCGATGCGGGGCCAGGCGCTGGACGCTATCATCGAGTTGAGACGCAGCAGGCGGCAGGCGACGTCCTCCTCCAGCCACAGGCCTTGGTACATACGCAGCCCTAGCGTCTCCCACGCGTCCGACACCGACTGACCTGCAAGTGTGCGCACAGAGAGTTCACTGAAAATAGAAAGGTGATACTTTTCTGACCCTTTCAGGGGTGATACTTGAATAGTTGACCGAACGAAAGGTCACACTTGAATGTTTGACCGAAAAAATGGCCATACACCAGTGTATGTCCGAAAACGGGTGATACTTTTTTATATGGTGATATATCCTCAAGCTACACAAAGGCAAGCCTCGCTAATGTTTAACTTTTTTTCGGTCATACATTTGTGTCTGACTGGTTTTTTCAGGCATACATTTGAGTATGACCTTTCTTTCGGTCATACATTCGTGTATGATATTTTTGCGGTCATAATTTTTGTACAGCCTAAAGCTGGTCCGATGTCTCACTCTTCGAATTTCAGTGTTTCTGAAGAACTTGGTACACACGTAACTATTGCGTCCTTTTTTTAGCGTTGGCACGAAATCAAACATGCGCGTGACATGAACGAATTCAACCGCAAAAACAAACACTTTCGTCCTTAGTTATGCACAAATTCGTGCATTTTAAAACGCATGCTCAATTTTGTGCAAAGCTTTTGCGCAAAGAAGTACATATCGTGAAACGGGGTAATGTCGGGCATCTCTGTCTGAAAGCATTGCGAGGACGCTACCATCTAGCGGCTTATCCTGTTGCGCGCATCGCATTCGTCACATTTAAAACCGTCAGATCAGACCAAAACAGAGCCGAACTTTTCGAGATAGAGTAACTTTTGTATTTTACACTTTTTACCTAAATTCTGTGTATGCGTAAACACTTCGACTGGCAAGCCAAAACTGTTCACGAACGGTTCATGAGGTTTTTTTATTTCGATTTGAACTTGTTTCACTGAAAATGTTACGGTCGGACACATGGCCTAATTATGGCGTGACAAAAAGTCACGCCAAAAATTGGCGTGACAGGAAATTCACGCCGAAAAACGGCATGACATGTGAGTCACGCCGTCATGTGGCGTGAATAGCAATGCGTTTGACGAGAAAAGTCATGCCAAAAACCGGCATGACAGGAAATTTACGCCATAAATTGGCGTGAATTTCTGAGTCACGCCGATTTTGGGCATGACTTTTTTGTCATTGCCGTTTTTTTGGCGTGACACTTTATTCACGCCCCTAATAAGGCACGAAGTCAAGCCGATAGATTTTCAATGTGGACGTTCAACAAATAGCGTCCTAAATAGCTCCACCCCAGCCTCCCAAACATAAAACTAATTGTTCCAAACATGACTTTAAATTATGTATGAATGACCACCCCTACCATCTCTCCACATCTACATCCTAACGAATTTCACATTTCATCACATAAGCTCTAAAGAAAGAGATAGTTATTGATTTTGAGACCAAAATTAGAACGACAGGTCGCTTTTACCTGGAGTGCCCGAAATTACCCCGAAACACGGGGTAGTTTCGGGCACTGCTTTGGGCCCTCCACTGTAAAAACGGTGAGGCGTAGAAATGTGGAATTGCCGTCAAATTGAAGCTAAAGGTGGGTGGATGATAAATTGTAACCCTCAAGTCCACAGGAACACCACAACCTTCACAATGTTCAAAATACCTCTCAAAAGTGCCCGAAATTTCCCCGTTTCACGGTATTTGTTAAAGTGTGAACGTGAAACTTGCACGATATTGTGCACGCGTGGAATGTGCATAATTTTGTGCGTAATAATGCATGGATCTGTGCAAATTTTAGCACGATTTTATGCAAAACGTTTCGCAGGTTTAAAATCAAGCATCACCACAAGGGAGACACAACTTGAATTTTGGTGTACTTTTTCCGTGAAATAACGTTGAAATTATGTTGAGAACGTGATTTAATGTGAAATAACGTTTAATAACCTGAAATAACGTTGAAATCACGGGAAATAACGTTTTAAGAACGTTGAAATAATTTGAAATTGAAATAACGGTGTACAAAATTTGTCGAAGTTGTTTGCCCCCTGCATCACGTACAAAATTGTACACCAACATTTACACACTAAATTACTATATGTACCGTGTCCCACGTTTCTGTCCCAGGCTTATTACAAACGTGGGACAGTTTTCACACCGTTATCTAGTGCATGCCCATCCCACACCTGGATACGCAGTGTACCTGCGAAGCAGATGGGCGCGAACACGATGAAGACGAAGGGGATGGTGGCGAGCGTGTTGAGGTCCCAGCGGCCCACCAGCACCTCGGACGTGTCCCACAGCGGCAAGACGAACACGGCCAGCAGGAAGTACATGAGGATGTCGCCGAACATGGTTTTGTTGGCGGGGCGCGAGCTGGCGAGCAGGCGGCGCTGCAGCTCCGCCAGACGAATGACGTCACCCGCGCCCCGCTGCACAGCATATTGAAATGGCAGAATACGTGACGATTCCCTACGAGCCAAGCCAGGAAATGGCCCTTATTTTAGTGGTCATTCTCAGCCTTTTAAAGACTAATTATCATAAGCAGACCCATTTCTGTAAGCAACCTAAATACTTGGAACTTTTTCTACGTATGTATTACTAACTAATTGCTAATTACCGTGGAACGGGGTAATTTCGGGCACTTTTGAGAGGTATTTTTAACATTGTGATGGTTGTAGGGTTGCCATGGACTTGAGGGTTAACATTTATCATCAACCCACCTTTCGCTTCAATTAAATGCCAATTTCAGACGTCTACGCCCGAGGGGTCCACCACTCAGCTCAGCAGTATACACAGTATTACCGATTACCAGTGATTACCTGCTGAAAATCGAAAAAAACTCTTTAATTTTGGCCAGCTGAGAGCATTTTTGGCCTATTTTCATAAGAAAACCCGCAAAAGCCGATAAAAACCGCGAAAATATCTAGTTTTGGCATGGGATTACCAGTGATTACTGGACGAAATGTACACAGGATTACTAGAGTGGTGAACCCCTCGTCTACGCCTCACCGTTTTTACTGTGGGGGGCCCAAAACAGTGACCGAAATTACCTCGTGTTTTGGGGTGAATTCGGGCATCCCAGAGAAAAACTACTTTCCGCTCTGATTTTGGTCTCAAAATCAAAAATTGTCTCTTTCTTTAGAGCTTATTTGATTAAATGTGAAGTTCGTGGCTGGAAGGGTTGGTCATTCATACAAATTTGAAGTCATGTTTAGAATAAATAGTTTGATGTTTGGGGTAGAGCTATTTAGGACGCTCATTGTTAAACGTCTGACCTTGAACCTTGACCCCTTTTGGTTTTTGACGATACAGCTCGGGCCACGCTATATTACGCGAAGGTGGGTCTTGGGATCTTCCTCTTCAAAACTACATACATGAAAGGCAAGTCCTATGCACTAGATGCACCAGTTGGGAAGATACAGTAGCGGCTTCCTGGAAAATGTTGCATTCCGTAGCAACCCGGTGATCCATGCGGCCATCCGCAAAGTCAAACTCCCACTTACCATGATATAATTTTAGTCACAAAACAATCACAGACAAGACAAAGACGCCGACGCCCGTGGTGTTTTCTGTGCGATAACACCACGGAGCCATTTCTCGCCAACATCCTGCGACTTTAGGCTCACAGACCACTCATTCTGTCGTTTCAATTTACTGTGTGGAATCTGAACTCCGCCCCCAACACCAGCAGCAGCGCGGCCGTGGAGCGGTACGTCACCAGCAGGACCAGCATGGTGGACTGGATCGCCACAAGGCCGAGCCATCCCGCCCCCACCTGCAGCATGGCCTGCAACCCACAGTGCACAGCACACGGTAAAAGTACCGCCTTAAAACTCATTAAAACTGATCGATGTTCTCACCAAAATACAGTATTGTTTGACCGAAATTCACTCAAAATTCAACTAAAACTCATATGAAATTAAAAAGTTTGTGAATGGAAATGCGCAGTTATTTGCTCTTGGTTAGTCGTTAAGTTTACATAGCAAACTCGCGCCGGTCCCTGGGCGGCCGGGGCGAGAATGGCGTTGAGCAGCCCCTGGCTGACGAACGCCTCGGCCCTCGACACCTGGTCCTGCAGCTGCGTGAGGGCCTCCACGGCACCCAGCCACGTGTAGAGGCGCGTGACCCGCCCCAGCGACCGCGCCGTGGCCTCCAGCAGCTCCTGCAACACCCAGTCGCGGATCCATAGGCGGCCTCGGGGAGGGGTGCTAGGAGCGATGGAAAAGTCGACGCCTCCTTACAGAATGATGCTAACTGTCAGTGCGGATCCAGGACAATATTAACTGACGTCAGTGCTGATTCAGAACTAATCCCAACTGTACATGACCTGAGAATCGGTCTTTTATTGAAGTCCGTGACGCTCACAAACTATAAAAAAATACTTGGCGAGTCTAAGTAAGAGGAAGGGGCAGGGTATGATGCGGTAGTCTGCCACCACTGGGCAAAATGGTGAAAAGCGCGTTTCTGCCGATGCGCAACCAATACTGGGAACCTCTTTTTACATAAGAAACTTAAGTCTGAGGTGAGAGGTTGAATTTTCAAACATCGATTTTTTTGTGGGACACTCGAACAGGCGTTTGTCTTTATCTTAGGCGGCGTGCAAATATTACGTCACCCGTTTAGGGGGGGGAGGGGGTCTGACGGAAAGTGATGGCCGATGATGTGGGGGGGGGGGGGAGGGGGTTCGAGCAGGGATGACGTAGCTTTTCTGCTGAGAGCCGCGCGGCGTCGGCTTGCCACTTTTTGTTTCATGTAACTTTCAATAAGTTATTATTCTGATTCAATTTTAGACTGATTTTGGCTTTAATTTTAGTGCCATGACTGAGTTCTCTGACTAGTTTTTACAAATAAATAATTTTTGTACTGAACTTTGACCCATTACTAATGTTTTTGCACCTACAGTGTGACTCGCTTGCGAAAACACAAAAAATCAGAAAACAACGTCATCATAGGGGGAGGGGAGGGGGTCGCGCCAGCGATGACGCTGAGTGACGATGGGGGGGGGGGGGGGGGGGTCAAAAAGTGGCCTAAAAGAGGTGACGTAATATTTGCACGCCGCCTTACATGATTTGACATCGCCCACCTTCCCCTGCGGCAAGGCAGTGTCCTCCAGCTCCCTGGCCACGTGAAGGAGGTGCTCCAGGGCAGTGCCTAGGGCAGCCCGGCGAGTGGCAAGGAACACGGCTCCTGCCAGCCCTGTCAGTAGAGATAATCGAATCGTTCGGAATCGAAACCAATTAAATATTGCCTCCTTTAATTAAAAAAAAAATCAAAACGTTAAATTTACTCATTGATGTATGTCGTCCAAAACAACAGAAAAGTTACTGATTTCAACCGTTTTGAGCATTTGTCATAGTTCGGTTTTTTACCGAATCGGAATTCACAGAGATTTGGACGAATCGCATTAATAAAGAGAGATTCGATTGAAACGGATTACTAGAGATGCGATTGAATCGAATCACCGGACATGCGATCCAATGGGATTAACAGTGATTTGATTCGAAGACATTTCAAAGATTTAATTCGACATTTGAAAATGCTGCTCCGCACCTGTGGAGATGCCCAGTGCGTAACGGCCGGGCTCTCTGAAGCCGTCGGCCTCCCCGTAGTAAAGCGCCGCCGCCGCGCTCACCACGTTCATCAGCAGGCTCAGGGTGCATGCCTGGACTGCCAACTTTACGCAAGAGATGACACTCCGAGTCCACAAGAGAGTAAATGCAGGGCGACTATATTAACGATGTCCACCCGTGACATATTTTGGGTCCAGGCAAATTTGAGCGAAGGTCGATGGACATCCAAGCAAAACCGAGCAAATACCGAGCAAGTGCCGAGCAACGACCGAGCAACTTCGAGCAAATACCGAGCAAGAACCGAGCAACTCCGAGCAAATATTCTGTCGACCAACGCAGCCGAGCAACGGCACCAGTCCACACCAAAAGGCGTTCCCAGGCCCAGGGGTCACGTTCGGTTCTAGTCCCATTTAGCGACTCTAGAGCTCCTTACGCGTTCGCGATTTTGACCACCTCCACTTTGTCTTCTGGCCCACTGTGCGCCGGGACATTCCCCTGTGATAAGGCAAGGCCCTCGCCATGGACTCCTCTCCGAACGAAGGTCTTGGTGGGGTCGCATGTTCAATTCGAGGCCTTTTTAGCGAATCTGGAGTTCAATACGCGTCTAAACTTCTGGCCTCCTGCGCCGGTTTTCTGGCCCACTACTGTGCGGCGGCCCTGCCAGCCTGCAGGGCGGGCCGCTCCGTCAGACACGGGGTTGGTTGTGTTGCCCACCCTGCACGACGGCTGTTCTCGGCACGCTTCGCTGTTCATGATCCCTCAGTTGCAAAGCGGGGGCCGTGCCTAGCCACAGGGGTATTTCCCGGCGCTCAGCGGGCTAGAAGACAGGGCGGAGGCGGTCTAAGTCGAGGACGCGTTACACGGTGAAACCGATGTCTGGAAATTTCCAGATATTTTTTCGCATTTCCAGATATTATCTGGAAATGGCCGTTTTTTTCCAGATAATATCTGGAAATGTCTACTTTTTCCAGATAATATCTGGAAATAGTCAATTTCCAGATATATATCTGGAAAAAAAACGGCATTTCCAGATAATATCTGGAAATAAAATGTTCCAGATAATATCTGGAAATATTTTCCAGATAATGTCTGGAAACAAAGGCCTTGACGCCGAGGTCCACGGATTGGCGACCTGGGGGTCCCCGATGGTGTCCTCGAGGTCCCCAGGACACGGGGAGTCCAACGCCGAGGTCGCCGACGCTCTGGGACAAGCGGTTCCGGAGATACGAGGACGTACCACAAGGAGTCCGTCAAAGCAACTTTTTAGTCGGAGGCCAAAATCATCTTCGGCCTCTGGCTGCCTTCCACTTGGGTGTCCGGGACTTTTGACTTCGACACTGCGTTGGGGTGCTCCTGGGCTACCAGGAACCCGTCAGCGGTCGTCGTCGGACCTCTGGTGCGCCCAGGATGCCGACGAACGTGGGTGCTGTGCCGCCACACGGTTCAACACCGTTGCCGCCACCACCCAGGTGGTCCCTGGTGGTGTCCTCGAGGTCCCCAGGACACGTGGAGTCCAACGCCGAGGTCGCCGACTCTCTAGGACAAGCGGTTCCGGAGATACGAGGACGTACCACAAGGAGTCCGTCAAAGCAACTTTTTAGTCGGAGGCCAAAATCATCTTCGGCCTCTAGCTGCCTTCCACTTGGGTGTCCGGGACTTTTGACTTCGGCACTGCGTTGAGGTGCTCCTGGGCTACCAGGAACCCGTCAGGGGTCGCCGTCGGACCACCGGTGCGCCCAGGATGCCGACGAACGTCACGCACGCCGGAGCGCCGTGGCGTGCCGGGTGCCTGAACGCGGGGCGTTGACGGACACGTCGGCGGCGTCGGTGCCAACGGCGTCGTCTCCGGCCGTCCAAGCACGCGGTGGCGTCGAAGGACACGCCGGCGGCGTCAGCCGTCCGGGCACGCGGGGCGTTGACGGACACGTCGGCGGCGTCGGTGCCAACGGCGTCGTCTCCGGCCGTCCAAGCACGCGGTGGCGTCGAAGGACACGCTGGCGGCGTCAGCCGTCCGGGCACGTGGCAGCGGCGTTGGCCCTGGCCGTGGTGGCCTTGACGGACACGTCAGCGGCGTCGGTGCCCACGGCGTCAGCCCCCGTCGTCCAAGCTCGCGGTTGCGGCGGAGGACCCGGCGGCAGCGTCCGCGGCGGCGGCGACGATCGTTCAGGCACCCGGCACGCCACGGCGCTCCGGCGTGCGTGACGTTCGTCGGCATCCTGGGCGCACCGGTGGTCCGACGGCGACCCCTGACGGGTTCCTGGTAGCCCAGGAGCACCTCAACGCAGTGCCGAAGTCAAAAGTCCCGGACACCCAAGTGGAAGGCAGCTAGAGGCCGAAGATGATTTTGGCCTCCGACTAAAAAGTTGCTTTGACGGACTCCTTGTGGTACGTCCTCGTATCTCCGGAACCGCTTGTCCTAGAGAGTCGGCGACCTCGGCGTTGGACTCCACGTGTCCTGGGGACCTCGAGGACACCACCAGGGACCACCTGGGTGGTGGCGGCAACGGTGTTGAACCGTGTGGCGGCACAGCACCCACGTTCGTCGGCATCCTGGGCGCACCAGAGGTCCGACGACGACCGCTGACGGGTTCCTGGTAGCCCAGGAGCACCCCAACGCAGTGTCGAAGTCAAAAGTCCCGGACACCCAAGTGGAAGGCAGCCAGAGGCCGAAGATGATTTTGGCCTCCGACTAAAAAGTTGCTTTGACGGACTCCTTGTGGTACGTCCTCGTATCTCCGGAACCGCTTGTCCCAGAGCGTCGGCGACCTCGGCGTTGGACTCCCCGTGTCCTGGGGACCTCGAGGACACCATCGGGGACCCCCAGGTCGCCAATCCGTGGACCTCGGCGTCAAGGCCTTTGTTTCCAGACATTATCTGGAAAATATTTCCAGATATTATCTGGAACATTTTATTTCCAGATATTATCTGGAAATGCCGTTTTTTTTCCAGATATATATCTGGAAATTGACTATTTCCAGATATTATCTGGAAAAAGTAGACATTTCCAGATATTATCTGGAAAAAAACGGCCATTTCCAGATAATATCTGGAAATGCGAAAAAATATCTGGAAATTTCCAGACATCGGTTTCACCGTGTAGGGAGTCCAGAGGGGTCTAGGACAACTCGTCCCGGTCGACTCGTACCCGGCCCTATACGGCCCGGGGTTTTCCCGTCCCAACCCAATTGGTCCCCAGCCAAAGAGGCCCCATTTTATTTCCAAAAAAGCGTACTTCTTTTTGAAATTTTTAGTGAGACTCCACTGCAGAGTTCTATTTTTACTGTACGTTTTTCACAAGTTCTGGGGGAAGTCCAAAAATTTATTTTAACCCGTAAAGTCCTGCTTTTATTAGAAAAAGAAGAAATGGTGAGTTTAGGTGTAACATGCTGTAATGGTCCGATATCCAAGTAACTTAAAGCTGTCAAGATACATATTGCATCGACCTTAACCCAATGCTTGGTGGGAAGGCCATTAAGTTGCGCCTTTGACTAACAAAATGTTTTAAAAAATTAGTAAATTTTGGAATAATCACCCTGCTACATTATGCTCGCCACACAGCCAGAGTTATTTTTTGGCCCGTCTCGTATTATTTTCTCCGGAGACCAACCTTAAAGGAAGGCAAATGCTAAAGGAGTCCATAGCCACCCTGCCCGTGATACAATCGCTTTTATATTTATTTAGAGACATTTTGAACCAAAAGTCCTGAGCCATTGCTCAGCTGGGACTCGGCTGGGACCAATAATGGTTTGGGACGAGTTGGCCACCCGGATGGACCGAGTTTGTAAAATGTGCCGGGACGAGATAGGTGCAGGACGAGTAGGACGGGGAACAAGTTGGTCGGGACGAGTTGTCCTGCTCCCGTCCAGAATTGCTATACAGGACTTGAACATCTCTTCGTGTGGCCTATGATCTCCTTCTTCAAAAAATATACAGGTCGATGCATGTCGGACTATTTCCTGGGCCTGGGGTGAACTTTTCGTGTGGACTGGTGCCGTTGCTCGGCTGCGTTGCTCGACAGGACATTTGCTCGGAGTTGCTCGGTACTTGCTCGGTATTTGCTCGAAGTGGCTCGGTCATTGCTCGGAGTTGCTCGGCACTTCCTCGGTTCTTGCTCGGTTTTGCTTGGATGTCCATCGACCTTCGCTCAAATTTGCTCGGACCCAAAATATGTCACGGGCAGACCCCCCCTCCCCCAAGTGCGTAACGTAATTAATGGACGGCCCCTTAGAGTGTTAAGCAACCTCACAGCAATTTATCTGCACTGAACTCAACACACACTCCCAATTTCCCACTGAGAAATGCCATGCTGTCATAATACTAAGCTGATTCTCAGTACTCCACGACACAAATCTATCATAATTCAGAGAAATTTGATCGCAATACGAAGAAACTGATCATAAGTTACTGAAAATCCTTCACCGTACGGTACTAAATTCGCTGCTGTGCTGTCATAATACGAAGCTTTTTGTTCGTATTACGAAGGAAAAGCTCAGTAGGATTTCGAGTGTGCAGAGCAATGGCACCAGTCCACACGAAAAGTTCATCCCAGGCCCAGGAAATAGTCCGACATGCATCGACCTGTATATTTTTGGAAGAGGGAGATCTCGGGCCACACGAATAGATGTTCAAGTCCTGTATAGCAACTCTGGACTCCCTAACGCGTCCTCGACTTAGACCGCCTCCGCCCTGTCTTCTAGCCCGCTGAGCGCCGGGAAATACCCTTGTGGCTAGGCACGGCCCCTGCTTTGCAACTGAGGGATCATGAACAGCGAAGCGTGCCGAGAACAGCCGTCGTGCAGGGTGGGCAACACAACCACCCCCGTGTCTGACGGAGCGGCCCGCCCTGCAAGGCTGGCAGGGCCGCCGCACAGTAGTGGGCCAGAAAACCGGCGCAGGAGGCCAGAAGTTTAGACGAGTATTGAACTCCAGATTCGCTAAAAAGGCCTCGAATTGAACATGTGACCCCACCAAGACCTTCGTTCGGAGAGGAGTCCATGGCGAGGGCCTTGCCTTATCACAGGGGAATGTCATACAGTTGAGTTTTAAGCGTTCCCGCGCTAGGTGGCAGCACAAACGGAGAGGAAAGCAGGAGTGTCTTTACTTACCCTTGCTGTCTCAAGTTACCCCGGTACCTTACTTTGGTTCCACGAATGTGAAGGAGCAGGGTTTGAAGGAAGCCGCCGCGTCTTTCCAGCACGAAGTCATGATGCCAGTTCTCCAATGCAGTCGACACTTTCATGTTCTGAAAAGAATCTCTGAAGAGTTCTCTCTCTTTCTTGGGACAAGAAGATCCAATGTGTGCTTAGTACACAGCTGTGGGAGCGTACTTAGAAGCTCACACCAAAAGATGTATGCTTGGGCAGGCACACATCTGTAGATGTATGCTTGGGCAAGCGAACATCTGTAGAAGTGTGCATTTAAGTGTGTGGGATGAAAGTGTGCTTGGCTAAGCACAGTCGTACAAATGTGTGCTTGTCCAGGCATATATCTATAAATGCGTGCCTCCCAAGCATACATCCACAGGTGTATGCTAGTCCAAGCATACATTCATAGGTGTGTGCTTCTAAGTACGCTCCCGCAGCTGTGTACTAAGCACACATTTGATCGTGTAGTGAGCGTGAGGGTAGTTTGACACAAGGATGTTAAGCTCGGTTAAGTTGCAAGACTCAAGAGGCACATTTATTTCTTGAACCATTTTCTCCGATAGCATAAACGGATCAAGGTCTTCGACTGTTGCAAGTTTATAAAGAATTTCCGCGGTAAATATCTAATTTTAGTTATGAGTTTTTGTTTTGTTTTTTGTCTTTTTTCTTGAAGGTTCGCTTTGTTCATCGAAGAAAGACGTTGGCACACCGTGATTCAAAACGGGTTCAAGAATTTGTTGTGCCAACGAATATGTATGTTGATTTTGGGACAGCAAAGAAAAAGTTGTGAGGTTTACTATGAATTTTTTTGTCAAAACGAACACTTTGCTCTCACAACGACCAACATCGTCAGAGGGACTAAATATCATCAAAATAAAAAATATTGAAATGTTTGTACACCTTACGAATTATTTGTTGTAGGGCAAAGTTTTCGTTCTGACAACAAATTAATAGTACACCTAACAACTTTTTCTTCGCTATCCCAAAACCAACATACATATTCGTTGGTACAACAAATTCTTTTATTCCGTGTTGTACCGGGACCGGGTTGGTCACCTCAAAATAACCATTGTGCATCCCTTACCCCTATGATAACCGCGTTGTACACCTCGTATCATCTTAGGCGAATTCCTGACCCCTATGAAAACTATGTTGTACTTACACCGCAGTACACCACAATATGATGGTCCAGACCCCGACACCGACACAATGTGTGTTAAGTAATCTCACCGCAATTTATCTGCGGTGAATTTAAGACAGGTGGTGTCCGACAATTGGCAATATTCGTCAAATCTGCGTTGAAGACAACGCAGAAATGTGAGGCCCAATCCACACCGCGGCTGTAGCTGCGTTACTTTTGAGACCCTGCAGATAAAGTTTCACCACAGATAATTAGGTTGGAAGTACCTCATTTTGAATGTCAGTGCGGTCTTCGTTTTGCAAATAAACCCGGAATCAAAATAAAAATTCCAACGCCAACTAATGGCACCATGTTTTGGTGAAGTCTCGTAAATTTTGTTCGGAACGAAAAAGTTGGTAGCAGCCAAAAAGTGAGCGATTGCATGCCAAACAAGTAAACCTGTGGGAATTGATCTCTTTAATTTGGATGAAAATTGTTTTGGGGGTATAAGTCATTATAGGGTACCCCAAAGGAGCTCTGGCCCGGGAGAAGAAGAACAAAAACGGAAGTAAGAGATGACAGTTTCTATGAGAATTAAACGCTGCGGATGAGCTCCGGACCTCATCCGCAGCGTATAATTCTCATAGAAACTGACATTTCTGACTTCCGTTTTTATTCTTCTTCTGGGCCAGAGCTTCTTAGGAAAACCCTATTGGGGGAGCTCATGCCAAAGGGTTTTGCGATATTTTGCCCCGTTTGGCAGTGACAGTTAGTTTTCACTTTAGTCAAAACCATGACATTATCTCTATTTTTCTTCTTACTTACTGAAAATGTGTAGACTTTTATCTACTTTGATGGATTTTTACCTCCGAAGAGCTTAGGGACACGATAAAACTGGTTTCGAGACGATTGCAAAGCGTTATAATGTCACTTTTAAAAAAATAAGTGATATATTTTCTTAAATCGCTAAAAGAAAAAAAAAGCTGACCTGCGATTTTGGTGTACCGTAACTACACAATATTACCTCACATGGAAAACGTGACTACTCCCATCGTATAACCCAGCTCTTCTTTACGAAAAGATCCGATGTTTGAGAATCTTAAAAATTCAGTTAGAAAAAAATAAAGAGAATGTCATGATTTTGACCAAAGTGAACATTTAGCAACTTTATCGCAGCCACACGGGTCAAGATATCGGAAAACCCTTTCGCACGGTATCCTTTCTGTAATGACTTATGCACTAAAACGTAGATTCATCCCAATCGAAGAGATGGATTTGCAAGCGAGTTCGTGTCTTTGGCATGGAATCGCCCGTGTCCAACCACAGACCTGTTCACGCCAGCACAGACCGAGCAGACAGAGAGGCCGCTAGCGTCAGGCGGTCCGCCCGAGCCGACTGGACTTGACGTGACATCTTTCCATGTCTTGTGGACAATCCATCATTACCTAGTAACGATTGAGAGTTAACCAGCTCGACAGTGGCTTGTGGCTCATTTATTTCAATTCCACATCATTAGGGGGCATTCCCCTACTACGTGACCGATTTTAGGCCACTTTTTGACCCCTCCCTCCCCCCTTGTGACCTTTAGTGGTATTTGCCTGAACCCCTCCCCATCCCCACTCTAACGTAGTATTTCAAAAGTAAGCCAATTCCTCGCATTTCGTCGCGTGCGCTTTGTGTAACAATGCGATTTGGAAGAAAAATAAAAAAGTGTGACAACATTTCACATCAGTTCGTCGTTTTTTATTAATTATAAAACGGTCAACACTTATCAGGTACGTATGGCTGGCTGGCGGCTGGCGTGCTCTGCCGCGCGGGGAAGGAGTGGGGGGTGCCGAGCCATGCCGTGCCGCAGGGACCGTCACGCCGCGCCGGTGCGGCGAGTCGGCGGCGCGTTGAACGCTTGAAATGTTTAATAACTGACGCTTTTGAAATACTACGTGAATTTACCATAAACCCCCCCTCCCTCCCTGTGACCTGAAGTGGTATTTTGAGAAAACCCTCCCCCCCCCAAAAAAAAAAAAAAAATCGGTCACGTAGTATGGGAATGCCCCCTTATCTCGTTGATGAGTGTTTGTATTCTAGGTTGAGTCTCAGTGAAAGGCAGGGGAAATAACGACGATGGACTTGGATTTATGCATGTATTAACAGCACATCACAAAACACACATCTTACAGTCACGAACGTCTCTCAGTACACACCGGAAGCACAACAGAGTCGCGTGGTTTCCGTCTCCCCCTCCACTCGATATCTCGAACCTGAGCGAGAGCTCTCCAGGGTGGCAACCCTTACATCTAAAAGCCTACACTAGTCAGTCACTACCAACCTAACAACTTAGTTTGTGAACCTAATAATTAGAGTGAAATGACAGATCCACCACTCCCCCTTTTCAGTCTAAATATTTTA
Source organism: Stenchaetothrips biformis (assembly GCA_030522485.1). Lineage (NCBI taxonomy): Eukaryota > Metazoa > Arthropoda > Insecta > Thysanoptera > Thripidae > Stenchaetothrips > Stenchaetothrips biformis. The sequence continues at coordinate 2,847,320 of CM060095.1, read as the reverse complement.
ATCCTAACATCTTACAAAACTTTTCATTCTTCTCAGATTCTTAACTCTTAGTGAAAATATCAGCAGCATTTTCGGAACTACAAACATATTTAAATTCAACAATTCCTCTATTTACAAGATCCTTAACTAAATGATGAGCAATGTCAATATGTTTGGCAGCCTCTGTAATATTTTCGTTGGAACTGAGCTTCAATGCTGCTGCATTGTCGCCCATCATGATACAGGGTGCACCAATCCACTTGTCTTGGCCTAATTCTTTTAACAAAGTGGATAACCACAGTGCCTCTTTACAAGCCTCAGCCATGCTTACATTTCAGCCTGCATGGTAGAAGCGGCTACACCCTGCTATTTCTTGCTATACCAAGAAATAGCTCCCCCTGCAAGAACAATGACAACTCACTGTAAAGAACTTTAAACTAACTTTTGAAAATGCTGAGTGTAAAGTGTTTAAAAATAATGAGTTGATTATTGGAGGTGTCAGAGTTGGAGGTGTTTATAGATTAACAGAGGAAAAGAGATCTGCTGTGTGCAAATGTGTGAAAGGTGAAGAAGATGTTGTTGGTATAGCGTACAAAATGGGTGAAAATGCAAAATTGTGACATCAGAGGATGGGGCATGCTAATTTTAGTCACTTGAGTAAAATTGACATGTTAAATATTGAAAAATCTGAAAAGAAGCCATGTGATGCATGTATTAATGGTAAATCTATTAGGAAGTCACACCCCAAAAGTACCTATAGGAGTGCAGAGAAAGTGTTAGATGTTATCCATAGTGATGTGGCAGGTAAAATTACTCCTCAATCCCTTGGTAGAGCTAATTTCATTGTTACATTTATTGATGAATTTTCCAGGTATTGTACCATTAAGTGTTTAAAATCTAAGAGTGATGTGTTTAATGCATTTAAGAGTTTTCAGCTTGAGTCAGAGAAATCAAAGAATTGTCAAGTTAAAGTATTTCAGTCTGACAATGGGGGTGAGTACGTCAAGAAAGATTTCAGAGATCTATTTGAGAAAAATGGCATTGCACATAGGAGGACTGTTCCATTTAATCCAGAGCAAAATGGTATTTCTGAGAGATATAATAGAACACTGTTTAAATCTGTACGTTGCATGTTCTTTGATTCTGGATTGCCCAAGTATTTTTGGGGTGAAGCAGTCATGACTGCCTGCTTTGTGTTGAATAGATGTCCCTCTAGTGCGGTTAAATTTCAGATACCATGGGAATTGTGGCATGGTAAGAAATTAAATAAGGAGGAGATGGAAAGATTGAGAGTGTTTGGACGTAGAGCTTGGGCTTTGAGACCAAATCCAAAGAAGTTAGAGTCGAAGACTGAAGACTGTGTGATGTTGGGGTATGACTTGTCTACAAAAGATGGTTACAGACTCTGGAGCCTGGAGCGAAAGGCAATCATCATTCGTAGAAGTGTTACATTTGATGAGAGCAACTTTCCCTTCAAAGCTCCAAGATGTTAAAGATGAAAAGAATGTTGAATTAAAAGTAGAGTTTGATTACGATTCAGATGATGAAGAAGAAGTTAATGAGAATGAGAATGTAAACAATGATGAACCCCAACAGGAAAATAATATAGGTGATGAAAATAATTTTGGTGATGAAAGTAATTTTCAGAATCAAGAGAATAATGATGGTGAATTCAGAAATGAGCAGGAGCATGAAAATGTAAATAATGAGGAGAATGTGTTAAGAAGGTCAAATCGAGTAAGAGTTCCAAAGAGATGTGCTTGTTGTAACTTAGTGTATAATTTTGAGGAAAATGTTCCCAAAAATGTAGGGCAAGCTGTAAAATCTAAGAATTTCTGTGCATGGGATAGTGCTATGAAAATAGAGATGAAAGCAATGACTGATCAAGAGGTATGGGATGTTGTGCCGAGACCTGCAGGGAAAATTGTGATTGGTTCCAAATGGGTTTATTCTTTCAAAAAGGACAGTAATGGTCAACCTATTTCTTGCAAAGCCAGATTGGTGGCGCAAGGATTTAAGAGCAAGTTGAAGTTCCCTGAGTCTCAGACATACAGCCCAGTAATTAAAAGGAGGACAATGAGGCTGTTGATAGCTTAAGCTGTTCAAAATGGGTGGTGCGTGGAGCAGATTGACGTAGCTGCCGCATACCTTCCTATAAGTGTTGAGATGTTCATGGAACAGCCAGAATTATTTGAAGTTGGTGATTCAGAAAAATTTGTGTGTAGACTCAAAAAGAGTATTTATGGATTACCTATTTCTGGTAAAGATTGGAATGTTTGTGCAGATAAGATAATCAAAGATCTTGGGTTTCGCAGATGTGTTTCTGAACCATGTGTTTACGGTAAGGAAAATGTAATTATTGGTTTATATGTAGATGATGCAATTATTGTCGGAGAACAAGCCAATGTCCTGAAAACAAAACAAGATTTGAGTAAGATTTTTCAGATTAAGGATATGGGACAAGACTTGAACATGCTCTCTATTAAAATTGTTAGAACTAAGGATGGATGTACACTTAGTCAAAAACATTATATTGAGGTAATCAGTGATTTTAGGATATTTATCTCTGAATGTGTCAGGCCAATTTACACCGTGTTACCCAGTGACTATGACTCCAAGAAGGTATTGGCTAAAAATGACAACCTGGATTCTAACTCCACAATTTACAGAAGTGCGACTGGAAGTCTGTTATACCTTAATGAATTTTCATTACAAATATGCATTGAAAATTCATGAACGCCATTAAATTTCATAGCGGCCATGAAATTTCATTAATGTAATGAAATGTCGGAACACATTCCATGAAATGTCATAATATCTCCTTGAAAAATCGAGTCTTCAATGAAACGTCAAGAGATTTGATGAAAAGTCAAAACGTGACAGCACAAATTCAGTGTGGTTCTGAAAATTTATAACCAAGATATAAACTTTCATGTTGGTCTTCGACATGTGATAGGCAAGTTATGATGGCTCTTACATTGCCCGGAAGGAAGGAACTTCAGTTTCGACTGAGTTTAAACCCAATCGTGATTCGGAATATTCCTATGCTCTTCCCTGAGTAATATAGCGTGAAGATATGAGTAGTAAATCAAACGTCGCACCAAAAAAGTATTTTAGTATCAATAAACGCAAACTGTGGACAATCCACTGCTCACATGGTACGGCCCTGTCAGCCACCTGGGCTCAAACTCAAATTTCAAGAACCTGCCGCTAGGTGGCGCTTCGAGTGCCGTGTCCGTTCACTAATAAGTATATCCGATTCATTTAAGTAAAATAAATATTTTTTCAAAAGTTTATGCTTGGTTACCTAAGTGAATATCTGCTCTAGTCGTATGCTAAAAGTTTTAAACAAAATATTACTCTGAAGTCGAGAAAAACTCATTACCATGTTGCGACTCGCTGGCGCCTACGGTCGACCATTAGGTTAGGTCCACGCGAGAGCCCCTTCACAGATGCAGTACTATGAGCCACTGACACCTCTTTCGTCGTCCCACTCTAGGGCACGAGCCATGTCTAGATTGGACTTTACCAGCTAGCAATTTTTAGACCTAATGTCATAACTTGCATCTGAATTTTCATTAACGATATAATGAGGTTTCATAACACGTTGCTATGAAATTTCATGGCGATTTTCTGCAATGAAATAAATTTCATTGCAGAAAATCGCCATGAAATTTCAAAACAGAAAAGTGATAATAATTACATTAACATATTAACAACCATGAATACATGGTTCAGATTTATCGGCTGAATCTAACACAAGTTAGCAGGACTTGACAACATTCTTAGCAGAGAGGCTTAGTGGCTGTTGCTAAGAAATTAGCTGCTAAGGCTAAGGCGCGGGCCCGGTGGTCCGGCTGAGCTGCAAAAGTTAGCATTATGGTCAGCTATGACCATCACGTCATGGGACAGCCGCCCCGACCCTTGAAATTCAATAGCGGGGCTTAAAAACCGTTAGAAGTCAAAAAACGCCGCTTTTTTGCATAAAACGTCCGGTAGCCTAATGAAGGAGTCGTCCTATCGCTAAAGCAAGGTCATTTTTGGAATCAGCATGAAAAAACGAAACTTTTGAGTGCTATCCAAAAGTCGAATTCAAAAAGTCGTGCATATCGACGCACCCCAGTATTTAGTTCAGCCCTGGTGGTCGCCCCATCATTCTTTGTTGGATGTTTTTAAGCGTCTTCTTCAATAAAATTGTCACGTCTTTAGTTACATTGAATTGAAAACGGTTGCTTTCTCGTTGATGCGTCTAAATACGTTTAGCGTGCTCGTGGATTGAATGTAAAGGTCAAATTGCTTGGAGGCACTACGTTTAATGGTGCAGCAGGAAGCTGTTGGCACTTCGACCTAGCAAATTCAGTAGGTAATAACATTTTCTAACTTGAAATGAAAGAAGACAATTAAAATGACCAACTTAAATTGTGCACTGTTTTATTTCGACACCTGCACCTCCATTCATGTCGAAGTTAAATTGAAATTACTTTTGACGTAAACTAACTACGAATTTTCTCTGAACAAGTCAAATGTAGTTGTTTCCGTCCATAAATTGCTTAACTTCAAAACAAGACTGATGCAAACGGTACTTCTTTGTACTTCAATGAACTTAACACTAAATTAGTACAGATAAATCAACACCCTTTACATAAGTAGTTTTTTCCCCACTTTGGTTAGAAACATTTCTGTTTGAGTAAAAAAAGAGGCTTTAAAAACCACCAAAAACGAAACTAGGAATACTTCCCACGAAGTACCGAATAAACGCTTGTGGCATACGCTATCAAATTCGAACACGAGAGGATCTTAATGCTTGAAAGGCGCAGTAAAACTTCTTTGAATACGTGCATGATTCGAATGCAATTAGAGGAATTTCAACTCTAGATTAGGACGCCATGCTTTGACGGCCTCCGCGACAGAGCTTCGGAAGGCAGATGGGTCCTTTTGGTGTTTTGCAGAGACTGAGAGGCATTGCAGCCGAGGAACGGTTGAGGCTGGCCAGCTACGCAGCAAGCTCGGAAAGTCAAATCTGAAATCCAGCACGAGTTGCTCCACTGCGGTCAGGGACTTCAGGAACTGGGCTACGGATGCTGGCAGGTGTAGTTTCCGTCCGTGGGGATTCAGCGTCACACCGTGGACGTGGGATAGGCTTCCTGCCACAAAATTGCCATCATCAGCACAGAAGTCTCCTAGAACAAGATGGATTTTCCCGGAAAAGTTTCTGTGGGCCCAAAGCAAACAATTGACGGTGGACTGCGAAAGGCGATAATCGTGAAATGTTATGCTCTGCAGGTGCGGCAGCTGTGGGACTACCTCAACGAGACCATCGCAAGACGGGCTGAATACTGAAAGATGAGTTAGCTTCTTGCAAAGCACTACATCCGCCTTCAGCTGGTTAATACCACTCAAGCACTTAATCGTCTTCAGAGTCTCTCTTCCGAGGCAGATGAGGTCACGAGCCATATTAACGTCCAGAATACTTGAGATTTCCAGATTCGTTAGGCGAAGGCGCTTGAAGGTAAAACCGTGAGTCGCGCCATTGAAAGCAGTGAGGCTCAACGTTTTCAGCTCCTTCAAAGCGTCAATGGCCTCCAATGCTGGCAGAAGATTACTTGAGGAATTGCAGCCGCAAAGGTTCATTTTAAGCTCCTGTAATGTGGAGTTGCGTCTAGAGAATATCCTTGATATCAACTTATTAGACACCGTGCTAGCTCTAAAGGAAATATCCAGGAAGCGAACCTGTCAAAACACACAAGAAAAGAAAACTTCATTACACAAGACTTCGCAAAAGACATAAAAAACGATACGTGGAAAATTTCAATGGGGAACTACAAATGTAACGGTGAAAAACAAATGGCACGTTCAAGTGAAAATAGAGAATAAAATAAGGAAAACAAATATCGATTTTGGATGAGGGGACATTTCGGTCGTTCCATAAAATGTTTCATTTTAAACGGCCTCGCCGCAAGTGTTTGCGTTATCCACATACTGCCTAAATTATAACCCCTGATAGTAGGAGTGACTCTTAAAGCATTTCAGCCTTTAAGCCCTTGATGGCATACCTTGCACATTCCCTCATCAAGAGCCTTGAGATAGCACAGTCCTTGCGTGCTATGCCACGATCCCGTTTGCAGCTTCAGCGTGTCCAGGGCGGGGGCCATGCGGAGGATGCGTGCGTAGAGCGCCTTGTCGTTGAGTTCTTCAGAGATGTCCAGGCGGCGGTGGCGCCACAGCGGCTCCTCCAGGATGAGCGTCTTCCAGCGACCACCAAGCCGCCGCAAGCGCAGCAACTGTTCGGTCGGCACGTAGGCCAGCACCGCCAGCAGCAGCTCGGGGGGCAGCGACTCCAGCGAAGCGCCCGACTCGTGCGGAGGGCCAGATTTTAGCGAAGTGCCAGACTCCAGTGGAGGGCCTGACTGCAGTGCAGGACCGGGCTCCAGTGGAGTGCTGGGCTCCATGGCAGTGCCAGACTCCAGTGCAGTGCTAGACTCTTGGGAGTTGTCACACTCCAGTGGGGTGCCCGAAGCTGAGGAAGAAGACAGCCCTGGCGGGATGCCTGACTCCAGAGACAGACTCGCATCCGAAGGGGTGCCCGACTCACTCAAGGCGCCGATCGGGCACTTCTGGAACAGGTTAGGTCCGGTTGCATGTTAAGACTCGGAGAAGCCCAACAAAAGCCGAAAAAGTTTTGAAATGTCATTAAATTAATCGGTGCTGTTTCATAGCCACTCTTCAAATCTAAAAGCGTACATTGTATGCTCTACCTGGAGCATGCCTGCAAGCACGCTCTAGCTAGCGCAGGCCTGCCAAGCATGCACTAACAAGTGCATACCTGCCATGTACACGCTTACTGGAGAAGACAACTCCCTATCTCTTATGCCCTAGATATATGCTCCAGTAAGTGTGTACATGGCAGGTATGCACTAGTTAGTGTATGCTTGGCAGGCATGCACTAGCTAGAGCGTGCTTGCAGGCATGCTCCAGGTAGAGCATACAATGTATGCTTTCCGATTTGCAGAGCAGGAGAGTAACAACCCTACACATACATATAGTAAAAGTTTATGTTAAATTCTAGTTTTTATCTTATTTTCTTTCATTTAACAAAAAATAGAGAAGGTGTACTTTCAAGTCAAGATTTTACGTTTTTAGAAACAAAAGTGTCTACACTGGGGTAAAATGTTATTCACCCATCCAGGCGGATCACTCTCACGTTGAACCATGAAACCTTTTGAACGGCATCAATTTTTAATACCATTCAGAAAGGCATTTAATATAGGCCACAAACCTTTAAGAATTATTCAGGGGGAATGCAAGGGATGCCTTAAATGGGTTACCGGACAAAATGTCCAGCCCTACACCAGATACCGAATTCAAAGATCCTACGGGTTAAAAAATATGAAACCAAATGCTTAAGAATTCACTGCAAATCCAAGTGTAGGACAGGTCGACACTTGCAGGCGTCGACCATTTGTCCTACGCTTGCAAGTGTCGACCAGTTTTGTCCGACGCTTTGAAGTGTCGACCACACAGTGTCCGACACCTGCAAGTGTCGACCACCGCATGTCCTACGGCAACCTACACGCAATTTGCCGTAGGAAAGGCTGTGGTCGACACTTGCAGGTGTCGGACAATGTGTGGTCGACACTTCAAAGCGTCGGACAAAACTGGTCGACACTTGCAAGCGTAGGACAAACTGGTCGACGCCGACAAGTGTCGACCTGTCCTACACTTGGATTTGCAGTGTTTACGACAGTCTTCAGCGACATTTTTACACCAAGTTGTCAACAAATTCCTGGAACATTTTTTCTGTGGGCCTTTGATAATCCTGAGCAGCCATGACAAAACACACTGCTCCCTCGCCACTGCCGCCCCCTCACCTCTTCGGAGCTCGGGGCGTCCTCTGCCCGGCAGCGGCGTGCCTCCTCCTCGACGTCCTCAAGCGCCTGCTGCACCGCGCCTTGGATGCGGCCCAAGCTGGCGGCGTGCGCACGGAGCGCGGCGAAGTCCTGGCGGCCCTCGGCGCCACTGGCCCACGTCCTGGAACGAGATCGGAAACTTACTCACTAAATGTTTTAGTACCGTGAAACGGAGTAATTTCGGGCACCCAGGGTAATTTCGGGCATCTCTGCCCGAAAGCATTGCGATGATGCTGCTGTCTAGCGGCGACCTCGGAGGCTTGTCCCGTTGCGCGCATCGCATTCACCACACTTAAAACCGTCGGATCATTCCTCTGGAGACCAAAACAGATCCAATCTTTGCGAGATACAGTGATTTTCGTATTTTACACTTTTTCCCTAAATTCAGTGTATGCGTGAAAACTTTGACTGGCAAGCCAAACCTGTTCATAAACGGTACATAAGGTTTGTTTTTTTCGATTTGGACATGTTTTGAGCATGCTGTGTCAAATTTTCAATCACCTGCGGCAAATAGTATGGTAAATAGGGGCTCAAAACTATAAAATTGTTACTTTTAGGGGTAATTTCGGGCACTTGGGTAATTGTGCAGAAGACTTGCCTCCTATGTACGTCAGTTTCAAGAGGAAGATCCACAACTCATCATCGCGTAATATAGTGTGGCCCGAGTTGTATCTATATTAAAAACAAAAAAGGATAAAGGTTCAAGGTTAGACGTTCAACAAGAAGCGTCCTTAAGAGCTCCACCCCACTCTCAGAAACATCAAACTATTAGTTCCGATCATGACTTCAAATTATGTATAAATGACCACCCCTACCATCCCTCCACATCTACATCCTTAAGAATTTCACATTTCATCACATAAGCTCAAATGAAAGAGAGAATTATTGATTTTGAGACCAAAATCAGAACGACAAGTCGTTTTTTCCTGGGGTGCCCGAAATTACCCCAAAACACGGGGTAATTTCGAGCACTGCTTTGGGCCCTCCACTGTAAAAACGGTGAGGCGTAGATATCTGGAATTGGCGTCAAATTGAAGCTAAAGGTGGGTAGATGATAAATTTTAACCCTCAGGTCCATGGCAACACCACGACCTTCACAATTTTAAAAATACCTCTCAAAAGTGCCCGAAATTACCCCGTTTCACGGTACAAAGTTTGTACGAGACATCACAGTTTTTTGTGCAGATGAACATGAACATGAACATTTCGTACGATTTTGTACAAGATTTTGTACAAAATTAGAGAAATTTGTGCAGATTTACGTACAAAAATTGAACAAAAAGTTCATCTGCACCAAAAAAAAAAAAAAAAAAAAAAAAAAAAAAAAAAAGCTGTGACGTCCCGTAAAAAGTTGTACATAAGATTTAGTGTGTACACGGGGCTAAGCGTCCAGCAAGAGTTCATATCTTTAGACTAAACGTTGATGTGCTTTCATTGTCCATGTGGCTGGAAGGGGAGGGTTTCTTATAAAAGCTATGTATCAAATTATGGAAAATATTTTCGTATTGTACTAAAGCATGTTAAATATTGTACCTAATTTATGTACAAATTTGTGCATAACTTGAATTTGCACAAATATGGCAATACATATGTACAACGAGTCTGGAAGCTAGTGTGTATTGCCCAGACGCAAGCAAACTAACACAGTGCACACTGCATTCCTATGTGCTGTACAATTTATTAACGTGGTCTAGCACATTTTGACGCATACATGCTTATCGTACAAATCTATACGCAATTCGTACAGGTTTGTAAAGTATGTACACATCTGTTCGATTGCACGAACAACTTTGTGCGAAATGTTAGACTGCACTGGTAAAACAAAGGCATAAAAATTACGCCCTTTAGGGCATAAATACTCTTTTACGCCCTTGCAAGGGCATAATTCATTTTATGCCCTTGGAAAGGGCGTAAATGGTATAGGAATTTCAAGCAAAATTTTAATGCCCTTCCCAAAGGCATTAACGATTTATGCCCTTTAAGGGCGTAAATCGTTAACGCCCTTTAAGGGCATAATTTTAATGCCTTTGTTTCACCAGTGTGTGCAAATATATTTAGTAAGTGTGAGGGCACGGAGAAATCGCAATGTGACAGCGGGCATAGTTTCAGAAACTTGATTTGACATTAGCCTCATACAGAAAGAGAGGATATGACTTCCTTGCACTTAAGTATGCAGTGCGTCAGTACGGAGCAATATACACTGTTAGAACTGAAGCACATGCACGTACAAAAACTCTGCAAAGGAATTTAGTGTGCCCTTTCACGCCTTTCTTACGCGCAGTGCTCGATCCGCTCGGCTTCAAGAGGAGTGCTCCGTTCCGCTCCTCTTCCGCCAAAACGCATGGAATAATTTCTTCCATACGAATGACTTCATGCGTAGAGCTTAGTCGTTAGTCTTATCGCGTGCGTGCACCCAATGATAGCCGTTTCCTCAACCATGATAAGGGACTTGCATCGAGCGAATTCACTTCAACATCTCAAAAGAATTTACTAACAGCAAGCTGGCTCTTTAGGGTGTACAACGACGCTCGAGATATGTCAGTGAATCTGGCTGGGCCCACCTACCTCAATGCCTGCAAGCCCTCCTGGGCGCGCTGCAGCCCCGAGGCCACGCCGTCGTGCATGGCGGCGACGCTCCGGGCCGAGTCGCGCACAAAGCGCTGCACGTTGCAGAAGTTGTGCTCGCTGAGGCACAGGTCGGTGGGCAGTGCGTCGCAGTCCACGCACCAGATGCGGAGGGGCTGGCCGCCCTCGCCGGGGAACCTCAGTTCCTTGACGACCTCTTGGCTCGCCTTGGACCTCTGGAAAAGGAGGCAGATGTTCAAATGTTAAACCAAGTGACACTGCCAGACAACACTACTAATCTTAAGGCGATACTTAGGCGATACATGGGTGTCTTATCGCCAACAAACGGTCCTACCCGAAATTCTGGCCTTCAAAACGGCGATACACAAAAACATCGCCAAAATTTGGCAATACTTTGGGGTATCGCCCGAACTTGGAAGTAAAAACAGAACTAGTCCTCTTGACTTGGTCAAAGTTTACAGCAAAATTCTGGCAATAATCCGAAGTATCGCCAAAATTTGGCGATACTTTTGTCCATCGCCTCTTTGAAGGCAAGATTCACTGTGAGGCCTTTTAATTTTGGCAAACCTCCATTCTATCGCAATAAAAAGGAATAAAAGTATGATCTATGGATTTGGTGAGATTGGACACAAATTTAGAAGGTGGTAGACACTCTGACGAGTCTGCGCACAAGTATGCACGTATGATCCAGAAAGCGGAAGAAGGGGTAACTCCATTTTCGCCATTTTCCAGGAGAAACAAAAAACTGCTAGCAGGGAAAACTCAAACAAAACAAATGAATGAGTTCAATTTTGAGAAAAAAAAATCGAAAGTGCCAGATCACTTTGAAGAGGGTTTCTGTGACTTATCACTTTCTGTTAAAATGGAAAACAGAGTCATCTCAACTTGTATTTCCTAAACGGAGTGGAATTTGGAGGCATGTCAAGTGGAACTATAGTCAGCATAAAGTGCTTGTTGCTCTGATGTATTTTTTGGACTGAGCTCTTTTTTCCATTTCAGTTGTTAAAATGAAGGGGCCTTTGGTTGACCTGATTCTTTTTACACTACCTTCATAAAAATACAAGTTGAGTTATCCCCTACTGACTATATTTTTAACGGAGTCATGTGGGCTTCGGTTGAGTTGATTCCATTTTCCGCTTAATTTAGGGCGTAAAACAGAGGTGTGCATATCCATCCGCTGAGCATCCGTTCCATTCGCAGCCTCCGAGAGGTGGGGGGCTGGCCTGTCCAGGTGACGATCCGAGCGCGTTGTGTCGTCCAGCGAACGCAGTTCAGACGACACAGGTGAGGCAGCTACGCCAAGCCACGCCGCCGCTGGCCGTGCGAGCGAGACGGAGCGAGCTGGGAGTGGGAGAGAGACTAACGGCCACCCAACCGGTAGCGGATGGAACGGATGGAGCAGATGCGTTGGGCGGGTCCGGTGGTAGGCGACCCGCACGCAGCCAGGCGGCGGATGGAATGGATGCCAAACGGATGGATATGCACAGCTCTGGCGTAAAAGGGGTCAAGTTGAGTTGTATCCTCTCTATGTGGATTTTCTCCTGAACTGCTAGGAATTGAGTCAAATAATTTAGTGTAATGATGTAAACCATAAGAAGGCACAATATTAAACCAAAAACTCAATTTGGTGATAAATAAGTCAAGTTATTTCCTTCTTCCGCTTCGTGGATCAATGTTTTGGTCCAGTTTCTGGATACACCACTGACTCTAGTCACAGTTTAGTCAATTTTGAAGCCAGCACAACACGCAAAATGTTTTCGTGCAACTTTTGTACGAGACGTCACAGCTTTTGGTGCACACAAACTCTTCGTACAAATTTTAGCGCGATTTTGCATCAAAATGGGGAACTATGTGCAGTTTTTCGAACAAACATTGTACGAAAAGTTCAACTGTACAAAAAACTGTGATGTCTCGTAAAAACTTGTAGATAACATTTGTAACGCTCAATGTGACATTTTCAATTTAATCAAAGGGGAAATTCAGGCCATTCAGCAGTCAATGTACACCCGGTGGTGAGGTACACGCAACGGTCCCCACCTTCCGGCACGCGCCGCAGCGCCTCTCCGAGGACGGCCCCGCCTCCACGCAGGACTGGCACGGGGTGTGGCCGCAGTTGTGCGCCCCGGCTGACCGGCAGTCAGGGCCGAACTTCCGGCCGCAGACGCAGCACTCCGCAGCCATCGGAGGGGGCACCTGGAACAGGGGAACAAACGGTTAGGCTTGAATGGAAGGGAAGGGGCTGGGAAAGAAAGAGAAGGGTCCTCAAAACTACTTGAGGGGCAGAAACGATTTAGGCACGTATTGAACCTTTCTGAATCCATCGGCGCCAACTAAATTGGCGTCTGGGCCGCAAACTGGTGTGCAAGCGGCCCATGCGGCATTCCCAGCCGCCGAGGTCTGCACAAAGTGGGTCAGAAAATCGTTGAGGCGGCCAAAATTCTAGACGCGTTTTGAGCTCCAGTATCACTAAATGGGACTCCAATCGAACGTAAGACCCCTCCGATGAATTGCTCCCGAGACGAGGAATCCATTGGCGGGGTCACACGTTCGACTCGAGTCCCATTTAGTGACTCTGGAGCTCAAAACGCGTCTAGAATTTTGACCGCCTCAACGGTCTTCTGAGCGAGGAGTTACCCACTCCGGGAATCATGTGTACACTCACTCAACCTGGGGATCATTCGTAATTTTTTCGAAATTTTATTGAAAATCCTTATAATTTCAATCGGATGTCGTCGTAATATTTCAATAGTGTCCCAAAACCCTAAGAAACCAAAGAATTTCTTTTAATATCCTCACTTTTACTTTAGGATTTGTTCAGGAATCGTGGGAACCCGGAATCGTGTTTACACCAAAATAAGAAGCGGGTAACCCCTCGCTTCTGAGCCACTGTGCGGCACCTTCTCTCCAGGTGGCCACCATTGGAATGACGCATCACACGTGTGCCCTGAGTGGTTATTAGTTTGAACTCGATTGCGTTAGCATTGGGCGTGAGCTGTGCTACGTTTCAACGTCTTAGGTCGAGGGTAAATTTTCCATGCCGAAGTCCATCTCTCTGTCATTTCTCAAGAATTAGCATTTATTCTTTCTTTTCATCTAGAGTCAACGGCGCTAGGAGACGCTTCAGGACAACACAAAAACCCCAGCACCTGCTCAGAATTGAACTAAACTTGGTTTGTGGGCGAGGGGGAAACAACTTTGAATTTTGGATGAGTACTTTTTCACTTGAAACAACGTGCTTTACCGTAAAACATCGTTGAAATTTGAAAAAAAATTTAAACAACGTTGAAAGCACGACGTTAATTGATTTGCCTTCATTAACGTTGTATCAAATACTTGCGTAAAGTTTCAATCGTATTCCTAAAATTCTCCTCCCGTCAAGGGACAGGGCTCGAGAGAGGGTACCCAATCTTCAGATTCTGGCTATTGAACCTTTCAGCACAGTTAATGATTATGTACTTAAATTGTCCATAACGATTGCTATATTTGTGCATATGTAAGCTCTATACAAATTAATACATGTTATCATTGTGCTTTAAGTATGGTACCTTCCTTGTGTACAAATTCACTGCAAATCCAAGTGTAGGACAAGTCAACACTTGTAGGCGTAGACCGGTTTTGTCCGACGCTTTGAAGTGTCGACCACACAGTGTCCGACACCTGCAAGTGTCGACCAGAGCGTGTCCGACGGCTGGAAGTGTGGGGCCACAATAGGAAACTGATCGTAGTTTGCCGTAGAACATGCACTGTTAAAAATCCACTGTAATATTACAATACAATCAGCTACAGGAATGTTGTTAAATTACAACACTTGTGTTCGGAGTCTGAACGGGAAATCCATCCATAGACAACTCTTTTGGTCTATGGCAACTGCTGTCTCTAGAAACACTGCAATTCAAAGGGTGAGACGTCTCACCCATTTTCGGTGATACAAAAAGTCTCACCGAAAAAAAGTCATACACGAATGTATCACCGAAAAAAAGGTCGTACACAAATGTATCACCGAAAAATGGTCAGACATCAGTGAGATGGGCCCTTGTTTTCCTGAGGAAGTATCACTCTTTTTCGGTGATACATTTGAGTACGACCTTTTTTCGGTGATACATTCGTGTACGACCTTTTTACGGTGATACACTTTAGTATCACCCTTTTTCGGTGAGACAGTTCTGTCTCACCCCTCAGGTGGTGAGATGTATCACCATTTGATTTACAGTGAACAATAATGTAATCGTGATTACACTGCAAATTACATGGAAAGACTTAGCGCCAAAATATGGTGAGACTTAAAGTCTCGCCAAGTTTCGGCAAGACCTGAAAGTCTCGCCAAATGTTGGTCAGACAAGAAAGTCTCGCCATTTTGTAGCGAGACGTTTTTATCTGACCAAAATATGGCGAGACTTTCAGGTCTCACCGGAACTTGGCGAGACGGTATGTCTCACCTCTAGAGTGGCGAGAAGTCTGACCTTCGGATTTGTAGTGTAAAAACAGTCATGCTGTCGTTCAACAGGTTTTCTTTTCATAAACAACGATCGTGCAATTCCAAAAGAAATAATGTTGTCAGATTACTTTGATCTTGTTAAATTACAACTTACAACACGATGAGACCAACACAAAATGTTGCCAAGACATGACCGAGGACTCTATGGACTGTGTTGTTTTACAACGATCGAATCATCAGCAAACAGCACCGAGGGGCTACAACATGGTTGTAATATATCAAGATGGTTGCTATCAAACTTAACATCTTGTTACTTAACATTGTGTTGTTAAATTACAACATTTTTCTCGATTGTTTTTTTTTCCATTTTCTTGTTTGCTGAGCGAAGCGATGTTGGGGATTTTGAACGGTTACGATGGTAGCCCCCCCCCCCCCCCAATACCTTTACTTTCCAAGAGATATCTTACTCTTGATACTAAACCTATATTCGTATGGGTATACATAGTCCCAGCTATTTACGCCAAGCTAGATACGCCGAGCTATATAGGCCAAGCTTCATAGGACAAGCTCAATATGTGCAGCTCTGCCAACATGCATGTGCATCTACAAAAAAAAGCCAGCTCAGCATCAAGGCCGAAGGCCTTCCCCTGGCTAGTATCACATACTTGCAGTGGAAGCGAGTCGAAGACAAGCCGCCGTCGGCGAGTTTCGAAACTCGTAATGGGGTACTTTCGTGGATCCTGAACCGGAAGCAAACAGACGCCCTGCTGGCGGTAATACATCATAACTTGACTAGAGCAAGAGACGATTGTCAAATGATTCGGCCACATTTTCACATTAATATCATTTGAAACCTATTTGCAGTGCATTTATGTTCCTCACGCAATATTTGGGCAGCTTGGTTCCATTAAGAGATCCCACGAGGGGTTAGGTTCCGGACGATATGGCGTCTGTTGCTTCCGGTTTGGAATCCACGAAAGTACCCTATTACATTACGCAGCGTTCAAAGCACTGATTCTCCCGCCGCCCCCTCATGTAACGCGGCGTTACGCTGGTCAATACCCCTCCTACACGAAAACACCTCTATTACCCATATTTCATAATTGCACCTCTAAGATGTGCTCTCATATTTAAAATGGTTCGCGCATCGTTTCCCTTGTACTCACCCCGTAGACTGCTTCTGATGCCACGCACTGCTCACAACTCTAATATTTCGCAAGCTGTAGATATGCGTCTTGCAAGGTGTCTGTGCCGTGGCAGAGTCCGGCCTCGCGCTTGTCCTCCACGCCGCGACGGTGCTGGCGTCCTCCTCCTCCCCTAGAAGTTTGCGCGCACGCCGGGTTGCAGTACAGAACGGCTTGCCAGCTCGGCCTAGTGGACCTGTGACTGAGTCACGCACGTTCAGCCTCCGAACCGCGCCCGGGGAACTGTAACGCATGAGCAGGGGCGCACATGTGCTCAGTGCTTACTTGCAGTGGTAACTAACTTTAAACACGAGATTTTTTTTTCTTTCTTTGAAAACAAAGGTTATTTTACTAAATAACTTTGACAACAAGGGGGACCATCCAAGTCATCAGCAGACCACCTGGCCAGGTCACGCGATGCTCTCTTGTTTGTCCTGACCACCGCTCGACTTCCGGTATAGATCTTCTCCAAAGTATCCCATTGCTACATTAAGAACCCAGGACGCACATTGTAAAATGGAAGATTTTCACCCAAACTGCCTCATTTAATGATGTGGTCTTGTAAACTTTTAAGTTTTGGCCCCATAAGCAGTTTGGTGGCCCCATAAGCAGTTTGGAACTTCGGCTTGGTTTTGCCACAGTGTTTTCTGGCTCTTGCTGTCTGCGATTCGCTTTCCCTATCTGAGCTCCCCAATACGCGGCCCAAGAGTCTCTGCTGCGGCCACCAGGATATGGTAGAGAGTGAGTGGCGGCAGCGACAAGTCGCGTTGCATCAGCAGGGTACTTTTCGTAGATCCTGAACCGGAAGCAAACAGACGCCACTTAGGTCGGAACCCAAGAGATCTCAAGAGAGGTTACTCTTGGGATCTCAAAAGGGAACCAAGATTACATATACTGCTCGAGGAACACAAATGCATTGCTATTAAGTTTCAAACGACTATACGAGTGGTTCTATTCAAGAGATCTTAACTGAGCGGTTCCGTATAAAGAATCTTATCTGACACCTGAATGCATTTCACTAAGTTGAGTCGATTGGGACGGATAAGAGAGTAAGCGGATCATATTTCTAGGATCTGCACTGGCTTCTTTGATCTTTCTCATTGAAGTTTGAGTTATAAACCACGAATTAGTTTGATTGGCAGCTGTCTTAAAAGATCAAACTTAGCGAAATTCGCTTTCTTATCAGATATGATTCTTTTTACGGAAACACCCACACTCTAAATATCTTACTAAGAAATTCCCCACAATACGAAGGAAATTACGCAACCATAAAACGCGGACATTTCTTTGCTGTTTTATAATGATAAGCCCTCAAAAGATTCGTATTATGAAGAAATTTCCCTTTGCATCATGCTTGCGCCGAATTCAATGTAACGTAGCTCAAATTTCATTATACTGCGATAATTAGAGTGCCGATAAGATTATTTAAATAGGGCCAGGGCCCATCGTATTATGTTAAAGTGTGACCGATACATTTGACTGTCGTCTCTTTCCCAAGTCACGTTTTGTTCTACTTCCGCAAACAGCGTCTGGCCCGGCGCGTCCAGAGGGTATTACCCCTGGTATTCCCCTTCCTTGCGGTCTCCTGCGCCGCTCGCTGTGCCTGCTGCCTCCCATGTACGTTCGCGTGAGATTTGATACTACACTGTGTCTCATGTTCTTCAGTGCTTGGGGCGCCCTCAGTCGTCGGTCTGTTGGTGCTTTGCAGTGCTTTGCGTGCCTAGAGCGCTTCGACGCGGAGGAGCGCCGCCCCAAGGTCCTGCCGTGCGGCCACACTTTCTGCCTGAGCTGCCTGCACTCCCAATTTCGGCTTCGAGTGCCCTCAGGACCGGACCGTGAGTTCTGTCAGCAGGGCTTTAGGGTTTTCGCGAGAGGGCACAAGCATTTTGCGAAATACTGTACCGTTTCACGATAAAATGGCAAATCGGGTCGTCGAGTACCAGACCAGCAGACATCGAGGCTGTACCTCGGGCTGTGCAGTTACAGACTACGTTACAGAAAACATTTGTTAGCACCCCTCATGTCCCCTGGGCGGAAGTAAAAAACTTTCTGCCCACACCACAAGCTTTGTTTTATCTAAGGGACACAGACAACCTGTGGTAACGCCCAGACATGTAAGGCTGGCGCTTAGAAAGTCAATGATTCTCCAGGACGGCAACATTCAAGTACTTGAAGTTTCTACGTCGCGAAATACCTCTGTGGTGAATTAGAGCTGCACACCCTCAATATATTTGTACAATTTTGTAGGTGGTCTCCCACGCTCCAAAAGTCTACGCAGAATCTGCTTGGTAACCACAAAGAAGATGAAGGCATTGTAGAATTGTTTCGTATTGCGAAGGATTTTGCTTCATAATACGAAGCATTTCTATGTAGATTTTACAATGCCTTCGCTTTCTTCGCATTACGAAGCGATGCTTCGCAGGGTTTTTACTGTGCACAATTTTCAACATGCGAACTTTTTCGTACAAATTTATACGCAAAATCGCACAAATTAGTGAGAAATTTCGTACAAATTTGTACGTAATTTGCACGTATGCTCAAAATTGTGAGAGTCCACGTACCAAAATTGTACTAAGGAATTTAGTGTGCAAACTGCAAAGTGGCCTTGAAATTTATGATGATAATGGGTGAACCAAGTTTTTTGAACTTTCTTAATGCTTCCATTGTTTAACTCCTAATAAACGTCCCATCTATACGTATTCTCAATCGCTCCGCCCTGTCGAAGCTCGTACAGGTTTTTGCTCTTGAATGTAGAGGTGAGGTTGACTGCGTTTTGTGGCGCTGCTACGTCAGTCATTCATGCGGTTGCAATTTTCACATTTTTGCATACTAACTCCCACTGAAGATATTGCAGTTTGGTTTACAAACGATTTTTCTAATGTTTCTGCACAGTAACGAAACCCTGCCTGTCCGCAACAACTAAGCGCGAATTCCCAAGTCCCCTTCTCTTTTGTGTTCCAGGCCTTCAAACTTAGCAACATTCCAGACAACTTCACTGTGCTTGCGGACATGTCAACC
Organism: Stenchaetothrips biformis; assembly: GCA_030522485.1. Lineage (NCBI taxonomy): Eukaryota > Metazoa > Arthropoda > Insecta > Thysanoptera > Thripidae > Stenchaetothrips > Stenchaetothrips biformis. Next base: position 2,828,211 of record CM060095.1, on the reverse strand, counting down.
AGGTAAGCAAGAACCCGCGTACCAAACTATGCAATCGCCGCTTGTAATGGCGCACTTAAGGGCAGATTATACTGAAAAAAAATGGCAGTTGGCGGCCAAAAATTTAAAAAATGGTTTTTCGTGTAAACCCTTCTTTATCCGAGGAAAGTCAGCTGCTCGTGGCATTATGTATGTTTTCTCCTTGTCTTCTCACAACTTTTGCTCTAACCGTTCAAAATGTTCCTTGCATCATAATTTTTGAGCTAGATGGCTGAATTTTTTACCAGGTGTTCCTTTTATTCGTCCTCACAAGGTCTAAGCCGGATTTTCGAATTTTTGTCCCAATTTTTGTTTAATATAGAAAAGCCAGTTAAATAAGCCAATTTTCGTGAATTTTAACAATCTTTTGATCTGCGAAAATATTTCGTTTCCAAAAATTTATTCAGAGATCAAAATTCAAAAAAGTGGCTTAGAGAAGCTGTGGTATAGGTCTCGAGAAAAGCGCCGGGCCCAACTCTCTGGCATCAAAAATACAACGCAAGGAAACCTCCCAGTAGCTATAAACTTTGCCTTTAAAATTCTCCTAAACCATTTGACCAAAAATTTCCATATTTTGGCTCAGATCGTCTTCAGTCAAACGCCATCAAATAAGAATTAAAGGACATCCTTGGATCATGCCATTTTGGGAAACCCATTTTCAGTATAGTCCCCCTTTAAAGAGGTTTTTTGGAAGGTGGGGGAATGCATGCACTCTCATCCTTCAATTGACGTTTTGATGATATTCATTTACTTTTGTGCACATTAATATAGGGTAAAATTGGAATAAAGCTCAACAGATTTGTCAAGAAGAAATTGATTATTAAACAAAAACTCAGCACGAGTCTGAGAGTGTGTGTGGGGGGTTTATAGATTTATGGTCTATAGAAGTACACTTACACTGTAATTCAAAAGGTGAGACATCGGACCAATTTTTGGCAATACAAAAAGTATGACCGATAAAAAGGTCATACACAAATGTATGACCGAAGAAAGGTCATACACGAATGTATGACCGAAAAACGGTCATACACGTATGTATGACCGAGTAAAGGTCAGACATTAGCGAGACTGGCCCTCCTTTTACCTTGGGTATATATCAACCTTCATCGGTGATACGAAAAAGTATCACCCTTTTTCGGTCATACAATTGTGTATGATCTTCAAAACGGTCATACATTTGTGTATGACCTTTTCTTCGGTCATACATTTGTTTATGACCCTTTTTTCGGTCTAACATTTTAGTATCACCCCTTTGGGTCAGAAATCTGACCTTTCTATTTTCAGTGTAGTGTGCGAGACGGGCTGGCCAAAGAATACCAGTACCGTGAGCTGGGGCACTACGAGACAATTTCGGGTTAACTTAAGACACACTCACCACCCAGTCACTAAGAAGGCTTCCTCTCAAACACATTCACTTTTCTTCGTGACACAATTTTTCGACGTGAGGTTTGACATAGGAGAGTAATCAAAGGCAACTAAAGCTGTGATTCTAAAGATTAAAATCATGTGTTCCATATTACCCCGTGTCTCACAGAAAAAAGTACGGAAAAAGTACGGAACATGTCTGGTCATCACTTTGCCTGGTCCGTTCGTCCTTGCCAAGCACGGGACTTTCTGTACTTTTTTCCGTACCCGATTACATGAGCTTATATGGAACAGGTACGGACAGTTCTCGCCCGGTTCGATAAACCGGCTTAAACAGGATCGAACCCCACCTGAAATCTATTTTCAGAGGGAGGGTTCAATTTTCGAACCCCTCGCCGGCTTTCGGCTCTGCGGTCTTCGCTAGAAAGCGCCTGGAGTGAATTTTTTGAGTGAAATTTCGAAGTTGTCCACATTGTCATTACTTTACAGAAATGCATTCGTCTCGACAAGACAAACATAAAATGTTAACACGTGTCATAAGTTTGGATGACCAATTAAAAAGTTATTGAACTTCAAAAGTACCAAAGAGGCCTTTGTGGCAACTTTACACACTTTGAAGTTCAATAACGTTTTTATTTCCCATCCAAACGTGACATGTGTTAAAATTTTTTGTTTGTCTTCTTGAGACGAATTTAAATCTGTTAGGTGATATCTTTTTGGTAAAGATTGGGAATTCACTCAACTCAGCGAAATTCGAACCGTACGAAGCCGAAAAACACCTTCATTTTGTCAGAATACCGAACCCTAGAGATAAGGGCCACGGAGTCCGATTTTCGAACAGAGATGGGTTCGATCCGTCTTAACCCCGTTTTTCGAGCCCATGTGGGTTCGAAAATCGAACCCTCGTCTAACTGTGTATCACCCCAGTTCCCGGTACATGTCTTTTTGGTATTGCAGCTAACTTACTGTCTTGCAGGTCCGACGGAGTGTGGTGCGAAGCGTGTCGCCGTCAGTACAACGGTGACTGTGCGGACGCTGGCCACCGGCCGAGCAGCATGCGGCTGCAGCAGCAAGGTACCGCCCTCCAGGACGTGTTGCGCGAGCTGCAGGAGTTGCGGAAGACGCTGCAGGGGCTGGAAGGACGCCTGGGCACGGTGAGAGCAACTGCACGCCGAAATCGGGGTGACGAGGCAAATTTAAGAGGCATATTGGCAAGACAGTTTAAGGGGGTGGTAAAGTGACAAAAATCGATTTCCAGTTTAATTTTTTTTTCGACTCTTTGGACCATGGTACAGTACACCCATTCCTGACCATATATTGACCCACAGAACCCTCAAATCGACATAGGAATTGATTTATTCGTACAATCGCCGTAAGGTTAGGTTAGTCCCTGAAACTTTAAACAAGGTTTTCTCAGTTACTTTTTTTTGGACCTTGCGCGCAGGATATCTTGGACGTCGTAAGAGATAGAATTTTGAGTGAGAGCTCAAAATGATCACTGTTTATATAGCTAGAAGACAAGGGAGAGTTTTTGTCGAAAAAAATATTTCAATCTCCAGTAACAGTCAAATGAATGTCTAAAAGCGGCATGAAAACAGTCATGATTATAGTTTTCAAGATAAATCACAAAAAAATAAAAAAAGAAAAATCCGGCCGCCTTGTGTTCTTTATTTTGACCATAAAAAGATGTGGTAATTTTGTCAGATTTTTTAAACAATATTTCGCTTAGAAATCCTGCGCGCAAGAATTAAAACCCAAATGTCGACCAAATCTTTAAAAAGTCCAGATCCAAAAAGTGCCACTAAACATCCAACAAAAGATGTTAAAGAGGTAAAAAGACATGGAAAATCCAATGGTGATGTCCATTTTAAAGTCAAAGTGACCATCATGTCAGAAACAGAAGCTAAAAAAGCATGAAAAAATGTCAAATTTCACTTTACCCCCCCCCTTAAGTGGGAAGTAAAGACTTTGGCACACCGTAAATAAAAGGGTGCACTCTCAGCATCGCACTGACTATATTGTCAGTAACCAGGTACTATTGCCTTCAACAATAATATTTAGTAGTTTTTTCTTCTTAGATACGTCCAATTTACGTCATGAAATTATTTAGGAAAAAATTTTATTCAATAAGTATTAACAAATATGAAAATAATTATCACAACAGCGAAAAGTACGTATTATTGTTGCACAAATTACTGGAGGTGCTACTAACAAAATGTCAATACCATGTACAAAAAGTCAATGTCGAGTCTGAAAGTGTGGGCCTCGGTCACGATGTTACATCTATAACTTCACGGTCTTCCTTCATGGAGTGTGTTATACGAGGGCCGAAGGCCCGAGGGTTGGCCGCAGATAGGACCAAGCAGAGAGGTCTGATGCGAGGGCCGAAGGCCTTAGGAGAGGCCGCCGGCAGGCCGAGCTGGGCCCGGCTCCCTTCGTCGGAAGTGCCATCTAGCATGATAATTTTGTCGTTTGTGTTGGCGGTGCTAGACCATGCATGGTCTACAATGCACTACGATATCAAATGTGTGCTTAGTACACAGCTGTGGGAGCGTACTTTCAAGCACACATCTATAGATGTATGCTTGGCAAGCACACACACTGCAAATCCAAGTGTAGGACAGGTCGACACTTGTGGGCGTCGACCAGTTTTGTCCGACGCTTTGAAGTGTCGACCACAGAGTGTCCGACGCTATAAAGTGTCGACCACACAGTGTCCGACACCTGCAAGTGTCGACCACAGCGTGTCCTACGTCAAACTGCGCGTAGTTTGCCGAAGGACATGCTGTGGTCGACACTTGCAGGTGTCGGACACTGTATGGTCGACACTTCAAAGCGTCGGACAAAACTGGTCGACACTTGCAAGCGTAGGACAAATGGTCGACGCCTACAAGTGTCGACCTGTCCTACACTTGGATTTGCAGTGCAGCTATAGATGTATGCTTGGCAAGCACACAGCTATAGATGTATGCTTGGCAAGTACACAGCTGTAGGTGTATGCTTGGCCAAGTACACAGCTGTAGAGTCCTTAAGCTGTGAGAGAGGCGCGGGGTTGCCCAGACCGGCCATCTTGAAACGAAACGGCGTATTAGTTTTTCGCCCATAGCTTCTAAACCATTAAAGCTAGAGGGGAATAGTAAGCGAGCCGATTGTAGCTTGAACGGGGAAATACAATCGGCTCGCATACTATTCGCCTCTAACATTAACGGTTTAGAAGTTATCAGCGAAAACATTGTCCCGTTCGTTACAAAATGGCGGACCAGGCGACACACCCCGCGCCTCTCTAACAGCTTAAGGACTCTACACGGCTGTAGGTGTATGCTTGGCCAAGTACACAGCTGTATGAGTCTGCCTTTTAATAGGTAGGATAAAAGTGTGCTTGGCCAAGCATACATCTATAGCTGTGTGCTTGCCAAGCATACATCTATAGATGTGTGCTTGTAAGTACGCTCCCACAGCTGTGTACTATGCACACATTTGATCTTGTAGTGTGCATGGACCAAACTACGGTCCATAACAAAGCTCACCTTTCCGCCTTTTGCGCAAAATGCCGCTTTCTTTGAGGCCGAACATTTGTTGAACAGGTCGAGAACAAGCAGCAGACGATGGGCTCCGCGGCGCCTCCTCCGACCATGGAACTGAACCTGTGGGACATGAGCGTCAAAGCTGGCGGCGGCGAACTACGTAAGGAGAGGAACGACTTGCTTCTTGGAGATCGCTTGGACCGGGTGAGTCATCTCGAGGTATAAATCACTGCGAGTATACAGTTTAAAGAGGGTTCAATCTTCGAACCTCGGAAGGGCGGTCCTGATTCTCGCCCGGTTCGAAAATCGGGCTTAGGTAGCATCGAACTCTACCAAACATCTATTTTCAGACGGAGGGTTCGATTTTCGAACGCTTCGCCGGCTTTCGGCTCTGTGGCCTTTTGCAAGAAAGGGCCTGGAGTGAATTTTTTGAGTGAAATTTTAAAGTTGTCCAAATTGACATTTCGTTACAGAAATGTGTCTGTCTCGACGAGACAAACAAAAAATGTTAATACATGTCATAAGTTTGGATGGCTAATTCAAAACTTATTGAACTTGAAAAGTACCAAATAGTCCTTTGGGCCATTTTACACACTTTGAAGTTCAATACCTTTATCTAAACCTATGACATGTGTTGACATGTTTTGTTTGTCTTTTTGAGACGAATCCAAATCTGTTAAGTGATGTCTATTTGGTTAAGTTTGGAAATTCACTCAAACTCAGCGAAATACGAACCGATAGAGGCCGAAAATGAAACCTTGGGTTCGAAAATCGAATCATCTTCTAACTGAGCACATCATCCGAATTGATAGTACTATCCAGCGCACAGTGGGCCAGAAGACCTGTGGAGGCGGTCAAAATCGCGGATGGGCTTTGAACTCCAGAGCCGCTTAGTAGGACTCAAACCGTTCGTGTGACCTCACCAATGGATTTACCACCCCAACGTGGATACCATTTCCGTTGTCACACGTTCGGTTCGAGTCCTGTTTAGCGCGACTCTGGAGCTCAAAACGCGTGAAGAGTTTCGGCTGCTTGCGCCGGTCCTCTGGCCCGCTGTGCGGTGTGATTGATGACTGTGGTGCACTCTGTTCCAGGCCCGAAAGGTGACGGGCCTCTGCTGCGCTCCCAACGTCAACTGGAGTGAGGCCGTACTGCGGAGGGTCGGCCCGCGCGTCGAGAAGCTGTACGTCCGGCTTGCTGACTACCAGCACCTGCGCGCCCTGCAGGGCATGGCCGCGCTCCGCAAGCTCAACCTCACCTGCCTTCTCCGCGACGACCACTGCCAAGAGAGGTGTGCACTGTTATTCAACGACTGTGACGTCACATTCGTTCAAATGTGAATTTTGTCACGTTTGTTTGAATATGACGTCACATTCGTTTGAAAGTGACACGGCCGTTAAACTAGGATGTCACATTCGTTCGAACGTGGGTCAACATTAAATATCTGCATAGTAATTTAGCTCCACATTTGACTCGCGGGGGTGTGGAATTTTTAGTCGCCGAATTTGGAAGTGCCGAGTTTGCACTTTCTTCTCTTTCAAGTGTGAAGTTCCTTACGTTTACAGTTGCAGCATGCTAAGAGATAGGGACCCTGTTAACTGCACACTGAAAACGCTACAATCGGAACACTGTTTCCGATTCAAAGAAAACGGAGACTGCGTTGCTGTGTGGCATACCAAGGAAATGGTTTGTATTACAAACAATTTTGTTTGTGATACAAAGGAAAAATAATTCGCACACTGAGAAAACCTTACGAACTATTTTATGCCTTACAAAGAAAAGCAGTTTGTTATAACAAAGTATTTTGAGCATACATAAGCTTACAAAGAAAATACTTCGTAATTTACGAACTATTTCTTTGTATAACAAAGTAAATTAGTTTGTACTATGAATGCTCAAAATACTTCGTAAGGTTTTAAGCGTGCAGGCTGCGAACAAGTTATTTTTAGGCTACGAAGGATGTTCCCTCTGTATTTCAAACGCACTGGTAAAACTAAGTCGTAGTATTACGCCTTTTGTGAAGCGTACAGTCCTCACGCCCTCCTAAAAGCGTAAACAGATCTCACGAGCTCTGATCCCCCTATCTAAATGCATGTCGGAATTGTCTTGGAGCGTAGTTGCACGCTTCAAGAAGGGCGTAAAGTCTTCAAGCGTAGTCGTATGCTTGAATAAGGCGTAGAACTACGCCTTAGTTTTACCAGTGCGAAATTGTTTGTATTAGAAACGACACACTAAATTTATTTGTACAATTTTTGTTCAAACCTTGGAACAAAGTTGCGCATACATAACTTTTGCACCACTTTGTGCGCAGAATCGCTAAAATTCGTGTGAATTTTTGCACAAATTCGTGTAAAAGTTTGCACAAATTTTGTGCAAACGTATGCGCAACTTTCTGTAAAGCTTTGTACAAAATTATACAAATACATTTAGAGTGGATTCTCTTCGTAGGCTGCGAAGCCCCTGGATGTTGTATGTAGTTACCTGCTTGACAGGCATGCGCTACCTAGAGCGTGCTTGCAGTCATTCTCCAGCCAGAGCATACAATGAACGCTTGTCGATTTGTAGAGTTGTCCTCACTTGAATTCACGTTGTTATAGTGGGTGGCACGTCTGTTTGCAGGGACGAGGCCGTCCCCATGCTGCCGCTGCAGCTGGAGGACCTGCGTGTGAGGAACTTCAAACGCGAGCACCTCCTGTCCTTGGAGTGGATGCCCAGACTGCGGCGGCTGAAGCTGGTGGACGGGGACGGTCCTGTGGAGGCGCCGAGCATCGACTTCGCCTCGGCCCCGGCGCATTGCGGCCTGGAGCGGCTCGAGGTCCACGTCAAGAACCTGTCCACGGTGGTGTCGCTGGTGCGCGCCCACGCCGCCACGCTGCGGGAACTGCACGTGCGCTGTTCGTCGCGCCCGACAGGCGAGTGGTCCTGCCCGGACCTGCCCGGGAAGCTGCAGCGGTCCAAGCTTGCGGCACTGCGCCGACTCGTCCTGTGCCGAAAGGACCCTCCGTCTCGAGATGACCACGGCTCGAGCTCTTGCTCCGAGCAGCTGGATGACTTCAGGGCGCGCCTTGAAGCCGACGTGGTCGTGGAGTGCAGCAAATGCGGCGACTGAGCCTTGCCACACTGGAGCACGACTTCGGCCTCATCGTGTCCTGTGGCTCTTACTGTGCATCGTTATGAACGCCAACGGAACACTTTTTCCCTTCCGTTTTGCAAAATTTTCACGTAGTGTTTTTTTTTTTTTTTTTTTTTTTTTTTTTTTAATTTGCTTTATTTTTTGGACTCTCTTTTTGTCTTCGGGCATGGTGGAACTAATAAAGCAACCTTTTATTTTGATATCTTTAATTTAAGATTATAAACTACTTGTCGCAAAGGAAATGGACCGCTCCGGCCTTGCCGGGCTACAAACATTTAGGTCGAACTCTGTTTTATAATTAAAAAAATTTAAAAAAAAGGAAATAGATTTTTTTGAATTGAAGCATCATTAAGTTTGAGATGGGTGCAGCGCTGCAACGATTGCAGCTGTGTCTCTTTGTTGTTGGTGTGACGCCCTATGATGCTTGTGTTTTCGCCAACTACAATCCAATCCTACATTTCTTTCAGAATATGCAGTGCAGTATTTGTCGTTCTACCGTACCCCCCTCCTCCCCCTTTTTTTATTTTTTTCCCGATGCCTGCCAGGCCGGTTTCCTGTACTGTACTTGAATGAAGGCCACATCTTGGCGGATAGCTGATACCGCACCCGACAGTAGTCGTGTGGACGGGCACAGTGCGGCAGCTGTGGTGCATAACCTGAAAATGGCTGGAAGTTTGAGAAGTAAATGGTTTCCGGCCGCTCCCGGAGTTGCCTCTATCGTCGCTATCAAGGATTTCAAAGGAGAAAAATCGCGTTCAGGTGCATTGAATGACTACATGTACCTTCAAAAGACGTTTGAAATTATGGCCTTCAAAACGTTTCCGAACAAAACTTGGTGGAGCTTGTCTGACTTCGAAGAGCACCTGGATGTAGCTCTGGAGTCCTTTGACGACGAAACTTTCAAGGACGGGCCTTACTTTTTGTGTTTTTCAACTCATGGCAACGAAAAAGGTTTGAGCAGGTATCAATTGATTTGCTGACTTTCTCTCGATCTGGGAAGAAATAGGGTACAGTCGACCCCTTCCAAGAGAAGTGCTTTTCTTTGTAAGGCCTAAAATAGTTTGTAAGGTTTTCTCAGTGTCTCTCTCTCACAGTGGCAAAAACATACGGAGATATCTGTTAACAACTTGAGCTAACTCTCCGTACCAAGAACTCAACATTTTTTGTAACCTTTCAGTCAATCTTCGCACAGTTTTTTCCGTGTATCTCAATAAACTGCAGCGGGCATGCGCAGAAGATAGTATGTACAAGAGGCTACGGAAAATGTTCGTCAATCCATGCAAAGAAGGAACCCACTTTGCCGCAGTTTTTATGCCTCAGTGCTGGCCGTTGCGGTGAAAGAATAAATTCCGATTGCGCCGATATGGATGGTCTTCTACACCCTCTAGTCCACGGACCCAGGGTTTGTAGGTTACGTATACATTTGTGCAGCCATAACACGGATGCAATATTGTTTGTAATGGAGTTTATTTTGTCTGTAATACAATGGCTTTGGTGTCCGTCACTAACGAAACATTTCTGTGTAACGAGCACTAAAACTTTTTTAATGCGGACAAAATCATCTGTATTATTACAAACAAAATTGCATCCATATTATGGCTGCACAAAACTATCCCTAACCTACAAACCCTGTATCAGTAAGGACTTAAGTGTGTAACTATTTACAAAAATGGAATGTATTATCATTGTTCTTGGCATATACTTCACAGGGATTGCCTTGGGCTTTGTCCCTGCTTAAAATTAATGCTTGCTTATGGTTTAAGAGGTTACATGGTCAAGGTTTGTTATCGCTAAAAACCCCCGCCACGGAGGGGACGGGGGAAAATATAGATTGTGTGGTAGGTCGGGCCCATGGTTCTCCGAGGGGGTATACACTCGCTTAACAGTCGGGTCACACCATCCGTAATCACTGTGGCAAAAAATTTCAGAGAATTCTGTTAACAACTTGTGCTAATTCTTTGTAACCCTGAACCCAGTATTTCTTGTAGCTTCCTTACAGTATTCACTGTGCGACTCACAGTATTCTCTGTAGTCGTCTCAGTGCACCTCAATGGTCTGGGACGGGCATGCGGAGAAAACTGTGAGTCGCACAGTGAATACTAAAGAGGCTACAGGAAATACTGGGTTTAGGGTTACAGAGAATCCTGGAAAAAAAAATTAACTGACTTTTCGGTTGTTTTTTTGCCACAGTAATAGTTTGCTTAATAGTAGCAGCCGAAATTCTCAGGATTTTACCTGTTTCTTTTTGTTGTTTTGGGCTGTCTGTAGGTTGTTTGTTTGTTTGGTTTTTTGTTTGTTTTGTTGGTTGTTTTTTTAGCTAAATCTTGGTAATTATGAAGCATAATAGTCGGGTGACTTGTTTTCAGACTGCAAACTTCTCGTGGTTCTCTGTCCTATGGACCACGCTTTGCAAACGCCCTTATGCCCTAGCGTCCAGAAAAGATAGGATGGTTTTCTTAGGAAGAATCGAGGTTTGAAAACTGGAATTTCAAATGCGACTAATCTGTAAATTTTATGATAAATTGCAACAAAGTCTGCTCGTCAGATCGTGATTGTCATTTTGCTTAAACATATAAAGAGTGATACTCTTAGAGGGTAGTGTAGGGCTATGGGGTCTGACAAGAATGAGCAGAGCTACCTTGCAGAATTATAAAATAACCTCGAAATAACCCCTTCCCGGCCAAAAAAAATCATAAATCTTTACAGATAAAGCATTTGCCCGAAAAAAAAAACATTTGGCACATGCGACTCATCTTAGTCTATTGTATGGGACAACTCTGGTTGCGGAAAGAGTCATCCTAGGCACAGATTTGTCATGTGCCAATGTGTAGTTTCTGAATTGTTCTTGTTTTTGCAGTCCTCTCCCTTAGCCTCTTTCGAAATACGAAAGCCTGTTTTGTATATTTGAGCATCTCATTGTCAGTGTCACACATCTTAATTTTATTTCAGGAATATCATTTTCCGACAGTTTTCTGAGTCGCAATGATCTTCGCTGTATTCTTGGAAAGCGTAAAAGACTACAAAGCAGAGCAAAGGTGATACTAGTCCAAGCTTGCCAAGGAGAGATGACAAGTAAGAATAAACTGTAATAGATTCCTCTCATCGATCTAGTGGTCGGTTTCAAGCATGCTTTTTGCCACGCCTTCAAACAGTTGTGCTGAAACCGACCCTTTCCGCCATTTCAAGTTTGAACCTACGGAGGGTACATTTTCTGTTCATCTCGCTGACACTGGTAGACAACGAATACACTGTGAAAATTTCTGTACTTTTGTACGGAAAATGTACGGAAGAATATAGTACGGAAGTACGGACGAAAGTACGGAACGTCCGTACCTGTCCCATATAAGCTCATGTAAACGGGTACGGAAAAAAGTACAGAAAGTTCCGTACTTGGCAAGTACAGACGGTCCAGGCAAATTGTTGACCAGACATGTTCCGTACTTTTTCCGTACTATTTTCTACCAGTGTATCACATTCGTTTGCACGTGAAAGCTCCGATGTCAGACGTCAGAACTTGACAAAAAGTGAAAATTTACAGTCCAACGAATGTGATTCGCCGCATTGCTTTGTCACATTACTTCGGGTGTGACACGAAATTAGCAGGTGAACTGTCACATTCAAAGAAATTTGACACGTGGTACCCATTTTCAAATGTCGTGTCCCATGCAAACGAATGCGACTGAGTGTACATTCGTTCGGATGTGACACGACGTATTACACACTAAATGTTTATGTAGAATTTTTTACGTGATGATGCATGATTTTAAACCTGCGTAACATTTTGCAATATATTGTGCACAAATTTGCATAAATTTTACGCAAAGTATTATGCAAATTTCCCGCAAGCACAAACGCGTGCAAATGACACGTACAAAATTCCACATAAACATTTAGTGTGTAGGGTGGATCTTATTTTCTGACCACCCCCCCCCCCTTTTTATTGGCAAAATTGAATGTTGAGGATGCTAGAAGATTATACCCGAGTCGCATTTGATCGGGAATGGACCGTAAGTGTCACGGTAAAGGTAAAGTTAGGTAGAGAACGGTAGAGAACACTATGCATCTGAGGGTTTTCTTCCAAAGTTCAGGGCGCAGTAATCAGACATGTGACATGTGTCAAAACGCCATTGAGTACAAAATCTCCTTAAGCCTGACGTGCCCTTTGTTTTTGAGACCCAGAGAGGCTTCCTACAACGCTTGGTTCTGGACATGCAGACTTGCAAAGATGGGCCATCGCACTGCAGCATCAGCGTTTCTTCACACTCCAAATCCAAGTGTAGGACAGGTCGACACTTCTAGGCGTCGACCAGGTTGTCCTACGCTTGCAACCGTCGACCAGTTTTGTCCGAGGCTTTAAAGTACCGACCACACAGTGTCCGACGCTATGAAGTGTCGACCACACTGTGGCCGACATTTGCGAGTGTCGACCACATCATGTCCTACGGCAAACTACGCGTGATTTGCCGTAGGACATGCTGTGGTCGACACTTACAGGTGTCTGACACTGTGTGGTCGACACTTATAAGCATCGGACAAAATCGGTAGACTCTTGCAAGCGTAGGACAAAGTGGTCGACGCCTACAAGTGTCGACCTGTCCTACACTTAGATTCGCAGTGTAGGGCGTACCTATAGGACAATCTGTGCGTGAATATCCCTTGGCATTCAGGGGTTACACGATACCAACATGGCGAAAATAAAATGAAGAAGAATCAAATGCCCAGCGCCTGTAACGTTGTGGATAAGCAGGCCCGTCGTGCAGGTCAACGCGGCGGGTTGCCTACCCACTTAATCGCAGGGGCTCATCTCACGAGCCCATTCCGGTCACCTCTGCTTCCTTTTTATCCAAATCTTCTTTGAAGCAAAAGCACATTATATTAAAGCACAAAGAGGCTTCTTACGACAAACGGTTTGCAAAATGCAGAGCCGCAAAGTTGGTCGCTCTCACTGTACGTGGGTGTTAAAATGCAAACGGTTACCAAATCTTGTTCTCCGCAACGAGCCCTTTCTTTTAAGACCAAGCGAGGCTGCCTACAACGAACGGTTCTCGAGATGCAGAGCCGCAAAGTTGGTCGATCGCACTGCAGCCCTAGCGATTCTTCCATGTTTGGCCGCACTTATCGGAAAATCGATGCGGGTGTTAAAATGCAAATGGGTACTGAATCTTGTTTTGCGTGACAAGCCCTTTCTTTCAAGACCAAGCGAGGCTTCTAACGACGAACGGTTGTACAGGTGCAGGCCTGCTAAGTTGGTCGATCGCACTGCAGCAACGATTTTTCCATGTTTAGGGCGCATCTACAGGACAATCGGTGGGTGTTAAAATGCAAAGGGGTACTGAATCTTGTTCTGCGTGACGAGCCCTTTCTTTTGAGACCAAGCGAGGCTCCCTGCGACGAACGGTTTCTGAGGTGCAGACCCTAAAAAATGGTACGTAGTCTGACGCGCGGATACGTTCTATACAATTGCGGTGCTTCTTTAAGTGCGAAATAAGACTGTGTAACGTTTTTTTTTTTTTGTTTACTTGTCGTTTTGGGTGTGGAGAATGCGTTTTCGAAAAAAATCGGTCTTTGGTGGCCAACCTGTGTACACCGAAATGCTGAGTGAGGGACCCCTGGGGGCGGGAGGTGTATGAATTTATTCGCCTCTCTCCGTTCACACTCGTCCCCAAAGTGCTTTCACCGGATATTATTTTACACTTCTGGTTTCACGAATCTGAAATGTGTACTTTGTGACGTTTCTTTTTCCGTGACGAACGAGGTCTCGCCACCTCCCTTTAGAAGTTCAACCTACCCGGCGCGTGTACTTAAGTGTGCACGCTGAAAAAAGTTAGTTGTCACAACCAAGGTTTGGGTTGATTTTGAGAAGATAAGCTTAGTTGAATTTTTACTTGCAACAGGAACATTTATCCTGCATAAAGCATCGTCGTTGGAGCAACTATTTCATTACCTAGCCTGCAAGGAGGGATGGGGATGCAGGAAGGGGGGTCGGGGAGGGGGCATTCGGGAGGGAGGGGAGGGATAGGGGGCGATCGGGAGGGAGGGGAAGGGGTGCATTCGGGAGGGAGGGTTAAAGGGAGGGTTAAACCAGAACATAAAAGTGAAATTGACTTCGTGACTACCAGGATTTCTTGAAATTCCTTGAAATAATAAGAACATACAATTTTCGTGTTTTAATGTTGTAACAGTTATTTCTTACTAGTAATATATGTTCCATATTTACAGTGCAGGAGAATGGACCCACGGCCTCCAGTTTCTTCACAACTGACAATGCAGAAGACCCGTGGGGGAACACAATGATTATCTCGTCGTGTATACCGACACGTGTAGCACTCAGCTGTGAATTCGGTAAGACATTGCTCTCGGCCAACATAAATGTAACCCCTGAAACCAGAACCATTTAAAGAAAACTATCGAATTGTTGCTCTGATCCTGTGGATGTCGCGAAGAGGGGTCTGCCACTACTCCCTAAAAATGTGTACTACTGAGTGTGATCGATTTTAGTGGATTAAGGTTAAGGTTAGAGTCAAATATGTGAAGATTTTATTCGTGCTCCCTAAATTTTTTGGTACAGGTTTTGTACGAGACGTACCGTCAACGGGGGTAACTTGGGACACCGGGGGTAACTTGGGACAGTTTCCCCTATCAGCCTTGTTGGTGCTGCCATCTCGCGGTGGGGGCTCTTAGCGTCAAACCCGCGACAAGGTCTGGGTTTCAGAGGCTTGAGGGTGCAAACGGAAAGATAAAGTGCAAAGAAGGAAATTGGGTTTTTGAGAATTTATACCCTGGTACAAGAGGGGAAATGCACATATGGCCACAAAGTCTTTACGGGTAGTTTGACCGTACATCGACAATAACGCACGCATAAGGGTGTTGACTTCAGTCTTGCCATATTTGGCCCAGACTTAAATTAATCGAAAATCGTAGATATGAGGGGTAACTTGGGACAGTCTTTCTACTATGCTCCCTGCGCTCCTAGGCTCCTGTCCTGGGTGCTATCCGACCCGGCCTGTGGCATCACCTGTCCTAGGGATGTTGCGCCGGTGATGAAAGGAGATGCCTTGTTATGCCGAATAAACTTCTGCAGATCCATATTTTTCACTTTGCAGAAAATGCCTTGAAAATACCAGAGGGTGAGAATAGTCGCATTAATAGTCCCAATTAAAATCCCATAACAACTTCTAGGCCCAAATTCTTTGTCGAGACATTGTCACTACAATTTATTTTCCCCATATATCTTATTAGAAGCATGAGAATGTAGGTAATTCCATACTTTCCCAAGTTACCCCCGGTCATGGGGCAACTTGGGACACTCTTTCGAAGCATTTTGTAAGTGACATACCCGAGGCAAAATAACCAGACAAGCATGAGATTATGAGGAAAGGGTCAAACTTTAACATAGTTAGGCCCCAATGGCCTCGGTCAATAATCGTATCTCTGGCGTTAAAAAACGCGAGGTAGTGTTCCAAGTTGACCTCCGTTGACGGTATAAGGGCTTCGTGCAGTGTGTTACCTAAATTCCCCAGGAACCTTCAATGTTCCGCTTTGAGCCAAAAATCCCTCCTTTTCCACTGCATGAGACGAGCGGCTTATCGACACACAGGGTCTTCAGAGGCGGTGCAGCGCTGCCGCTAGGTTCGATTCCTCGATAGACGCTTCGCGAAACTGACTGCGGGGGATATGAACAGTGTGTGGCGACAAACCGCAAATCAAAGCTGCGAGACGCAGCAAAATGACCATGATACTCTCGCTGTACTCCAAAAAGTGACAAGACTCCAAGAATAGTGGGAAAAGTGAGTCACTTTGAAATTAGTGAAAAATAGTGAAAAAGTGACTTGCTGGCAACCCTGGGTCCACCACTCAAAACTTTGACGTACACGATTCCGGACCCCCTAGATTTCCAGGATTTTCCGATGTTCCCAAAACTCCAGAAGTACTCCGTTTGCGCCGCGTCTACTTGTGCTGTGGGGCCCGGCGACTAACCGACGACGGCAGTCGCTCAGCGAACACTGTCAAAAATGATCGGTAATTTACGACATTGTGGAGAACAATTGTGTCGTTTGTAAACGATACATTTTGTTACGACCAAAGTCGTAAATATACGACACATTTGTCGCTCATTTTTATAGCGAGACGTGTCGTTTCAAAACAAACTAACGACTTGATTGTGAGTTTATGAACGATCGTAGTTTTTAATGATTATATGTCGAACAGTTATGCCTTAAGTCGAACATTTACGACTTCGGTCGGGCACTTACGACTTTTGTCAAAAATTTACTTAACAAATCGTAAATGAACGATACAAATCGGAAATAAGCGAGCAAAATTGTAACGTTTTACCAACTTTTTGGGGGATTGTATATCTGGTGAGGTAACCCCAGTTAATTTTAACATTAAAAGAATAAATAAGTAGAAAAGGCTACCGACGTCATGTTTACAGAAAAAATACGTACATGTCGTCAATTGTGAACAAGAAAAGGAAGAAATTTGGGAATTCAAGTAAAAATGGGCGGCGCCAGACACACCGCGTTCCCGTTGGAGCCTTGATGAGGTTTTATCGAAGTTGGCGCTTGAGAGGAAGGTCCAAGGAGCATTTTAACGCATAGAACTCCATCGGGACACGACTGGATCTTTTTGAAACTCTAATTGAATATTACAGAAAAACGAAATTTCACAGATTTACCCAGTTTTCCAAAAACCTGTCTACATATGCCACCAAGGCCAAACTGAGTCCAGTTTCGCTCTAAATCTTGAGTTGGATATCCGAACAATAGTGTCCGCCAGAAACCGGGATGAAAACTATGCCCTGGCTGGTCGGAAATCGTCTTGGCGTGTGTACCATTTATATGCTCCTCCGGCAGTAGCTCGGAAGCCCTCAAATACCAGGTTTTCTCAGGTCTGTGAAGTTGGCCCGGCCCATCCATCCCGCCTAAATAAGACGGTTTGTGTTCGTTTGTTTTTCGTTTGTTTACGTTTGCTTTGCTTGGTTTTCTCGAGCCATTGTCACTGTGACAAGGCTAGCATTCATGGCTGGTATGGTCATTTTCTTGAAGAGTAGGCATTTCTTAACACTATCCCGCTTACAGCCGATTCCAAAAGCTATTCTGAAAAAGTTGAATAGACCATTCTAGTCGTGGCCGAGTGAAAAACAAGAAGAATCACAAAAGTGTATTTTTTTCCACTTTTACTTCAAATATTTAAGTCTTTTTTTCTTGGTTGAATCTAATGAAAATATTTTCTAGTACATGCAACATATTTGAAGCCAATACATGCTCTTTAAATGCCCTGAATGGACTGTTTTGTTATTCTTCTTGTTCTTCACTTAGCCACGTCTAGAATGGTATATTAAATGTCGATTTTACGAATCTCAGCCCACTGTGAAGTCGTGTGGAGATATTGTCAAGTCGACTTCCGATCGTCAGCTGCTCCACAGTAGAAAGTGTTGTCTGACGGAGATTTTGTGTGCTTTGAGAGCTTGCCAAGGACCTGCCCCTGAACCGCATTAGTAAATCGCTTGCTTCTAATATACGTCTGTTGATAAATTCATTTGCGAGAGAGCTAAGGGGCCGTCCATTAATTACTTTACGCACTTGGAGACAATGCCCCCTCGCCCACGGACCTTCCCACCCAGCATCACTGCGTAACGTTACGCCCAATGTCTTGTCTAAACGCGAGTTTTACCCTAATTTACTATTCATTATTCTAAACTATCATCCCATATTCATTGTGTTGAGAGTAGCGTTACGCTGGCTTGAACCTAGCGACCTCCTCATTCCCCAATGTATCGCAGCGTTGCGTGGACCCTTCCCTTCCGGCCCTCATCCCTTCCTCTCTTCCCCCTCCCCTCAAAGTGTGCAAAGTAACTAATGCTCGGCCTTTAAATAGGGTACTTCGAAGATAACCCAGACCGGAAGTCAGCGACAGAACGGGAGAAACAAAAGAGCGTCGGGGGCTATGCTGAGCGGTGGTGGGGGTCGAAATCGGCGGAGTGGGGGCAGCATGCGCGCGCGGCGTGCCTCCGGGCAGGAAGGTAGGCTGGTCCAATGTTGCCAGATCGCACCCAAAACACGCGGCAGAAGGCCTCTGTTTTGAGCCGATAATAACGGACTCAACCGAGCAAACCAAAACGGCTGCATAAAAGTCTTTGAGTAATATTGTTGAATTATTATTATTGTAAGATGAAGAAAGCCGGAGGATATAAGCGGCGCGCCCAGCAATCCGTCGAAGTTCATTGCTTTTGTCTTGGCAACGGCGACGGGTAAATGAAATATATGGGCGTCGACAGAACTTATTGGTACCTGAGACCAAGTATTTCATTAATGTATTTTGTGTTTTCCTCAGTTTTATGATTTGCTGTGACCAGTGCCAGGTTTGGTATCATGGTCTTTGTGTTGGGGTCAGTGAGAAAGTATCTAATGGTAAGCGGCAAGGTTATGCCTTTTGGACATTTCTAAACCATAGTTTTTGATCTCGAACCTTCTGTTGATGCTAGAACTATGGTTGATGTGTATCATTACTTTATAATTATTCTGTCCGGAGCTCATGAGATGTTATTATTTCCTAGATGTAGACCAGTGGTTCTGCAAGACTTGTTCAGAAACTCGCCAGTTTGCAAAGCAGGTATGGAGAGCAAAATATTTGTGAAATTGGTACCATAATTGCGGAACTTAATTATTTCTTGTCGTTGTTAACCAGCTCCAGATATATAACAAAATTACCAACATTGAAACAAACATTGATGAGCTGAAGGCCAAGGTGGATTCTCCTTCTGAAATCGTTTGGTCAGAATCTGCAAGAGACAGCCAGCAGGTCCAGCAGGTGGATATCCAAAAAAAAATTTGTATGGCCCGTCTTTGTTGGCGTTTTGCGGCGTTGTGCCTTTATTAATATGGTTTCTTTGCTTTTCAGGAAAAAGAAGAATTTCTTTCCAAAATAAGACGTCTTGAGACACAAATTTGTGAATTGGAAATAAGCTCAAGGGAAGCTTCAAAAACCTATAAAGATGCCTTGAATAACCAAAGTCAGGCAGATAAGCTTCTTGAAAGTTTAATGCAGGTAGTTATTGGTGTCTTCATTTTAGAGTAGACCAAGTGATTGTAAAGACTGAATCAATGTTATTTTAATACAGGAAAAAGAGAAACTATCATCTCAACTAATACTGCTTCAAGGAGAAAATCAAAAAATGACTTTGGATGTAGAAAATTTGTTCAAGGTACTGTAGTTATTTTTCTTTTCCATACTAATAAACATATGTTATTATATCATTTCCCGTATATTTTGTGTCAGGAGAAAGACGTTATTTTAATGCAGCTTGAAGCCCTCAAGCTAGATAAATCAAAACTCATATTGGACTTAAAAAATTTGATGAAGGTATGTAAATCTCTCTCCCCATCACTTTACTTTCCTATTCTTTGTTGATCAATTCCTGGAATTTTTTTTTTGGTAGGAGAAAGAAGCTATTACAATTCAATTAGCAGCCAAACAAGCAGAAAATAATGTGAGTACTGTGCTGCTTCTTTGGAGAGTAAACAACTCTATATAACTTTGCATTAATAGGTTTCCCCTCCTCTAGGAACTGAGAGAGCTTCAAGCTGAGAATGCCATTCTCAAGGATTGTGTCAAACATTTTCAAAATAAGAGTCGTTTGAGTCTAGGAAATAAAGGAGCTATAAATAGTCTTGTTGAAGCAATAAATAGTCTTGGAAAGAAGAAGCAATAAATATGAGGTTCTTGTATGGTTTTTATTAATCTTTGCAATGGCAATAAAACATATTTGACACACAAACAAATGTGGTTTTATTGAAAGAAACAAACCTTGGAAGAATAATTCAGAGTATCAGGGCCAGAAAACACAAGGAATAAATATACAAGACAACCCAGCATGTCATACTGGTTTCGTTTAAAGGAATAATCCAGATTACTCGGGATAGCCAAAAACACAATCAAAAGAAGAATAAATATTGAAAAGTTGCAAAACCACCAAGTGACCACTAGTTTCCTTAACATATGCAACATGCTAAAAAATATTTGGAGTCTAATAGTCAAATAAATAAAAATAAAATATAGGTTTGTGAATAGAGCATACATTGACTAGCAAACATTTGAAGCGTACACAAGTTAAGAGGTGACATACCAAACCATGGAAGCATCATTATTACTAGGGCTAATTTCTTCAGGCAATTCTTGATCAGAAATTTCATTATCTGCATCATTGTTAGTGTCATCCTCTTCATCGGCAACTTCTTCCATCACTGACATCAAATTCTTTTTAGCTGCCTGTCGCTTGTCAAAGTTTACTGCATCATTACTTTTTTTAGATCTGTTTTTCTTGATCCGTCTTTTAAATGGCAACAATTGTGACAGTTGAGTGGTCAGTCTTTGTGAGGGTGCTATGTCCCTTGCTGGCATAGAGGCAAGATTTGGGACTGACTCTGCTATGGTCAAAGCTTTACATTTTCTGACCATTTCATCAACACCAACATCACAAACTGACACCAAATGACGGGGAAGAGATCTCTTCACTACATATTCTGAGAGGGTTGCGAGGTTTACTTCTAGTCTACAATATGCATTTGCCTCAGACAGATTATAATTTTCAGAGGCTGGAGGCTCCGGCACATCAGATGTAGTTTCAATATTTTCAACAGCTGTAGAGAATGTCACTTCTTCGTCTCTCAAGTTGTCATAAGTTGGGTGAGGCTTATTCCTTTCGAGATAGGACTGCAATTTGTGCACATGCTTGCACAGTGGTGCTCGGTCTGGGCAGCTACAGGTGAACATATGACAGCATAGATTATGACACGAGCTGTTCCCACATTTGTTGTAGCAGTGATCTTTTGTGCATGTATCCAGCAGTTTTTCAACGAAATACAACACATTTGGATTTGTAGATGATTTGATGGTCCAAATGAAAGTGTTGACTTCATCAATGCTGTCATCAGGGAAAGTCATTCCCTTTTCATGCCTTTGCTTCCTCAGGTGAGGTGGTTCAGAGAATCCTAAAATTGAATCTCGTTGCCTTGACACAAAATCATCCTGCTCTAGACTTAAGAGGGTGTTGGTCAAATCATCCATCCTCTTATTGGGAATTCGCTTGAAATACTCAGTTTTGATAACATTATGGAGCGATTCAATGTGACCAGTAGTGTTAATATTTCCATGTCTCAAATTTTGACGATGGCACATTGCCCACTTTTCAGGTCTGTTGAAGTAGTACTTGTCAAGATGTTCAACTAATTTAGGAGCATCAGTGCTATGCTTCATTCTGAAAGCTTGACATAAATGTGAAAAGTCATTCAAATTTTTTTCAGTGGTTAAAACCTTAAGTTCTGTGTAAATAGTATCAAATAGCTCCCTGGGAGCTTTCTCACGCAGCTGGACTTTAAAGGTCTCATCCAGATGCCATTCACAGAGAATGTGCTTCACTGGCATTCCCATTCCTGCCTCAATGCCATTGATAAGGGCTGCATCGTCATCAGTGATGACACAATTGATCACTAATTCTTCACCTGCTTCAATGCATCGAAGTTTGATGGCTTGAATAAAATATTTTATTACATCTCCTGCCATACTATTGGATATAAAATGGCCAACTGGCCATCCTTTGTTGTTTTCATCCACAATCATCAAATTCAAAAGTCTTACATTCTCGTATTGTGTGACATTGTGAGTGTCATCAGCAATTAGAATTCTGTGGCATCCTGAGACCATAAGTTCTCGCTGAGATTTTGTTTGAATGCCCAGCATAAAAAGATCTGAAGGCAGACAAGAACCATCAAAGCCACCTTCTGGGCCAACAACAATTTTTTCTCCCCTCGGCTTATAGATTAAAACAGGTGGGTATTTTTCCTTCTGCAACAGGTCAACCTTCAAGAAAGTAGATTGTGCATCTTGCAAATGAAGTCGAAGCTTACTCCTCCTTTTACTTGCACGCTGTCTTATTCGCCTCTTAGTGATAATGACATCCTTACTGACAGGTTGGCCATCTTCCCTTTGGTCCCTCTGGGTGGTGGTAGATTGAAGGCTCCTCAAAATTTTGCTCGGTGATATGCCCAATGCAACCTGATTATCAATGAATGCATTCGTTGCAGTAGAAGGTGGTTGATGGGCATAATCATGAGAGCGGAGGGGATGACTATGTGTTGGAAAATATTCAACCTCTCGCTTACCATCTTCAGATATCACAACCACCATTTTGGCGATACAAGTTGCACCTCGTTTAATCTGACCAATCCTCACTTTTCTGCTGGACTTGCGAGCCTCTTCTCCCTTCTTTCGGTGAGCTTGGTCAGATCCATCATGTTGGCAGTATAAGTAAATTCGGTCACTTTTTCTGCCACTATTTTGTGGAAAATAGGAGAAAGTTTTAGCCTCTTCTGAGTCTTTCCAGGAAATGAAATCTGCCTCTGAAGCAAAGTTTAATTTTACTGCTGGTTCAATTGGACTTTGATGATCAGTCTTCAAGTGCTCTATGAGCAGTTTTTTAGTCCAAAATTCTTCTTTGCAATCTTTATGCAAACACATTATTTTTCTCTTCTTTTTTTCTCCGGAACATTTTTTCAAGTGTGACTGTAGATTGTCCTTTCTTGAGAAAGAAGAATTACATTGCTCACACCTAAAACATTGAAAATTTGGGTTTTTCTTGCACGTCTTCTGATGCCTCTTAAGATTATCTTTGGAGCAAAATTTGTCTGATGAGCAGAAAGGACAGACAAAAGAAATATTTGGTGAAGTAGGCGGGATGGCTGGAGAATCTTTAGATTTCTTTTTAGGAATGAAGTCGTCATCATCTTCACTCCACATTTTAAGAAAACAAACAACCACACCTCCACCTACAGAAAAAGGAAGAGAAGATTCAAGAACCAACATGATCCATTCCAGAATGACGCTTAATCCACTAATAGTTATAAACACCTTCCCATGCACCATTCTCTTTTAAAAAATTAACAGGAGGCAAGAACTTGCCAATAAGGACAGTTAACATGAAACATTCCAGAATAACGCCCAATCCACTAATAGTTATAAACACCATTCCCATGCACCATTCTCTTTTAAAAAATTAACAGGAGGCAAGAACTTGCCAATAAGGACAGTTAACATGAACCATTCCAGAATAACGCCCAATCCACTAATAGTTATAAACACCATTCCCATGCACCATTCTCTTTTAAAAAATTAACAGGAGGCAAGAACTTTGCCATAAGGACAGTTATGGCTTATCATATCCAATCCCAAAGTTATTTGATAACCTCTCCAATATGTTATGTATTAATGTCGTGACATGTTAACCAATAAAGAACGAGAACCACTGTCCAAATCTACCCAAAAACGATCCAATATAGCGATGAGCTGTTTTTGAATTATCAAGACAGCCAGCAATGAAAACAGTCCACTTCTCCGAGCATTTTTTTCCATAATGAGAAATGTCAACCTCCCCGAACGAAAGTAGCTCAACGGTATATGCGTCCGATTTTTAGAAATGATTCTATTTTAGACGTAAATGTATCATAAGTTTAATCGATGCATTACCTTATAATAATATCCAACCTGTCGCTTACTCCCTGTGTCTCCTCAACCGACTCGTGCGTCCGCGCCAATGAACGGCCCTACATAGTTGCCAAGTCTACCAGCCTACCTTCCTGCCCGGAGGCACGCCGCATGCGCGCGCCGCCTTCACCCCCACCCCGCCGATTTAGACCCCCACCACCGCTTGGCACAGACTCCCGACGCTCTTTTGTTTCTCCCGTTCTGTCGCTGACTTCCGGTCTGGGTTATCTCCGAAGTACCCTATTGCCAGTCCTTTTCAAACGCGAGTTTCGCACTACCTCATATCTTAACGGGAATCGCTCTTCCTTCTTTACGTTTTCATCTATGCAACACTTTGCTGCAGGTGCTCTGTGGCGTGCGGCGGTCTGACCGGAGCTGACTCAAGGCCAACTGAACCACGCCAGCTGCCTCCTCTGTTGTCGGTGACGCCTTATCTACCATCATGTTGACTCGGCGGCAAGCAAAGTTGCGAAGGTTGACTGTTGGCGAGCAGCTTCCTCAAGTATCAGAGGTAAGTGCTCTTCTGCTTATTTTCTGACAGGGTTTTTCAGCGAATCTAGAAACTGATGAAAGAGGAGAGCAAGTACGTGCACTACTTACTACTTCCGACGACCCCTCGCCTAAGGGAGGGAGTCAGTGGGGGGGTTTAGCGTTGAGCATTTTCTTGTTCTTCCTTTTCAAGATCAGCTGAAATACTCATGAGAATACTCTAAAGGAGTACCGGCCCAGAAATAGAAGAAATCAAAAGGAAGCTAGAAATGACAGTTTCTTTGAAAAATGCCATCCTCAGTGAATATTTATCGGAAGCGATGTCGTTTATTGACTTCCGCTTTGGTTCTTCTTCTTCTTCTTCTTCTTACACGGTAAAAACGGTTCCTGGTTTTCCCAGGAACTCCCTGGAAATCCTTATGTCTTTTCTACAGGCTTCCTGGGAAAACCGGGAACCGTTTTTACCGTGTACTGCCAGAACTTCTTTGAAATAACCCATTCATGGAGTTGACGGCGGACATTTTAACTTTTAATGTGTGAGGGAAATGTCATAACCATGCCTGCGGCATGTCTTGGCGTAACACAGAGCAGCATGTTTGACAATCTTTCTTCAACACCGAAGCGGAGTTTTTAAACGAAATTGAAAGCAAGCCTAACAACGCGGAAAAAATAAAATAATTTCACCTCTTTGTGAATACGCTGGTAACGAATGTGAGGTCATATTCGTTTCAATGTGAATTTTGTCACATTGGATTGAACTTATACATATGATGTCCTGTAAGTGTATACTATCCAAAGGTCAGACTTGTTGCCACTCCAGAGGCGAGGCATTAAGTCCCGCCAAGTTTTGGTTAGACCTGAAAGTCTCGCCAAGTTCTGATCAGACCTGAAAGTCTCGCCAAAATTTGGTCAGACACACGTGTCTCGCCACAAACTGGTGAGACTTTTTTGTCTGACCACAATATGAACAGACCTTTGGTTCCATTCAACAAGGTCCATGCGGCCTGTTCTGTGGTGAGACAAGAGTCTTACCATTTTGTGGCGAGACATTTTTGTCTGACCAAATTTTGACGAGACTTTCAGGTCTGACCAAAACGTAGCGAGTCTTTCCCTTCAATTTTCAGTGTGAACATCGGTGAAAATTGAAAATAATACGGCACATTAATCGAACCAACATGTCACAATTCACCTAGTATTATGACGGCATATTCGTTAACCTTGTATCTGTTAAACGGTGCGATCAATCGTAGTGATTTACGTTTCGCTATACCTTAAGTAGCACTGAATTTCACTTAGTTTAAGACCCGCTTTATTAAAACCAGTCGGTCGCCCCGAAAATAAATTTGTATTACATTACTATGAATGTCGAAAGTGTTGTTACGAAGGCTAAGAGCGCACATAGTGGTGTCATCACTTCTGTGGGTCAGGAGATATCGAAAATTCAGTGCAGCTTAAGCGTCGTAGACATTCTCATACTAGTGATTTCTCGTACCGTTGAAGGTTACTGTTAAGTGAAAAACGTGAATTATCATCGTTTATTAATTGTGGGGTCACGATTGATTGTGGGTTAAATCCAGAGTAGGGCACTTGACTCCCTGTAGGTTCTGAGTTATTGAGTTACGCTACAAATTCTGCACTGAGAAAACTTTACAAACTATTTTGGGCCTTGCAAAGAAAAGCAGTTTGTTATAACAAAGTATTTTGAGCCTACATAAGCTTACAAAGAAAACACTTCGTAATTTACAAACTATTTCTTCGTATTACAAAGTAAATTAGTTTGTATTATGTATGCTCCAAATACTTCGTGAGCCCTAATTCCGGACAGTTTTTGACGCAAAACGCCTGCTATATGTAGAGTTTTGATGGCACGAAAAATCGCTGAGGATTCTAGCATCTGTAAGCTAAGACCCATCTAAACAGTAAAAAAAAAAATTGTTTTGGCACCTACGATGTGTCTGTAATAAACACGTAAAGAGTGTCCGGATTTAGGAACCAAAGTGTCCTAATTCCGGACAGGCTTTAAAAATTATGGTAAGTGAAAAATTGGTGTGGGGAATAGAAACTACATGAAAAATACTACCTTACCCTATCGGCGGAATTTTTTTATCTCGTATGGTTTGTCGCGCAGAACGGCTCAAAGATCGCTTTGAACGTGTCCTAAATCCGGACAACAGACACTTTTGCACGTAAACACCTATGTCCGGATTTAGGGCACTTTGGGAAATCGCCTCCCAAACCTAAACCAGCCAACAAAAACAAAAAACAAAACTTGGGTCTTGTAGGTAAAAGAACATACTTTCACTTTATTAAAGGGTCAATGTGACCCGAGCATTGACTGCTGAAAGCCCGGAAATCTTGCAAGGCACTCGAAAAAAGAGCCTGTTTTGAGGAACCCAAAAATTCAAATTCCGCGAATTTTGGTGAAGGAGTGGGGACGGGTACCGAAAAAACGTGTTCGAATTTAACTTCCTGAACGTTGTACCTGTCCAATCCATGTTTGAACGTTTCGATATTCCCGCGGGTTTGCGATTCATAAGCTGTTAAATAGAGAAACGCAAAAATGTCCGGAATTAGGGCGCAAGTCCGGAATTAGGACCTTCGACTGTAAGGTTTTAAGCGTGTGGTGTTGGCTCAAATTCTCTTTGCTGAAAACCAATTACTGTTGAGACCTTTTATTTTTTTTTATTAATTATTTAAATACGTGGCTAAGCCGCATTTCCAAAGTTTAAAAATGTACCAATGTTTCTAGTACCTTTCGTGTTTTTTTCAAATTTGGCTTTCCTGGCCCATTGGAATGTTCTTTGGACTTTCAAATTCTTTAAAAAAGTCACACGTCCCCAAATTTTTGGTTCTTCCAAAGGAGAATTTTTAGTGAACGACCATGTCGTCTTTTCAACGACTGATTTTGACATTGAGTTATTGAATGTGCAGACCTCCATTGACGTCCTGAGTGACCTGTCACTGGAACTGGTGCTTTCGTTCTTGGATATTACCGACCTCGTCCAAGCATCGCAGGTAAGTGGATTACAACGCGCACCTAAATGTAATACCTAACATTCTTTATTTAAGTCGTCGATACTTCTCGCCATTTTGTAGTTAAGTTAATGTCGATCCCCGTGATACTCGATTTTTTTTCGCTAACTATTAGGTTGAACCCTGCTAAGCTGACTTCTCATTGCATTGCAGTATTTTCTATGATCCTATTATTGAGGCCGTCAAGGCGGGCTAATACTGCACTGAAAAAACATGTGTGTACAAAGCACTGACTGACAAGGGGGTTTTCACTCGCGTATCACTCCGAAGGTCATGCGCGTATTGGCGCGTATTTTTTGCGTGTTATTGCCGAAAATTACGCGTAACAGCATTGCGTATTAACGTGTTCTAAGCGCGCAATGACTCGTTTGACGCGTATGAACGATTAATGTGTGCTTATTACTGCTATTACGTGAAAATACTCGCGTATTACTCCGTAGGTTGAGTCCAAGAGTGAAAACCCCCTCGGACTGTGTACTGAGTTCACACTTAGGTTTGCAGGGTGCAATAATTGCGCTTTCTTTGTTGCCTGACTTACCTTATCCTCCAGGTGTGCTCTCGTTGGCGGGACCTCTGCTCTTCAAGGCGGCTGTGGTCTTTCCGCACGCTCACATACCAGGACTCGACTCAGGCGGATCGTCTTCGCGTGGTGCGCCTGCTGCGCCGCACTCACGGTGTAGTGCCTTACGCCACGGTCATCCTTTCCATGGGCCGCACTTGGCCGTCGGTGTCCATCTCTTTCTTGGTAGGTTCCCGCCACTCCGGAAACGTATACACGGGTAAAACAAATGCATAGAAACCACGCCCTTATAGGCATTAACGGGGTAGCACTTCGCAAGGTTCAACAATTCAAGTGTTTTCTCAAATAATTTGCGAGCAGGGGAAGTGAGGTACGTCTAAACTGATTGTAGGACCAGTTTCTACCTTAATTTTGGACCCAAATCACAAGTTTTGGACTGCAGTCGGAGGCCTGAGTTACGACTTCGTCAAACTTCTCGAAATCACAGAAAAACACTTGGAATACAGAGTGCAGGCCGAAGTTTTTGACCGATTTGGAGATTATTTGGTAAAGGATACGATTTAAATTCGCAATCCTCGCGTCGTAAATTGCGAACAAATTTTGTTCACTAGGTATCCTTTTTTTCCCCCTTTTTAAAGGGATATACAGTTTCTAAAAACATGCAACTTTCCAAACCTTTTCTTTTCTTTGCGGTGATGTTTGAAACACTTAAAAAAATAAAATTGAAAAAAAAATCCTATTTTATGAGAGAATGACACGTATTTTTGATGCTCCGATCTAAACTTGAACCCTCCAACTCTCACTGTTTGGCCCAATCCCTGTATACCAACAGACCTTGCATTTCTTGCAGTGGTCAAGAGAAATACACCGCAGTCAAAACAGCTTACTCCGACGCGATGCCACCCTAAATTTGTGGTTTTTATCGTACGACAATGTATAATAGGATCTTAAATTCAGTTCCGACGTTTAAACTTCCCCGTCCGCAAATAATTCGCGGAAACACAACATTTTTTGACCTTGCGGATTGTACTGTCCCCTGAACACTCTTTCACGCCCCTCAAAGGCGTGACTTGTTTAATACTCTTGTGAAGGGCGTGAATGGTATAGGACGTACCCTCTTTTAAGACACACTAAATTACTGTGTAGGTTTTTGTGCAAACGTAACGCACGAAATTAAACATGCATTTGTTGCGCACAAAATTGTGCGCAATAACGCGCGTTTTTGGACATCCGAAGCTGAGAGACCGGCACTTTGCTAGCTTTTCCCTTAAGGGCCCATGCAATTTTCAATCACTGACTGCTCAAAACTTTATTCGGAAAGGGGTATTTTTCTCGTTGGCATTGGATTCAGAGCCGTTAAAACTATGACCTCACACACATTCACGTTTTTATCTTTACATGACCTGCATCGTTTCTACTACCTTTTAAGTGTCTCACCCCTATTTTCAGAATAACGGCAAAACCCTGAAAATTGGCACCTCGTCGTCCTTAATGGTTGTACTCTGCCTGCGGGATCTAGTCAAACAACACGTCAAGCGTCTGCAAGTGTGCGAAGACTCAAACATGCTGACCGACGCTGAGGCTCTCTTTGTCTGGGAGGCAATCGCAAGCAAGACATCACTCACGGCGCTGAGCATCACCATGTGTCGGTAGGTTGAAGAGGACCTGGGCAGAGTAGGTTTGTCGTCCAAGGGCGGATTTGAATGGGGCGTGAGGAGCCCTCATGGCATTTCTGAATCAAAGACCGATGTCATTGCGGTCGCTCGAACAACGACCGATCTCCTTTGGGTCATTCGAACAGAGATCGATCTCCATTTTCAAACCTCTCAAAGGGTGCATTTTGACGTCTCAACCCAATTTACACGTTTTGATTCCAGACCAGCGAGTTTCAGATAATAATTCTCGAATTGGCTGAGCGATTAGCGAAGCCGGTAACTCCTGCGGGTTTAGAAAGTTTTGTCTGACAAAACTGTGATTACACTACTCTCCGAATAAAGGCAGCGTATCTCCCGAACGATTTGATTCAGAGATCTGAGTGTGTGCTCACTGCATTCAGCAGATCTTTCTCTATCGCTTAGCAGTCTTGAATTTTACATGCAAGGGTTAGGTCCACATTTTCTACATTGGTGTCCCAATGTGCCCAGTACCGGCCACATTGGGACAGGTGTAGACTCTTGGGAAAATTTCTCACCTACGTAAAAACGTGGCAAAATAAGTTTCAATGCTACAGGAAGTGATGGGCTGCATATCAAAGTACAATTTAGGCCTGCTCCGACCATCCCAACTCTTCGGCCTTTTGATCTAGAGCCCAAGGATTAAATCCGTCCCAATGTGGCCCACCTTCCCTTATGGCCAGACTGGACCGGGGTGTTGGCCGAGGCCGAAGTTGGCCGGGAAATGGCCAGCTGGCCGTGACTTGGCCATTGTCAAGGGGGGCACATGGTATGTAATGCGTGCTGTGCTTGTGCGTCCGTCCGAGGACCACCCGTCGTCCGATCTTCACCAAATTTGGTATGCATCCTTCGTGGGCAACCCTTAGAACCGCCCGGTGGCAGCAAATCCGATCCGAGCTCCGGAGGCGCTGCTGCAGGTGCATCATGGTCTACATGGGGTGAAGGAAGATTTCGGCATCGGGTACACCTAGAAGGGCGTGTAGGGGTATTTATGGCATCGGGCCGACCAGACAAAGCCAACGGTGCTGGTTCCGAGCAAATCGGAGAAGTTCGGACCCAGGTTCGAATTCCGGTGGGGGTATGTAAGACCAACATTTTTACCGTGAGTTTAACGTTGTTTCTTATGTTTGAGAGGGTGCAGATACCCTGGAGGATAACCTGAGATAGGATAAGCTCATCGGTAGAGGCGTTTTCATTCTGAAAATCCGCCGCCAGTGTGTTTTGTCACTCCATAATTAAGGGATCTTCACCTTCCATTTTCCACTATGTTTGCAGGGAAAGTGCACTGCATGGGGTCACCTTTGACTGGCCGAAGCGGGGATCTCTGAATGAGCTCAGCTTTTATGTCCGCCACGGCGCATTGTTTGGGTCACAGCTTTGCCGCCCGATCTGTTCCCTACTCCGAGTTCATCGCCCCCAGCTGCTGAGGGTTGATATTACACCCCAGGTAACTGATTTGTTTTTGTTCCGATAAAAGTAGGAAACGTGCGATGACTTAACTGGAAAATTCAAGAGAATGGACACGACCTGAACCTTATGTCATCGGAACTTGATAAAAGTTGGCTCAAATGTTGCCCACAAAATATCAGCCCTCTAGCTCAACTAACATGGGCGCAGTGGGCAATCGTATTTAATGAGGTTCAGATTGTGTCAATTTCATTAAATTTTCCCCCTTATTGAAGGTGAGGAAGGAATCCGTTTAGTGGACGGCCTTTCCTTGACTTTCAGATGTCTGCTCTGCAAACGCAAGTGGCACACTGTTTTTAATGTGTGCCTGCGTGCACTTTCGAACGGCGTGCCTGACAGAGATTGCATAGTTCGTTCACACGTAGAACGGTCGAAAGGTAGTCACTCTACCAACTCAAGTGTGTGCATAGCATGCTTCAGGTTGAAGCATGCCTGCAAGTACACTCCACCTGGAGCCAACCTGGGATGTACACTCCACGCTGGAGCATGCTTGCCAAGTACACGCCACGTTGGAGAATGCTTGCCAAATACACGTCAGGTGAAGCATGCCTGGAAGTTCACTGTAGCTGAAGTCCCGTACCTTTCGTATGTGAACCACCTAGCGTGTTCTTCACAAGCATGCTCCAGCGTGGCGTGTACTTGGCAAGCATGCTCCAGCATGGAGTGTACATGCCAGGTTGGCTTCAGGTGGAGTGTACTTGCAGGCATGCTTCAACCTGAAGCATGCTCTGTACACACTTAAGTTTGTAGAGCACCGAAAAACAGAGAAGTGTTCGTTTCTTTTAACCTCTAATTTTTGTTTTTCAGGATCAGCAGGCTTTGCTCAATTATGTACCGAACCATCTACGCACTCTTACCACGGTTGTGTTGCCTAGCGTGATGAGAGTGATGAAGTCCATGGGGTGGCTCCGTACTTTATTCCTGCTCTCCCCTCAGGACAACAACTTGAAGAAATCTCGCAAAGTTTTAAAACAGCTGCTTTCTTTGCGCAACATTCGTTTCTTGCAACAGTTGGAAGTCGATTTCAAATCAGGTTGGGACAAGGAACAGATTGGCTAGGCTATGCCACACTATTATCTCGCCCAATTTGCGGTTTACTTTGTTACTTTACCGAAAAATGCAAAATTAATTGAAACGTAGGGCCAGTGAGGGGAAGAACTCAACACCCCATATTTTGCTTCAAATACCATACACGGTAAAAAACGGTTTCCGGTTTTCCCAGGTACCTTGCAGAAAACGCATAGGCGATTTCCAGGGAGTTCCTAGGAAAACCAGGAACCATTTTTACCGTGTATGCACAGACATAGCAACCATCAAAAGATGTTGCGCATCGGCGCACAAGGTGCTGCATGACAATACACATTTACAGGCCAAGCCACGCTCAAATTTTTGTATTTCTAAATTTTTGCCCTATGTCGTGCAAAGTTATGCGCCCTAAATCTCAAAGTAATGCGACGCTCCCTAGTAGAATTAACCTAACTGTCTCACTCGAAAAAGACTGCGAAGAATCTGCTTCGTAACTACAAAGAAAATGAAGGGATTGTAGAATTACTTCGCACTACGAAGAAATGCTTCGTATTGCGATGGATTTTGCTTCATAATACAAAGCATTTCTTCGTAGATTTTACAGTGCCATCTTTTTCTTCGTATTGCGAAGCGATGCTTCGTAGACTCTTGCCGTGCGGATCCAAGACAAATTTAACTGTTAGTGTCAATACAGAACTATCCTAACTGCACATAAAGTAAAAATCAGTCTTCTATTAAAGTCGGTGACGCTCTTAAACCACCTAAAACTACTTGCCAAAGAACTTTTTAAAAAGTTTTATGTTAATCTTAAAACGTGGACATTCTATTTCCAGGATATCGCGATTCACTGATTCGCAGTGATGGGAAATCTTATCGAGTTTTTGACCCCTCTGCAGCTAGGATAGTTTTCTATTCGCACAGACAGTTAGGATTGTCTTGGATGAACCCTCGCAATTGTGATTGTCTTGGATCTGCACTGATCGTTAGGATATTTCTATTAGGACCAGGGCGTGGAAATGGCCGAGGAGATCGTGAAGCGATGCTCGCGCCTTCGGTGCAGGGGTTACGCACTTCTTCGAGATTATGAAAACCAGGCCTTTGTTTTCAAAACGCTTTGCACAGATGGAAAGAGCATGGAATGAAGGGTGCATTAGGCTAATTGCCTTCCTTGATACTTCCTGATTCACCCATAATAAATTGAAGGGTTTTCACCAAAAAACACGAAAACTCGAAAATTGAGGAAAAATCTTGGCAGCGCCATCCCAATGTAAAAATTGCCTCCCTTGTGTGGTCTAAATTGATGGGACTCAGGCAGGCCCTTAGGCCTAATGCACCCTAAATTTCATGCTCTTCAGATCTGTGCAAAGCGTTTCGGAAACACCGGCCTTGTTTTCATAATCTCGAACAAGTGCGTAACCGCTGCACCTCGCTCGAGCATAGCTTCACGCGCTTCCTTCGCCGTTGCCACCCCCCGTTAGGACGCGTCGAATTTAGTTTGCATGCTTTTTTGTGACAGGTGACTGCAGCACGGCTGAAAGTGTGGCGATCCTGTCGCTCATCCGGCACCTCTCCTCCTTGCTGTGGCTTCGACTACGCGGCGTGTGCTGCGCGTTGTCCGATCTTGAGTGCGGTCCCACTACGCTCAAGGACCTGCTTACAGCGGTGCCGAGAGTCAATGCGCTGAGCGTGGACGTGGAGCCGAGCACTTTCCCACTGCACGCCCTGCTCCCCCGAGCGACGCACGGGTAAGTGCACTGAGGATGAAAGAGTCTTGATCAATACCCAATTTTGGGTGAGGAACACTTTATCACCCGAATTTGGGTGAGGAAGTTTCCTCGCCCAAATTTGGGTGAGGAAGGGGTATCGGCTACCTATATGGCTTCATAGTATTCTCACCCAAATTTGGGTGAGGAAACCTTCCTCACCCAAATTTGGGCGAGGAAACCTTCCTTACTCAAATTTGGGTGATAGAGAACTCCCCACCCTAACTTTTAGTCATGATCATGACTCTTTCATTCTCAGTGTGTTATTCTTCGAAGAGATCTATATGTGCCTACACTCAGAATCCAAAGGCTATGAACGTAGCGTCAATGGGCGCAATGCATTTGAAGCCGTTTTCATCGCGCCAATTGGTGCGATGCTTTTTCATCGCATGTGAAGTGCAATGTCCTCCCATGCATTAGCATAGGGCATTTTCGGAACGCATCGGTGCGATGAGGCTCTGGCATTGCGCGTGTGGTGTGATGTCTCAACGCATTGCACCATACGCGCTATGTTCACATTCTTTGGAATCAGTGTGTAGGTGGGTGGGGTACGCCTATTTGAAATAATCGGCTGTGCATAAGTCGCCACTCTATAAAACGAAACGTCAACCCCGTGGTGGACATGCATGCATATGCCAGTTGCCCAGGAAATGCAGAACAGTCAGAACAGACCAAATTTGCGGTAAGTGGTTGTGTTTGTAGATCCCTTTGAAGGCGAATCTAGCCCCGGGGCACAGTGACATTTTCCCTTGAGGCATATGGTTACAATCGGTGCGAACCGGCACTTCTTGAATTAATTTATTCAGTAAATACCTGTTGGAAGTGTATTCATTTGATTTCGATATTGGATGTCCCAATGAGCTTTCAGTAAGTTGGCTTATCGCCGATAAGCCAGAACGCGGCCTCGACGTATTTTAGCCTTGCCTGAATTAGGGGTTGGCAACGGCCAAGGACAAAGGAGCGCGTGAAGCCATGCTCGAGTAAATTGCAGTGGTTACGCACTTCTTCAGGATTATGATAATGAAACCAGGCCGGTGTTGGGAAAACGCTTTGCACATATTAAAAGAGCATGAAATTTTGAGTGCATTAGGTTAAGTGGCCTGCCCGAGTCCCCTAAACTCAACCCACACAAGGAAGCCAACCTTTTCATTAAGATCGCGTGTCTGACGTTTTTCCTCACAAAAAGATTTTTCGTGTTTCTCGGTGCAAACCCTCAAATTTATAGTGGCTAATAGAGGAAGTTTCGAGAAGGGTCATTAGCTAAATGCACCTTTCATTTCATGCTCTTTTCATCTGTGGAAAGCGTTTTGAAATCAACAGCCGATTTATTCTCTGAGGTTTTAACACATTAAAGTAGAACTCAACTAGACAGACAGACTCATCTCACTCCGCGCACTCGTATCACACAGACACCGTAGACCTCCGCGCATACAAAATAGTTCGTAGAGATATGAGAAGTTGAATAGTCATATGAATATGAATGTATGAGAAATTGGGTCATTACAATACCCCTCCTCAATTTCGCAATACATAAACAAAAAAAAATTTTTAAAAAAAACACACACATAAACAACAAAAACGAAGTAACATGAAATGCAAGAATATATATCTCATGTAAAATAATAATAATGATGGAAACATGATTAATGAATCAGCATAGTAAAATAAGTAAAATAACATAGGATAAATTGCTTATGACAAACTAATACAGAGTAAGTCTAATTAAGCTGAAAAACAAATAGTTATTATAGAATAGGAACACTTTAGTAGGAACATATTATTGGCTGAGCGATTAGCGAAGCCAGTTACTTCACTGGGGTTGAAAAGTTTTGTCTGTCTGTCTGTCTGTTTGTCTGTCTGTGTGTCCGCACTACTCCTCCCAAACGGCTCGGCCGATCTGGCTGAGATTTTGCAGGGTTATTAGGTATGTCCTTGGCTCGCCACACACAAAAATTCAGCTTTCTATCTCATTCCATTCAGTCGTACTAACGAAAAAACACTAAAAAAACGGCAGAAAAAGTGCAACTTTTCAGTGACTTTACATTTTAGAGACATTTTTACATGGTTTCGTATGTTTTTGAAGTTCCTGATGACGAAAATGAAATCAATTTCTACCCGTGACATAAGTTTTAACTGCGAATTGGCTACCTCGGCCCGAATTTACTAACATAATCAACTTCGACCCTCCATCTTGAAAAAAGGGGGTCGACCGACTAAAAATTTTTATTGCAGATTTCGATAAGTCTCGGCAAGACCTTTTCAAAGAGGGGTCGGAAGGGGGGTCTAGGAGCCCGACTTCATTAGTTGGCCGAATCAGGATCTTGAAAAAGGGGGATCGACCGACTAAAAATTTTTATTGCAGATTTCGATAGGTCTCGGCAAGACCTTTTCAAAGAGGGGTCGGAAGGGGGGTCTCGGAGCCCGACTTCATTAGTTGGCCGAATCAGGATCTTAAAAAAAGGGGATCGACCGACTAAAAAAATTTATTGCAGATTTCGATAGGTCTCGGCAAGACCTATTCAAAGAGGGGTCGGAAGGGGGATCTAGGAGCCCGACTTCATTACTTGGCCGAATCAGGATCTTGAAAAACGGGGATCGACCGACTAAAATATTTTATTGCGGATTTCGACAGGTCTCGGCAAGACCTTTTCAGAAAGGGGTCGGAAGGGGGGTCTAGGAGCCCGACTTCATCAGTTTGCCGAATCAGGATCTTGAAAAAAGGGGATCGACCGACTAAAAAAATTTATTGCAGATTTCACGCAATGCATTTCTCAATGCCTCAAAAATCCTTGAGACAGCTTGCCGAAGGCAAGCAGGGAAGCGCCGCAGGCCAAGGTAGGTGTAACGCCAGGCGTGGATTGTCGTAACTGGCGCAGCATCGCGAAGCCTGTTACGACAAGACACGGTCTGGCGTAAACCTACCTTGTTTAGTTCAGTCATCTCTTTTCAGGTCACACATTCCCAAGGTTTGTCTATGATATTTAAATACATCATAAGCCAACCCTTTGGTAAACACATCAGCCTTTTGTTCTCCAGTAGGAACATATTGAACAGAGATCACATCCTTATGATATAAATCCTTAATGAAATTATATTTAATATCTATATGTTTAAGTCTCTTCACATTCCAGTTATTCAGTGCATGAATGCATGACTGATTGTCTTCAAAGACAGGCATACTTTTGTCCACTTGTACACCTAATTCATTTAACAATTGTCTTAACCACAAAAGTTCAGATGTAGCAGTTGCAAGTGCAACAAATTCTACTTCTGTTGAAGAGAGTGCAACACATGTTTGTTTCCTGGTCCCCCATAATACAGGATCCCCAAACATTTCTATGACAAAACCTGAAACTGACTTCCTTCCTGGATCATTAGCGAAGTCTGCATCTACATATAAACTTAGAGGTACATCAGAATTTGCTTTAAACCACAATCCCCAAGATTTAGTACCTTGAATATATCTCAACACTCGCTTCAGACCTTTCCATTGAGTTTGT
This sequence comes from Stenchaetothrips biformis, assembly GCA_030522485.1. Taxonomy (NCBI): domain Eukaryota; kingdom Metazoa; phylum Arthropoda; class Insecta; order Thysanoptera; family Thripidae; genus Stenchaetothrips; species Stenchaetothrips biformis. The sequence goes on along the minus strand of CM060095.1, from coordinate 2,791,160 downwards.
GTAGCATTTTCCTGAAATTGACTAAAGAAGTTTACCGACATACAAATATCTGGTCTTGTTGCCATACATCCATACATCAGGCTACCAATCAATTCCCTGTATGGCTTTTCTCCAATAATTTTAGGAGTACTAGTCACATCATAACTTGGCTTTATCTCCAAAGGAGTCTTTACTGCTGCACTAGAATCCATTTTAAATTTTTCCAATACTTTTTGCAGGTAAGCTTCTTGACTCAAATACAATCCATGCTCATTCCTTGTTATTTTCACTCCAAGAAAATATGATGCCTCTCCTAGATTCCTCATCTTAAATTTATTCATCAATTCTGTTTGAAATTTCATTAATAGTTCAATCAAATTACTGGCAATAAGAATGTCATCAACATATTGTAGCAAATAAACTACTCCATCCTTTTCTTTCTTTATGTACAAGCATTTATCTGCCAAGCACTGAGAAAAACCCATGGATTTTACTGTATCATCAAACTTTCTGTTCCATTCTAATGGAGCTTGCTTAAGACCATACAAGGACTTTTTGAGTTTACATACTGTATTTATAGGAACTTGAAGACCTTCAGGTGGATACATAAATATTTCCTCCTTTAGGTCACCATTCAAGAATGCATTTTTAACATCCAATTGATTGACAAATAACTTCTCTTTGTTTACCAAACATAAGAATGCCCTCAATGTTACAAGCTTTGCTACAGGTGCATAAGTCTCACTATAATCCACTCCTTGTTTTTGAGAACACCCTTTTACTACTAGTCTTGCCTTGTACCTGTCAACTCTTCCTTCACCATTGTACTTTAAGGCAAACACCCACTTACATTTAATTGGAGATTTATGATCAGGCATTGAAACTAAATCCCATGTTTCATTTTCTCCCAACGCTTGCAATTCTTCTTTGATTGCTGCCAACCACATGTCTTTATCAGGTCTATGCATCACATCTTCAAAACACAAAGGAACATCATTACAGTGGTCCATTGCACTTACTGAAACTTCTGTCTTCAACAACTCCCTATAATCTAATTCATTAGTACCAGACTTAATTGAAACACCATTAACATAGTTAGCAACAGTAACAAGTGTAGCATAATCTTGTAAATATGCAGGTTTTATTCTAATTCTAGTGCTCCTCCTAAGTTTACAACCACTCTCATCTTCATCAAATTCTTCAATTTGTGGAACATCAACATTCAGATTTTCAGAACTTTCACACATATTTTTCTCCTGGACATAATCTTTGTCATTGAAATCCACTGCAATTGGTTCAAGTTTCTCCTCATCATCTTCAAATACTATTGGATCATACACATCTGTTGGACTGAATTTTGTTCTTGTTTCATCAAATACAACATCTCTTGCTACAATTATTTTCTGTTCTTCAATAGACCATACACGATATCCGTTGTCACAATATCCTAACAGAATACACTTCTTACTTCTCGAATCAAATTTCCCTTTCAACTGTTCTTTTGGTTTTTTAACAAACACAATACACCCAAATATTCTCAATTTAGAAAGATCTTGCTTGCTGTTGAACCACAGTTCCGCTGGCACCTTATTCACATCAATCGCTCGAGTTGGACACCTGTTCAACAAATAAACAGCAGTCAATGTAGCTTCGATCCAAAACCTTTTGCTCAGACTACTACCCAATAACAAACAACGAGCCTTTTCCAAAAGACTTTTATTATATCTTTCTGCTACTCCATTATTTTCTGGCGTTCCTGGAATAGTAAGTTCAAACTCTATTCCTTTTTCAACACACAGTTCTTTCATAGCATTAGAAACAAATTCTGTCCCATTATCACATCTCAGATTGCATATCTTACGTGGAAACCGATTAGTAACTCTAGCCTCATATTCTCTGAAATATTTAATCACTTTAGCTTTTCTAACTAAACCATAAACGACAGCAAAATGAGTGTAGTCATCTATGAATGTTAAAATATATTTTACTCCTCTCATGCCAGTAGGTGATATTGGACCACACAGATCAGTATGTACTCTTTCAAGAGGTCTTGTAGCTTTAACCCTACTTCCACCAAATGGACGTTTTGCTTGTTTCCCTTGCACACATACATCACAAACACTACTCTTTTCACACTCCAATTTTCCAATTCCTTCAACCATACTGCTCAGTTGTAACAATCTCTGATTACCAATATGTCCTAGTCTTTTGTGCCAGATATTTAATTTTTCAGAATCACCTGTCAACATTGAAACATCTGAATATTTAATATTTAACCACAAGATATACAAATTATATTCTCGTTGACCAAGTGCAACTATAACTTGACCATATTGTACATAACCTTTCCCTTCCCAAAAAGTTATTCGATAACCTTGTTTCTCAAGAGAAGAAATTGAAATTAAGTTGTGAGATAAATTTTCTACTATCAATACTTCTATTTTCAAATTTCTGACTTCACCATTGACTTCTGACTGGCATTCAATACTTCCTTTAAAACATGCCTGCAATTTAGTGTCACTCTTAGCTACTTGAATGTGAACTGGTTTAAGCAACCTTTTCTTGTTCAGTACGGGTACATCGGTTTTAACCAGATGTTTTGATGCTCCAGAATCCATAATAAACATTACAGCAGACCCCTCCTGAACCTGTCCAAACAATACATTTTTCTCATAAATCGGACTTTCAACAGTAATAGTTTCAGTTACCTCAGTTACAAGACTGTAGACTACAGCTGACTCGTCAAAATCATCTTCACCAGCTTCTGTGAAATTTGCAGTTTCAAATTTCTGTTTCTTCGCAGGAGATTCTGTGGCCAAGTTTGCATGACCATAACCTCGGTCACTGTTGTTTTGGTTGCCGGTGTTGCCACCACCACCACCACGATAACCTTGATTTCCACGGCCACGGCCTCCTCGAGCCCACTGGCCCCGACCACGGCTATCTTGATTCTGATTTTGATTAGGCATTCTGGAGTAGCCACCATCTTGATTTTGGTTCTGCGTTCCTCGCCAATGACTTTGTCCACGGCCCATATTGTTCCAATTTCCTCGAGCTCGTCCACCACGACCTCTAAAACGTCCTCTGGGGTTAAAGGCACCCCCTCCTTCTAAATAACAGTCAGTCTTTTTGTGACCCCTCTTGCCACAGTTATTACAATTATTAGGAAAATAGGGAGCTTGTTTTGTCCCTCTTGCAGTAAATGCAACACCTGGCAATTTGTTTGAATTTCCAGATACATTTCCAGATGCTTTCTTCCCTCCATCTGTACGAATTAAATCAAATTCTTCCACTCTCAATCTCACCATGTCCAAATTCAATTGACTGTGATCCAATGCTTGCAAGGAGTTCACCACAGGTTCAAACTCTGCTGGAAGTGACCACAAAAATTGCAAAACAATTCCAATTTCATCCATGTTATTTCCACATAACTTCAACTCCCTGACCAACTTGTCAAATCTGACAGAATATTCCACAAGTGTTTCTTCTTTTGGCTTATACTTCAATTGATGGAACTGTTTAGACTTAACAATTCTTGAACTGACTTGCGTTTTAGAAAACCTGTCATTTATCACCTGCCACACTTCAAATGCTGATTTCTTTTCTTTCACAACTTCCAGCACTTCATCTCCCAATCTTTCAATAATATTATTTTTGCACTTTTTATCCTTTTTAATCAGTTCAACCAACAGCTCTTCTTTTCTCTTTCGAGCATTCCCACCATCTGTAGGTAAAATGTCAAACTGCCTTGATAATTCTTTAAAATCCTTCTCCACCAATTCCAGCAAATCTTCCTTATCCAAATAGATTTCCATTCGAAACTTCCAATCATTGAAATTTCTTCCATCAAACAGTGAAATCTTTGTCTTTTCATCAGACATTTTTAATCAATCTAAACCAAGATTAAAAAAAAAAGTTATATTAAAATTTGAATATGTACTGTTATCAAAAACGAAAAAAAAAAAAAACTAAGTGCATAGCATATTTAAACAAGTATTTCTTATAATTCTTTTCCAAGGAATTATGACCACACTCACCAGTTAAACTGGTATTACAGCGAATTATGTCCACCCCTATAACCTCTGGAATTATGGCCACACCCACCAGACAAAGCAATCTGGTGTTATAGTGAATTACGCCCACCAGATCAACAAACTGGGACAATCTTTGGTATTACAGCCACATCCACTAGATATTTCTAGTATTACAATGTATTACGCTCACCAAAATCATCCTTTATACTCTTTATGGAATTACGAGCCACATCCACCAGAGACTGGTATTATAATGAATTATGCCCACCATACTTTACTCACATACTTATTAATATTCTTATTTATTCTTAAATTTTTTTTTTCATTCAGTACACACTCCATAAATTATAAGAAATACTTTTATATCAGGATTTCCTTTGTTCTGTCATATGAAACAAAGGATGGGAGGGAAGACCCAAAATGCACAAGCTGCACCAGCTCATTTTGCATTTCATGTTTTTAAAGACAATACTTACTTCTAACACACACCTCCAATGTCAGAGTTACCTGGGCCCATAACCTATTGTAATTAGGTTCTGGGTGGTAAATCAAAAATGACCAAATGTATATTTAAGCAGAAATAATCAACCGATTTATTCTCTGAGGTTTTAACACATTAAAGTAGAACTCAACTAGACAGACAGACTCATCTCACTCCGCGCACTCGTATCACACAGACACCGTAGACCTCCGCGCATACAAAATAGTTCGTAGAGATATGAGAAGTTGAATAGTCATATGAATATGAATGTATGAGAAATTGGGTCATTACAATAATTTAGAAGAAGTGCGTAACCCCTGCACCGATGGCGCGAGCGTTGCTTCACGATCTCCTTGGCCATTGGCACCCCTTCCCTGAATTTAGAGTAATTTTTGGTGTTTTGCATTTCTCAACCAAAAAAAACCTACTTTTGTCAGCTTGAAAGTGACTCCTCTAAACGGCTGTTTGTACAGTGGAAAGTCGGAGCCCCTGGTGCGGTTGCCAGCCACCCTGAAGTGCCTTTCGTTGGGAGACTCGAAAAAGTCACGGCTGCTCTGCGACTCCAAGTGGCTGCAGCAGTTGCGCTTGGTGATGGACGACCACCAGCAACTCCACGTCCGGGTGCATGGCTGCTGCTTGGAAGTGCAAGGTGTAACTGGGAAGGTCCGTCTTAACAACGTCCTCGTTGTGCCCCACCCTACCGACCACCGTTGCGAGGTAACGCACTAAGAAATGTGCCGCAAGGGCATTTACTGTTACTAACGCTTTTTTTGCGGTTCTTCTTGTTTGTCTGTCTGGAATATTGAGTAATGGAAATCGATTCCAGCTGAAAAATTTGTCTGGCGATGAGCCGTCCTCTTCCCCCAGGCACAGGTGGATTTTCGGCTGAAAGACAATATACGCACTCAAGATGTGATTGTGATGAATCTTTTGTCTTTTCGTTCTGAGATGAATCAATTCATGTGTTATGAAGTTATTATTTACCGGTTGGTTTAAGAAAAGATTGGACGTTTAGAGTATTCCAGACAAAACTTTTTGACTTCAAAGTCCAACAACCTTAATTGGCTGTTCCTAAAATCTGGGAGTATTTTTCTATCGTTAACTTACACGCACAGGCTAAAAGCATATTAAATTCCAAAAAAAAACCTGAGTCAAATGTGCTTTTTTTGTTATTTTTAATGGTTTTCTGGCAACGTCAACATGGACCGCAGTCCCAATCTGTGGGTAAAATCTTGTTACTTGGACAAATTCACACAAGGGAAGTCCTATCTCAGTCATCTAGTCCGAAATTTCATGACGCTAAATACCCAAATTCATGTGGGTCATTCCATGGGGGCTCGACCAGTGGGTGGAAACTCTTTTGCCGAAATAGGCATGCTGAGGTTATTTGTACACGCTAGATGTCCGGATCCAAGAGAGGTAGGTGAAATCTGTGAGCATATTTGGAATCCTCATTAAATTTCACGTCGCGTAGGCTATGTTTCAAGCTGAAAGTTAAGGAAATAATCGGTAATTTTGCCATGGGAATGTAATACATAAGTCAAATTAACGCTTTGAAACATAAGGATCAAAATCTCGCATTGTTCCACTGTGTTCCTTAATGCAGGAGAACGGGACCTCGCAGCGTAATTCACAGGCCATCCGGAAAATGAAGTCCATTTTTGATTTTGAATTTCCCAGAGGCAGATCAAGGGGGGTTCATTATTAAAAATAACAGATTTTTGAATGTCGTATGTCGATTCCTGTGTTTTGAGGGGCGTACATAACGAATCCAGCATTAATATTAAGTTGATATATAAGGTGAATTGAATCTGACCTTAAAACATCAAATTTTATGAAAACAAAACTTGACAGCCTACAATTCTTCACTTTTGTTAATAAGCTTAAAAGCAGTGCCGGATTCATTACGTACGCCCCTGAAAGCATAGGAATCGACATACGACATTCAAAAATCTGTTATTTTGAGTAATTAATTCCCCTAAATCCGCCCCTGGGAAATTCAAACTCGAAAATGGACTTCATTTTCCGGATCTCCGTCCTCTTAAACTTTATTGCATGATCTTAAAGTGCAGGTTCGAGACCTCTCGGTCTTTTTAGTGCATATCACCCCATATCACCATATCATCCTTACTCCTCCCAAAAGGGAAAATTTGCCGAAATGGAACACAAAAAACCGATTTTGACTGCTAGGCAATAGTATGGACTATGGCATCATAAAAGAAAAAAAACTAAAAAGAACTACTTTTGAGAAAATAGCGTTCAAAATTTTGACTTTGTTCAATTATGTTCAAATTTTGAAATTATTAACACAGTGTTTTATCACACTTAAAGGCCAACTCAAGACCTTTCGAATGAGCCCAAAGTGAGCTCTTTAGCTTTATTTAAGACGAAACTGCAGCATTTTCAAAAAGGGTCTGCAACGAAAATGTTAAAATCTAACGCAAGCCATGAATTTTTCTTAAATCGGTATTTTTTTTTTGCTGAAAATTGGTTTTGAGGGGTTTCAGACCATAGGTAACAAGCCCACAAAATTTGGTCGAAATCGGAGAGGTCACTTGCAGAAGTATGTCAAACTCCCATGGAATAACTCATTTTTTTACTTCCATAGGCTTTGCTCGGCTACAACCCAGCCAATAAATTTTTATCGCCCATGATATTTTGGCTCGTTGTCTTCTTAGGTTAATTATATGCCCACGAATTATCAACAAGATCGGAGAAAGTCATGGCGAGAGGTGTTTTTTTCCTAAATAGGATAACTGTTGCAGGAAAATGCACATTTCGTCCTGTCGCTGCTAACATCCTTTTTTTTCCATAGAATTGTCGCGTGGACGCTGTATATGGAGTTGATTACCGAAGAATTTACGTCAGCGAACTGTGACAGAGATGTGTTTGGTGGGGCCGTTCTTCTCTAGTCAAGATGCAGTTGAAGTCATTGAATGTATCTGTTACTCTGCAAGCGATAATTGTTGGTGTCTTACCATATGTATTTTGAGCTGTTAGTTCCTATCAGTTTTCATTAAGGTTAGTTGTTATAGGTTTCATTTACAAATTTTATTCCTCAGTTTTTATTTAATGTTAATTTACTCAAATTAATCAACTTTAATTTATCAAATTTGACCACTTAATAGCTTGAGCACTATGCGGCAGATGAGAAGCGTGCATGAATGTACTATCCACTTGGGGCATGCGTAGTATGTTAACCTTAGAGGCGTATGGAGGCGGAGTCTGTCCAGGTAGTGCATACGTTCATGTACACTGTTGTCGTGCTCGACACTCAAATGTTTGGGAAAGTGGGCAAAAGTGTACATGCAAGGATGCGCCACGCAGAGTATGTTAGGTCAGCATTCGTCATCTATTGACAACAGGCTAGGCATGCTCGAATGGAGCAGGCGTGTCCGCACACTCAAACTGGAGCATAGTGCACTATTGGCTTTGTTAGTACAAATAAGTTACAAATATCAGTGTGATTACATAACGTTTTGTAATACGTTTTTATGTTGTTGTTTTTTTTTCAATATATATCTTTTATTTGGTTCTTTGTGTGTTCCTGACTCTTTTATTGCCCCTCACTGTGTCAACCAACATAGATTGCAATTCAGTTTTAGTCGGCCTTTGGTCCACGCAGCCTGTGCCGCGGTCAGACTTAAAAGTCTCACCAATTTGTGGCGAGACATTTTCGTCTGACCAATTCTTGCACTCTCAGACTCGTATTGACTTTTTAGCTCTGCACGTTTTTGTTCATTATGTAGGGTATTTAGTCCATTAAAGCTCACTTTTTGACAATTGCAATGTACTTTTGGATTTCTACATGATCTATTGACAATTTCATCTTAATAACGATCATAACGATCAACGTGCATACGTAAGGAGAAAATAGTGAAATTTACGTTTGCTCGAAAAGCTCCATCATGAGCAAGAGACAAAAAAGTCCATAAGAGACTGAGAGTGTGGCGGGACTTTCGGGTCTGACTAAAACTTGGCAAGACTTTTTGTCTCGCCATATTTTGGCACAAAGTCTTTCAATTTAAATTTCTGTGTCGCTACCATTCTTGGTTCCTCGGCTCCTTGAGATTGCCAAAATTCAGGCGACAACGTTCAGCGCCACCGCATGGACAGAAAACGAACTACTGTAATGGCGGGAGATTTTGAACTTGCGACACATCAAAAAAGGTTCAGGAAGTGGGTTTCGATCCGTATGACCTAAATTTCGACGTAGATGATTCCCAAGACAGAATACATATAAGCAAGTGAACACTTTGTCAGTTTATATTAAGATTTAATAAATACGTTTTTTAAATTAGGGTGAGGAATATAAATTTTTTACATGATTTTCACACAGAAGGCTTTCATAAGAAATAGGCTAGATAAATAAATTTCCAATCCATTGTTCAATAAAAAATAACATTGAAGTTCTAGTAAAATGTTAACATGATCAGTGATCAAAAAACAAAATAGAACGCAGTCAATAGTTCAAGAAAAAACATCATGTCTTATATAAAAGATGTCGAGCGGAAGCTTTAGTCGGATCACCCCAAAACGAGCTCCACAAATTAGTCAATCATGTGACTGGGATCAACTTTAGGCCACAATATTTTATCTTGAGCATCTACGTCAAAATTTAGGTCACACGGATCAAAACCCACTTCCTAAACCATTTTTGATGTGTCGCTAATTCAAAATGTCCCGCCATTAGAGTAGTCCGTTTTCTGTCCGCGCGGTGGCGCCACGGGTTGCCGATGTTTGCAGCAGGCCAGAGGAACCAAGAATTGATAATAAACAAAAAGGGTCTATTTTCTTTGTAAGATCTGAAGAGGGTACCAATAATTCTCAAGAAGTACGAACATTATCATGAAAATTTTGTCTACTCAAACGTTGTAGTTCGTTCCGAAAATTAAAAAGAAACAAGAATGCTATCTTAACCTTTGCAACCTTAGCTTGGACAAGAGGCAGGGGTAAGAAGAATTTGCACAGCATATGAAAAACAAACTACACAAGGAAAAGGAAGTGCAGTTCAGAGCGACTTTAGGGGTTTTCGGACGCCAACTTGGCCTGCTGACTCGCAGTTCATGTGAAAGCAGGACATGCAAACTTATGGTAAATCAAGCCCAGGGAACACCATATTGAATCACAGCATCTGCAAATTATCGTAAAAACGGCCAAATTGTGACGTCACTGAAAAACCAAACGTGGTCCAGACCACACCAACTGATGCGGTCAAATGAGTGCCATTTAGCCCGCATCAGTTGGTGTGGTCTTGACCGCGTTTGGTGAAGTCACTGCATGGAAAGAGCACTCCAAACGTGGACTAGACCACACCAGAGCACTTTAAACGTGGTCTAGACCACACCAACTGATGCGGTCAAAATGGCACCCATTTGACCGCACCAGTGTAGTGGTCTAGACCACGTTTGGTTTTACAGTGGTTGGCAGCAATTTTTAACCTTTTCGGACGGCATCTTGCCATTAAGGCCCCTAGTTCTTATGCCCATGGCCGGAAACTCACCCATCACGTTCCTTAAATGATAATCTAACGAGAACTCGACCGCCTACTCATTGGTACGAGCGTCACAGCTCATTGGAACTGCGAATCTGAATTTTGACCGCCGTTATGGCCGCCATCTTGGATATGAGGGCTTAAATGAAAAAATCGAGCTTGGTTACCGGGCGGTTCGTGTTCAGCGGAGTCTTGTCAGTTTAGAGCCGCTCTGCAAACTGAACAGTGTGCTCAGGACACTCTGTTCAACGTGTACTCACAAGCACACTCCAACGACAGTGTGCTCAGATGAGCACACTCCCAAGAGAGTGTACTCAGATGAGCACACTCCCAAGAGAGTGTACTCAGATGAGCACACAACAATAAGAGTGTACTCAAATGAGTACACTCTAATGAGAGTGTACTCAAATGAGTACACACCTAAGCACGCCGCGCAGTATATGCAGCTGTAGGTGTGTACTCATCTGAGTACACTCTCGTGGGAGTGTACTAATGAGAACACGCTCATTGGAGTGTACTCGTTACTAAACGCTGAAGAAAGTGTACTGAGTACACTGTTTGGTTTGAAGAGCGCCGCATAGGGACGGGGGATTTTGCGATTTATCGCAGGGGCGACACGATTGTTTCTAAAAATCGCGATGCGATTTTTTGTTTTGGACCGCTGCGATTAATCGCAAAATCACTAAAATCGCACTCAGCATCGATGATATCGTGTTCACTGCATCTCTTAAATACCATACCGGGGACCAGATTTTATGAGCATCTGCGATTTTAGGCGATTTTCTTGCTATATCGCCATTAATCGCAAGAAATCGCGATATGTTATAGAAATCACAATCACGATACTGAAATGTTGAAATCGCCCGTCCCTAAGCGCCGGTTACCAATTTGTAGCACAAAACGCCGTTCGCTTCGATTTGGAGAGCCTTTATCAGAAATGTTTCATTGCCTAATTAATTAAAGACCCTCGGATGCCCCCCCCCCCTCTCTCCGACAAAACAGAAGAGCATGGATGATACAGGGATTTACTGCCTGAGCACGCAAACTCGAAATAGTTGCCACGGTAAGTTTTCTAGAGTTCACGTTTCAAGTATCAAAGCAAACTGACTAAGGGCGGTCTGCTGGGCACCTGAGCGAAACTAAAAATCAACAAAACTTAGACCCCATGTACGAGAAGTTATATTATGCTTGCGAAATATACATCACCACCGCGTTGAAGAGAACGCATTACTTTCGAGTGGTGGTTTTGGTAATACTGAAGTTTTCAACGGCGAGTGGTGTAGTCAGTTAATCCTTCAAAAACTGAGAAACACGTGGATGATTGGAAAATGGATGCGGGAAAACATGGATAAAACAGCTGCTACACTGTCATACCAAGTGTACAGAACTCTATACTTGGAAGTGCAGAGTTTGCAGCGCCCTCACTTAATGCGTCGAGTAGCAAGAAGCTCGAAGAGCCCTTTTCTCTGGACATGGTGCAAATTTCGAGAACTGCACACTTTGAAGTGTGGTGACAAATTCGACACCTCCACATTTAAAGCCCGGAGTTCTACTTGGTTTCACACTTCAGTGTACAGGCAATTTAACACACATCTGATTTAAGGTGTTTGGCCCAATGGAAACGAATGTAAAACACTAATGCCTTGCAAAGAGATTAGATGTATGTATAGTCTAGTAGACAGGAAGTTGGCACAGATTAAGTAGAAAAATATTTATTTGACGCATTTTGAAAAACCAACAATCAGATTTAACTGTCATATCTTCAGGACAGGCTACTACAAAACTCAAAAGGAACTTAGACCAGGTCCATGCTAATGAGAAAACAGCATTCAGGCTACAGCCAGGCCACTACGTAAAGTAAAAAAAAAAAAAACAAAAAAAAAAAACGCTCGGGCTGCACCTAGGCGAATACAAAAGAAAGGAAAAAAATACTCAGGCTTCAGCTGACCCAATAAGAAAAAAAGCCTAAGGCTGATGCTAGGCTTAATCGGAAAAGAAAAAAAGAAACACTCAGGCCAGAACCAGGCCAAAACAAAACAAGCCCGACAAGAATTAACGCAGAAAATGAGCTGCCTCATCAACATCACTTCTTTACACCGTTTGATGAATGTACGGGCCCTCATGATCTTCCACCATCAGGATGTGCAGGCTATGAGCACAGATGAGGGAGTACACGGAGATACCTGATGGAAAAAGATACACCTGAGTTAAGACATTTGAAAGTTAGCCATGGAGAAAAGCGTCATGGAGAAGAAACTGCAAGACGCATGAATGTAAAGCGCATCAAGCATCAGCTATTAATGATGCTCTGCTCCCGGTGCGCCCCACACGTGGGCCACGGGAAAGAGAGAGAGCCTCGGAGGAGGCGCGAGCGAGGGCGCGAGTCAGGCAGGGTGGCCTATGGTGAGCGACAATTGAAAGGCTTGCACACTACTAATTCAAGTATAGGTATATACGCACGCAGGCGTGGACCTACACTTGCTGGTGAGGACCAGTCATGCCCTACGCCTTCAAGTGTCGACCACTAACTGTCCTGCGCTTGCAAGTGTTGCAACCAAACCGTGCCTTACACGTGGAAGCATGACCAGCCAATGGTTATTGATCGTTCATCGAGAAATCCTCTGGGAATAGGGCACGGTGTCGTCGACACTTTCGCACGCCTAGAACACGACTGGTCGACACTTGCGAGGTACGTCTGCACGTGTGCACTTGTACTACACTTGAATAAGCGAGCAGTAAGCAGTGCACCCTAAGCCTCGTATTGAAGTTTTAACTCTTGCCAAAACGTTTCTGCTGCAGACGTAATATGTACCAATTTCTCTTTAGCTTTGCACGATTTTTCATTTTGAAAGATATTTAGTCCACGGAACCTGTCTTTTTGTCATTTACAATGTGTTTTATGATGTATACATGATCTCTTGACAATTTCCCCTTAAAAACGATCAAATTTGAGCATAGCTACTCTCTCAGACACGTATTGACTTTTTATCTCTTGCCAAAAAGTCTCTTGTGCAAACGTAATAGGTACTATTTCCTCTGTAGCTTTGGACGTTGTTGTCCATTATATATATTTAGTCCATTAAACCTAACTTTTTGTCAATTGCAATAAACTTTTTGATTTCAACATAACCCATTGACAATTTCTTCTTAAAAGCGATCAAAATTGTGCGTAGCTGACGATAAAATAGTACAATTTACGTTTGCTCAAAAAGCTCCATAAGCACGAGTCATGAAAGTCCATTTGTGACTGAGAGTGTAAAGAGAAAATAGTACAATAGTACGTCTGCTCAAAAAACTGTGTGAGCAGGAGAAAGAAAAGTCCGTATGAGACTGAGAGAGTGCATCCATTTTAGTAAATCGAAATTTTTGCAGTTGAAGTACGTAAAAAGAAAAATGTGATTCATCCATGACCGCGCTCCGACTGCCTGCGGAGGGTCCTAAGGGCCCAAATTCATACACCACGATCGGATGATTCCATTTCCGACGCGGCACAGTGGGTCAGAAGACCTGTGGAGGTGGCCATAACTCCTGTCCCGTTTAGAGCTCCAGAGTCCCTAAATGGGACTTGAACCGACCGTGTGATCCCGCTCTCTGAACGAGGAATCCCTTGGGGAAGTCACAGGTTCGGTTCAAGTCCTGTTGGGCTACTCTGGAGCTCAAAAGGCGTCTACATTTTGGCCGCCTGCACCGGTCTCCTGGCCTACTATATGCGGGTTCAATAATGGTACTTAAGCTGAAGTCGGATTTCGAAATTCTCAAGCTGCATGCGGGAGCAAGGTCCAGCCTCAAGGTTTACTTCTAACAATTCTCATGTTGATCCGCAGCCTACAAGTGCACTCTTGAAAGCTTCCAAAGAAAAGTTCTTTGCAGTACTAAATGTTCTCCGGCTTTGTACTACAAACACACATGCGAACTATTTTCTTCGCATTGCAAGGAAAAAGCACGGAAGTTGCGAAGAAGGCAGTTCCTAACGATGCTAAAAAATGGTTTAAAAGGATTTTCGTTTCAAGTTGTGAGGTAATAGTTCGCAATGCAAAAAAAAAAACAAAAAAAACAAGGTTGCAAGAGAGATTGTAATACAATGCCGGAAAATACTTTGCAAGGTTTTTGGAGGAAGACAGCTAGAGGTAAAGACTCTTCTCTAAATTTTAAACGTCCACAAAATTAGAGCCAAATCGGAAATCCCAAATGGTTGGCAGATCGTTGATTCGATAAATAATGACTTATATGCATAAATGTTCAGTGAAGAAGTCAATACGGCCACGACCGCGACAGAGTTACCATAAAAACTTCTTATTTACGATCGTATAGCTGAAGTAGCAAAATGACAGGAAGTTGATTCACGAACTGATTTCAGTAACGCTCTTTTACCGCGAGTTCTCACATCTACACTACAAATCCAAAGGTCAGACTTCTTGCCACTCCACTGGCGAGACAAAAAGTCTCGCCAAGTTTTGGTCAGACCTAAAAGTCTCACCAAAATTTGGTCAGACACAAATGTCTCGGCACAAAATGGTGAGACTTTTTTGTCTGACCACAATATGATAAGACCTTTGAACCCATTCAATACGGTCCTTGCGGCCTGTTCCGCGGTCAGACAGAAAAGTCTCACCATTTTGTGGCGAGACTTTTTTGTCTGACCAAATTTAGGCGAGACTTCCAGGTCTGACCAAAACTTGGCGAGACTTTATGTCCTGCCATATTTTGGCGCAAAATCTTTCCATTCAATTTTCAGTGTAATTCCTATTAGCAGTTATGACCTGTGATCTCGTACAATAAGCTCATTGCGTGCTTTACGCACATGTTATGCGCGATTACGTGAACAATTTTGTGCAAACAGGTTCGCACTCGAAGTTCGCATGTTAACAATTGTGCGAGACCACGTTAAAAAAAATACTACAAACACATCTGGTGTGAATTCGTGGTGATCCGCGACTGAAGGGCAAAATGCATTTCACAGGACACTTTATACAGACCCAAGAATACGAAGAGGATGAGGAACAGGGGTGTGATAAGAGCAGCACCGACGATGGCGAAGATGCAGCCCCAGAAGAGCTGAACCCACATCAAGCGAATGAAGTGCACCATCTTGCTAGGCTCGCCCTGCAACACAAATCATGAATTACATGCTGACACACACGAGAGAAGATCCAGACAAAAAGAATCACTTGGCTGATGACCACTTCGGAATTAGGCCCTTCTGGGTTTGAGGGTTCCATCAATCACCACGAACTAGCCGAGGAACTGGCAAAACCCCTGCAAACCAAATGTTTATGCACAAACTTGGTGTCGTCAGTCACAGTTTTTAGAGCGTGCGAATTTTTCAGACAAATTTGTACGCGATTTTGCACAAAGATGGGAATATGAGGGATATTTCGAACACAAATTGTACGATAAGTATCGGCACAAAAAACTGTGACGTCTCGTACAAAATTTTTATATGGCGTTTGGTGTGCACATTAATCTCCTCTCAGTTACCACGTATCCGTAACACAGACACTTTAGCGCAAAAATAATTACGGATGGATTTCCCTTACAATACGCATGTTTTCATCCGCAATACAAAATTTTCTTCCTCCGTACTTTGCGATTGTGTGTTGAGGACACAACATCTTGGCATTACGGGTAAAATCATCCACATTGCAAGCTAAATCCATCCACAATTGTGTTCGCAGATATTTGTTTGTCTTGAGGATGCATGCTGTCCGTAAGAGGTTTTAACGTTTTGGAGCAAGAAATGAACACAAACCTTGGGTATGGCAGAAGGTAAAATAATGGCTACTTCCGAGGGTTTTCGTTTCAAATTAGTCCTAAATTTGCACTTTTGATAATAAAGTGAATAAAGAGCGCCCTTCCCATTAACGTATCGACAGTCCCATGCGATTTTATGTTAGGCCAGGGCCGGAGGCCGTCTCTGTTGACACGAACAAGCAAAGTCAACATGCTCTAGCAATGAAAAAGCTCGGACATCGAAGACTGCTTGGAACCTTAGGGGGTGCAATGTTGAACAAAAAACATCGAATTCGTTGAAATTTGAAGTCTGATTCAGTAACTTGGCCTTAATTTCCAGAATGATTAACTAGACGGCTAGTAAATGATACTCCCTCTATGCTGTAAGTACTCTAGTGAAAGAGGCACATTTTCTAGTAGTTTTCATGAAGTGCTCTTTTAACTGACAAGTGAAGGTTTTCAAGACGTAAACTCAGATTTCGACCAAACATTTTTTTTGGTAAGAATAACATATAAGATTAAAAATGCACCCCAAAGTTGGTGCCATGATACATGGCCATGCCCTCCCCGAACTTTTATAAACTAAAACGGGGTAAAATAGTTCACGTTTTAATATTAAAACAGCAAATTTTCGGTATTAATTAGGCAGTTGAGCCAAATGTGTACAAAATTTGATTCGAAATATAAGTATAAATATAAGCAGACCCTTTGATGCGTTGTATCAAGAGTAAAAGTTCCCTTGTAAGATTTGATTCTGAGAAAGAATATTTTAGTGACATTCTTAAGTTTATGATTTTCGTACAGCAAAAAACAACCTTTGAGACCTGAGAGAGAGAAAAAGAGAGAGAGAGAGAGCCTGTCCGATCTGAGCTTACCTTAGAGATGCCTACAAGGAAGAGAATAGCGGCCACCAACATGATGACGTGCATGATGAAATTGATGCTCTCGATCGCATGTGCAGCGGCGATTACGTCGTCATTTGAACATTCTGCGGCTTTCTGAATAATAGTAACAGAGACGGTGACATGAATATCCGTAACTTCAGAACACGTTCGGTATGTCTTAACTTCTGGCTCAGCAAGGACTAAAATCTCTTTCATCGTGTTTTTTGATCAGATAACACCACAAGAGCGGATGAAATATAACGCTTGAAACGTCCCCTTACTTTCCAACTACAACCAGGGGGCGGCAACGGCCTGGGGAGCGCGTGAAGCTATGCGGTCGCTCGGTGCAGGGGTTTGGGCCTTCTCCGAGATCTTCTAAACTAGGCCGTCGTTTGTCAAACGCTTACCACAGATCGAAAGAGCATAAAATTTAGGGTAACATAGGCGTATTGCCCGAGTTGAAACTCTGAATGCAACTTGGATCAACAGAGGAAGCGTTTACATCAAGGTGAATGCCTTCATGTTTTTCCTTCATTTCTTGATTTATTGTACTTTTTGGTGTTTTCGCTATGATTTTTCAAGGAAAAATATTGCAGAATTGGGAGTGGCAATGCATCTATATTACCCTAAATTTCATGCTCTTTCGATCTATGTAAAGCGTTTTTCAAACTACGCCCTAGTTTTAAAGATCTCGAAGGAGGCCCAAACCCCTGAATCGGAGCGACCGCATGGTTTCACGCGCTCCCCAGGCCGTTGCCGCCCCCTGCTACAACAAAGAGCCAGCACTGAAAATCTATCGGCGTGACTTCGTGCCATTTTAGGGGCGTGAATAAAGTGTCACGCCATAAAACGGCATGACAAAAAGTCATGCCCTAAATCGGCGTGATTTAGAAATTCATGCCAAGTTTCGGCGTGAATTTCCTGTCATGCCGGTTTTCGGCATGACTTTTTTCGTAAAACGCACTGCCATTCACGCCACATGACGGCGTGACTCACATGTCATGCCATTTTTCGGCGTGAATTTCCTGTCACGCCAATTTTTGGCGTGACAAAAAGTCACGCCATAATTTGGCCATGTGTCCGACCGTAACATTCTCAGTGAGGCCAAAAACAGGCAAGAGAACTGGCCCGATTTCACTTCCATTTAAGAACCAGGCGCGTAGGTAACCTAGCCATGTCACAGAGGTACGCACCGTTGCAGCGTTGGGGCACAAGGGTGAGACCGAAGCAAAATCTCTGATGGAAGAGATTATTGACGATGTGGAACCAACCTACACGCACAAAGATACCGAAATGGAATTAGTACAAGGCATCTCGTATGCGCATCTTGCTTGAAAGAAAGATAACTGCATGTGAAGTACTTACCACTTGGAGCCAGCCTTGCACCTTGCAGCAAGTCTTCAAGTCGCAGCAGCAACCTTGATCCACGATTGGCAGGCACGACCTTCGTAGCTGAGCCATGACTGAGCCTGTCGAACACAGTAAAATAAAAGCTGTCAGTAATCGTGGTGGCCACGTTAGGTAAGTGGTAGTTGGTGAAGAATCTCCAAAAATGACGATAAATTTCGGTAATATATTTATCTAGAGGTACCGTCGTCAATTATCAATGTAAAAGGTACTGTGCAAGTAGCCATGTTACAAAGTTTAAAATACGACCAATTACGTCGAGGAGGGATTGTAAAATACAACCTTAAACAACATTATTCAGGAAAAACAGAAAAACTGTTTTAAGAACAAACTAGCTAAATGAGCCAATGTTGCAGGTGATTATAAATCAATGAAACATGACTAAATATTCTGATAATTTTCAAAAGTACCGCACCACTCTGTCTAGGGTTTTTGTGAGTTACTCCCTCGCATCGAGTCATTCCTACTTGTCTCTCTCCAATTAGATGGAATTTGTAGGTAACTTAAAACAACATCTGGGAAGAAGAGCTATCTCAACTTGCGTCCAAATTATCCTGTTGCATTTGGAGACAAGTAAGATTGTGTCTAAATATCACAATGACATTTGCAGGCAAGTGCAATTGAGTCTAAATGGCACAGTTGCAAAAAAAGATAAGTCTCTTTATCACCTATGAAGCCAAAAAGCTTTAAATTTGATGAATACATATTTTCAAAAGTAATGCATTAAATCACGACTCTTGGAGTGGAGGCCTAAACTGTGTTTGGATTACACTGTGGGCTGCTTTAGCCAACGAAGCGTCGCCGTCAGTACGCTGTAATCGACTCTCCTATGAGTTTCATCAAATTTCAAGCTTTTTGGCTGGGGGCTGTCTCTTTAGGCAACTGTGACATTCAGACTCAATTGCACTTGTCTCCAAATGCAATTGGAATTTGGACACAAGTTGAGATGACTCCTTTGTCCTATGCATGCATAGATATAGCTTTAGTTGGCTCCTTTTTCCAAGGTATGCAAAGGACTCATGTTATATCGAGTGAGTTGACTCAATTTTCCGTTCAGAGGAAATCGTAACAGGAGCCAAGTCAGGATATATCCTTTTTCCGTGTTGATTTTCTTTTAAACTACTTGGAATTGAGTCCAATAATTTGGTGTGGTCATGCCAACCACTCGTAAGAACAACAATAAAGACAAAACTAGATTTGGAGATAAGTCAATTATTCTCTTCTTCCGCTTCATGGATCAATTAGAATCGCTTACTTGCAGATAAAGACCCGGTATAGGTTGGGTGCCTCTTAACTTCCGGTCCAGTATCCACGAAAATACCTTGTGCATGCACACATCGAGTACAAGACTTCACTTTCGTTACAATTGAGAAAAGTGTCGTTCTCCAACACGGCAAACTGAATTAACGCTAATAACTTTCTTTCCTATCAGTGACGTCTCGAACAATGCGAGTAATCGCAACACTTTTCTCTTCGCCGAGAAGCTTGGGTCGCACAGAGTTGGGATAATTTTACGACCCTTACTCATCTACCGACCTCTTGAGCCCTAAAATTGCCCCCGTGAAAATACTTAAGTCAGAAGTCAGAGTTTGTAACGTAAATTACTTTCAAGGCTAACTACTACTTCGACTACTTCCGGTCATATGAGAAGTAACATTCTGAGTAACTAAAGGTCCTTCCTAAAGCGTAGTTCCACTCGTTGCGAGTACTTACTCCGTTGCAGAAATATCGCAGATTATGTGAAAATGGTTTCTGTAAAGTTAGCACGCCTAGCGTAGCTCACCAAAGGGGACATTCGGGGTCTAATTTGAAGATGTTAGTTAAAGACCGCGCTCTGAACACTCGTGTCTGCCAAGGACAGCATGTGTTACCCAACTTCTTACTCCTTGATAAACACACAATGAGAAAAATTTTCAGTGAGACAGAAGGGAAACACGGCGCACCGATGATGGAGACCCGACAAAGTCTCGTACAGAAGTTACCTAGATTTCCTAGATATAAACTCGGCTACTAGTTTAAGTTGAACAAGAAACAAGGCCTTAAACGGTTAAAATGCTTCTATCTGATGCGCGTCCCATTCCTTATCGCCTGGGCTGGGCTACGCTAGGACTATGTAATAATGTGATGCGTGAACCGGCCGGAACTTGGGTAATATTATTCCTACGTGAGAGAAACCGACCCTTCAAGCTGTTGTCGACTGGTGCAAACAATTATAGTATGGCACCGGAAATGTAAAGGATTAGACAGAGGCACCGAGCCTAGGTTAACGGTCCAATGGTGACCCAAACGTTTCCTTCCTTCGCCCTAAAGTAATCCAAGCGGGCTGAAGTGCTTTTGGAAGGGTGACGCTTCAGACAATCTTGGTCATAAGGCGGACGGGTTTGTGGGGCTAGGATGCTTGCGCCATTTCCAGTTAGCCTCCATCAGGTTCTAGACCGACACGATTGGCTTGTTACGGTACGTGTATGAAGTTATAATGTTCAATTCTTCTAAAAGGATTTAGAAATGATGCTAACTGCCGTGGACTTTGAGCGGAACCAACGCCTAACGCGACAGATGAATTAACTACATGTTGAATGCATGACCGGTTAATTGAATGAAGTGCCCAATCATTCTTACGTTCGTTGAATCTGGTAGTTCTTCGAACCTAAGTTTCACTCTGAATTCAACAGCATGAACACTGTGAATGAAAGAGTCATGATCAGGACTAAAATTTTGGGTGAGGAATTCTTTATCACTAAAATTTGGGTGAGGAAGGTTTCCTCGCCCAAATTTGGGTGAGGAAGGTTTCCTCACCCAAATTTGGGTGAGAATACTATGAAGCCATATAGATAGCTGATACCCGTTCCTCACCCAAATTTGGGTGATTAAGCGTTTCATTCTCCGTGAAACGCGACAGTCAATACTCAAATTAGCGATTCCAAGATGGTTCATCTATCGCGAAACTGAATCATAGCAGGAAGCAGAGGCTGCAGTGGACAATCCAACCATCAAGGTGAAGTGAAGTATTGATACCGAGATGGAACGCTTATCGTTCGTAATCAACGATCAACCATTGCCGAAAACTTCATTACCTCACCAACAAAAGAGTTAACAACTCCTGGATGAAGAGCAGGCCTATATGGCAACGGGCGAGGTTGTCGCAGAAGCGCTGGGCAGCAACCACTCAAAATTTACGCTACAACGAGAGGAACACAAATTGCAGCAGATGCGTCTATACCAATCGGAAACCGTCCGCAACCCACAGCGTCGCTCCTCCTGCAGTGGTACCCCCACTCTCGCTCAATCGGTCGCCGCTGGCGGCTCTGGCCCAGGGTCTCTCTGGGCGTATCTGAAGAGCTCGATGCTGACCCGTCTTCTCATTACATATGTAATTGTAAAACACTCTCAACGTCATACGGAGAAATTTCCTATAATACGAATGCAATGGTGCAAGCGTCTTACGAAGGCAGTTTTGCTTCGTGTTACGAAGGTTTTTCCAGCGGGAGGAAATTCTCTTGCCCAGCAGATCCCAGAAGCGATAAGTGAAATCCGTGGTCATAAGCTATGTTACGTGCCGGGGATTGAAGAAATAATCCGTCATTTCGCCATAGGAAAGTTAAAAAAAAAAAAAAAAAAAAACCTCAAAACAACGCTTTTAACCGAGGATCGCAATAGTTGCTTCGTTCTGGTAAGCTATTTTGTGTCCTTATTATGAGAGGGAAACATGCGGTCAATCTCAGATTGTTTTGTGAATTTAATGCAATGAACTACTGCACAACATTTTTTTTTGTCATACGGTAATTGTTTACTGTGCTATTACAGTGTTGTAGACTTAATGACAGCTTTTTACACAGGAAATCTCCTCAGGATTCTGGAAATGGCTTCTGGGTTTGCCTTCAATGAAGGAACAGAGCTTAAGGGGAGGTTCGGGTGAAAATGTTACTTATTTCAAAATAGGTCTCGTTGTGAAAATCGGTTAAAAATATGATGTCTTACCAAGTTATGATGAAAATTTTTCATTGGGAAGGCACATTCCTTGCCCTGAACCCAGTCGAAGAAAATTTTTGGCCTATTTTGGCCTTTACTTTTAAAATCTTCTTGCGCATACTATATTGTCGTAGGTTGGTCTTGACAGTTTTTACTTCTTCGATTCAGTTTTAAAATATTTCGGCATGTACAACTCAAAATGTCCATCAGAATACCATTGGCAAGCTTTTTCAGCAAGCATGGCACAATAATTGATCAAAAATGAACAAAATAGACAAATTTTAGTGACTTTTCAGCTTAAGAAGCTTGCCAATAATAATGTTATGGACATTCTGAGCCATGCATGCCGGAATCTTTTAAAAATGAATCGAAAAATGTCAAGGCCCACCTTTAACGACAAAGTAGTATGCGCAAGAAGACTTTTCAAGTTACAGCGAAAATGGGCTCAAAAAGACTCTTCGACTAGGTTCAGGGCCTGGCATGTGCCTTCAAAAGTCAAGTTTTAGTCTCTTCTGAGTCAGCTTTTATATTCTTTACAAAATATCTCAGTGGAACACATTTTGAAATTACAAGATTTTCACCAGAACATTTCCTTAACAATACCACTATTCCGATTCTTGTTTCAAAGTATTACTTTACCCTATTTTTCATCTCTCATGGCATAATGACCGATGATTTCTTCAGCCCCTAGCCTACGCCACATTACGCCACACGTTTGGCACGCTAGGACGACGTCATTACACGTCTCATCACGCACAGGTTGCCTTTTTGAATATAATAGAAGAGGCGTGGTAGTAATACGGAAATTACATCAATTTGTTTCAGCTCACAATTTTCACTCGCAAACTTACACTGAATAAAAAATGAAATATATTTTTTTTTACATTATTTGTTGGCATTTTTTTCCCCACATTTCTATGAGTCATGTGCAGTTAGGATAGCTCTTCATCGACACTGACAGTTGAGAGTCTTGGATCCGCACGTCAGTGAGTTATGGGGCGTCGAAGTTGGTCACCATACACTAGATATTCAACACGTGTGTGAAGAATTGGAAAACTTACATGGTACGAAAGGCAGCAGAGCTGTGTAGTGCGAGTTAGATGTAGAGATGGGCGAACATGTTCGGATCCGAACGAACT
Source organism: Stenchaetothrips biformis (assembly GCA_030522485.1). Taxonomy (NCBI): domain Eukaryota; kingdom Metazoa; phylum Arthropoda; class Insecta; order Thysanoptera; family Thripidae; genus Stenchaetothrips; species Stenchaetothrips biformis. The sequence goes on along the minus strand of CM060095.1, from coordinate 2,768,043 downwards.
GAATAAAGAATTTGTTCTCTCGTGGCTCAACACTTGGTGTTCGACCCGGCCCGGCAGTGGCCGTGCCATGCCGCTCCTCTCACACTAAATGTTCATGTAGAACTTTTTTACGTGGTGATGCATGATTTTAAACCTGCGTAACTTTTTGCACAATATTGTGCACAAATTTGCATCAATTTATGCATTTTTACGCATGATTTTATGCAAGTTCCCCGCATGCACAAAATCGAGCAAATCCTTCATGAACATTTGCTCCATGAAGCGGAAGAAGGAGATAACTCACATTTCATCATTTTTAAGGAGAAACAAAAAACTGTTTGCAGAACAAACTCCAAATGAACAAATGAATTATGCAAACGTATTTTATATAAAAAAGCATAAGTAATATAACACTGGAAATTTTCAAAAGTTTAAGATCACTGCGTAGATGGTTTCTGTGATTTGAATCTTCCGTTAAAATAGACTACGGAGCCATGTTCTTTTAGTTCTCCTAAACAAGGTAGAATTTGGAGGTAATTCACACTGTTAAAAATCCACTGTAAAATAACAACACAATCACCTACAGGAATGTTGTTAAATTACAACAGTGTTGTTCGGCTCCTGAACGGGAAATTCATCTACGGACAACTCATTTGTTTCTTTACAACTTCCCTTTCTGGGAACAGTAATGTAATTCTGATTTAAAACAGTAATGTTCTCGTTCGACAGTTTTTCTGTTTAAAAACAACCATTGTGCAATCCTTAAACAAAAATAGTTGTCAGATTACAAGGATGTTGTTAAATTACAACACTTTGAGGCGAACACAAATTTGGCAGAGACATGAACGAAGACGCGACAAAAGTATTTTTGTAATACAATCGAATCATCAGAAAACAACACCATGAGCTACAACATATTTGTTATATAACAAGATGTGTTGCTATCAAACTTAACAGCACAAGTGCTGTTAAATTACAACTTTTTTTTTAACAGTGCATGTGGAGCTGAGGTCTGCGTAGAGCCTATTTGCTCTGGTACATTTTTGGAGTTACCTCTTTTATCCAACTACTGTTGTAAAAAAAGGCGGGAGTTAAGTTGAGTTGACTCTATTTACATTAAACTCATTAAAATACAAATGGAGTTATCCCCTTCTACTATTTTGTCCAACGAAGTCATGTGGACTTTGGTTGAGTTATCTCCATTTTCCAATGAAATATAGACCGTAAGAGGGGTCAAGTTGAGTTATACCCATTTTCCAAGTGAATTTTCTCATGAACTGCTAGGAATTGGGTCAAATAATTTGGTGTAATGATGTTAACCATCCTGAGGAACAATAATAAAATATAAACTCATTTTGAAGATAAGTCGAGTTACTCCCTTCTTCCACTTCCTGGATCATTTAGTGTGCTGGCCGAATCAGTGCGCTCCCTGGAGCCGGCTTAGCACGGCACGGCCTGGCAGGGTTCAAACGCTCGGCCGGCGCTTGTTGGCGCGTCGCGTTTCCGCGAGGGACGCGGTGCGCTACCGTGACCGCTAGTTATTAAATCGGTTTGTGGTCTGGTCCAGTCGACACACGTGAAAATAAGAAGCTGCTGCCTCGATCCGTTTGGCCGTACGGTAGGACGACTGAAAATTCGACTTTGCTTCACCTCCATTTCGGCGCGATGGTCACGGTCGATCTGCCGAGTTGAGAAACGCTTACCATAGACCCTTGTGAACGTACCTGCACGGTTCCTGTGGGGATGCACCGCGCCAGGCGTGCACATGGCGCGCTTTAGTGTGACAGTGCGCGCGAAATCGCCGCTGACCCCAAAATCTTAAGGTTCGATGCGCCTCGATGCGCCTCCACTTGGCGTTATCAGATCGGGCTCAAACTTGGCACAGCCTCGTTTTGTACCAGGGCCTTTCAGAAAAACCAGTGACGGACCCAAAATTCCATATGACGAAACACCCTAGCATGGGCATCAACTTTCAATTGGATTCTGTGGGTAGTAAATATTTGAGACGACCAGGAGGTTTGAAAATTTATGTCGGAGATTGTTGTAAAAAATAATCTTCAGATTCTTAAGTTATGTTTGACTGTACATTATAAATATATCCTAAGTTCATCCACAATCAATTCAAGATTAGGGTGGAATGAAAATCTAGGATCGAAAAAGTTGCCACGGGTTTAAGTACTTGAAGATGTCCCAAGACTAGCTGCAATGCCCAATCTGACCCATCGGACCCCCTTTCATACCCCCCTTGCGAAAAGGACAATATATTCTCCAGATATGGTTCATATATTTTCCATACATGGCTCATATATTTTTAATATAATTATGTATTGTTCAATACATTGCAAGTATATGGCCCAATATATGCATTATATACTGCAATATACTTTTGTTATATCTTGGTTCTCCGCAATATATTGGCAATATATTTCTCAAGATATAAATATCTTGAAGCCATATATCCCATAGCAGACAAAACCCATTGGCTGAACCCATTCAAATGGGTACTTTTCATGCACCCATTTAATTGGGTCTGACCCATTATATGAGTCTGACCCATTATATGGGTCCAACCCATTCTTATGGGTCCAACCCATGTAATGGGTGCATGAAAAGTACCCATTTAAATGGGTTGCACCCAAATGGGTCTGACCCATTATTGCAAAGTGTCCAAATAGAAAGTAGACTTTTAATTTCGTTTACATAGAAGGTAAGCCTAATCTTGATGGACGTCACACACCAAACTTTCGACGCTGAAAACAATGGTGCTGTCGGATGAAGCCAGCTGCATTAGTTTACAAGTGTGTAGCGGGTTTGCCTACCTAATTGCACCACATTTTTGCCTATCTAGCAGGCGCTCCTTGAGCGAACCCAAAGAGCCGGGTCTCAATGGGTCTTGACCCATCTCCAATGGGTCTTAACCCATCTCCAATTGGTCTCAACCCATTCCCAATAGGTCACCACCCATTCCCAATGGGTTTTAACCCATTCTCAACGGGTCGCAACCCATTCAAAATGGGTTTCAACCCTTTTAAATGGGTTAGAACCCATTTTCGAATGGGTTTTGTCTGCTATGGGTCTGTGTACTCGAATATATCTTGGCACCTTACGCTGGATAATATTATCTTATGAAATATATTGAAGTCATATATTGAGCAAGTAAAATGTTCTTTCCCATGCGTTTAAGTCTCCACTAAATTTTGAGATATCCTATGTACCAAGTGAAGAGAAACAGTTAGGAAATTTTGAACATCATTTTTGGGTGCAGCGCGAAAAGTTGCCCAGCCCAGCAACAATTTGTACCTTGAATGTGCCCTCTAATCCATTCTTCACAGACTTCCCGAGTCTTTTCCAAGCTTCATAGTTTTTTAATAGACTAATTACCTATATATTGTTCAATGTATGAGATTTATATATTTTCCATACATTATTTATATCTGAAAAGTATCTTCCTTGATTATCTTTTGTAGACATATGACAATCTCGCCCATTTGAATCTCCCGCGTGTGCGACTTCCGGGCAGCCATGACTAGGTGGAAGTCGCTTGTCTGTTGTTGGGCGCTGGCTGGGTGTGAGTGTGTGCCTTTGTCTGGTGAATAAACCGAAACTGCTTTAATCTGTGTACATCTCATCCATCACTATCCCAAACCCCAAAACCTAACATCACAACATCTTTACCATATATAAATCCCATATATTGTCAGTAATATATGTCAACCATACATTGCCCATATATTTTCCTTTTTGCAAGGGCCCACGCTTGGCCTAACGCGATATATAGTGAAAAGTGACGAATTTTAAGCGAAAATAAACATTTTATTAAACCTAGATTAGTCTACAGTGGTCCCGTATCGCAAACTCTTATGTAATTTAACCAGATAAGAAGATTTTACTTTAAACATTTTTGTCGGGAACCTATAATTACTGAGCCACGGCCTGGTCAAAGAGGGATTATCTTTGTAATTTCGTCACTTTTCACTATAAATCGCGTTAGGCCGAGCGTAGGATGTTGTCGTACAATTTTCGACCATATACCATTCTCTTCGTTATTAAATTCCGCATCTTTCTGACTTTAGCCGTGTCAGATATCATGCCTGGTTCGGCCGGTAAGAGTAAAAAAGTACCGATTTTGCCCCATAGACGCAACTTTAGACCCCCCCTGGGGTCCGATGGGTCAAATTGGGCATTGCAGCTAGTCTTAGGACATCTTCAGGTACTTTAACCCGTGGATACTTTTTCGATCCCAGATTTTCACTCCACCCTATTCAAGATGTCGCGCCACATGTAAACTTTCCATACTCTGTGAACTAACTCATTAACTAATTGCCATAGTTACTCCCTGTACATAACTTGTGCATCACTGCACTCCAGCTCCAGCCATATTGAAAAATGAAGAGAAGCCTGCACTTCCTGTTCAGTCGCCACACTGTGTACATTGTCTAATTTTTTTCTCTCCTGGTCATCCATTGCCATCAGACTTATCAGTGAAATATTACAACAGACATTAATAAATATTTTCGAAATTATGATTGCATTATTGGATAGTTAGCTCGTTCTGTGGCTTACAATACAAGAACACACACCATATTAAAGGGGTGCATATCCCCTTACATGATAAACCGACGAAGATTTCAGAATACTTCTATGTTGCTCAACGTTTAATCTGTACATAAAATCCAATTGACAGGAAGATGAAACAGATTCAGTAGAAAAATATTTATTTCACACATTTTCATCAGCTTGTCAGATTTAAATTCCATAAATACAGCTCAAAATCTTGAAGATTTAGGTCACGCCAAAGCGAAAATAGGCGCTGGAGAAGAAAATGTTCAGCCTATGCAAAGGCTAGGAAATTACATTAGAACGCAACAAAAATAAAAAGCACTGCGTGAATACGCGGAAAATATATTCGGCCTCAACCAGGGCCAGGATAATACAAAAATAAAAAAAAACAATTGCGTGGATGTAGAGAGAAATACCCGGCCAGAACCAGGACTAGAAAAATGCGACAACTAAGTACTGCGAGAATCCATGGAGAACATGTCGAACCTGAACTGTAACATCATTTCTTCCTCACGCCGCTTGACGGACGTAAGAGCCCCCTTGATCCACCACCATCTGGATGTGCATACTATTGGCACAGATGAGAGAGTAGACGGTAAGACCTGTTGACAAGGCATATGCCTAGTTAAAACATTTCAACGTGAGCATGAGAGAAGGGCGCCCTGAAAAAGTGTGTGTGAGATTAAGTTTAGCTATTGAGGATCGATCAATCCGCAGTAACAGTTAAGATTGTCTTGGATCTGCCCTGGTAATTGGGATTGTCTTGGATCTGCACTGACAGTTGATCTGGAAAGCGAAAGAAGGGAATAACTGACTCCAAATGGAGTTTTCATTTTATTATTGTGCCTTAGAGCGATGAACATCATCATTTCAAATTATTTGACTTAATTCCTAACACTTTAAGAGAAAATTTACATGGAAAAAGGGATTCAACTTAACCCCTTTTACGGACAAAATTTCATCGGAAAATGGAATCAACTCTATCTAAGTCCACATGCATCCATTTAAAACATTGTCAGAAGGGGATAACTCTACTTGTATTTTTATGCATCTAGAGTAAGATAGTTAGCTCAACTTAACCCCCCCTTCATTTTAAACGTTCATTTGGAAAAAAAGACATGTCCAAAAAATACACCACAGTGACAAACACTTTACGCTAACTATAGTTTCACTTGACATGTCTCCAAATTCCACTTCGCTTCGGAAATATAAGTTAAGATAGCTCTGTTTTCCATTTTAACAAAAAGTGATGAGTCGCAGTAACCCTCTGTAGAGTGACCGTAAACTTTTAATGATTAATTCAAAATTTACTCATGCATTTTGAACTTGGTATCACCTACAACATTCATTTGTACTATTGTAGTTTTCTCTCCTAATAGATTTTTTCTTCTCCTGAAAAATTGGCCAATTGGAGTTATCGTCTTCTTCCGCTTCCTGGATCAGTTTGGATTATTCTATCAGGAGGCGCAGAATTCACACGAAGTGTTTTATGTCGCGTTTTATTTCATATCATAGTAACGTCGCACGGTAAAAGTGCCGCCTTGAAATCCAAGGGGATGCCTTGTTTTAATTTCCAAGGGGTTTGAGTGAATTTTCAAAATTGTCCAAATTGACATCACGTTACAGAAATGGATTCGTCTCGACAAGACAAACAAAAAATGTCAACACATGTCATATGTTTGGATGGCAAATTAAAAGGTTATTTAACTTCAAAAGTACAAAGTTGGCCTTTTTGGCTATGTTACAAACTTTGAGGTTCAATAACTTTTTTATTTTCCATCCAAACCTATGACATGTGTTGACATTTTTTGTTTGTGTTGTCGAGACAAATCCATTTCTGTAACGTGATGTCAATTTGGACTATTTTGAAAATTCACTCAATGGAAATAAAAACAAGGCATCCCCTTGGATTTCAAGGCGGCACTTTTACCGTGCGCTCAATAGCCTTCACTGATAGCTTGAGGTCTGAACATCTTTTGGAGGACTAACCAAAATCCTAAACTTCCAAACAATTTAAGCCAAATCAGAACCCGAAGTGTTGGTGGGTTCCACAATCAAAGCGACAATACTACCATGAGAACCTCCAGTTCCAGAGACAGCAACTTGAAGGGAAGTGATTTCACAAACTGATTTCTTTGCACGCGGTTTTTCCGAGGGGCTCTCGAGGAAACTGTCTTATGCACTACAAAAAAGGACTCTTTCTACTGACCCATGAACACGAAGATGATCAGGTACAGTGGTGTGATTAGAACCGCACCGGCGATTGTAAAGATGCTGTACCAGAAGAGCTCAACCCACATCATGCGAATGTAGTGCACCATCTTGCTAGGCTCGCCCTGCAACAGAAATAAAATAATCATTAATTACTCGTTGGCAAACGCAGAGAAACGATCCAAGCAAACTAACAACATTTTAAAAATTCACTTGGCTGGACACAAGCTTAGATTTGAACCTTTCTTGGTTTGAGGGTTCTATATCCACGAACTGACGGAAGCAAACCCTTAACAGCAAGAAATAAACAAAAACCTCTGCCTGGACTGAGGGTACAACAAAAAAGCTGCTTTAATAGTTTGACAGCTTTGACAGCGGCTATTTTCTTTAGGTATATCGCAATAACGCAAAGAGGAGCATCCAACGATTAACACGGCTTGTTTAATAGACTGGTGACACAAAGGCATTAAAACTGTGCCCTTGCAGGCCGTGACTGATATAACGAGTTTTAACAGCGTGTAGTATGAAAAGTATAGGACTTCTTGGCAAAATTTTAATGCCCTTGGAACAGCCTTGAAGGGCGTAGAAGACATGTTATGCTCCTGAAGGCGTAGTTTTGTGCCTTTGTCTGCCTGTGTCCTGATTGTTTTTGTATGAGAGACCTCACTGCGGCTACAGGGTTAGGGTTGCGAGTGCATGTTTAACACCCAAGTCAGAACTTGATTTATACTTGGCACAAAAGATGGACAATGGGGCTTACTGACAGAAGAACTCTGACTACACACTAAATCCTTATGCACTTCTTTCTACATAGTTATGAACGATTTTGAACATGCGTAAGCTGATGCACAATACAAGGGAGGTGTACGCCAGACCGTCACTGTTATTCAACGAATGTGACGTCATATTCGTTCGAATGTGAAATTCGTCACGTTCGTTTGAATATGACGTCACATTCGTTTGAATGTTGACCCACGTTCAGACGAATGTGACACCCTAATTGAACGGCCGTGTCACGTGCAAACGAATGTGACATCATGTTCAAACGAACGTGACAAAATTCACATTCTAACGAATATGACGTCACATTCGTTGAATAACAGTGGTGTCTTGTCGTAACAGGCTTCGCGATGCTGTGCTAGTTACAACAATCCACGCCTGGCGTTACACCTACCTTGGTCTGCAGCGCTCCCTACTTGCCTTCGGCAAGCTGTAAAGTGCACCACGTCGAGATGTTGGAAAATTCAGGTCGAGGTAGCCCTTTCTCGGTTTAAACTTTGGTCGGGGGTCGAAATTGATTTTATTTTAGTGATCAGCACCTTCCAAAACATACGAAACTATGGTAAAATGTCTTTAAAATGTTAGGTCACAAGAAAGTTGCACTTTCACTGCCGGTTTTTAAAGTGTTTTTTCGTTGGCACGACTGAAAAGATTGAGATGGGAAGCTGAATTTTGGCGTGTGCCAAGGATACACACAGTAACTCTCTACAATCTCGGCCAAATCGGCTGAGCCGTTAAGGAGTAGTGCACACACACACGCAGACAGACAGACAGGAAGAGATTTTCAACCCCAGTGGAGTAACTGGCTTTGCTGATGGCTCAGCCAATTATGCATAACAACGCACGTGCAAAATCGTGCATAACTATGTGCAAAAAAGTCAATAAGGATTTAGTGTGTAGCAGTCTGAACCCTTAACTCCAATGCATCCCTGAATCATAAATTTATACGCTACAAATTTGGTAAAGTTGCGTAAACCTCTACTACTCAGAAACGAATGGGAGGTCGGAGTTCAAACAAGTGGTCTGAATTCTTCTAGTACCGCACAAATTTTTTACCATCAATATAAAATGATTCTCCTCTTTGGATCATATACAGATGATTCGTCGTATTTTAGGTAGGGTGCGCACATGGACAAGCTGCGTTATCTCGTTTTGCCAATCCGTAACTTGGGATTAGTCACTAATAAAGCTTAAGAAATACTAGTGATACACCATTTTTATCAAATGATCTGTAAATGGTATATATTGGTGAGTTAATTTGAGTCAAAACATTTTAAAACAAAAGCCTGCAACATGTTTTTTTCCACTTCCTGAAAAGTGAGCGGATACACTCTCAGCGCGTTACTGACTTTTTCTTCATTGAATACGTACTCGTTAAAACAAGCATAATACTCAGTATTTTTTTTAAGTATGACCAATTTCGCTTTGTAAAATTATTAACAAAACCATATTGTCAGTACACTACTTAACAATTCATAAGAAGTCCTTAAGAAACGGAAAGAACTTATTATGGTTGGACAAATTACTTAGATAGCTATTGACAAATTGACCAAAAAGTCAGTAGCACGCTGAGTGTGTATGACTTATCTCACTTTTCCACTTCAAAGCCCAATTGACCCCTACCATACCATCACATTGTAAAACCATTAGGGGGACCCAACCTTGGTATTGTTGGCTAGTCAAAGTTTGAAATAGGACGACATAGTGATGCACAACTACTACGTCGTCCGACTATCAGAGGCTCAGGAATTCGAGCGACGCAAAACCGTGCCAGCGCTTGCAATGATTACAAAGGCGCCTTTCGTGAGGCGTACAGCCCCGTACGAACTTCTTAAAGCGTACAACGACCTCTCAATTCCTTTCATCTTAACAGGGGGGTGGGGAGAAGGGCGGCTGTACGCTGCAAGAAGCGCATTAGGTCTTTAACTCGGTCTTAAAGCGCACGCGTGAAACCTCGCACACTAAATCTTATGTACAATTTTGTACGAGACATCACAGTTTTTTGTGCAGATGAACTTTTCGTACAATTTTTGTACGAAAATCTGCACAAATTTCCCCGTTTTTGTACAAAATATTGTACAAAATTGTACGAAAAGTTCATCTGCACAAAAAACTGTAATGTCTCGTACAAAATTTGTACAAAAACATTTAGGGTGCGCGGAGTAATTCGAGCATTTGTACGGTACAAACTATTAAGTTTGATGGTCAAAGAATTACTTCGTTAGAGACGAACAACATACTTCATTGTCTCATGCATACTTAAAGTCGAGGGGGTTTTCACTCTTCGTATCCACCTACGGAGTATTTTCACGTAATAGCACTGTTACGCACATATTGAGCGCACATTGCGCGCTTAAAACAGGTTATTACGCATGCAATTACGCGTATTTTTCGGCAAAAATACGCTAAAAATTCGCGGTATTACGCGCATGACCTACGGAGTAATGCGCGAGTGAAAACCCTCTCGCTTAAAGTACTTTGTCACAGCGAGCAACTATTGTTTGCAGGGCCTAACAGAGTTTGTGACGATTCAAGAGTGCGTGCGCGTAGTCCTGCCCTACGCTTGAATTAACCATAGAACTACCGTAAGCCGGGGCAAAAGGAGACAATGTCGGGTTAACGTAAGACGCTCTCTAGACCCCCGATATGGTCTCTAAGAAGGCTTCCACTAAACCACATTCACTTTTCTTGATCACTGGTAGCCAACGAATGTGACATCACATTCGTTTGAACGTGAAAAGTGCGATGTCATTTTGAACGTGACAAACAGTGAAAATTTACAGTCAAACGAATGTGACAGACCGCACGGCTTAGTCACATTACATCGGGTATGACACAAACTACTACCCCGGCTTACGACGGTACGCTACAGTTTTATCAGTGGACAGAGGGGTGTGGAGAGAGGGGGAGAGAGAGGGAGGGAGAGAGAGAGAGATTTTTTTCGTAAAACTTGCACCACCTGAGCTTACCTTAGAGATGCCCACAAGAAAGTAAATGGCGGCGACCAAGCAGATGACCTGTATGACCACGTCGATCACCTCCATGACGGCTACACCGGCGAGTCGCAGTTTGATTTTCTCATCATTGTAACAATCTACGCCTATCTGCAAAATGAGAAAAGGGAGGATGACCTTGAAAATCGGAAACCTTGCACGCTCATCCTCACGAGATGTTTTGAAAGGTAGGTCATTGGCGTTCAGTTGCAATAATCAGATTTCGATTGTAAGCTAGATAAAATCTCAACAAGTATGAGCATTATTTCCGCCGGTCACGCCACCGCCGCCGCCGATGTTTGACACGGCGTCGACGCCGGCCAGATTTGGCCTTGACGCCGCCGCCGACAAAAATGTAATCGGCGCACACGTCTAGTCCCGACCCCTACAAAATGTGTGTTAAGGAACCTCACCGCACTATATGTGCGGTGAATTTCACACAGATAGTGCCGCAAAAATGGCAATATTCGTCAAATCCGCGTTGAATACAACGCGAACACACTAAATCTCATGTACAATTTTGTACGAGACATCACAGTTTTTTGTGCAGATGAACTTTTCGTACAATTTTTGTACGAAAATCTGCACCAGTTTCCCCCTTTTTGTACAAAATCTCGTACAAAATTGTACGAAAAGTTCATCTGCACAAAAAACTGTGAGGTCTCGTACAAAATTTGTACAAAAACATTTAGGGTGAAAATGTGACGTCAAATCTACACCGCGGCAGCAGATGCGTTACTTTTCAGACACCGCACAATCAGCGTCACCTCAGATAATTAGGTTAAAAGTACCTCATTTTGAGTATCAGTGATACTCCTAATTTCCAATGACGTCTGTCAACTAAAGCGTAACTGCACCTTAAATCCAAAGGCAATACTTTCGGTACTTTCCAGTATCGCCCTGAAACGGCCATACAAGAAATCTGGCCTCCAAAACGGCGAAACACAAAAGTATCGCCACGCCTTGGCGACCCTAGACTCCAACGACCCCGACCCGGCCGAGTCTCGGCCCAGACCCGCCCGCCCAATGGAGGGCTGGCTTAGGCCCAGCTGAGGCTGGCAGAGTCCGACCATGGTGGATGGGCCTCCCACTGCGAGGCCCCTACACCATGGTCGGACTCTGCCAGCCTCAGCCGCCGGGGCTAAGCCCAGCCCCTGGCAACTCCCCCGCCCGGCCTGTCCACACGCTCGCCGCGCTTTCAGTACGAGCTTCCGAAAAGGACACGCAGGGCACGAAAGTGAACACTGCGATTCAGAGCTGCGCTAATGAATTATGAGACATACACACCTTGGCAGCGTCCTCGCACAAGGCTGAGATTGATAATAACTCTCGGATACTTAAGACGATTGATAATATTGAAGTGACCTACGCACAGAGAGAACGACCCACAATTAGCAGAATTCATTAAGGATGCGCAGCTTCATTGACAGAAAGAGAACTGAGCGTGAAGTAAGTACTATTCCGAGCCAGCCCTGCACCCTGCAGCAGGTCTTCAAATCGCAGCAGCACCCTTGATCCACGATTGGCAGGCATGATCTTTGCCGCTGTGCCATGACTGAGCCTGTCAAACACAGTAAACAAGAAGGCAGTCAGTAACCGTGGTAGAAGTTAACAACTCCAGGGTCAGTTCACGCCTGTGGTAACAAATAGACGAGGTAGTATGGACTTGTGACCTCGACTGTGGCACAAAACTACGCTGAAGTCAGTTAATTTTAATGCCATGATTCCCGTACCCAAAACCCAACATTTTCCACAGTCCCTTGTCAACATTCTCCGTGGGACATGCAGTCTCCTCCGCAAAACCGTGAGTACCACCAAAAACTTTGACTAGAGGGTTGCGTAGAATGTTAGGTGCTGGGTACAGAAAATTAGCACAAGTTTTTTTTTTTTCTGGTTTCTCCGTCGTAATTTTACCTCTGTCCATACCATTTCACAATAAAGGGCCGTCCAAAATTTACGTTACGCATTTAAGGATGAGGATCTCATGTGTGCGGGTAACACTGCGGTGAATGTGGGGGATGAGGGGTTAAAGCCAGCATATCGTTACCCGAAACACATATTATAAGAGAACATTTCAAAAGAATGAACAAAAAAAATTTCAAGAAATCCTAGTAGTCACGAAGTTAATTTCATATTTATGTTCTGGTTTAGCAAATAAAGCGGAGGCTAGGACTGCGTTGAGTGGAGTTCTGTTTATGTTTGATAGACCATTATCAATAAAACTAAAACTTACGTACAAGACCAGCTGCGTGTCAATTTGTGTCAAAAAATAGGCATTTATGACAGTTTCATAATACATGAAGGTCGAGTTAACGCAGAAACGTGCAGAAAAATAATTCATTTCACCAATTTTTAAATACTTTGAGGTTAGAAAAGTGCATTACCGCCGTGTCCAGATAGTTTCGTCTGAATTCAGAAGTACTATCCAACCTCTCTACAAGGAGCAGCTACACGCCCAAGGCGAAATAGGCTCACAAAAATTATACACTGAAATTTAAATTCATGAAATTCCTTACAAATTCATTAGAATTCATCGAAATTCATGTGAAAATTTGCAGGAATGCTTCCGAATTCCGGGATCATTTAACATATTCTACGCGCAGTAACATAAATTTTCTAAAAAAATTCATTCGAATTCATGAAAATTCATTCGAATTCATGAAAATTCATTCGAATTCATTCGAATTCATGAAAATTCATTCGAATTCATGAAAATTCACCAAAGTTCATAAAAATTAACTAAAATTCAACGAACTTCACGCTTAATTTTCTCGAAATTCACATGAAATTTACTGCCATTTATTGAAATTCGCCGCAATTCATTAAAGTTCACCGCAATTCATTGAAATTCTTCAAAATTCATCGAAATTCATGAAAAGATACACTGAAATTCAAGCCTATTTCCCCTTGAACACGCCAATTGTTTTCGAAAAGCGACCTACAGTCGCACTCAAACTTCATTAGGGAATGTTTATTCTGAAATGAATGTGCACTGGCACGCAGTTTAATGCCCTATTTCACTCCGATTCAAAGAGTAACGAACATTTGAGGTTGAGGTTGGCACTTTTGAAAACAACAGCGCCTTCGCGCAGGCGCGCGGGACACTCTGGTCAACAATCACCGACCGACTGGCCGATCCAAATGGCCACGTTCGAAAACAACGTCAATGCTATTGTTGGATCTCTTCTAGCTGCAGTGAAAGACGATTTTCTTTCGAACGCGCTTTTTCAGGGGTGCCAGCGTTTTTGGTGTAAGCTGTACAGAGGCGAAAAGGAGGGTTGCTATTGGTCCCATTCAATATCCGGTGGCTCGGCTCACACGGAAATGCACTCCTCTGCATTGCACTCACTATCTAAGAAATTATACATGAATTTTCTAATAATTCATTGAAATTAGGACACATATACTTAGTTTAAGTGATTTTTTTATTAAACAAAATTTATAAATAGAAAATTTACTTTCGTTCCTTATAGATGCCTTTATTACTTTGGGTATAACTAATATGCATTTCACGTTGGTATTTCTGAACACTACTGGGCATGCGCAATGGACAGTCCACCTAACAATTATACTTTGGTGCGACCATCTGGACGACCACATCCGAAAACATTATTCCTATTATTGCATGCATTCTAACACCAGTGAAGAACAGTTCTGTTTCGAACGCGCTTTTTCACGGGATCTAGTATTTATGACATGACATGTACACACGAGTGGCTCGGCTCCCCCCTCTCCCAAATTTTCCACTGACGAGTCGAGCCTTGCCATGGCAACAACAATTTCAATTCCGAATTTCTCAAAATTGATCAGAAAATTCTCTACCAAATCTTATCAATGAACTCACTGTGCTTTCTCCTCGCGTTTTGCGAAACATCATCAAAATCGTATAGAAAATCTCGCAGCTGCCATAAAGGGCAATACTTTCGTTTTCGAGACAAAACCATAAGGCTACTTTGTGCCTAAAAAACAGTATGTAATCAGCGGGCGGACAGTCCTTGAGCGCGACTGAAACCATGTCGTGCCTGGCCGACATGAGGCGGCTAGCCACCCGTGCGGACGCCCGGGACATGGTTTCAGTCGCGCCCAAGGAGTTTCCACCCGCTAATGGAATTTTCCTTCCAACACAAACTTAACCGTAACGTTACGCTATGAGGCTCGGGGGGGGGGGGGGGGGGGGGGGGGCTGGACCGGCGTAACGCCGCTTTGCATAGGGGAACGGGGAGACGACGGGGCGGCAACAGTGTCCAAAAGTGCGTAACGGAAAATTGATGAACGACCCTTTGATTCCCAACTGTCCCATCTAGCGTTAAGTGCGGTACTACAGAGAATCATAGAAATAAGATGCTAGCAGGAGTTACGTAAGCGGCCAATGTGGCGTGCAAATACTTCCGGTAAAAGATCGAAGACCGAAAGTAACAAACGATTCTTGTCGTCGGCACCTAACAAACGAATATTAACCGACAAACGCGTTTCTTTGTTAAGTGTTTTCGAGGTCCGTCTATACGCCGCCAATATACGAAGAAGAAGAAATATGGTTACTTCCGAGGACTTTTAAACTACGCAAGGCTAACATGCGATGCATTGAAAACGTGACGGACGCATGAAAAGGTAACCGCACCACAAATCCTTACGCGGGGTCCACTTGGACTACGAAACCAAAAGTAAAACGTACAAACTACCAGTCTCACTTTAAAAGCATGAAACGTAGACGTTGTCAGTACCAAGTGTAATGAAAAGACGAGAAATTCGCAAAACCGGAAACAGCAACTACTTATTGTTGATTATACCTCGGAAAAGAAGTACAACCGGAGGCAAGGTGGTTTATCCCACTTTTATCATGACGTGTCGATAGAAGCAAATTTCGAGAAGCAACATTTCTCGTTCCTAATCAACAATCAACGTCTAAACATTGCTGTGAACCTCCTTACCTGATCAACACTACAGTAGTTACAGAAGAAGAGCAGACCCGGACGGCAACGGACGAGGATGGGATGTCGCAGAAGCGCGCGGCAGCAATCACACACAGGAACGGAAGGAACCAGCATACACGACTATCGGCCGGTTTGAAAGTCCTCGGAAGTAACCATATTTCTTCTTCTTCGTATATTGGCGGTGTGTAGACGGACCTAGGAAGTACTGAAAAAAGAAACGCGTTAGTCTGTATGTCAATCCCTAATTGGGCGCACGGGTGATTTATCTCCGGTTTTGTGCCTATTCGATTGTTAGGTGCCGACGACAAGAAGCGTTTGTTACTTTCGGTCTTCAATGTTTTACCGGATGTATTTGTACGCCACATTGGCCGCTACGTAACGGCTGCTAGCATCTTATTTCTATGATTCTCTGTAGTACCGGGGGACAATACAATTGGGAATCAAAGGGCCGTTCATCAATTTCCCGTTACGCACTTTTGGACACTGCTTGCCGCCCCGTCGTCCCCCCCCCCCGTCCCCCTATGAAACGCGGCGTTAACCTGGTCCAGACACCCCCCTCGCCCCCCCCCTCTGAGTCTCATAGCGTAACGTTACGGTTAAGTTTGTGTTGGAAGGAAAATTCCATTGGCGGGTTTGTAAGTGTGTACTTGCAAACATTCTTTTGTTGATGCGTACCAAGTAAGTAAGAACAACATTGTGTGGTGCACGACATTGTGTAAGACCTCGAACAAAAGTTGTGCTAAGTAAGTTAGTGTGCGGCGTAGGAATCGACGGCAAAATGCTGTAAATCCACCCGTCGTTCATTCTAAAAGCAGACAAAGTTCGACGCCTCCTAACAGAACAAACTTAACTGTCAGTGCGGATCCAAGACAATTCTGACTGCCAGGTCAGATCCAAAATAATCCTACCAGGGCAGATCCTAAACAATCCTAACTGCAGAGGTGGCTAAAACTGGTTTTGAACTCTCTTCACTGCTAATCAGTGAATCGCGATATCCCTAAAATATATTGTCCGCGTTTTTAAGTAAGGATGAAACTTTCTAACAAGCTCTCCACCAAGTAGTTTTAAGTAGGATGTGAGCGTTGCGGACTTCAAGAAAAGACCGATTTTCACGTCATGTGCAGTAAGGATACTTCTGTATCGACACTGAAAGTTACGATTGTCTTAGGCCTGCACGGACAGTACGGATTGTCTTGGATCCGCACTGACAAGATTATTCTATTATTCTAGTAGGACGCTTCAAGATGTGTCCGTCAGACGGCACATTGACGAATGTCGATACCAAACGTTGACTTATTTGGCGTAGTCCACCATGTTTAACGTCATGGTGTCATCGCAGCGACGCGTCGCTGCGGCAAACGTACACCATCTTGTCAGCTTTCGTGCGAACTTACGTCACTATTTCGTCTGATGGCTGGACTTATGACGTTTTTAGTATATCCGAACGCTTTTTTGTAGGTATAGAGATGTCCGTGTCGGCCATCCAGGAAGGGCAAACATGATGTTCACTTAATTGAAAAGAGAAACCAGAAAGCCAGCAACAGAAGAATTTTTATCCTCTCCTCTATTGTCAGATGTAATTTAGGAGCGGCAACCATTTCTTCATCAGAATGAGAATCATCGCTTGGTGCTGGATCGGGATCAACAGTTTGAGTCTGAGGTGAAGGTGGAGCCTGTAAGATAAGACAATAACTAATAATGAAAAAAATCAAACTAAGAAAATGCCAGATACAGTTTCACAAAATGTGTAAGTTAACAGACAACGCACATCATTGTCAACTTCTAATTCACCGTTCCCTGAAGTTTCAAAGAGATTTCGGCATTCTTCCTAAAGATAAAAGTTGAAACTCGATAACTTTCATTTGACACACCATGTTCAGTATAGAAGGAAAGGGGGAAACTGGCTAGTGGTACAAACCTCCTCAGAAAAGCAGTCATCTACATTGAAATTCTGACAAAACTCATCGTTGAATGAATCCTCCAGTGATGAAACTTCCTTGTTCTCAGAAATATTGAAAGCAGAGCAATCCTGAAAAGAAAGAAAAAAAACATACGCAGGAAAGAACAAAGCAATATTTCTAACAGAATAAATGGACTTCTGCAAGTAATTACCTGTTCATGTAAATTGGTCTCTAAGTAAGATGAACCAGATGGAAGATTTGGCACAGGTGATAACGGTTTGTTGGCATCATTTCTGCTTAAAGAAAAACCAATATCGAGCCATTGTTTACAATGAATTGTATACACTTTAGAACAAAAAAAATGAGGCTAAACAGTTTGGAACAGTTCCTTAAGTTCCTTACAAATCCAAGATGGTCCTTCAACTTACGTGTCTGATTCATTAGAAGCTGCATCTTTGGGATGAACATCAAGGCTCCAGCTTTCAAGACAAGGCCTGTTTACATGGCAATGCCATCAAATTAGAAAATGATGATGCAATAATTTTTAGATGATTTCAAATTCACAATACTTCTGGAACTTACATTGAGCCAACAATAGCCGCTTCTCCAAGTTGTCCACTGTTGATGGTCACAGCAGGTTCGTCGTCTTTGTCAACAACATAAGTATCCAAAAGAGATCTGGCCACAACAAAAACAAAAAATTATTTAAAAAAAAAACACGATGAAATGGATATTATGTCAAATCATTGCAAAATAAGTTGTCTATGAAATAGACCATCAACCAAAAGAAAAGCCCACCAACTTTAAGAACAAAGAGCAAACAGGGACTTACATCAAACCAACAGAAGCTGCATTTCTAAGTTGTGCATTGTTGATGGTCACAGCAGGTTCCTCGTCAAAATCACAAGTATAAGAATGACGATTAGGTCTAGACCGCGAGTTGATAGTGATCCTTGGGATCTCTGAGGGGCCATCTTTGGACCAATACTGTTTGTTAGGCCCTCGTCTCTTTACTTTCCTATTCTTGCCGCTCTTCATGTCTGTCCTTTCCCATCCTCAGACTCAAACCCTACTGACTTCTTTAAAAACAACATGAGCGGACGTCCGGGCTGCCAACCTCTGCGATGTTAACGAGCGGACGAAATGAAGTCGAAGTAAAATGTCACACACACTTGAGTTTTGCAGAGCTGCGTCCCCTATGATGGTCAATGAAAGGGGCGGCCTGGCTTGCCCTGATGCGAGTTGTTTGTTCCCAAGTGAGACGCGTGCGGTCAAGTTCAAGGGCGTCAGGCAGAGGGGCCAGCTGACTGATGCCAAACATTGTTTTCGTCCCCCCACCCCCCTTCTCTCTCTCTCTCTCTCCCTCTCTCTCTCTCTCTCTCTCTCTCTCTCTCTCTCTCTCTCTCTCTCTCTCTCTCTCTCAGGTTGTTATGCAGGGGTGCGAGAGAGACGGAGCGACGAGGCGCTGCGTGGAATCACACAGCTGATAAGCGAGACGAGCCACCTCGCCGTGACGATGCTCCGCTTTGTATCGCAGTCGACTTCAGACCTTCCCGCGCTGCCACCGCCTTCATCTCCCGCCTTTTTCTTCTGGTTAGTAGTAGCAGTGCACACGTTCTTGAAACTGAAAAGAGTGCGTGGCATGCGCCACCTTGGAGTATGCCAGGCACTCTCCTGAGTTTCTAGAGCGAGGGTTGCCCACCCGTTAGTTTGGCGTTCACACGATTCCAGATTCCCTCAATTTCCGAACAAATCCCATGAGAAAAGTGAGGGTTTGTGTGTTTTGCATCACTATAACAGGATTACCATGGCTTGCAAAATTTTGAATAACACTGAAAATAAAATGGAAAGACGGAACGCCAAAATACGGCGAGACAAAACAGTCTTGCCAAAATTTGGCCAGACAAAAATGTCTCACCACAATACGGTGAGACTTTTTGCCAGGCCGCTGTAAGGGAGAGTGGGGCACCTAGTGACACTTTTTGGAATTTCCATATAAACTCCGCATTTCCCGCTATATGATAAATATTTGGCACAGAACACATCAATTGAACCTTCGTCTTGAAGTCCTAATCAAAAAATTTGGAGGGAGTTACCAAATTATAGGTGAAGTACGGCCGCGAAATGACCTCTGCACTTGTAACTAGGTGCCCCACGGTGGGGCACCTAGTTACAGCGCTTGAAAACAGCGTATTACGTATTGAAATTCGTGGGTATGTAGTTGAAAGTGAACATTTCAGTCGTTATTAGTTAAATTATTGATTTGGAATGCATAATACAAAAATTAACACAGAAATCAGGGAAACTAAAAATATGCCTGCGCCACGTCCTGACGTAACAGTGGTTGACTATAAATCAACATTTCAAAGGCATTTTGGGACATCCAATTTCAAAAATGGATCAATCACGTCCGAAAGTATGTTTACTTAATAAATAAATTCGAAAAGGAGTGGTTGTCGACAAAAAGCTAATTAGGCACGTTGTAACTATGTGCCCCACGGGAAATTGTAACTACCTACCCCGGGGGCTCAGTTTATCTTAAAACTGATCTACACAGACAACCGTGAATCAAAAATTCAATGACTTAGCTGGAAAAAGTTAAGATAACTGTGCCTAATGATGGAAAAAACGAATCCTGGGCGTGAAAGTCTCTTGAAGACAACAACCAACATTTTACTTTTGACGAAATTTCGAAAAGTGTGTCAAATTTAGTAAATGTACATTTCAAACTTTTCCTGACGCTTTCAAACTAGATCCTTGGGGCAAATACTTATTGCAAACATGTTTTTAGGTTAATATCTGAATTCCTGCGAGGACAGATGCACTCAACAACCCGGCAATAGCCGCAGGCAGCGAAGTGTAACTAGGTGCCCCACTCTCCCTTACTAGCCGCATGGACCGTATTGACTTGGCTCAAAAGTCTAACCACGTTGTGGTCAGACAAAAACGTATCGCCATTTTGTAGCGAGACATTTCAGTCTGACCCCATTAAGGCGAGACTTTCAGGTCTGAATAAAACTTGGCAAGACTTATTGTCTCGCGTCCGGAGTGGCGAGAAGTCTGACCTTTCGATTTGTAGTGGATTTACGAATGATTTCCGGCATGTGCACTCTCAGACTCGTATTGACTTTTTATCTCTTGCCAGAAAGTTTTTTTGAGCAAACGTAATTTGTACTATTTTCTCTTTAGCTTTGCACGTTTTGGTCCATTATATAGGGTATTAAAGGCGACTCCCTTCCGCCCCATTGATATGGCTTCTTAGTTGGGTCCAAACGTTAAAGTCGCACAAGTACGTCAAAACCGGCCAATACTTCGAAAAAAAAAAAAGCAAGCATTGAGTGTGTAAATGTGCTTTTCTGCACAGTGCAACCTCAGGAGGCGATTCGTGGGTAGTAGCCTGGCTATCAGTGAAAGAGAATGCCCCTACTTTAACCGCGAGGAGGAAATAAGAAAGTCAAGTTCAAGGCCGTCCTCGGATGCAACAGCAGCTGCCTGTACAGTTCCTTTACAATTGTGCTCGTCCATAGTTTAGGCATTCGCTTCACATTCAGTTCTCAATATTACGCAGGTAACTCTTTTTTTTGTCAAAGGAAAAAAGGGGGGAGCAATTTTGAGGGCGAGTGAACCTTGACCGAGCCTTCAGTGTGTCGCCCGCCACGTTCCGTGACTACCTGCGGTGTGTCGCCACGCTTCCATGCCAACCTCCGGCGTGTCACCACGCTCCCATTTCATCGCACATGCAATCTTCATGCTTCATCCCTATGCCACGGGCACACTACCACCACATAACGCTTTCCACTTTCAGGATTTTCGTGGGACCCGCTGCCACTCAAGATGACTACCTACTTCAGCTACCCAGCCCCGGCGCTGCAAGAGGAGCTTCGCAAGGTGGCCCAGGCTATGGTGGCGCCCAAGAAGGGAATCCTCGCCACCGACGACACTCTGGAGGGGATGGGCGACCGCCTCAAGAGCGTCGGCCTGGACAACACGGAAGAGGGGCGCCGCCTGTACCGGCAAATGCTTTTCTCGGCCGATCCCAAGGTACGTCGCACAGGTAGGTCAGTAGACCGGTGGGGGCGGCCGTAATCCGGGACCGGGTTTCAGCTCTAGAGTCGCTAAATGAACGCGTGGACGTGGAGTCACACACACTAAATTGCTATGTAGTTTTTTGTGCATAGCTTTGAACGAAATTGAGCATACGTTTGGAAATGCACGAATTCGTGCGTAGCTAAGCATGGAAATGTGCATTATTATGCAGCATCACGTGCGTTGTTGCGCACAAATCTGTGCATTCCACGCGTATGCTCAATATCGTGCAAAGCTATGCACGAAAAAACTACATAGTAATTTAGTGTGCACGCTCGGTTTGAGTCCCATTTAGCGACGTTGGCGCTCAAAACGCATCAAAAGTTTTGGCTGCCAGCGCCCGCCTTCTGACCCACAGTTCGTCGTCTTCTGTCGAAAGCGAGGGCGAAAGAAAGTGTCAAAACGCACGAACGTAGTTGTTGTCATGAAAACAACAACGTTGACTGCAAACTGAAACGTGCATTCGTTACATACAAATTTCTGAATAATAATATATGGCATGTTTGTGGACCCACGCACGAACTTGTCGTGGTTGTGCTCAAATTTGAGCGTAAATGGAATGCGGTTGAAATTTGTTCGCAACGCTTGCACAGAAACCTTGCTGAGGTTTCACCTATGAGGTCTTCACCTGTACTATGAGGTCTTCACCTGTACTATGAGGATGGCTATAATGTCCGAAATAACTGCAATATTTAAAATGTCGTGTGTTTCTTTCCACGCCCAATATTTTAAAGTTGTTGCTATACGGCAAAAACTTCTTAAGTTACGCGGTCAGTTCAAATCATTTGAAATTCACTGACCTCTTTAAAACAAAAAAATAAAATAAAAAAAGAAAAGATCAACCCAACATTGGTTGTCACTTTTGTTGTAGAACAATTTTTTCTTTACAAAATAAAGCTTGATTAATAAGAATAAAGATACAAGAAGGAAAGAAAAATGTTCGGGTTAATGCAGCCTTTACTGACATAACACACCTTGAGTTATTTTATTTTCTTTATTTTCCTTTGAGACGTTTTCATTTTTATTCTATTTTCTTTCAGATTGGCGAGTACATTGCCGCAGTGATCCTGTCTCGGGAGGCGGTGCACCAGAAGGCAGACGATGGCTCGTCATTTGTGGAGCTTCTTCAGAAACGTGGCATCATCCCAGGCATCAACGTTGACAAAGGCCTGGTCCCACTGATGGGGTCCGAAGATGAAGTCACCACACAAGGTTCGTCACGAGAACACACTGAAGTCCATACGGGTGCAGGGTTTGTTGGTTCCGGATAGTTTTGTGCAGCCATAATACGGATGCAATTTCGCTTGTAATGCAGATGAATTTGTCCTTATTGCAAAAGTTTTAGTGCCCGTATGTTACAAAGAAATGTTCCGTAAGTTACGGACACCAAAACCTTTGTTTTACGGACAAAATCATGTGTATTACAAAAATACTTCCGTTTTATGGCTGCACCAAACTATTCGTAACCTACAAACCCTGTTTCCGTAAGGAGTTTGGTGTGTAGTCTTAATCACTGTTCCGGGAATATGAGACGTTATTCGTTTCAATATTGATAACACTGTAAAAGCGAATCTCCGGAATAAACGAAGACACCTCTGGCAAGTATGTTCCTGAGGCACCTCCGTGAAGTCAGAAAGAACTTCGGCAAGGGACGAAGATTCTGGGTAATGTACTTAAATTCTTCGTAAACTCTAGATCACTCATCGTAAATCCATGAAGATTCTTCGTTCTTTTTCTACGAAACATCTTCGTGATTTTACAAAGGAATCGTCGACAACATTTTTCCTAGAGATGCGTTCGTTTATTTCCAACTTATATCTTAAATCGTATTATGTCTATTACGCGTGAATGGAGCTTTGATTCGGTGGGTCCTAGGTGATTGCCGCAACAAAAAAACTACTAGGTCCGGCTAGGGCGATCCCTCAAAGTCTACAAAGCAGCTGCTTCAGCTTCATAACTACGAAGAAAACTAAGTCAATGTAGACTTGCGTCGAATTAAATGTTTCGTATTACGAAGTATTTTGCTTCAAATTACGAAGCATCTTTTCGTATATTTTACAATGCCTTCGTTTTCTTGGTATTACAACGCTATGCTTCGCAGCCTTTTTAGGGTTTCCAAAGAACCCCCTTGTTTTCGCTTTTGGGACTGATTTTTCTGCCCTCTCGTACGCACATATGACAATTGCCATAATATTCTTTATATATTAAAAAAATTAGAAATTCAGTTTTTTATGAAAATCGTTCGTAGGAATTTACCATAAACAACGAAAACATAAATTTACAACAATGAAACACCTCGATTTATAGCTCCAATCAAAAAATGATGCAAATAAAAAATGTAGCAATTCTCAAAACAAATCTTTCTGTTTCATAAAATGAACAATAAATCGTCTATGTTAAACAGAAATAACGAAAACATGACCAATTTTTCCCATAGCGACGACTCCAACAATCACATTTGCCAAAGCAAAACCGCGGGAAATTGGAAAAGTGAAAACTGCCTATACGCTCAATTCGAATCGACCAATAGAAACCACTTCCGGCCAAACCTGGTTCAGCTGAAAGCGAACCGCCTTCTCAAAACAGACCAAACGTCCTCCCTTTGACAACAAAGGAGGAACTGTTTTAATGCGCGACTACTCCATCATCGTCTCCTCACCTCGCCTAGCCATTTCTTCACATGCGCAGACGCCAAGGACATTTTTGCCAACCTCATCCTCAAATAATTAAATTTTCTCTGATTTTCTGCTTCCGACTTAAAACCTCTTGTCTTTACAGCATACTTTTTAGACGTTATAGTGCAGGAACACCGTGCAATGCGTTAGTTCTTCCACTTTCCAGTTTTTAACATTTACACCATGCACCTTTAAAAGAAATATTCCAGTGCCGGAACACCATGCCATGCTTTAGCATTCAATTTTTTTACTGTGTACTTCATACATGATGTACACACTAAATCCTTATGCACTTTTTTTTAAAACATAGTTATGAATGCCGCTTTTTGGCATGACACTTCATTCACGCCCCTAAAACTGCACGAAGTCACGCCGATAGGTTTTCAGTGAAAGTATAATATTATGCATAACAAACGCATGTGCAAAATCGTGCATAACTATGTACAAAAAAGTACATTAGAATTTAGTGTGTATCAAGTTCGAACAATCACATGTACAGGCTTGGACGACCTGGCACAGCGATGTGTCCAGTACAAGAAGGATGGCTGCCGCTTCGCCAAGTGGCGATCTGTCATCAGAATCAGTGGCAATACTCCGTCGCCCCTCGCCATCAATGAGAACGCCTACGTCCTGGCCCGCTACGCCTCCGTCTGCCAGGCCAACGGACTCGTCCCCATCGTAGAACCCGATGTGAGTTCCTCAGTTCGCTATCTTGCCACGCGCACTCTAAATGTCGTACAATCGAATTTGAGCTATGTTACAGTGAATTCGGCGCCAAGTGAATATCGAAGCAATGGTTTTTCATGATACGAATCTTTTGATTATTTGTTTTGCAAGATACAAAGGAAAACATTTGTAACACGAAGATAAACTACCTTTGTTGGCTGAGCGTTTAGCGAAGCCAGTTACTTTACTGGGGTTGAAAAACTTTTCCTGTTTGTCGGACGGTCTGTCTGTGTGTCGGCACTACTCCCTAAACGGCTCAGCCGATCGAGGCGAGATTTTGCAGGGTTGTGGGGTATATCCTTGGCTCGCCACATGTCCAAATTCAGGTTTTTATCACATTTCTTTTAGTCGTACCAACGAAAAAACACTTACAAAAACGGCAGAAAAAGTGCAACTTATGAGTGACTTTACATTTTAAAGACATTTTTACATAGTCCTGCGTTTCTGTGTCCTGTGTTCCAAACTACGGCAAAATCTGGCAAAAAAATTATACGGGATTCACTGTGACATTTATCTCAGTGTGCCGGAAAAAAACACGGTAAAACGGTAATGGGCGGAAAATAATTAGCGGTACTTTTGCCGTATTGAAACCGTGATTTTTTATGAAGAGAAATAATATACTAAAATGTTAGAATAAGAAAACTTAGTTCACTCGCATTTTTCTTTGCTGCATATTATTCATTCTATATTGATGTCAACAGTGTGACAGCCTGTCACCTTGGAAGTACATTATCATTAGAGTAAATTATGTTTTTGCTCGCTAAATTAAATTTCTTTCTGTAGGAAGGTTTAAATTTTACTATGAAGACTATTTCAAGTGCTCTATTTTGGATAGAAAGTTACGCAACAAGCATTGTGTTAAGGTAAACTAGAAACCAACGGCTGAACCGTTGTTTTCAAAATCCGTGATTTTTGTCATGAAGAAGACTCTGTTAATACGGAAAGACTTGCGGTCAATAACGCCAATCTTCCGTTTATCCAAATTTGTTTATATAGAGACGGATTCATTTTTTTATCCCTTTCAATCATTCCGTGGGTTCCGTAACAATACATGACCGTTTGAGTTCCGTCATGTCACCCTTATTTATTGGTCTGATGTCTCACCCTTTAACTTTCGGTGTGTGTATTCATGATTTAGCGTTGCCTCCCGCCGGCCCCTCTCTCTCTCTCTCTCTCTCTCTCTCTCTCTCTCTCTCTCTCTCTCTCTCTCTCTCTCTCTCTTTCTCTCTCTTTCTCTCTCTTTCTCTCTCTCTTTCTCTCTCTAACATGGCGGAGTGAGAGCTCTCATCCCTCACTTGAAACCTCTGCCCACAGATTGTCCTTGCCGGTGACCACGATGTCGACCGCAGTCAGAAGGTGGCCGAGACTGTGCTGGCCGCCGTGTACAAGGCCCTGCACGACCACCACGTGTTCCTGGAGGGCACGGTCCTAAAGCCCGCCATGGTGACCGCCGGCCCGGCGTGCCCCAGGCAAAATTCCCCCGAGGAGGTGGCTCGAGCGACGGTGGCCGCCCTGACCCGCACCGTGCCGGCCGCGGTGCCCGGCGTCGCCTTCCTGTCCGGCGGCCTCTCCGAGGAGGACGCCACGCGCTTCCTCAACGCCATCAACAAGGCCCCCGCCAAGAAGCCGTGGAGCCTGACGTTCTGCTTCGGCCGCGCGCTGCAGGTGCTGTGCACTCTTCACACTACAGTCTGTCTCAGGTCGGAACGAGCCTGGCGAGGTTCACTTGCCTCCTCAGCTACCGCAGCAACACCTCTGAAATGAATAGAGACAGACCCTTCCTGGCCCGGGCCGCCACCAGCCACAGCAGCAGGTAGTGGCTCTACCACCGCGCTACCGCGACCGTCTCCAGGCTCGTTCCGACCTGAGACAGAGTGTAGGGACGGGCGATTGCGATTCAATGGGGTACTTTGGAGAAGAGCTGGGACGGAAATTGAGAAGAAATAAAGAAGCACAAAAGCCGGGCTTTTGTGAGAATATAGACCAGCGAAAGCGGCAGAACGGCGACGCATACGCTTACTCTCACAAATTTTGCGTACTTCGTTCCTCTTGAATTCTTCTGAACATCCGGTCCTGGTCTTCCCCGGAGTACCCTATTCTTCGGGGTGATCGATTATCTTCCTTTGTGAATCGAAGAAATTGGTATCGATTCTGTGTGTGCCTCGATTCCTTGGTATCAACTATTTCGAGTTGTTTTTGATTCCTCTCTGGATTCTTGTAAATTTACGAAAATTGAACAAAATTGAACATGCGTTACATTGCGCGCAATTTTCTGCGCAACAATGCCCGATTTCCTGCATACTCGTGCGCCAAATCGTGCATTTTCGGGCACAAATTTGTGCGCAACATCACGCATGTTCAGTTTCGTGCGCGGGCTCGCTCAAAAACCGACATAGTAACTTAGTGTGCACAGTTCTCTCTCTGTGATTCTATGGCACGGGTCCCACCCTCAGTCCCACGCTTGCAAGCCTGCTCGGCAAAACCAGTGCCTAGAGATCCCCGTGAAAAATGGACGGGTCCATTTTTTAGGATCCGCCTGGGAATAACAGGTACTAGGTACCGCTTTTGCCGTGCACTCTTCGGCACTCTTCCCCCAGTTCCTGTTTCCGACCGGCGCAGTAATTTCTCTTAATTGATGCCCCTGATTTTCCAGGCGTCGGCTCTGCGTTCGTGGGGTGGCAAGGCTCACAATGTGAGTGCAGCACAGAACGAACTGATCAAGCGTGCGCAGGTAAATGAATGCTATTGATGCACCGGTGCAACTTAGGCGTAGTATCACGCCTTGCAGGAAGCGCACAGTCTGTACGCTGTACGCCGCCCTCTTGAAGCGTGCAAGTGGTCCTTTCCTACTGTATAAATGCATGGGGGATATTATTGCCTTGAAGTGTAGCTGTACGCTTCAAGAAGGGCGTTAAGGGGGCAGTTGCAGTAGCGCCATTGTTTTTAAAAAAATCGATATTTTGTTTTTGACATAGACTTTGTATTCGGTCGAAAAGCGGATCCTCCCCACCACTTCCCCACCGTTCCCCGCTTGTTGGCCCCCAGGCGAGGGGTTTGTTGGCCCC
Source organism: Stenchaetothrips biformis (assembly GCA_030522485.1). Taxonomy (NCBI): domain Eukaryota; kingdom Metazoa; phylum Arthropoda; class Insecta; order Thysanoptera; family Thripidae; genus Stenchaetothrips; species Stenchaetothrips biformis. The sequence continues at coordinate 2,740,136 of CM060095.1, read as the reverse complement.
CAGACGAGGGGGGATATGCCGGGAACAGTGGGGAAGTGGTGGGGGAAACCCGCTTTCCGACCCAATTGAGACAACCCTCGTTCAGAATCTGACAAGCTTTTGCCAAAAGTCGTTACCGTTTACCCTCTAGAGTCATTTATAAAAAAAAATTAGCACAGGTTAGGTGAGGCAACTCAATTTTTAGGACCGTTTTTCTACATTGTTGATTTTTAGAGTTTGTGCGCAGGATATTAAGAGAACGGTCTGAGATATCACCCTGAAAATTTAGCAGGTGTTAGAACTAATAAGGTCCCTAAAAATAACCCTTGCGTTCTAGGATTGAAGCATTTTAATTATTTTTTTTTAAACATTATAATGACAAAATTTATTATGTTTTTAAACGTTTTAAAAAATTGAGTTTTGAAATAATTTCCTATTTAATGTCTCAAAGCTAGAGGGTCCTTTTTACAACCCAAGTGTTTAAAACAAGTGGTAAAAATTTGGATGGAAATTTTTTAGCGGGGACTGAGTAGCTCTGGGCGCAGTGAAACTTGGTAATTATTAGGCAAATGTGTTGTGTTGTCTTGTGCTCTTCACAGACCACACAAAAAAAAAACCTAAATCCAACTTTTTTTTTTTTCAAAATCATCCTCACAGATCCCTCTTTTCAATGATTACACGTGGTTTGCTCCTCGATTAACAGAAGAGTTTTGGTGACGGAAAAAACTTCGTCAAAATTTGACTAGAAACAGATGTCAATGGCACTACTGCCCCCTTAAGTCATCAAGCGTAGTTCTATGCTTGAATGTAGCAAAGAACGGCGCATTAGTTTTCCCAGTGTTACTTTTATTGGTTCACATGTTTTTTCCTGGCTATTCCTCCATATGTTGACGTATCGTTCATTTTACAGGCCAATAGTCTCGCTCAGCAAGGAAAGCTTTAAGGTGATCTATCCCTACAATCAACTTGGAACAAACTTAAATGGAAACCAGAAGATAATTTTTTGTTATAAAGCATCGTGCTTGGCACCTGTCATTAGGCTATCGTCAGTTTGCCTTGAGTTGTACCAGAGCAGAAAACGGGTAACTAGGGTCAAATAGTGGGAAAGACGAGGCCACTGGGCGACTAGGTCTTGTCTCCCTTTCAAATCTTATCATTTCCTGAACCAGATCTTTCAGCATTCCAGCTGCCCGAGGACATCCCTCACGTTGCCTCTTCGTGTGTCTTAATGATAACTCAAATGACGATAACTGTAACACCATGTCAAATTTGTAAATAAATCATTAGGCCTGACGCATGATTTTGGTTTACTGTCCTTTCATTGGCCACACTGAGACGGTGCTGACTTTTCGTCCTCGGTATTTCCCATGATGAGGACGCAAACCCTGCTGCTGCTTTCTTTTACGGTAACCAAGTTGCCTTTTCGGACTGCTTCGCGTTGGAGATTTCACTGAAAATGAAAGAGTCATGATCACGACTTAAATTTTGAGTGAGGAATTCCTTATCACCCAAATTTTTACCTTACGCTGTTAAGTTTGCAGAGCACGCTTCATTGCGTGGACGTGGACCACAGTTTGGTCCACGCTGCACAGTTTGGTCCGTGTTAGTTTTCCGCGCAGTCCGTGCCCGTCCGTGTAGGTCCAGGAAAAGGAAGCTCGGACCAAACTGCACTAATGGTCCACGCTAGGGTTAGCAGTGCGCGACGGATGCAGCCTCGATTTTGCAGTGCACAGCCAGAAAAAATCACGGTTTGAATACGTAAAAAAGTACCGCTAATTATTTTCCGGTCACCAACGTTATAATTACGGCTTGGGAACGGTCTTAAAAGAGGTACGGTGAGGTCAAAGAGAAGGCACGGTGAAATCGTATACCAGGACGGTGACAAGGAATCATATTATCATATTCGGAAACCTTGGACCGCCAGACTGTAAACACCACCGTGCCTTCTCTTTGACCTCACCGTACCGCTTTTTAGAATGTTCCCAAACCAACGGCTCAACCGGTGTTTTTTTATTAATATTTCCGTGATTAGGGTCATGGAGAAAACAGATCTGTTGATACGGAAAGACCTTTGCAGTCAATAACGCCAATCTTCCGTTACGTAATTCATTTTTTAATCCCTTTCAGTCATTCCGTGGCTTCCGTAACAAAACTTGACCGTTTGAGTTCCGTCATGTCACCTTTCTTTCTAACAGTGTGTAGCGGCAGTGGTGATCCGAGGCGGGTGCAGCTGCAGCGCGTCGCAAGCCGCGCCTTGATTCTCAGAATTCTCAGCTGCCCGGCGGGAAAGAGGAACAGGAGATGGAGGCGGGAAAGGGGGTCGGGGGGGGGGGGGGTAGAGAGAACATCACGCCGTCGCGGTGCCTCGCCACCTCTTTGTGGGCCGGAGAAGACTGGCGCAGGTGGCCAAAACTGTTGACGCGTTTTGAGCTCACGAGTCGAAGCGAACGTGTGACCCCACCTCCAATGGATTCCTTGTTCAAAGAGCAATCCATTATCCATTCGTGCCCGTTCCTGATGGTTCCACGTCCAGTCCGTGTCCCATTTGTCTACTCAGGAGCTCAAAACGCGTTTTAACTTTTGCCGCCTGCGCCGGTCTTCTGGCCCACTGTGCTGTGCGCCGCTCGCATTGTCTCTGGCCCGGATGTCTGAATGCAGACCTGTCGATGATAAGCCCCTTGCACACGCAGCAGATGCCGATGTTCTGTTCCTCGCCCCCTCCCCTTCCCACGTTGCTGCGCCGGTGAAGGTCAGAAGTTAAAAAAAAAAACGCTAACGCTAACGCTAACGTGAAAGCAGATGATACTAATGAGAGGAATGTTTATTTTAATGTATGTTTATTTATTTTCTGGTCACAATATTATGTACATTGATAAGAGATTTTCATAGCTATACAGTAAAAGTAAAGTAATCATCAAAATTAATTATCTAAAAGAATTCATCATTAATTTTTTGGTCAGAATATTATGTACATTGATAAGAGATTTTCACAGCTATACAGTAAATGTAAAGTAACCACGTAAAACGCGCTGCTGGTCCTCTGCAGGCCGGCCGGCGAAAAACTGTGCGCGGAGAAACCCCTGTCCCCCCCTCTCCCCTCTCCCCGCTGCCGTGCTGCATCGGTACGAGTCGAGTAAGCCGTGCGCGTCCTTTCCTAGGCGAGCCGGGCAGAGCCGAGCCGAGTCCTTAGGCCGAGCGGCGAAGCTGGGCTAGGCTGGGCAGGCCGGTAGTCGGTACGAGTCGAGCAGAGGAGTCGAGCCGAGTCCTTGCCAGGCGAGGCGGGCCGAGCCCGAGCCGGGGCTGCAGCGCCGCCGCCGCAGCCGCCGGGCGCACGCGGGGTTTTGGGAGGGGGGGAGGGGGCCGCGCGGGGAACGGGGAGCAGCGGGGAATGTTTACGGCGCAGGCTGCGGCCCGACGAGCGAGCCAGCCACCATCTCGCCTCACACAATATGTTTATCAGGATATGCGCTTGGTTTCTAGACTTGAGAGTAAAAGCTAGCTGACACCTTAATGTGTGTCTTAATGTCTACGTTTACTTTAAAGTGTAAAGGTATCATCTTCAGTCGCCACCCACGTGAGCGCGTCGGCGCCGACGCATTTTACCAAGCCGCCGCTGATGGTTTAACCGGCAAATATCCCAAATATCTGCCTTTCCATCTGCAGCGCGCGCCTTATTGGGATAGGCAACCCAACTAGCACGTCCGGCGCCGCGAACACCCAAACTTATTGTTGTGTCTAAAAGGCTTTATTTTTACGTTTTAAAGGGTACTTGTTCTGTTAAGCCCACCTCAAAAACTTAATTTATCAAATTGTGTTATTAGCAGATGATTGTTTAAATCAGCTAGCTTTGACTCTCGAGCACAACGAATAATCCAGCAGCATACCCCTACTCTGAGCTGAGCTCAGTGAGCTCTATACAGGCGGAGGCTTGTCCCGGCGTCCCGGCGTTTAGCGGTTTTTGGCTTCTAGCGGTCGAACGATCAATTTTACACATACACAACCCTTATATTGTTTTAATGATCTCCTTCCATTCATTGCAATGCACTTTTTAAATTTTCAAAATTCAAAATTTTCAAGTTGGTTGTCGTATTAGCGTGTTCCGGCCTTTTCCGCCGCTATCAGTCTTGTTTGGTATCATTTTTCTCGTGGGAACGTGAGGATGCAGAATCCGGCATCCTTTCAACTATTTAACTGATACCCGCAAAAGTTCGCATTGGAACTAGGGCGGAACGGATGCGCGGCGTCAGGTTACAAGTAGCGCAGAGTGATAAGAGGAAGGTCTCCGCGGCGCGGTCGAGTGGACGCCGGGGCGAGTCTAGGGGCGTCTGGTTTCTGTCGGGCCTTCGCACCGCACCGATGGCCGGCCTAGTACCGAAAACCAATTTGACGGGTTTTGAGTATTCACGTGATTGGCCTTCATATTGTGCATCCTCGCGTTGAAACAAAGAAAATGATACCCAACACAAGTGGTATTCGGCATATCAATATCAGCTGATATTGATTTTGGTCTGGAAGACCCGGGGCAGTTTTCGGTCGGAATTTTTTGGAACCGGCCGGCGTCGAGGCTGGTTCATTGCCAGCCTTTAGCGGTCCCTTCTGGCGCTGCGTTTCCGCGTTGCGAATAAACTTACTACTCTTCATATACAGCTACAAATTTTATTGCTGTATATACAATTTTCTAGCATTACAACATATGTTTTTTTAAAAAGGTGCAATAGTTGAAGTTAAGAGTTATACAGACTATCATCTGCTTTCACGTTAGCGTTAACGTTTTTTTGTTTTTTTTTAAAAAAAAATTTAATTTTTAAAGATGACAGGAAAAGTAGCGATGCAAATCGGCAACTTTGGCCCATTCCGTAAATTTAAGATTTGAGGATCAAGGTTAGGGTCCAAATGGACGTCATTTTCGTCACCTGCACCCTCTAAAACATAGGAAACAACGTTAAACTCACGATAAAAATTTCGGCCCTGCATACCTCGCCGGGATTCGAACCTGGGTCCGAACTTCTCCGATTTGCTCGAACTTAGCACCGATGTCTTTGTCTCGTCGCCCCGATTCCTAAAAATACTTCTTCATGCTCTCCTTCTAACTGTACCCGTTGCCGTAATCCTCTACCCCATTCAGACCAATATGCACCTGCAGCAGCGCTCCTGGGGCTAGGATCGGATTTGCTGCCACCGGGCGGTTCTCAGGGTCGCCCAAGAAGGCGGCTGCATGCATACCAAATTTGGTAAAGATCGGAGCACGGGCAGGCCTCGGACGGACGGACGGACGCACAGCGCGCATCATTGCCCGTCCACCGTATTTTAATAAAATAAAACGGGACGGGCAAAAATGCACTGAATTCGGACCGACCACCCCGCGCCGCGCCGCCACCACTGATACAGCTGTCGGCGCCGCCAGCGAAAATTCGGCCCTACGCCGACGCCGCACAGTAAGCGTATGGAGGTGGTCAAAATGCCGGAAGGGTTTTGAGCTCTAGAGTCGCACCGAGTCGCATAATGGTACCGGAACCGAACGCACTGCAAGAAAAAGTGTAGATAGTACAACAAAAGTACAACAAAAACTGTACAATAAAAGTACAACAGGGATTGTAGAAAGTACAACGAGAATTGTACAAACCACAACGAGGCCTGGACTGCACAGCACTCGTCATGCCGGTTCCATTGTACTTTGTACAACAATTGTACAACAACACTGATATTGAAAATGAGGTACTTTTAACCCATTTATCTGAGGTGAAGCTCAATCTGTGGTGTCTCAAAAGGAATGCATCTGCAGCCGTGGTGTAGATTTGACCTCACATTTTTGCGTTGTACTCAACGCAGATTTGACGAGTTTTGCCATTTTGGCGACACTTTCTGTGTTACGTTCACCGCAGATGAAGTGCGGTGAGGTTACTTAACACACATTTTGTAGGGGTCGGGACCCCCATACTGCAGTTTTCTGCGGTGTACAATACAGTTTTCATAGGGGTCAGAATTAACGACAGTGATTTAAAGTGTACAACGCAGTTATCGTGGGTAAGGGATACACCATGGTTATTTTGAGGTGTACAACACATTTTGAATCTCAGTGAATTGTTGTACTTTGAAAGTACAATAAATTCCTGATAAAAAATTTGCCAGTAATTTGTGTACTTTCGTTGTGGTCTTTTCTTGCAGTGCGTGTGACCTTCCCCATAGATTGCTCACGAGGAATCCATTAGTGGGGTCACACTTTCGGTTCAAGTCCCATGTCGCGACGCTGGAGCTCAAGAAGAGTGCGCGATTTTATTTTGACCGCGTCCACGACCACTGTGCTCAACCGCCGCCGAAAATGCGGTCGGCGCACACGTCCGCTTCTGGTTTGCAGTGCAGTCGTGAGACGGGCGACGGCGACAGCGAGACGCCAGGCTTGCTTCCCACTGCGTTCTGCTAACGCTAACGGATTCCAGGGTGTTGACATTCACAGACGTGGACAAGAGATACGGAAGGGGGAGCCTCTGCGACGTCGTCTTGCTGCGGCCCCGGAAGGAAGGTTGGGGGGGGGGGGGGAGAGAGAGAAAGAGAGAGAGAGAGAGAGAGAGAGAGAGAGAGAGAGAGAGAGAGAGAGAGAGATTGATTTGTTTATTTGTAAGGAGGGAGGGAGAGAGAGACACACAGAGAGAGAGAGAGAGAGAGAGAAAAAAAAAACGTTAACGCTAACGCTAACGTAAGCAGATGATACCAATGTTTATTTCAATTTTAATTTTCTAATTGTGTTTGATGTATTCATGTCTACGCATGCGTGTGTCCACAATGAAATGCCTAATACCACTTGTGTTGGGTATCATTCTCTTTGTTTAAACGCGAGGATGCACAATATGATGGCCAATCACATGAATACTCAATACCCGTAAAAGTTGTTTTCTGTACTAGCGCGGCTTCGGCGCAGCGCACTTGACACTCCAGCCTCGGCGCAGCGTCCGGTCACGATAAGCAGCCGAGCTTCGTCAGTCCAACATAAACAAACAAGAGCAGCGCGGCGCAGCGCAGCGCAGCACTCTGCGCCACTTGTAACCAGACGCCGCGCATCCGTTCCGCCCTAGTACCAATGCGAACTTTTGCGGGTATCAGTTAAATAGTTGAATGGATGCCGAATTCTGCATCCTCACGTTCCGACGAGAAAATACCAAATAAGACTAGGATAGCGGCGGGGGCGCGGGCACGGGCACGGGCGAGCCGAAGCCCCCTCCGCACCATAATTCTTGGCGAGCCATCCACGCGCTCGCTGTCCCCGTACACGACAAGAGAGTACAAGCATTATGATACATTTATAATTTTAATTTTTGTTATGGTTTTTGCGAATAGCTGTGTACATAAATGTATCATCTGCTAAAAAAGAGAGAGAGAGGTTTTATTATTTGTAAGGAGGGAGGGAGAGAGACACACAGAGAGAGAGAGAGAGAGAGAGAGAGAGAGAGAGAGAGAGAGAGAGAGAGAGAGAGAGAGAGAGGGGGGGACAGAGAGAGAGGGGGGAAGAGCGTTCGCGGTCGGACACCCGGGCGACCTAGGATCGGCTTCGGGAAAAGCCGAAGCGGCGCACAGGGTTGCCGTTTTGCGGCGGGTGGAGAGGACGGTAAGGATGTCGGTCGGATGATAGAGGCGATAAGGCGGGTTGCTACCGATTCTACCAAATAATCTGTTTTTCCGTTCTTGCGGTTTAAGGCAAAATGTCTCGGTTGGTCGAGTGCGATTCGTCGGACCTTTTATACCTCAGACGTACAATGAATTGTGTTCGGAGAACCGGCAAGCTATTGACCACGCAGCGGCGGTTTATTGATAATGATATGATAATAAATTTCTAACCGAAACAAAGCTATAACTGTAGAGGAAGTGGTATGAAAGGCGAAAGCCTTATGTGGCTTGTTGGAATTCTATCCTGTATGAATACATGAAGCGTGTCAAGAAACACGATCACATTCTTGCATTTTATTTTATACTCTTATATTTGTCTCAGTTTAGTAGTTTACTTTAGTCCTGAATGTTGTTTCTCTGACCTCAGCTGTTGATACTTTTGTATGCGACAAAAGATGCTGTAAATAAACAATACAATAATACAAGTAGCCAATTTATAAAATTGCTGTATAAAAAATTGCTCCAACACATGTGAAAGCAGTTGGTTCTTGCTGCGAGAGGGTGTGGGGCGGAACACATTGATACAGCTGCATAAATGCCTTGTTTGATATTGGCAGGTTTCAGTTTACAAAAAAAATTATGTCAGGTCTGAGCCTTGCTGTTGTTAGGAGAGGGTCGTGAGTAATAAGCTTCCTTTTACTTGCTGATTACACTAAGAAAATATTTATTTGAGAATGACTTAAGAAACAACACCATGGCATTCAAGAAGCTAGCTGCCTACTCGAGGAATAGACAATTTAAAATGAAAACATCAAGAAAATAATTATTCAGATATACATAAATTATTAAAATGTAATTGTCAATCTACATCCGAAAGAAGTATACAAAGATAAAAGAAAATGTACAACACCAAAGACATATAACACATTGAGGAAGCAGTAGAAAGAACAATTATTTAAAAGAAAAAAAGTGCTATCAAGCACATAAGACATTAGGAATCTGTTAAAAAAAATGACGCACACCAACAACAGTTGGATGCATCAGTAATATGTACACAAATTACTGGAAAATGCACTACACAGTCAGCACATTCTTGCTAATAACATACTTCAAAGTTCAGATCTTTGGAAATTTTTCATCCCTCATGAATTGAAAGAGAAATTATATAATTACAATTATTTAAAAGAAAAAAGGTGCGATCAAGCACATAAGACATTAGGAATCTGTTAAAAAAATTGACGCACACCAACAACAGTTGGATGCATCAGTAATATGTACACAAATTACTGGAAAATGCACTACACAGTCAGCACATTCTTGCTAATAACATACTTCAAAGTTCAGATCTTTGGAAATTTTTCATCCCTCATGAATTGAAAGAGAAATTATATAATTACAATTATTTAAAAGAAAAAAGGTGCGATCAAGCACATAAGACATTAGGAATCTGTTAAAAAAATTGACGCACACCAACAACAGTTGGATGCATCAGTAATAAGTACACAAATTACTGGAAAATGCACTACACAGTCAGCACATTCTTGCTAATAACATACTTCAATGTTCAACTATTTGGAAATTATTCATCCCACATGAATTGAAAGAAAAATTATATAATTACAATTATTTAAAAGAAAAAAAATTTCTTTTAAATAAATGTAACCTTAAGGTGCTATCAAGCACATAAGACATTAGGAATCTGTTACACAACCAGAGTCACATGAGACAATGAGATTATTACGGGAAGCTACAACCAGTCTTGAAGAGTATAAAATCATGGACACACAAAATCTTCACATCCAATGTTGTCACCTACACACAAAGAATGGAACCACTGGTGACACTGACAGCAACGCACCCAAACAGCTGCATCATCTTTATCACTGCCATAAGGAGCAAGACAGGTCCCACAGTTCTCAATGCACTCTTCAGCTCTTTTCAGACAGCCACCAACAATATACGAATAAATGTGTTTCCTGAAAGTTTGCTGACACTTAATGAAGCTGAGAGGCTCCGATTTGGCAATCTGCTCACCAAAGTTGCAGATGTTGGGGCCACAGTTGGTAGCATCATTTTGCTTTTGCATCATCACAATATTAATTTGCCAATTCGGAAGAGCAGGAAACAAACTCCGCATGTCTTTTACTACTTGTGACAATAGAACTGTGCCTCTTCCGGTCACAGGTGACTGCAGAGGGTCGTAATAGAACACCTTCTGTTCTTTCAGCAAAATAGCAATAACAACCCAATGTATGTTGGTGACATTGGCAGGGAGGATGACCACTCTCTTTTCAGAAAGGATGGGCATTTGTCTTTGGAGGTACGTGGCATTGGAAGTACCTTTTGAGGCACGTACTCCAAGGTCTGATGACATCACAAATACATCATTGAATTCAGCAGAGAGTTTGTAGAAAAAGGCGTTGATCACAGATGAATAGAGCCAACCAACCTTAAAAATTGGATCTTTGGTTGTTAAAGTGTTTATTTCATCCTGAGACAAATCCAGCTCAAGGGATTTGAGATGGATCAGGGAGAGCCGTTCATCTCCACAGAACAAGATGAAATCCCTAGGATCAGCCACATAGGAAAGTGGCACTGGACCAGCCGGATTTGAAGAGGGCGATGGGGAAGAAAGCTCAGGACTTGATGGACAGTCAATATTTACATGATTGTCATCTTCTTTCCAGTACTCCAGAAGATTTTGAACAACAGAAGCCTTCTGCTTTGCCAACTCAACAGGATCTCTTTTCTTCTTTTTCTTGGGAGGACGTTTGAATGCAGCTAATTGCTCAACTTGAGTCTTAAGTTTTTCATTTGAGTGCAATTTTGTTGCAAGTTTCATTTCTGGTATTTCTGGTTCATCGTTACTTTCTTTCAAGTGATGAATTCTTAGGATGACATCATTGAGAACAGCATCAACATGAGTGACTTCAGACACAGGAATTTTTTTCTCATGCACAGACATAATAAAATTATTGAGGACAATAACATTTCTATCAAGCCTGGCTGCTGCCAAGGAAAGTTTCAGGTCATACTTTGGAGGAGAAGTTGGTTCAATATTATCTCCACAAGTAGTCTCTTCAACAGGCAGAACATAAAATTCATCATCGAAATTCTCAGCTTGAGCTATTCCTTTATAACACATAGAATGCACTTTATGAATATGTTTACATAAAGGATGTGTGTCGGGGCAGCTGCAATAATAGAGGTGTGCGCACAGCTCCGGACACGAACCCTTAGTGCATTTGGCAAAACATAAATCTGCATGACATGAGTCTGCATGTCGAACAACAAGATATTTCAGATGAGTTGCAGATGTAGTTGACTTCACTTCCCATGCCCTATCCAAAACTTCACTAACATCTTTGTCGCTGATTTTCAGTCCTCTCTCATGCCTCTCATAAATATGCTGAGGTAAGGACGTGATACCATGAGATGCTTCCCTGATACGAGTGCAATGGTCTTCCCACTCAATGTTCAAAAGGATACCAATCAAGTCATCCATTCTTCGGTTCACTTTCCTCTTCAAGTGAACTTTCTTTAATCGATGGTGGAATGACTCAATGTGACCTGTTGTATCAACCTCACCATGAGGAAAGTTCCTGAAGCATGTTGCCCATTTGTGTGTTCTGTTCAGGTAATATTTTTTGAAGTAAGCTACAAATTCAGAAGTACTTGGATTATTCTGGTATTTGTTTACAAATCCTTGGCAGAGCTGTTGAAAAAGATTCTGATCTTTGCAATTGATCATCACCCTCAGTTCCTGCAACATGGGCTGGACCAGTTCTTTTGGGACCTTTTTCCTTAGGTTTTCCTTAAAATTTTTGATAACGTGCCAAATGCAAAGTAAATGTCGAAGGTGTTCGGCAAAACCTTGCTCCATTCCATTGATTAGGGCTGGGTCATCATCTGTGATAACACAATTGATGTCCACATTAATTTGAAGGGATTGGAAAAAAAATTCCAATGTATCTCCATCTACTTTGCTTGTGATGAGATGACCTACAGGCCAACCTCTTCGGTTTTCATCCACAACAAGAACTGTTAGCAGCTGATAGGAGTACGGATTGGTCCCATGGGTCGCATCAACTACCAAAATTTTTCCAGCTAGTTCTTCCATCAATTTTTTTTGCCGCTTTGTTTGGATGCCAAGCATGAATAGGTCTTTCGAGTCAGGCAAGTTGTTGATTTCTGGTGGGCCATGCACTACAGAAGTACCAAACGGTTTATACAGCAAAATACAGTCTTCCTCTTCAATTAATTGTTTCACAAGAAGATAGACTGCTTTTGAGTCATCTTTGTGGAGTCTGCGGGCCTCACGCCGTTTCCTAGCCCGCTCTCTAATCCTCTTCTTTGTTACAATATTGCTTTTGAAATTGGTTACATTTGGGGTATTTCGAGGAATTTCTTTGCGGACATTTTCAAAAATTGTCGGAGGACAGACTCCCCATGCCAACTGCTGATTAATAAATCTGTCCATTGAGGGTGGCAAAGGCTGATGGTGGAAGTCTTCTGGAGTGCAAGCATGGTTGTGAGTGGGGAAATACTCCACTTCTATAACAGATTCAGCATTTTTCCATACTTTCATCTTTGAAATACAAAAGTGTCCTACCTTAATACGCCCTTTAGTATTTCGGCGAGAGGTCTTCCGTTCAGAGTGGCACTTGCCTGTGCCATCATGTTGGCAATAGAAATGCTTAATGGTACTATTAGCTTGACCTTTCTTCTGACAGAAATAAGAAAATGATGCCTCCTCTTCTTGTTCCTTCCATGCATGAAAGAGCTCAATGGAATCAAATTTGAGATGCTGACGTTCTTTAAGTGAGACCTCATCCTTATGCATTTCAGTAAGGTGTTCAATTAAAGTGGTCTTGTGGTGAAACTCCAGTCCACATTCCTTAACTAAACATGGTGTTTTCCGTTTGACAGAAATACATTTAGGAGACTTGATCCCAGAGCACTTCTTTAAGTGTGATGCCAAATTATCCTTGCGATTGAAAGTAGCCGAACAGTTAGGGCAGGAGTGCTGTGGAACATGTGAACTGGTGTTCCCACTACATCTTACTTCATGACGAGTGCAATTGCTTTTGATTTTGAATGAGATCTGACAATACTGGCATCTGTACTGATCTTGATCTGGGCAGGGATTTAATGGCATCTTTTCTGAAAAAAAATAAAAATAAATAAATAAATTATTAATACCCACAATTACAGACAGAACAACTCAAACTGCTGCACAAATGGCAATCATACTTTACTTGGTAGTTTAGAATCAGATGAAAGATCAGAATTTTTTTCTTTCTTGTTATGGTTTGATTTTGATTGTGTGTTGCTGCAAGATAACGATTTCTTTGGTACTTTGAAATCAGGGGAAAGATCAGAATTTTTGTCTTTCTTGTCAGATCTCTTTGCTACTTTGAAATCAGGGGAAAGATCAGAATTTTTTTCTTTCTTGTAAGATCTCTTTGCTACTTTGAAATCAGGGGAAAGATCAGAATTTTTTTCTTTCTTGTAAGATCTTTTTGCTACTTTGAAATCAGATGAAAGATCCAAATTTTTTTCTTTCTTGTCATGGTTTAATTTTGATTGTGGGTTGCTGCTAAAAGATGAAGATCTCTTTGGTTCTTTCAAATCAGGTGAAAGATCCGAATTTCCTTCTTTCTTGTCATGGTTTAATTGTGATTGTGTGTTGCTGCTAAAAGGTAAAGATCCCTTAAAATTGGGTGACAGACAGCTACATTCTTGTTCTTTGTCAGATTGGGAGCAGCTGGATGAAAGTATTCCTGCAAAAAATAAAACAAGAATAATTGGTGATGATGACCAGTTCTATTTTGTCTTAGCTCAACCTAAATAATGTAAATAATATTGACCTTTAGGTGCAACAGAATGTAGGATCGTGACATTTTCACCGACTCCTGGAGCACTGGCAACTTCAATCTTGCCATAGTTGTCAGCATTAAGAATCTTGGGTAAGAGTAAAGCTTTTGCTGTTCCTGAGTCATTGGAAGTTCTGTTTAAATGACCTATACACAAAAAACAATAATAAATTAGGTAAAATAAACATAAAAAGGCTGACACTTCCCATTTCTTCTCATCCCAAACTAATGCAAATTATTCTGACCTTTCTGTGCTATGGCCAGCGAAGAAACCTTTTGAGGGATAGAAACAGAAGAAACAGAATGACCACGTCTGTCCTGTCTTAGAGCACTGGCCGGTTCAGATTTACTTTTCTGTGACTTCAAGGATAGTGATCTTTTTCCTGACAAATACAAGACGAGAAAAATTATAATTCAAGCAGTCTTAACATAAGGAAAAGAAGAACACTGTGCACATACTTGTTGACCCAAAGCCAGAGGATATATTAAAGCCATTTGAGGAAAGTGGCAAATGTTCTGTAAATAATACGATATAAATCAAACAAAGAATAAAAAATTCAAAACTCAGACAAGAAATAATAATAATAAAAATAAAAAATATATTGAGACTTGTTATCTCAAACTAGTCGTGCAAACCCTTTAGCGTAATGTCAAGTAGTGTGATTTGATACAAAATTTAAAGTGAAAGGAATTCTCATTATTAAAAAATAATAGTAAAAGTACCTTTTGTAACAGACTTGACACCCAATTTGCTTGGAGATCGTAGACCTACAGTTGTGCCAAAAGCGTCATTTGCACTGGGCTCTGCATCAACAATGCCTGAAGCAACTGATAATTTGCTGACAGATGAAGCAGCTGAGGCAAAACAAAAATAAGGTATAAAAGGTCATTAGTTGTTAACATAAGTAGGCACCGGTGTTTAAGATATGAGCATCAAATATTGTACCTCCTGGAGAAGAGACGGTCCATTTTCTTGGAGAGCTTCCCTTTACCACACATGGTGCAGGAATTTCCTTAACACTTTCTGGCACATTCACAGGCTCAGGATAGAGCCTCTTTCTTACACTATTGGGTGTCGGTTTCAAACCTTTCAAATCCTTGGAAGTGCCTGATGACACTGGTCCAAATATAGAAGATGAAATTGCTAAAAAGGATAAAATTATATGTTAGATTAAATTGGAGAAGAGATACAAAAGCACTGCTCAATAAAAAGAAAATGTACCTGTTGGAGAGGTAGTCGTCCATTTGCTTGGAGATTGCTGCTGTCCAAATATATTATGATGCACAGCTGCTGTGATACTTGATTTAGTTTTGGCATCTCCTGCTGTACCAACTGTTTGGCTACAACTGCTTGTGGCTAATAGAGAACAAAGGATCCAACAATTTGTATAGTAGTGTGATTTTGATACAAGATTTAAATTGAAAGCATTGTCATTACTACAAAATAATAGTAGGAGTACCTTTTGTCACAGTCTTGACACCCAATTTGCTTGGGGAGTTTAGACCAGCAGTAGTGAAAGTATGTTTTCCAACAGAGTTGACAATCAATTTGCTTGGAGATCGTAGACCTGCAGTTGTGCCAAAAGCGTCATTTGCACTGGGCTCTGCATCAACAATGCCTGAAGCAACTGATAATTTGCTGACAGATGAAGCAGCTGAGGCAAAACAAAAATAAAGTATAAAAGGTCATTAGTTGTTAACATAAGTAGGCACCGGTGTTTAAAATATGAACATCAAATATTGTACCTCCTGGAGAAGAGACGGTCCATTTTCTTGGAGAGCTTCCCTTTACCACACATGGTGCAGGAATTTCCTTAACACTTTCTGGCACATTCACAGGCTCAGGATAGAGCCTCTTTCTTACACTATTGGGTGTCGGTTTCAAACCTTTCAAATCTTTGGAAGTGCCTGATGACACTGGTCCAAATATAGAAGATGAAATTGCTAAAAAGGATAAAATTATATGTTAGATTAAATTGGAGAAGAGATACAAAAGCACTGCTCAATAAAAAGAAAATGTACCTGTTGGAGAGGTAGTCGTCCATTTGCTTGGAGATTGCTGCTGTCCAAATATATTATGATGCACAGCTGCTGTGATACTTGATTTAGTTTTGGCATCTCCTGCTGTACCAATTGTTTGGCTACAACTGCTTGTGGCTAATAGAGAACAAAGGATCCAACAATTTGTATAGTAGTGTGATTTTGATACAAGATTTAAATTGAAAGCATTGTCATTACTACAAAATAATAGTAGGAGTACCTTTTGTCACAGTCTTGACACCCAATTTGCTTGGGGAGTTTAGACCAGCAGTAGTGAAAGTATGTTTTCCAACAGAGTTGACAATCAATTTGCTTGGAGATCGTAGACCTGCAGTTGTGCCAAAAGCGTCATTTGCACTGGGCTCTGCATCAACAATGCCTGAAGCAACTGATAATTTGCTGACAGATGAAGCAGCTGAGGCAAAACAAAAATAAAGTATAAAAGGTCATTAGTTGTTAACATAAGTAGGCACCGGTGTTTAAAATATGAACATCAAATATTGTACCTCCTGGAGAAGAGACGGTCCATTTTCTTGGAGAGCTTCCCTTTACCACACATGGTGCAGGAATTTCCTTAACACTTTCTGGCACATTCACAGGCTCAGGATAGAGCCTCTTTCTTACACTATTGGGTGTCGGTTTCAAACCTTTCAAATCTTTGGAAGTGCCTGATGACACTGGTCCAAATATAGAAGATGAAATTGCTAAAAAGGATAAAATTATATGTTAGATTAAATTGGAGAAGAGATACAAAAGCACTGCTCAATAAAAAGAAAATGTACCTGTTGGAGAGGTAGTCGTCCATTTGCTTGGAGATTGCTGCTGTCCAAATATATTATGATGCACAGCTGCTGTGAAACTTGATTTAGTTTTGGCATCTCCTGCTGTACCAATTGTTTGGCTACAACTGCTTGTGGCTAATAGAGAACAAAGGATCCAACAATTTGTATAGTAGTGTGATTTTGATACAAGATTTAAATTGAAAGCATTGTCATTACTACAAAATAATAGTAGGAGTACCTTTTGTCACAGTCTTGACACCCAATTTGCTTGGGGAGTTTAGACCAGCAGTAGTGAAAGTATGTTTTCCAACAGAGTTGACAATCAATTTACTTGGAGATCGTAGACCTGCAGTTGTGCCAAAAGCGTCATTTGCACTGGGCTCTGCATCAACAATGCCTGAAGCAACTGATAATTTGCTGACAGATGAAGCAGCTGAGGCAAAACAAAAATAAAGTATAAAAGGTCATTAGTTGTTAACATAAGTAGGCACCGGTGTTTAAAATATGAACATCAAATATTGTACCTCCTGGAGAAGAGACGGTCCATTTTCT
Source organism: Stenchaetothrips biformis (assembly GCA_030522485.1). Taxonomy (NCBI): domain Eukaryota; kingdom Metazoa; phylum Arthropoda; class Insecta; order Thysanoptera; family Thripidae; genus Stenchaetothrips; species Stenchaetothrips biformis. The sequence goes on along the minus strand of CM060095.1, from coordinate 2,723,308 downwards.
TGGAGAGCTTCCCTTTACCACACATGGTGCAGGAATTTCCTTAACACTTTCTGGCACGTTCACAGGCTCAGGATAGAACCTCTTTCTTACACTATTGGGTGTCGGTTTCAAACCTTTCAAATCTTTGGAAGTGCCTGATGACACTGGTCCAAATATAGAAGATGAAATTGCTAAAAAGGATAAAATTATATGTTAGATTAAATTGGAGGAGAGATACAAAAGCACTGCTCAATAAAAAGAAAATGTACCTGTTGGAGAGGTAGTCCATTTGATTGGAGATTGCTGCTGTCCAAATATATTATGATGCACAGCTGCTGTGAAACTTGATTTAGTTTTGGCATCTCCTGCTGTACCAACTGTTTGGCTACAACTGCTTGTGGCTAATAGAGAACAAAGGATCCAACAATTTGTATAGTAGTATGATTTTGATACAAGATTTAAATTGAAAGCATTGTCATTACTACAAAATAATAGTAGGAGTACCTTTTGTCACAGTCTTGACACCCAATTTGCTTGGGGAGTTTAGACCAGCAGTAGTGAAAGTATGTTTTCCAACAGAGTTGACAATCAATTTGCTTGGAGATCGTAGACCTGCAGTTGTGCCAAAAGCGTCATTTGCACTGGGCTCTGCATCAACAATGCCTGAAGCAACTGATAATTTGCTGACAGATGAAGCAGCTGAGGCAAAACAAAAATAAAGCATAAAAGGTCATAGTTGTTAACAAGTATGCAACAAGTAGGCACCGGTGTTTAAAATATGAACATCAAATCTTGTACCTCCAGGAGAAGAGATGGTCCATTTTCTTGGAGAGCTTCCCTCCTGCCTACTTGAGGATATGTTACTTCCCACAGTAGGGGCTGAGGAGGTGTCATCGCCTGCATGTGTTCTAACAGCTTTGATAGATACGGCTAAGAAAAAGAGAACAATTATTGGTATAAAAATAACAAACTTTGCAGTATTTAAAAATGGTTCAACACTGCAATGAAACACCTTTACATGCATTGTTTGATTTTGGTAACTTTTTCCAGCATCCAGACCAGCCAAAGCTACACTCAGGACAGTGCCACATCCAGATCACAGGGTTCTTTTGTCCTGGATAATTGGGACCGTACAACACAAAATTAGATGATCTTATTATACCATATCATTAGGAACTTACGCAAGCAATGATATACTGACTGAATTGACCCACACACTGTCCATGGAACCATTTTTTACATTTATCACACTCAATCATAAACCTGTAAACACAACATAAGAAATAAGAATTAAAGCCAGCATATGGCGGTATTAGCATAAAAAAAGGGACAACCGGTTCAATTTATACCTTCCATCATCCGGTTTCAAACAAACACAATATACGGTCTTATCCATTGTTGATCAGGTGACGTTTACCTAAAATATAGAAAATGATACCTGAAAATTTGAAGGTCAGCAAGTTGAAGGTATAATTAAGTTTCGCCTTTATTCGAAACTGTTGCCCCATGGAACAAGCTGGCCTATACCATAACCTTAGCCACCATAACCTGAGCCGATTTGTCGAACGGCTAACGCTAAAACCAAGTGAGCAGCGGTGTATAATTTAAGTACAACCAGGGTGAAGCACAAAGGAAAATCGGTAAAATGAACTTATAAGTTTGGATATCCATTAATTACAGTCAAAACAAAGAACTTTTGCGAGCAAAAATGGCATTCCCCCTCACAATCTACATCGCGACCCCGAAAAACGAATTCAACCTTCGGTCTCACGGATACGCGGTACCGCGGTCCATCACAGAGCAAAAGCAAACAAATATACCGTCATAAATCGGGCGGCCCAAACAAACAATATAACACTTATAAACGCCGGTAGCCCGATCCTCGGGCCGGACGCCGGTCGCAGCACCCAGCACCAGCACCCGGGTCGGTCAGCGTCCGCTAGACACCCCACGGCCACGGCCGTCTTCCACCCGCCGCAAAACGGCAACCCTGTGCGCCGCTTCGGCTCTTCCCGAAGCCGATCCTAGGTCGCCCGGGTGTCCGACCGGAGCGTTCGACGGGAGCCCACGGCGCAGAAGGGAAAGAGGGCGGGGCGGCTGCGGCAGCGAGGGCCTCTGCACGGACGCAGGCGAGAAGACAGCCGTCAGTCAGTTAGTCATCTGCAAGTGAAGCGGACGGGCGTGGCGCGGACGGAGCCACGCGATTCCGCTGCCGCAGTTCTCGTTCCGTCCCTCTCACACTCATGGTGTTGTGCCGCAGGGGCGCGAGAGAGACAGAGCAAGGAGTGACTGCCTTGCTCTGTCTCTATCGCACCCTGCGGCGCAACACCATGAGTGTGAGAGAGACAGAACGAGAACTGCGGCGGCGGAATCCGGCGGCTGGAGTGTTTTGCAGGCGCCGGGACCCACGACGCCAGACGAGCCAACGCACAGTGGGCCAGAAGACCGTGCGAGGCAGTCAAATTCCAGCACGGGTTTTGAGCTCCTTAGTCGCTACGCACGACTCGAACTGAACGTGTGACCCCACCAATGGATTGCTCTCCGCACGAGGAATCCATTGGTGGGGTCACTTGTTCGGTTCGAGCCGTGCTTAGCGACTGTGGAGCTCATAATCCGTCCGGGATTTTGACCTATCTGGCCGACGGTACAACGCAGCTCAACACCCAGTAGCCCAGCCAAGTAGGTACACTGCCCCCGGCGGGGACAGCCACTCTCCCACCATAATTGCGCCACGCATTCCGTGTTACGCATAGGGGCCTGTTCGTACTTGTTGGCGGAAAGGTTTTTATCTACTCTATCAGGACTTTAACTTAGGACCGTAGGTTAGGCCAGGCCAGCTTGACTATTGGCCGCGGTTCATTTTGGTCGAATTCTAATCCCGTTTAGCGACTCTGGCGCTCAAAACACGTCTCGAATTTTTACCTCCCGCGCCGGTCCTCTGGCCCACTGTGCATGGGTAAGTTTCCTTGCCACTCCACGCGCACTCCGTTTTGAACGCCAAAACTTGGCCGTCTGGCCCGGAGCACCAACTGAGGATGCCAAGATCTGGCTGTCCGGCGGTCTGGCCCACAGAACTGTAGCATTCTCAGGGGGCGATCCGGAGCCACATGCACCAGTTTCGTGACATTCAAAATGGACCGCCGTAGGAGTCGCAAGGAGACTTATCTATGGATTTGCAGTGGTAGCCCTCAATTTTCGGGGGAGGTCAAAGGGCGCGAAGGAACAGTGGCCAGCCGTATTGCTCTGTGGAAGGGGAATCCACTCCTCCAGCCGCCGTGATGACTTCGATAAATACTCCTTCATGAGCAGCTTGGTCTGCATTGGCTTGTCCCTTAGTTTGTTTTTTTTTTTTTTTTTCTTTTTTTTTTCAAAACAGACAGGGTTCATTTCTCCAGTCACAAAGCGTCATAAGTATATTGTTCTTATCTTTTGTGTGGCTCGTGTTGCAGGTCTTGCCGTCTTCTGGAAGCGTCTTATTTCTGAAACTTATACTGCGCACCGCGGTGGAAAGCGCGCTGGCCTTCAACGGGGACGACGCGAGGGCACCGTGGCTGCCTGAAAAGACAACACTGCAAATTACATGGAAAGACTTTGCGCCAAAATATGGTGAGACATTAAGTCTCGCCAAGTTTCGGCGAGACCTCAAGTCTCGCCAAATTTTGATCAGACAAAAATGTCTCTCCACAAAATTGCAAGACTTTCTTGTCTGACCACTGCAGAGGTGCGGGGCAACGTAATAAGCGCCTTACAGTGGGCCAGACAAGAAAGGCTAACCATTTTGTGCTGAGACATTTTTGTCCGACCAAAATTCGGCGAGACTTTTATGTTTTACCTCTGGAGTGGCGAGAAGTCTGACCTTTGGAAATGTAGTGAGACTCGAAAAGGCAACAACACGCGAAATCCTCTGTACGCTTTGGCGCGTGGAATTCCCGGAAATCTGAAATCTTCCAGAATCCTAGAGGTTAGGACACGGCTGATTGACTTTGCGTCCTTGGCATAAGGCCACAGCCGATTTCTTTCGCCGGAAAGGACAGCTGTTTCACGCGGCGTCCTTGAGGTGGGAAGGACACAGCCCATTCACTCGGCGTTTTCGACGTTGGAAGGGCCCAGCCGATTCATTCGGCGCCCAGAAGGTTGGAAGGACCTGGCCGATTTATTCGGCGCCCTAAAGGTTGGAAGGATACGGCGGATTCACTTGGGTTTTGGCTGGGGGCAGGAGGTGCGGCCGTTTTTTGAGGTTAGAAGAACACAAGCCGACTCAATCGGTGTCCTAGAGGTTGGAACAACATGGCTGTTTCATGCAACTTTTTTTACTTTTTAGGAAGGATTTATCGGTGTACTATACAGGGTACTATACAGGGTTCCTCACCCATTTTTGGGTGAGGAACACTTTATCATTCGAATTTGGGTGAGGGAGTTTCCTCGCTTATATTTGGGTGAGGAAGGCTTCCTCACCCAAAGTTGGGTGAGGAAGGGGTATCGGCTTCCTATATGGCTACATAGTATTCTCACCCAAATTTGGGTGAGGAAACCTTCCTCACCCAAATTAGGGCGAGGAAACCTTCCTCACCCAAATTTGGGTGATAAAGGATTCCTCACCCTAAATTTTTGTCATGATCATGACTCTTTCATTCTCAGTGTTATGATTTAGGTTTCTTATGAATCTTAATTACTTTAGTACGACTTTAACATTATGTGTAAGGTGGGGTCGGCTCCTCAGACTGACCCCGCACTGTCAGCAACGATTGTTCGAAAACAACAAAACTGTCAACAACATGAACGTTTTCCTACAACATCTTTGTTTAAAACTGAAACGACGGAAAAGTTGTCTTCCAACAAGTAAGTTGTTTTAGAATGACCCAACTGTCATTTATCAACAACATTCTCTGTTCCTGAACGACTGCTGTCGTTTAAAAACAACTGTTTTCGGACCTCGTCGCAGCCCGGAGGCGGCTCCTGCCCGTCCAACCGGTGATCCTCTTCTGTCTTCTGCTCCTATGGCACTTTTGCCACCGTTCCCGAAGGAGTGGTGGACCGCACCCTGGCCAGGTGGGGGGGGGGTGTGCCATGGGGCTTGGTGGGCCTTCATAGGGGCGCAGGTAAGAGGAAGCCCCTCGCGCCGAAGTAGAGCACCGGTCAGGCAGGTGGTTGCTCGGGGGTCGGTCCTCCGGCTCCTCTGATGCTGGAGTCGCGGGGCGCTGCTCCACAGGCGCTGGCAGCGGTGCGCGTTCCAGGCGCACCTGCGCTGGCTGCATGTGGGCCACGGTGTACACCGTGATGTTGGCCAGGAGGTGCACCTGCTGCTGTTGTTGGGTTGGTGCCCTCGCGCCGCAGAGGGCGCATGGCGTGACGACGGGTGCACTCAAAAGTTTGTACTACGAACGACTTCTGTATTACGAAGCTTTCTTTTGTATTACTAGAAAACACGGTGCAGTTGTATTATAATACTATTCTCTACTATTACAAAACTCTGAGTTTGTATTATACTTTATACTACTATACTCTTTGTATTACAAAAGAAATTGCGTCTTAACATTTTCTGGTGGTTCTTGTCACGTCTTCGTACTGTACCGTGATCTAAAATGTTTTGTATTACGAAGAAAACATTTGTAATACAAATCAGACAGCTTCGTAGTACTAGAAAATAGTTTTGTAATACAACTGCACCGTGTTTTCTAATTTTTTTTTTTTCAAAACTTTTTATTAATTCCATATTTGTTTTTTGACAGGGTTGGGCATCAGGAGACTGCTCCTGTCGCACTCGCTGTGGGCCCCCCCCCCCCTCTGGGGGGGAGGCTTGACATAGTGGAGTTTCATCCTCTTAGACCTCTTTATAGGCCCGTTAAAGGGGTTGGTGGGGTTGCGTGTGACACTGCCATGGCATCGTTCGAACGAGTGGCCATGGCCTGGCCGCTTTATCTGATGAAAAAGGGGGATGGTGCGTGTCGGACACCATGCAAGAAAGATTGAATGCCTACATTTTTTAACGGATCGGACTCGGGCATTCGGGGAGTCAGGTGTTGGTGTGGTGTTGCGGCCGCGCAGCGACCGCCCCCGCACCCCCAAACGTGGGGGGGTACGAGGACGGCGTGCGACGGCTATGTGGGTGTAATGAGCACGTGGGGGTTTGGGGATCGCCCCTGCTAGTTTACAGCCTGGGTGATCCGCGGTTGGAGCGAGTGCCCTGGAATGGGGGGCACTCGGGGTTTGTGCTCTGGGGAGGGGGTGTGTGTCTACCTACCTCTGGGGGTAGGTATGTGTTGCGAGTTGTCTTGTTTGTTTGCAAGGCGCGGTGTCTGCGCTTGCGTTGTCGACGCGAACCACCTCCCTCCTCCGCGCCTCCCTGTCGCTACTTAATCCCCCCGAGAGGGGGGCTTCGCGGGCGGGCTGCGCTTCGGGGGGGTGGTGGTCCTGAGCCTCGTCGAAGGGTGAGGCTGCGGTCCTCTTCGGATTCACGGGGGAGGGGTGTTACCCTCCTTTTGTTTCATCTTCCCGTGGGAAGGGGTTAGGTGGGCCGATATTAGGAGCCTCGGCCCAGGGCTTGTCAGCGAAGGGGTCGCCACTCCCTTGCCTTATTGGGGTGCCGGTACTGTTGTTCCCGGGTGGTTTCGCTCGTAGTGTCTTGTCAGGTTGAACCGAGTGTGGCATCTGTAGTTACAGACGCCACACCGGTGCGGCCCTTCGACCCGAGCGTGGACCGCCCGCAGGTGGGTGCGAAGCACCCACTTGTGGGGGGTCCGATATTTACATATTGAGCACTCGTATTGAGTGCCCTGGTGGACGTTTTTGTCATGTCGCGCAAGGGATCGCGCGTGCTTATAGAACGCTCCGCACTCCTCGCAGGCAGGCATGGTAGTGAGGCTCGGCGCGCAAGGTCACGTCGCCGAGCCGTCGATGTCGCGCCCGGCGGTGGGCTTTTTTGCTGGCGCAGCGCATTCCGAGGCCGCGCCGCAGGCTGTGCCTCGTGGCGCTCGGGCGCCGGGCGAGGGGGGGGGGGGGGGGGGGCCGGGTTGTTCCTCGGGCCCCGCTTGAGGTGACCAGGGCCTCCGCCGGGGTCGTTGGGGTCATGACTGGGGTCACGACGGCGTTTGCAGGTGTGCTTAAAGCACCTTTGCCGCTCTTCTTTTGGCCCTCTCGGGGTCGCTGTTGGGGTCCGTTAGGGTTACCCCGGGTTACCCCGGTTTTCTAATAATACGAAAGAACGTTTTGTAATACAAGACTCGGGTAAACCTTTGTTTAGTAATATACAGAAAAATCCTCAGTACATACTTTTGAGTGTGGGGGTGGGGTCCGGGTGGCTCGCAGCTGGCGTTGGACAGCCGCCAGTTGGGTGCGCAGGTGGTCGCGCAGCTCACCCCGGCTATTGAGCCTCCGCCCACAGGTGCTGCACTGGTTCTCCTGCTCCACCTCCTCGGGGTTGGAGGGGGCGAGGTGCTTGCGTCGCTCTCGCTGCTGCTGCTGGTAGCGCTGCTGTTGCTGGTGTATTCCGGATGTTGTCCCTGGAGATGGCGGCTCAGGGCGAACTTCGTGGTGAAGGTCACTGCACACTGCCTGCGGGGACAGGCGATCCGTTCCCCGCCGTGGGCGACGCGGAGGTGGCGGTCTCTCAGCCACGCGTGGGTGTACTTAGCTGGGCACTCGGTGCACTTGAACCGTCGTCCAGCATGGGCTCTTCACTGTCCGAAACCTCTTCGTCGCTAGGGACAATTACTAGCAGATGTCTCTTTTCTATCTTTCGCCATCTGCGTCATAGATTTACCTTGATACATTTTTGGTTTTTACTGCGTTTCAACCGTTTCCAAAACCAGCCCTTCCACACGGTCAAATTCAGGATCTGGTTTATGTAGTGACCGTATGCACCAAACAGAACCTCCTTTGGTGTCGGGGCAAATAGTTAAGCTTGAGGTACAAAGCTAGATAGCAAATTTTTTCTACAAAGTAACGAAGGCTCCTTTGTCTTACTCTCTATAGCCCATTGACGCAACACCTCCTACCCGGGGGCTCCTTGGAGTGTGGTGGCGTGTGGCGTGTGGCGTGTACCTTTCTGACATGCAAGGTTTCTTGCTGGTGGTTCGTCGGTGTTGAGGGTTGTGTTTTTGACCGCTTGACCGCTGACAAGATGCCACAGAGGCCTTCAGCAGGTCATTAACTTTCCATGGTTCTCTTCACAATTTACAGAATTGAACTACTGACTCTCTTTTCACCAAAACTAAAAGACGAATGAACTCATACAGAACACTAGACCTCCTGTCTGTATTGGATGTAAGGGCCACATAAGACATCGAAAAATCAATCAACGAGCACTGGGAACCATGGAAAGCAATTCACTGCCGAAGGCCAATGAGGCACTCCAGGGAATCACTGACGAGATGCCACAGAGGCCTTCAGCAGGTCATTAACTTTCCATGGTTCTCTACACGATTTACAGAATTGAACTTCCAACTCACTTTTCACCATGACAAAAGGACGAACACATGCAGAACGCTAGACCTCTTCGGGATTGAGCCTGCAGTTTGGGTTTTGTCGGTAGTGAATGTAAGGGTCACTCCGGTCAGCGATGATGGAACCACAGCACCAACAGAAGAAGATATCGCATGATGCACATGTCATTTTGGAGCATCCACCAGTTTTCTGTGAAGAAAGAAACAACCTCAGTCAGGAGGGTCCAAGAGGCAAACTGAACTGTGTTTATTGTTAACACAATACTCACCTCCACAATCACAGAGCAGCCAGGACATTCTCGACATGCATCAACCAACTTACGCTGGCGGTTATATTCCTTGATGACGAAATTTATCTTGTGTGGGCCCCATGACTGTATCAATTCTTCACGGCAAGCTTCATCAAGAGTTGCATATGCTTGCCCAATAGAGAAATTGCAATCTGTTGACAGATAGGAAGGGGTCAAAAAAACATAAGCATTAGGATCAGGAGAGAAGAGCACGAGTTCCCACCAGTCAATCCCGCCCAACATACCTTGATTCCACTGTTTTGGCTCCCATGAAGAAGGGTTATCCTGTAATCGCTCACGCCACCACATACAATTCTGACACCAGCATCTAAGGCAGCGCCAGCAGTGCGTGATGGCATGTTCCTTCAGGTACTGGAATGTCCCGTTCTTCTGGCCGCACTCTTCATTTGGGCAAGCAAAGTGAAATTGATCTCCAGCAGCAGTGGACAGCTCCCTGTGGTGCGCTGCCATTAGCATCGTGTTCTGCACCTGGGGATCGTGGACCAACTCTTGGGCAACTTCAACATCCAAGCCTCCAGCACATCGGAATATTGGACAAGCGAATGGCTTCTGAGGCGCAGCCAGGATCATGCCGTTGGCACACCTCAAGCAAATGTGATGTGGCCCATCAGGTCCATTGCACCCTCTGAGTCTCACAACACGTACGCATGACACTTGCTGCAATTAGATAATACAGAGATTAGGGAATGAAGCGAACCTCAAAGCATAACAATGATAGTGCTTCGATAGGCAAAGTGACTAACCTGATCCAAATCAAGACACGACGCTCCAGTACAACAAGTCACTTTCTTCTTCCCCACCACAGCCCCCTTTTCCTCCATTAAGAAGGCTGAATGCCGCAGAAGAGGCATTATATTGAAACTTTTAGGGAGGCTGGCAGAGCTGGTGTAGAATAGGGGCCGTCGAAAAACACGATTTGCCGAGTTCAGCATCGTAATAGCACTCAAAATTTTTGTCTTTTTGTGCTGATTTCAGATCTGTGTCGCGTTTTGCGATTGGAGGTAATCTTGATCACCCTACTCCCCGTTTTATGTCCAAAACGGGCGGTTTTCGCGATTTTGCCCTTTCTAAGCCCAGATACCGTTATGGGAAGTTCGAGGAAGCTATCCTGCGATAAGGTTCTCTTCTCTAACACATAATTTAAGGTTTTAAGTCTATACAACATTCGGAGATCCACGCATAATAGCCAGAAAGCTCGAAAAATTCGTGTTTTGGTGTAAAAAACACGACTTTTTCGTACTTTTTTGCAGTTTTAACCATAATTATGGCCAACCACAGACTCTGGGGATGGGTCAAGTGGTGGTGGGGGATGTGACGAGGAAGGGGGAAAACAACCCTGGGCCAGCGCAGCGTCAGGAGGTGAAGGGGGGCAGCGGTGATGGCACGCAGCGGTTTGTTCCAATTCGGCCAAACGCCGCCGAGCTCCCCTGCTCGCCTCGCGAGGGTAGTGTATAGGTCTTAGGTCGGCCCAGGGGATGCCCCTTGCCTACCCAGGACCAGGGTGCAGCAACGACCTAGGGAGCGCGTGAAACCATGCTTTTCACTTCGGGGCAGGGGTTACGGACTTCTTCGAGATTATCGAAACAAGGCAATTTTCGGCAAAATGCTTTGCACAGATCGTAAGAACATGAAATTTAGGGTAACATAGGCTCATCGTGTGTACTAAAACTGTCACTTAAGCCCCCAATATATCGAAGTGAAAACGCCGAAAAATGCAATAAAAAAATCAGATAATGAAGGAAAAAACTCGGTAACGCCCTCGTAACAAAAACATTTTTTCCCTTGTTTCAAGTTAACTAGAAAGTTTCGCCAAGGGCAATGAGTCTATTTGACCCTAAATTTTATTTTATTTCGATCTGTGCAAAGCGTTTTGCAAACAAAGGCCTAGTTCCAACAATCTCGAAGAAGTGCGCAACCCCTGCAGGTGGAGAGCATAGCTTCACGCGCTCCCTACGCCGTTGGATCCTCCTGCCGAACTCATCACGAGGAGGTACCTGCACGTCGAGTCCCGCCCGCCCTGCCACCCGGCCATGAAGCTCTAACGCTTGTGCGACGCCTCGCCTTCGTTTTGACTTTGGGCTTTGCGTTTCTTGACGTCACCTTGGTCCTGATTATCTCATCACGGCGCTCTCCACCGACAACTTGCTGTGCTTCGATGAATACCTCCGTACTGCCAGCAACGAGGGCATACTTAAGTACCCTCCACTGCCCTGCTCGCCTGTCACACCCAAGCAGTGGAGAGGTATGTGCGGGAGGTGAACATAGCAGCACAGCAAGTTGTCAGTGAAGAGCGCCGTGATGGGATAATCACGACCACAGTGACGTCAAGAAAGGCAATGCCTAAAGTCAAAACCAAGGCAGCTTTCAAGGCGCCACTCCACACAAGCATTAGAGCTTCATGCCCGGGTGGGAGGGCAGGCGGGACGCGACGTGCAGGTACCTCTTCGTGGTGAGTCCTGGGTAGGCAAGGGGCATCCCCTGGGCCGACCTAAGACCTATACACTACCCTCGCGAGGCGAGCAGGGGAGCTCGGCGGCGTTTGGCCGAATTGGAACAAACCGCTGCGTGCCATCACCGCTGCCCCCCTTCACCTCCTGACGCTGCGCTGGCCCAGGGTTGTTTTCCCCCTTCCTCGTCACATCCCCCACCACCACTTGACCCATCCCCAGAGTCTGTGGTTGGCCATAATTATGGTTAAAACTGCAAAAAAGTACGAAAAAGTCGTGTTTTTTACACCAAAACACGAATTTTTCGAGCTTTCTGGCTATTATGCGTGGATCTCCGAATGTTGTATAGACTTAAAACCTTAAATTATGTGTTAGAGAAGAGAACCTTATCGCAGGATAGCTTCCTCGAACTTCCCATAACGGTATCTGGGCTTAGAAAGGGCAAAATCGCGAAAACCGCCCGTTTTGGACATAAAACGGGGAGTAGGGTGATCAAGATTACCTCCAATCGCAAAACGCGACACAGATCTGAAATCAGCACAAAAAGACGAAAATTTTGAGTGCTATTACGATGCTGAACTCAGAAAATCGCGTTTTTCGACGGCCCCTAGTGTAGAATAGACCTCAGCCAGACTTCTGGCGGCAGGGTCTTGGGCGGTCTTCGTGCCAGCCGATGGGGCCTCCAGGCGTCCGCCACAGCAGGTCCAGCTTGCCGTCTGGATTGGAGCTCATGACCTTGTCAGATATTAGCCACCCAGATTCCAGAATGAATTCTGCCTTGTCCACCAGGTCGGCTCCTTTGGCCCATTCATTGACAAGAATTTCGCCAATGAAACGTTGCTGAAAAACACAGAGGGTTACAAGTCAGCAAGGCGCGGTAATCAAATGGGGGTTAGAAACGGCAACGAGACACGAGATACGGACAAACTCCTCAGATGAGGGTTGTGGACACCATGCCGCGGCGGTACAAGCTCAGTGGCATGACAGACGTTCGCTCACCTTGTTTAACGGAATCCAAATGCAGTGGATATTGGCCACTAAGTTACTTCGGGTTTCAGCTCACATTCCTGTAGTTGATGGCTGGCCGTTAGGCAGGTCTAGCGTTAGCAGGTTCACGTTAAGCACCACTTCACTGAAGCCCGTTGCCACCCGAGCTTCAGGGTGGAGTTTCAGGTAAGCCCCTGCGGACTGTGAGACCGGGGTGCCGCCTGGGCTCCCATTACCCATAGGGGGAGAAGGAGCAGCAAGAGCATGTTTAACACCGGTGAATACTTAATTCTACGTACCCAGCGCCGTCAGCACCAACCAGGAACACAAATGGAAAAAAAAACAAGCAGAAACATAGCCATGAGTACATGGACGTGCACAAAGGTCAGATCCCTGGGGCGGGCCAAGTAAGGAGCATGACCGGGTCGGACTGGAATTAAATTTATAGATGATACATATAGATGACTATATTTGTATGGTAAAATGTTTCGCAGAGTACTCTCAGCACCTCGTTATAGTCTAGACGATCGAGGCCCGAGCCCATCTCGACCGTGGCGAAATGAGAAATATTATTCCTGAGCAGGAAGTGCTTTAGAATTTGGACAGCAATGCAAAAGTCTTCCACTGTCGGAAGGTCGGTATGGTGCCATTTAGTTATGAGGTTAAGAATCAGCCTCTGGCCTAGACTAGCAGACTAGTAATCTTCTTCTCCGTTGAATTCTTCTTCGTCTTCCTCTGCTGCTGCAATTCTCACTCTCTTGGTGTGGGTCTCGTCCGTCAGCAACAAACTTCTGTTCAGGTTCTTCATCGCCTCTGCCAGTGTAGGACCGGACACTTGTAAGAGAACAACAAACCCCACCTCAGTTATCCTCTTACAAATGTTCGGTCGTGGCTACCAGCTTTTGCTTGTGGGTACCGGGTTTTCGATTGTAGCTGTAGAATTTGGCCTATCGAACAAAGTCGATCGTCAGAACAAAGTGTTTTTCCGTGCAGAGCGGTAACACTCACTAAGCTTTATTTTCACTGTCTGCCAACTGCCTCTCCCTGTCTGCCCTGTCTGCCAACAGCCTCTCCCTGGAAAATAACAAGTAGCCAATCAGCCCACAGAACACTTCTGTATTTTGTTCAGAGATCTCTAAAATTTGTGTAATAACCTGATTGTTCTGAATTCTTGATTAACATCCTCTCGCACCTTGATGCGGCCCTCAACCGGGCCGCACCACGGACAACGAGCCGCACTACTGCCAGCCAGCCGGACGCCGCGCCCGCGACTAAAGGTTTGGCAGCCCCCACCACCCAAACCCCTGGGCCGAATCGGCCAGCGAGGACGCGACGACCCGCCCGGGTCCTTCCCCCGTCAACCCCGGAGGCCAACCACCGCCCCCGACCACCGAGCCGAGGTGTTTTTGGCTCCACAAGTCTTCGAGTTCCTCTTGGTTGAACTGGTCCAGCAGCCTGCCGCGTTTCCAAAGTTGCAGAATGCAAATCGCATCGGCCTTGGCAGCAATGAGTACTTTCTTGTTGACTGGGTTGAGCACGATTCGGAGTGTTGGAGACTTTTCTGGCGGCTTGTTTGCACTTGGAATGTAAGTCAGTTTTTTGGCGCTGCTCACGTGTTTATACCGTGTTTCATTTCGAGTCGGAGTCTGTCCCTTTCTATTCCGTCCAAAATTGCTTTCTCGACTGCGTAGCGCGCACACTGTATTTCTTTGAACAGTCTCGACGGGAGTGCGCTGCGCCGCGTTCGCTGGACGTTATCTAGCAGTGCCACTGTGAACACGGTGTGGCGGTTGTACCCAGGCAAGTCGCTCCCACTGGCGTTATCCGGGAGGGTCATCCAGAAGTCCCTGTCGGGTCCTAACCCCACCATTTCCCAAGCCAGCGCATCATCGGCAGGCACTTGTTGGTCTCCAAACATACGCATTTCTAAAAAATACAGCCGACGGCCAGCCTCCAGGAACGCCCTGGTCTCATCGTCGAGGACGACGGGGAGCCGATGGCGGGAACCATTCGTGCACTCCTTGAAGGCGGCCAGGAGCAAATCTCGTTTAAAACTTTTAGAAGAAATTAGACAGGAGGCAATCTCTGCAAGGCAAAAGGCACAAGCTGTCTATAAATCTAAGTATGACTCTAACCGTTAGGAAATTACTCATAAAGTTGGCTCTGTTGTCTTTGTGTGGTTCGAGCGTAAAGCGTCGCTCGGCAACCCAAAGAAGCTTAAAAAGCTCTACCGCATTGGCACTATCACTAGAAAAGTCTCAAGTCTCTTGTACGTTGTAAAGTTGCGCACCAAGACACGCCGTGTTTGGAAGCGCCTCACGCACGTTACTCACCTGAAGCCCAGCCACACGCGGCCGCAACACCTGTCACTCGAGGGTGACATTTTGTTGTCCGACAGTGCCGTAGTGAGCGAGGCTCCCTCTCTGTAGTCCGTAAGTTTTGTAGCTCGTAAAAGCCCGTACTTCGGAACGGGCTTGGATCGAGACACGCTTCTCTTCCTTTTCCGTGTGATTTCGTGTTCCTCTCCGATCAGCAACCTAGTCATCTCGTAACCAGCGGAGTTAGGTTAATATTACTTCTAATTGTGTAATTGAAGCGGACGCGCGACAATCGCATGTAATTTCTAGTCTTGAAGGCGGTTGGTTATCGAGGCCTGCCATCATTGCAACCAGTGCACGGTTTATCGGAGAAACATTTAATTTCACTACCCTTCGAATCGGTTCCGGAACCGTAACTTTATCTTTGTTTGTCTTTTCCCTATGTACGGTCAGGACTCAGCGTCCGTAGAGCTGCCTACCAGCTGTTTGGTTATGTTAATTCAAGGTTAGGCTAGGAATGGATAAAGCCAACCCGCGCGCTAACTCTAACGACTTCGCGTCATGGAAAAGCTGTCTCCAGCTGTTATTTAATAAGTCAAGCGCACTAGCCGCTGGAATAAGCTCTCGTTCCGATAGGTTAAGGTATGAAATGTGGTTGTGCCGCCCCTCCCTGTCCATTGCACGGTACTCACTTTGCCACTACTCCGCGCTGAGCGCTCACTTGTTTTGTCGTCTGCTGCGAGGTTCGTTGCGGGGCCAGGCGCCACAGAGGGTATGAGAAATCCACGGGTCACTAAAGTCAGTACCACCAATAAAAAAAACAAAAAAAAAACTTAAATTTATTACTAGCAGTGCTTCCCTAATACCAGTAAACTTACTAAACTAAATTTAACTTCCAAAAAAAAAAAAAAAAAAAAATTACATATGATAAATAGTTTGGCTCCGTACTTATATAAATAATATTAACTAAATTTAACTTGCAAAAATAACTGACTAAAAACCTTATAAATATAACCTTATTCTAAACCACCCTCCGGCCCGGTTGTAGAGTCCGCGGCCACGACGGCCACCTGCCATCGCGGCAGGTAGGCCGCCGGTCTGGCCGCGGCACCGGAGGGGGGTGACGGGTGGGCCGCCACTGGTTGCCCGGGCGGGTACCAGCTCACCGGGCCACAGGGGAGGCCCCACCCGTCCAATTCAGGCATCGGCTGCCCAGCAGCAGCAGCGGCAGCTGTAAATAAAATTTTCCCAATAAATAAGTTAACAAATCACCCCCACCCGGTCGCTAGCCTTTAAGCCGTGAATAAAACTTACCACTCAAGCACGCAGTGAAGCACTCCAAAGCGGATGGTAAGTCCGCGCGCAGGTTTAGGCAAAGGGTACAGTGCACCTGGGGGAGCGCACTAGTATCCCCTGTAAGTAATTTAAATATTATTAGCTAAGCCAGGTACGTTTTTTTTTACAAAAAGGGGGAGGAAAGAAGGACCCGTACCCTCGTACACATGGCGCAGGAGATGGCACTCTGCATGTTTATACGACAGGAGGTCGAACATGCAGAGGCCACACATGAAGGGCACCATCGTTGTGGCGTCTGGAACCGAACTGAGACCAGCGGCCTGGCGCGACCTGCACCCGGCGCCGGCACGAACTGCACGCTCGCTGACGCAGCATGCATCCAGCTGCCACCGCTCTCACGGCATAGCTGGACACCTTCTCTCTCTCTGTCCTAGACATGCTCGTCTCCTTCTTCTATCTCTAGTCGCCTCCTTGTCTATTTTTCGCACAACAAGCAGAGCAGGGCAGCGTCGCAGCCGACCTAGGTGCCTTACTAATGGAACCCCTTTTGGCCCATTCTTTTACAGTTTTGTCGAGTTTCTAAAATGCAGTTGATTCACCTGAATGGGGATGCTCTGGCCTCGCCGGAGGGCATGCCGATCGCCCACTGCATAAGTCGCAACGGCGCGGTGTCCGCGGGCTTCGCGCTGCAGGTGGAGCGGCGGTATGGTATCCGGCGGGAGCTGCAGGCCACCCGCAGGTTTTGCCCTGGCCTGGTAGTGCAGCGCCGCGGCCAGAGGCTTATTCTAAATTTAATAACTAAGGAGCACCACAGGGATAAACCCACGCTCCAGGATTTTACTACCGCCCTTCATACTTTGAGGGACTTTTTGATCGAGAATCAAATTCTAGAATTTGCCACGGTCGAGCTGGGCACAGGCCTTGACCGTCTTAACTATGACGACGTCCTTAGAGCACTGTGTGAAGTCTTCTTCCACACAAATATCGTAATTTATATGCACCATTTGTGATTTGGTATTTCTTGGTAGCGCCCTCGGTCATGCCTGTAACTTGGCCCATCTTTTGTGTGTACTTCGTGTTACATACTAACATTATATTTGTTTTGTATTTCCTTTCATTTATTTACCCTGGTTGGTGCTGACGGCGTATGGTATGTAGTATTGAGTAGACCCTACTGATAGCGTAAGAAAATGTTAGCACTACTGCTCCTCCCGCTGTGGGTGGCAGGAGCCCTCGGCGGGACGCCCGTGTCCCAGTCCGCAGGGGCCCACCTGACCCTTCACCCGGAGGCTCGGGTGGCAACCGGATTCTATGAAGTAATCCTCAATGTAAATCTGCCGGCGATAGATATCCCTAACGGAAAACCAAGTCACCAGGACTGCTCAGAAAAACCCGAACCTTATTCTCAACTATGTGTAGCAATGAATTCTCTAGACTCTACTTCGCAGGAAATTTTCAGCGAGCTCCAATCTTTGTTCCTTAGATCTGACGACTTAATTGTACCCAGACGCGCAAAGCGCTCTCGGCGCCAGAGGGCTGTGCTGCCATTCGTAGGGGCGTTTGGAAAATGGTTCGCGGGGTACGCGCTTGTCGATGACCTCGACAAGGTCATTGACAGTGTTAATGCTATCGGACACAGGGCTGTGGAAATGGCAGACAGGCAGGTGATGTTTGAAAATATTACTACAAGGAACTTTATGCAAATGCATACTTTATCAGAGACGCTCGACAAGAAATTAAACTCCTTAGCCAGTCAGGTAAATTCCTTCCAAAATGAATTGTTAAAGAGGACCACGGAGGACGAAACCCTCGTTTTCCGCATGGTTACCTCATCTTTGGTCTCAACTAAAATTAATCAAATATCAAAAAAAGAATTATTAACAAACAACTAGTCATTGTTACAGTTTTTTTTACCTTGGTAAGACTAGGAGTGATATAAAAAAATCTCACGCAATCAGTCACTGTCAGTGGCGTATCTAGACTCGAGAAAAGGAGGGGGTCACGTCGTGCTTTTTGCCTACTTACAGGCGGATTGTGCAGCAAATTGCCTACCTTTAGGCGTTTTATTAAGGACAAAAGGGGGGGTCATGACCCCCGTGACCCCCCCCCCCTGGATACGCGCCTGGTCACTGTTACAGTTTTTGTACTTCACTCTTATTCTATATTCTTTATTTCTAAGATAATTCCTTTGTAAGACTAGGAGTCATATAAAAAAGTCTCAGACAATCAGTCACTGTTACAAATTTTGTACTTCACTCTTATTGTATATTCTTAATTTCTAAGATAATAACTTGGTAAGACTAGAAGTCATACAAAAAAAATCAGACAGTCAGTCACTGATACAGTTTTTTACTTCACTCTTACTCTATATTCTAACATAATACCTTGGACAGACTAGCTCTTACAATGCAATTACAATAAACAAAATTACTAGGCTTTCTTTCGCTTTAGTGACATTATTTCCTTAGGTGTGCAGCTGAGGAACAGTTGACCGTTCTGGAAGGTAGGGCGGGGGAGAGTACAGATGTATGTTTCAATGTTGTAATATCCGTGAACTTCCATTGGCGATTCATGGAGAGTCTAGGGATGTTAACCAATAAAAAAAGACCGGTTTTTTCCAAACCGGTCAAAATTTTCCGCTTGTCCGGTCTAGGTTAAAAAACCGTTACCAACTACCGGTTAACCGTGAAAACCGGTTTTCGGCATTTTTTTAAAAATTTGATGGACAAAAGCGCAATTTTTTCTGAATTCATGGAAGGCGGGTCTATCTGAATGAAAAAAAAGCGGCTCACACGTCAGGGGGATGCCAAGCAGCCGACAGCCGCCACGCCCCTACTCCGCACCAGCGCTGCAGTCGGGCAGAGACTTCAGACTAGAGCGCATCTGCACTGTGACGAGCGTCGTTTTTAACTCATTTCATCTACATTTTAGTTTTCGCGTAAATAACCGGTTTTCAGGCAAAATTGGCCGGTTTTACGGTTTTAACCACAATATTGGACCGGTCCGAAAAAACCGGTCATTTTTGCCCATAGACCGGTTCCGTTCGTAAACCGGTCACGAACCTCCCATCCCTAGGAGAGTCCGACTGTTGCCTTTGGTGAAAAACCACGAGCACAGACAACCCAGTCCTCGTGCATTGGAGTCTGGCGCTTTCACAGGGAGCGCTAACCTAACCGTGCATGGAGTATAGCCAACGCCATCAGGCGCTGTCAATACTCCCTGACAGAAGCATTTCTGACCTATTACGCGGTTATTACGATAATATTACGTGTATTACGTTATTATTACCGATATTACGCGACTATTTCGGTTATTACGCCGTCATTACGGCTATTACGTTGTTATTACAGAGCAGGTGACCCGACTATTACGCGAGTTGCTACCCCCTCGGGTGGAAGTCATCGCATATTACACATTATGCAGCAGAGCCGTACTATTAGTCTCTAAAGTTTTGTCTGGGCGATACCCCATGCACGAGAGATTCTCAACGGTCTCCTTATGGGCAGTCTCTCGCGCATAGGGTATCGCCCAGACAAAACTTTAGAGACTGATAGTACATGGGTAATTCCAAGCCAAATCACCACAGACCCGAAATCCAGTGAACACTAAGGAATTCAATACCAAAGGGTTTTGCGATAACTCACCCTGTTTGGCTGTTAATATTTTTTTTAAGTTTTTACCTGTCTTGAACATTGTTATATTGTTATGATTTTCTCGCATGCCCTAAATATTTTGGGAAATTGTTAAAAAAATACCTACTGGCATGGAACAAGTGATAAGGAAACCGAAAAAAAAAAAAATTCGACATGATAGGGTCAGTATTTAGGTCGATTTTAGGAGTTTTCTGTGAAAAAAATTCAAAAAATGGATTTTGTGAACAAGCATTGTCTTAATTTTTGAACGATATTTTGTTCAAATGACCCCTTGACATAGGGGGAACCCCGGGGCTGTAATGACCGACAGCATCTCATGTCCATTTCCTGTTACTATCGGCTCTATTAGGGGCATGCACCGCGGATCACATTGCCGCGTCAGGGCTTCTTTGTCCGGGAACAGCGCTGTCAGGCATGTTGGTACACTGTCGAAGTTCGTGTCCCGCAGTACATGGCAAAAGATCTCTTTCGTGTTACAAGTAATCACCCGGGAGAAAGAAGGTTCTCGTGCCCAGGACGACCACTGTCATAGTCCGTTCGAAGAAGTAGCACACTGTGTCCTTGTTTCTGGATGGCACGGGTGTGGGTAAATATACACTGCAAATCCAAGTGTGAGAGTGTGAGACAGTCTCACTCTTACAAGTGCATACCAACATGTCTCACACTTGCAAGTGTGAGCCACGATTGTCTCACGCTTGCAAGTGTGAGACACGGTTTGCCTCACGCTTGCAAGTGTGAAACACGGTTTGTTACACACATGCAAGCGTGGGTTCCGTGGCATAAAAGTACACGGAACCACATGCAGCAAGTGGGAGACAAACCGTGTCTTACACTTGCAAGCGTGAGACAAATGTAGCTCACACTTGTAAGCGTGAGACATGTTGGTATGCACTTTTAAGTGTGAGACTGTCTCACACTTGGATTTGTGGTGTACAGCGTGTTGCTCACCACGACTCTTGATGGGAAGCAAGAAAGTTACCACAAATTTCTTTCCAACAGATGAGCATCGAACTGTGCGCATGTTGTACAGTAGATGCCATTGGTCTCAGCCTCCGGCTCAGCCTCGAACTTTCCCAGATGCGTTTTGACTGCAACCATTGCCGTTCTCAGGTGGTCCCACTCCACTAATCTTGACAGTAATAGGTCATTTTCACACACAGCCATCACTTTATCGAGTGTCACTAGCTGTAAGATTCCATCAGAGAGGCCTTGTACTTGTTTGTTCGCGTCTTCTCGGATTTTGTCTAGTTTGTCTTCCGATTTTTTTGATAGCCATTTTTCCAGAAACAATTTGTAATGTGTCAGTGCACTGAGGGTCCGTGGCATTTCCGTCGTTCGTGCCCTTGGTGTTCCGTTTCCTCGATACTCAACCACCGCCGCCTGTTGTGGCGTCACTTCCGATTTCCTGAAGAGTCCCAGAAGCTTCGGGAAGTTGTCCACCAGGATGGGGATTGCCTGGTGTAAGGGACACTCTCTCTCCGTCACTCTGGGACTCTTCGTGTGGTTCAATGGGACGTAGTCTCTCTCTCTCTCTGTCTAATAACAACACCGTATCACCATTTCTTTAATTCCCCATTTTTATTGAACAAAGTACACAATGTCCATCTCGCCATGCTTCATTCTAACCAACCTAAGCCGAACACTCCTGGACTCCGAAATTTCACCAATCTTAATCTATAATCATCCACCTAACAATAATCCCTAACTACCCCGGCAGCACGAAGCAGCGCGAAGTCCAAAAACCATGATCGGCATCAGTTTGGCAAGAAATTTTAGCTTCACCGACTGATGTCTCGTTGCATTAAAAAAAAGGACTCATTCCTAACAACCATGAGCAGGCTGCGAGGCACCAGATCTAACACAAGCGCAACGCAAAGAAACAACCGCATTTAAATCATAGCGTACTCCATCTGATTAAAACTCGAACCCAACACCCTTTAAATACCACGCAACGGGTGCGCCTGAGAGGCAGGCAACCCCGAATGCACGTCAAAGGAACGGGCTGACGCCGCTTCGCGGCACTGACAGCAGGGGCCGAGCGAGTCCGACACACCTTTATAAACAGCGCGCGCACCGCGGCGGGCCAGTCCCAGACGAGCAACCCCTCGAGAGTTGCTTCTTCTCGCAACGGAAACGAGTTCCTTCGATATCGCGTTGCTTTACGGCGCAGAGACGAAGACTTTTGAGTGAACACGCAACGGCATGGATGTCAAGCGAATCCAAAACGTCCTTGCCAGGATCGCTGAGCACCGCCTCGACGTATCCCCGTCGACGTGCTCCACCGTCTCTGTGCTTGTTCTTGTCGCTCAGCTTGTCTTTTTCGGTTGTCTTCATCTTCTTTTCTCTTTCTGTCTTCTTCATGTTTTCTTTCGGATTGTCGTCTTCCATTCTCAAGCTCATCAAAACAAGCCTTATACCCAGACAATCCCTCGTTATCTCGATAGGCCATTTTCCTGTAACAAATAAGTTGATTAAAAATTAGCAAATACGTGGCTCAAAAGGACGGACAGGTTTTCAGGGAAAAGTGCAACCCTGGCCCGGCCAAGCGCCTGCCAGCTCCAGCCCCGGAGGTAATCCGCGGGTAATCCGGGTAATCCGTAATCCTGCTGACACGAAAATGTGTCTCATAGTGGCCCTTGTTGTTGATTGTTGTCCTAAGACGTGTGCTGACACATCCGGGATAACAGAGCAGAACCAAGATCTAGCTACTTCTTTCAGTATGGAGGGAAGGCCGATTCGCATCACACAACCTATGGATATCGTTGTGTTGCGCCCCGGCGCAGGTTTGAACCATTCGCGGGCGCGGCCGCTGCATCCGCCGCCGCCGCGACCCATATCCCTAGTGTCAGCTAAATTAGCCGCCGGGCGCGTCGCGAAGGGCCCGAGGCCCGGAGCGACGCGGCCAGCAGCGGGCAGTCGCAGCCCAGCCAGGAACTAGACAAGGTGAGCCAAGTGTGACCGGGGTCGAGGGCCACGTGATTAGTGTCTGTTCAATGTCGTTCTCTGAGATCTTAATAAATCGTGGTTCATAGTCAAGTCAGTAATCAGTCACTCCGCTAGTTAGGTAACAAAACATCTGGTGCATCGGCCGGGAAACGAACTAGGAGTGCTGCCCTAACTAAACTTACTAAACTTACTAAACTTCCAAAATATGATAAATAAATTTCGCTCCGTACTTACATAAATGACTTCAACTAAATTTAACTTACAAAAAAAAAAAACAGTTGACGCCCTTATAAATATTACATTATTCTAAACCACCCTCCGGTCCAGTTGTCGAATCCGCGGCCGCGACGGCCACCTGCCATCGCGGCAGGTAGGCCGCCGGTCTGGCCGCGGCACCGGAGGGGGGTGACGGGTGGGCCGCCACTGGTTGCCCGGGCGAGTACCAACTCACCGGGCCACAGGGGAGGCCCCACCCGTCCAGTATAGGCATTGGCTGCCCAGCAGCAGCAGCGGCAGCTGTAAATAAAATTTTCCCAATAAATAAGTTAATAAATCACCCCCACCCGGTCGCTAACCTTCAAGCCGTGAATAAAACTTACCACCTAAGCATGCGGTAAAGCACGCCAAAGCTGCTGGTAAATCCGCGCGTAAGTTCAAGCAAAGGTTACAGTGTACCTGGGGCAGCGAACTAGTATCCCCTGTAAGTAATTTAAATATTCTTAGCTAAGCCAGGTACGTTTTTTTACAAAAGGGGGAGGAAAGAAGGACCCGTACCCTCGTACACATGGCGCAGTAGATGGCACTCTGCATGTTCATACGATAGTAGGTCGAACATGCAGAGGCCACACATGAAAGGAACCATCCTCACGGCGTCTGGAACCGAACTGAGACCAGCGGGCTGGCGCGACCTGCACCCGGCGACGGCACGAACTGCACGCTCGCTGACGCAGCATGCATCCAGCTGCCACCGCTCTCACGGCATAGCTGGACACCTTCTCTCTCTCTCTGTCCTAGATATACTCGTCTCCTTCTTCTATCTCTCGTCGCCTCCTTGTCTATTTTTCGCACAACAAGCAGAGCAGGGCAGCGTCGCAGCCGACCTAGGTGCCTCACTAATGGAACCCCCCTTTTGGCCCATTCTTTTTACAGTTTTGTCGAGTTTCCAAAATGCAGTTGATTAACCTGAATGGGGATGCTTTGGCCTCGCCGGAGGACATGCCGATCGCCCACTGCATAAGTCGCAACGGCGCGGTGTCCGCGGGCTTCGCGCTGCAGGTGGAGCGGCGGTATGGTATCCCGCGGGAGCTGCAGGCCACCCGCAGGTTTTGCCCTGGCCTGGTAGTACAGCGCCGCGGCCAGAGGCTTATTCTAAATCTAACAACTAAGGAGCACCACAGGGACAAACCCACGCTCCAGGATTTTACTACCGCCCTTCATACTTTGGGGGACTTTTTGATCGAGAATCAAATTCTAGAATTTGCCACGGTTGAGCTGGGCACAGGCCTTGACCGCCTTAACTATGACGATGTCCTTAGAGCACTGTGTGAAGTCTTCTTCCACACAAATATCGTAATTTATATGCACCATTTGTGACTTAGTATTTCTTGATAGTGCTCTCGGTCATGCCTGTAACTTGGCCCACCTTTTGTGTGTATTTCGTGTTATATGCTAACATTATGTTTAGTTTTGCATTTCCTTTCATTTATTTACCCTGGTTGGTGCTGACGACGAACGGTATGTAGATTTAAGTGTTTGTAAATTTGTCTGGCCTGTCAGCTGTCATCTGTGTACGCAAGATGCCCTTGCTATTCTTGCTGCCTCTGTGTGTGGGAGGGGTGCCCCTTCGGGGGGGTGACTCCTTCCTAAATACGGGCGGAATAAATTTAAGGGTAAACCCGGAGGCCAGGGTAGCCACGGGTTCGACGACGGTAGTGGTGACAACAAACCTTCCTAAACTTGAAATCCCGCTTGTAAAACCTAATGTCCAAGATTGCTCGCGAACCCTTCAAGCCCTCGAAAAAATGTGTCAAATTCTAAATGCCGTGTACGTGAGCAGCATCCAAATCCTGAACGAACTAAAATCCGTTTTCTTCAAGTCCGATGGCTTGCTTCCTAGGCGCCAGAAAAGGCGGGCAGTGCTCCCCTTCGTGGGCAGGTTTAAAAAATGGCTTACTGCCACTGTCACGGAGGATGACCTTGACAAAGTTATCGTCCGGGTCAATGACATAGGCAAGACTGTCATGGAAAACTCTCAGCGCCAATTAGACTTTGAAAATATTACGGCGGTAAATTTCGTGCAGATGCACTCTCTCTGAAAAAATCGATACAAACTTGCGGGATCTTGCTGCTCACGTCAACAAATTCAATACCGAAATGGCGGAACACGTTAGCGAAGGTGAAGTTATTGCCGGTCGCCTGGTAATGCACGCCGCGCTGTCAACAAAAATTAACCTGTTGCTCACCCACCTGGCCACGCTCCGCTCACTCCATTCGGCCTGCCACGAGCATAAAATGTCACACCTTGCTGTTTCTGTTGAGCAGCTTCGTAAAGTCATTGAAGGCGAGGCGGCCGCGCTGGTACACCGGGGTGCTCGATTCGTTTTTGGCACTTCCGACATTGAGGCAATATATAACCTTCCGTCTACTACCTGCTCCGTCTCTCCTGACTTCTCGTCTTTGTCCCTTGCCCTCACTCTGCCTGTTGCACCGCTCGCTTCATCATGGACTGTGGTGGACGTCGTACTAGTCTTTCTCGGGGGAATGTAATCCGTCCCAGCAGTCTATCAGAGTGTATGAAAAGGAGACGGATAGTGTAGCAAGACAAGTACACAAAGATTTTTGTTCACTTCAGGCCAGCTCACAGAGCACTTACCAGTCCGTAGGCCACGGAGGGTTGGACACGTCTGCCGATGCGTGTCGGGCCGCCGCACCTCGCGGGGCGTCGGTCCATGCTGATTCCAGCAGAATTACGAGTTCGTCGTTGCGCGCCATATTCAAACTATGCTAGCCCCCCGACGTCCCCCCCTTTTCGGAGAAGGATGTCTCTATCCTTGGCGGAACGACGAAATCGTAATTATTCTAATCACATCTGGCAGATGACTCTAAATTTACTTTACTTTTTATGTTTCCTCAAACTATGAATTTAGATGCCGTCCTGGTGAATGCCCCTGCGAGCTAGAATATATTTCGTAATTATTTACACTTAAAGAACCTATTCTAAACCCCGAAATTGAACTATTGAATCTGTTGATTTTGAATTTTTTTAAAATTTAAATTAAATGGCTACTGAATAAAAGTCCGAAATTATTTGTGATGGTGGTCTTCTCTCTTCGCTCTTGCCCTCTTCCCCCGTCTGGAAACCGAAATGTCCCCATTTCGACAGGATCCCCGGCGTGGGGTGGAAGACGTCCCCGCAGAAGCGCGTCTTCCGGGTCGCTGTGCGCTTGGTCGTTGGTCGTGGTCGTTGTCGACAGTGACAAGTCTGTGACGTCGCTCTCGGTCGGTGCCCCCGCGGTGGTGGACGTCGCGCGCCGATCAGCTGACGGGTGACCCAGTGCCGGAGAATGCTGACGACGGCTAGTCGTGCGCTGGTGGTCGCGCTGCACGCCGCTAGATGGCAGCACCTCCTGAGGCGTCTTGGCGTTGTTGTGCTGGTTGCCCGTATTCCTGCGCTTCAGGCGTTGTTGAGTCCCCGCGGCGGAAGTTTAAGAAACTCCGCCGCGCCTCCTCCGAACGGACTCGGCTTGGGGCAGCCTGGTCTTAACCATAGCTGTGCTTCCTCCCGGAGGACTCAGCAACTCGATCGATGGCGACTTCAGGCCCACCGCGGCGTTGAAGGTGATGAAGTCCGCGTTCTTGGTGAGCTGAGTGAGCCCCGCTTCCCTGCGCTTCCGGTGTTGTTGAGTCCCCGCGGTGGGAGTTGAAGAAACTCCGCCGCGCCTCCTCCTAAAGCACTCGGCTTGGGGCAGCAGTGGTCTTGACCCCCGCTGTGCTTCCTCCCGAAGGACTTAGCAACTTGATCGACGGCGATGCTGGGCCCTGCGCGACGTTGATGGTCATGAAGTCCGCGTCCCTGGTGAGCCGAGCGAGCCAGCTCATTTCCGGCGCACCAAGCCTCCTTCGCCAACGGACTCGGCCATAGGCAGCTGCCTCAGGTGGACCGATGGCAACTGTGCCGCCTCCCGAAGGGACTTGGCAACGCTTCTTGACGTTCCCTCGTTGACCCTGGACTGTTGGTACTCCATGGCAGGCCCAGTGAACGGACAGGAAGAAGACGGACGGAAAAGACAAAAGAGACTGTTGTAATTTAAATGCAATAAAAGAGAGCGTTTTTTTTTGTTTTTTTTTTGGGCCGTATTTTAGTCCACCTCATCCAGCAGGGGCGCCGGAAGTGGGGTGCAGGGTGGGCAGGCTGCCCCCCCTGGAATTTGGCAGGGGGGGCATCGCCCCCCCTGGACTTTGGCGGAAAGCTGCGAAAATCGTGCCGGGCGGGCGCGGGCGGGCACCGGCAACGCGGAGTATCTCCGCAGCGAGCGGAGCGAGACGCGGCGCGGCGGCTTTTTCCCCCTTCCCCTTCCCTTCCGCTCCGCGCACGGCTCGGCGCTGCTAAGCCATAGTCATTACCGGTTAGCGGTTGATGTTAAGTCATCATAAGTCATAATTTGTACTTTTGTATTATTCATTCATTAGATTATTTGAATTGTATTCTTTGTACTATTTGCACACCTTTGAATCAATAATTTTTTTTTTTTGAACCGTTTAAGTCAACAGAATACTAATTCTACCTCAATAATTTCATAAATACAACAATACGACGCAACTTTTTTTTTTCAGCTGGAAAAAGTTGGTATGAATGACATTTGTGAAAACGTTTAAAAAAGACACTTTTTTTGGGGGGGGGATACGAAACCTAGGATTCTGAAGTTTTTGCCCCCCCCCTGACGAAATACACTTCCGGCGCCCCTGTCATCCAGGTTTGTCATAATTGCCCGAGGGCGTCGCACCCAGTTGAGGGGCTGTTCTTCGTCACTTGTCGCATTTGTCCTACGGTGCACCGTCCTGGCCCGGAACGATGATCGGTTGGGACTCGGGATGGGTGTTGTGGGTGGGTTTATGGTAGTGGTTTGGTTTGCCGGATCAGGCCCTCGTTCTGGAGTGCTGGCCGATAGGTTTAGATATTTAATTTTAAAGAACAAAACAATAAATGCCCAAGGATTTTTAAAGAATTAAAACGCCAAAAATACCCAAGAGCCCGACCAGGACCCATGTTTCCCCGGGGAAAAACTGGTAGGATTTAAATTTTAAACAAGACTGAATTTCCGGGACGACAATTTGTGGTGACCGCCGCCGCCAGAGTCAGAGCAATCACATGTCGGTTGACAGGGTAGGGCACTTCATCCATATCGGGGGGTGGCTCTACGTAGTTCTCCTCCATGTCAGTGTCTGTGTTATACACAAGCAAATTATCCAATCCAGCATTGGTCAGAGCTTGAATTAGTCTGTCCGCCTCCTGATTTTGTGGGCCGTCAGTCGTCACGTCCGGAAAATTAAACAGCTCAAAGGAGGGATTTCCGTTGACAGCCTGTAAATTAAGGGACGTCTGCAATGGTACATGTGTATGTGAAGAAGTTGGTGCGATTTGAGGTTGAGGTGCCGATTCACGTGTTGGTGCAGTCGATGGCTGGTGTTGCTGTTTCTCCTGTGGTTGGCGTGAGTATGGCGCGCTCCGTTTCTTTCGCTCTGTCTTGTGAGTGTTCATGGTGCGTCTCTTGGTGGTCCTTCGGTGTAGGTGAGTCTGTTGCTCCTGCTGGCTGTGTGGCTCGTGTGAGGTATGAGTAGTATAACTGGCACTGACTTGCATTGCCTACCCTGCCAGGGGGCAGGGGCAATGCAAGCCAGCACTGGTTTGACTCCGCCATATCGTGTTCCTTATCCGGTCCCAGGCGTGTCGGTCTCAAGGCCACGATGTTCCGGGGTTGCCTACTCATCAGGAGCCCCGCGTATCCCTTCAGCCGGTTGCCTGCCCATCAGGCGTCACGCGCCGATCTGTACGTTGTGTTGCCTACCCATGAGGCGCTAGGTGTCATGGCGGGGCAAATGAAAGGAAATCTGAATAACGTTTTATGGTTTTATTCATGGAACAAAGGGGTTCATTCAGAGGACTGTTTGTTCAACAACAAAGAGATACATTTTTCTACATGTGAATAATATTAATCATAATATTACAGGATTTTACATACACTCAAACAAATACTCGTAGTGTAAAGTAGATTTTTTCTCTGCAAACACTACAGTGCAAGAGGCAAGGTCACACGTCGCCTGATCACCCTGAGGTCCGAGGTGAAACAGTTCCTGGACACCAAGAGGAGCACCCTGGCGCCATGCTGGGACGACTCCCAGTTTGTTCAGCAAGTTGCCTACATGGCAGACATTCTTGAAAAGCTGAATGAATTGAACGTGTCTTTGCAAGGACGAAATACCAACATACTGACACTGACTGAAATAATCAATGGATTTCAAGGAAAGCTGGCCCTTTGGAAGAGAAAAGCATTGACTGACAACTTCGAGACGTTCTCAACACTGACTGAAATACTTGACGAAGACCCAGACTGCTTTTCGGGTTGGCAGGATCAGTCGGAGATCACCTAACCTACTTGTCGGTACAGTGGAACATTTAAATGTTTCAAGTTGGATAAGTTATTAATTAAGCTTTTAACATTACTAGGAAATAATTTCTTAAATGTAGTTTGATAACAAAATTAAGTTGGTGGAATAAGTAATGGATTACAGGTAACTGGAATAATAGGTTATAAACTACGGTTTCATTCAAAAATTTATTGTTTTATAATTAACAATTGACTTACAAGTTATAGAGTAATTAAATAAATAATTCCTAACAATAAGCAGCACTAGGGTAAATCCACTCTCAAATTTCAGAGTTCATGTCAGAGTTTTCGAGTTTCCCTTAGAGTTGCAGAGTTTCTGTCAGAGTTTCTGAGTTTCTGTCTGAATTCCGGAGTTCAAACCAGAGTTGCAGAGTTCCTTTTGGAGTTATAGAGTTTGCTCAGAGTTCCAGAGTTTATACTCTTCAGAGTTTCTGAATCCTTCTCTGAGTTTCAGAGTTTCATCCTCAGTCTGAAAATCTCTTCAGAGTTGCTGAGTCGCGCTTGAAGGTTTAGAGTATAAGTCTGAGTTTCAGAGTCATGTTAAAATTAACAAGGCTCTAAATCGAAAAGTTACAGGAATATTTCCTTGAAATTTTATGTGCAGCATCTACACAGAAATTTAGTAGGGCCATTTCAATTTTTATTAATATTGGAAACATTTTTTCTGCTATCTTGTGAACCGTTGGTGGTAGCACAAAATGGATTGCGGATTCGGATCGAACTCGGTTTCCCGACCCCTATCACATTATCGTGATATTGATGTAACACATTGGGTTGGAGATAATGAAACTTTCAAGATAACTCCGAACCTCTAAGACTCTGATTGTGCCAAGTCTGAAACTCTGATTTTGTGACTCTGAAACTCCAAATGGGACTCTGAAATTCTAACTCTGAGGTGCGCGAATTTTTAGACTTTCTTTCCCAGAGTTTCTGGTCCTGAATTAGAAAACTCTGAAATGTCAGAGTGGGATAACTCTGGGAGTTTTTAGAGTGGATTTACCCTAGTGAGGTAGGTATTTTTCTGCCACTTAACTGTAAACATGAGATCCTTAATACTATGTTTAACATTAAACACGGTAAAGGTCGTTGCGTTGACACGGCAAGTGTCACCGAAGGAAAATATGACCATTGTTCTGAGAACATCGAAAAGCCAGAGAACAGAACTCAAATGTTATGCAAGCTAATTTAGGAGGTAAGTGTAAATATTTTCCAAAATTAGTTTCGCAATAGTTTTAAAGAAATGAAAATCAAATTTCCATCAATTAATTCTTAAGGTACGTAATGAAAGAAGGGATGAACATTATTTATTTAAACTCTGCAAATAACTGTTTTCCACCCATTTTCTATTTTTACATAATTTTTAAGTTCCCATATGGCCAGTTGTTGTCGTTGTACACAACAAGCCTCGGCTTTACGATGTCAAAGAAGGACTGAATGAGTGTCCCAGCTGACTTCTCGGTGACCTCTTCATCGTATTCCCACCACCACTCATTAAAGTAGAACTTACCCCCTACTAACGTATTGAAACAGACCCTGAAGATGTCTTTGTGCTGCAGTGTTCTCCACTGCAGGAAATGCGGGATGGCCTTAGGTACCCTATCAAAGGTACCCTGAATTACAAAATGCTCCAAATAGTACACCGTTTCCTTAGCAACTAGGTTCTGTATGCGATGTTCCGCGTATCTCTTTGCTGCGGCCAACCCACATGGCAGGCTTCGACTTATAGCTCCGAACGCGAGTTCTGCCAGTGCCCTCGGCGTTTGGTACTGTACTGCGGTACTGTGGTTGATGGCGTCCCAATTGAACCTGATGAAGTGGAGAGCATATTATTAATTATTGAATTTGAAGGGGAGTGACGGTGGTTCTTGGGAAATGGGCACAAGAGAAAGACATGGTGGCCATGTCAAAAAAGTTGTTGTTTGGTCTCCCGAAGGTACCCATACTCTTTAGCCGTACTCTGAAGTTGACCGTTGCCCTGAGTAAACCACGTGGAGGTTGATTATTGGGCCTAGGTGGCCACCATGTTGTTCCAGCCTGAAATTTTTCCGAGTGTAAGTGAGGTTTTAAGAATTGAAGTGCATGTTTACCTTGGTGATTGATCCATTGATCCTGACGTCTGGTAGTCCTTAGCGTCCCTCATTAACGTGATGAAGAAATAGAGAAGAAGTTATTAATAGATGATATTTAAGAAAAAGAAAGAGGTTCGCGGGAAGGGTTGTGAAGGAGAGGTGGAAAAAATTCATTTTCAAAGGGCACATAAATACTTTATTTTATTTATAGGAAGGCGATTGATGGTTCAAATTTTCATTCATCACATTCGTAATGATCAAGACACAAAGTAACTTTTTTACATTTCCTGAACCATTTCACATGGTGGTTGAGGCATTGCAGATACCTGTTCAACATAAAAATGAGATGTAACATTTCAACCGTAAAACATAGAAGGTGAAACAGGCCTCTTATGTGCCAACAATGTAACCACTGCTTCTGTAAAAATAGGAGACAACAACATTTTCTTGCTGAATGGAAAACAAATATTCTTTTCAAAGTCTTACGTTGGTCTTCTTCGTCATATTCCTTGTAAGTGTTCCCATTGATGAGGTGGACTCAGTGTCATCCATCATGTTTAAATTGTCTGATTGTCCTAGAGGCGGAAAGTAAGCATGTTGAGGTTAACTTTCGAAACAAAAGTTGACCCATTGATGTAACAAATCCTTGCAACAACTGTCTTAGGAACACTTCAGTGTAAAATGCGGCCATAGAAAATTTAAAAGTCAATCATCACCTGCATTTCACACTGAGGTGTCTAATAAATTGGCTGGTTGCCCCATTCTGAAGTATGTGAAAATAGCTTATAATCAGCAATGATAAGTGTCTCGTTGATGCTACGAATCATATAAAACCGTAGGCGTCAAAAAAAGACTTCTTTTTACTTGTGAGGTGCGTTGAGTTGAAGAAAGTTGGGTAAATGTATCGTTTAGGGGCTCCGCCGCCGCCATGGAGCCCCGAAAGTATATCAAAAAATGCGGGAAAATGCGCTCAACGTGGTTATGACATTGGTTTTTGGGGCTGACCTCTGGTCCATGAAAAATTTAATTAAATAGTGACTTATCATAACCTCAAACATCGCACCTTAATAGCCGTAAACCGCCATGTCACACACTTGCATGACCGAACGGGGTCGTGGAATAATCTTGTGTAGCGCTAAACGTTGTTTCAGAACTAGTTTTGGACACTGTCGATTACTCAAAATGTTAATTTATAAATGCCATAGTGCGGCATAGTTTAGCGTTCCGAATCGCGCACGTGGCAAGTTACTGAGGGGCACCTCGCTGCGAGACTATGCCCAAACTGCCAATAACGCTGCCTCGAGCGCCAGTGCCATCTCTTTGCGGAATGTGTAAACGAATGCTGCATCGGCATCCTCACCACTATGAAGGAGTTTGGTTTTAAATGTTGTTTTTAAATAACATCCCTGGTTTGGAAAGGCGTCCATCCTCTCTCGGAAAACTCATGTGACATTGCTCTGGCCGTGTGCGCCGCACTAAGCAAACAAGCGGTCGGCCGGCCGGGCCAGTGACATGGCTTTTGGAGGTTAATGTTTGTCGTTTTCGAAGTTATGTATTTGCACTCCCTAGTTTTGACGTGTTTGTTAACTGTCTAGCCCAAATATTTTCCCTTCTATTTGTGCGAAACGAAGATTTGTATGAAATAGTGTTTTTGACGCATTTGTGTGAAACGCAGATTGGTGTTATGACGCATTTGTGTGAACTGTCCCACCCAAATATTTTCCCTTCTATTTGTGCGAAACAAAGATTTGTGTGAAGTAGTTTTTCTGACACATTTGTGTTAACTGTCCTACCGCTACATTTTTTTCAAATGTTCATAGCTTATCACCTGCAGGCACTTGACATTTCATTTGAGCATGTCTGTAAGTTTCAATTGCCTACAGGTGCCTTTCTAAGAAAGGTAGATGTTTCATATTTTGTGTGGTTGTTTGTATAAGGACCGACAGTGAACCTACAAAATCTAAAACTTCTGCCTATCACAGAAAGGCAGCTGTAGGCAATTGAAACTTACATACCAATGCTCGCATGGTGTTTTATTTTGGTAGGATTTATATTTTTACTTTCAAACAACTGCTGCCTTGCTGTAATGATTTGCAAATCATCATCACAACACAACCTCTATGAAAAAAGAGAACTGAAATGATGGTTTTCCTTTATATCACCACCTAAGCCTTAGTGGGTGCATATCTGCCACATGATTAGCAAATCCTTAGAGCAAGGCAGCAGTTGTTTGAAAGTAAAAAATAAATCCTACCAAAATAAAACACCATGCGAGCATTGGTATGTAAGTTTCAATTGCCTACAGGTGCCTTTCTAAGAAAGGTAGATGTTTCATATTTTGTGTGGTTGTTTGTATAAGGACCGACAGTGAGCCTACCATTCTGCTCCGTGTCCTTCATAGTGGTGAGGATGCCGATGCAGCATTCGTTTACACATTCCGCCGAGAGATGGCACTGGCGCTCGAGGCAGCGTTATTGGCAGTTTGGGCATAGTCTCGCAGCGAGGTGCCCCTCAGTAACTTGCCACGTGCGCGATTTGGAACGCTAAACTGTGCCGCACTATGGCATTTATAAATTAGCATTTTGAGTAATCGACAGTGTCCAAAACTAGTTCTGAAACAAAGTTTAGCGCTACACAAGATTATTCCACGACCCCGTTCGGTCATGCAAGTGTGTGACATGGCGGTTTACGGCTATTAAGGTGCGATGTTTGAGGTTATGATAAGTCACTATTTAATTAAATTTTTCATGGACCAGAGGTCAGCCCCAAAAACCAATGTCATAACCGCGTTGAGCGCATTTTCCCGCATTTTTTGATATACTTTAGGGGCTCCATGGCGGCGGAGCCCCTAAACGATACATTTACCGAAAGTTGATTGAAGGTAATAAGAAGGACAGACTCATAACGACCTCAAAGTATTAAATGCATCTGAAGGCATCATGAGTTTGTCTTCCGTTCACCCATCTGCGAAATTGAAGGTTGATGTTGTCGTATGAACAAATGTTCCAGCTCTCAGTGTTTAAGGCTTTGTGTGAGAATTACATTGTCATCAGACAGATGCCAAAACCACCCAGAACCAAAAGAATTAACATGTGATGATTCTTCTTGGTGTGCGTATCCGTTTCTTCACAGATGACGACTGATGTCCCAGATGATTGTTGATCCATGGAACGGTCGAAAAGACGATAAAGGTCGGGGGAATCCGTAACTGAATGATAGCAGCGATTTAAGTTACACTGCAGAACCACTCAGTTAGGCAACCCCCTCCCAATTCAGTCATTGAAGGCGAGCCTCCAACTCCTTTGGGTATCCCAAGAGCAGGGCTCCGTAACTTATTTTAAATTATTTTAGCGTTATTTACATTATCGGGCATTTCTGCCAAACGCGTTGCGTAATTGGCGTTAGTACCGTACTATTGGATACTGCAAAGCATTCTGTAAATAAGTTACTTCGGGGTGTTTGTGGGTACGGCCACTCTAAACACCCGAAAAACATTATTAGTTATAATACGGCGAAATAGGCCTACTTTTAACGAATAATGTTTTTCGGGTGTTTTGAGTGGCCGTAACGACGAACACCCCGGAATAACTAATTTACAGAATGCTTTGCAGTATCCAATAATACGGTTATAACGCCAATAACGCAACGCGTTTGGCAGAAATGCCCGATAATGTAAATAACGCTAAAATAATTTAAAATAAGTTACGGAGCCCTGCCCAAGAGGAGGCTATCTCTGGATGTGGTCCATGATCGTTTCCTATTGTAACGTTGGGGAGGTGGTTTCTGGAGTCAAGACTGAGGGAAAACCGGGAGTAGACCAGGACGTGTTTATTCACACAGAGCTCGGGTACAACTGGCACCGAAGCGCCCGCGCTAACAACCGTCGTCAAGGCTTTGTTCGACACTCAGCGCATGCGCGCCCGCTAGACTGCCAATAGAAGCATGGCTGCCAATAACAGTGCTGACTGCGCATAGCCACAGTGGTGGCTACTGGTTAGGTCATACAGTGTCATACAGGTCATACAGGTGATACAATGTCATACAGTTTTCAATTGTTTCAATTTATTCGTTAGTGTGCAGTGCATAAACAGGACATAAATTCCATTCATTGCCGCCATAATCAACTTGACGATACAATGGAAGATTGAAGTGTTCCACTTCTGATTCAAGAACAATGATTCTTGGTCGGACCTTTGTGCAGAAGATATCTAGGATTCCCTGAAAATCTACATCTTCCCATGAGTCGGTAACTGTAATTTGATGAATTTTCCATTCCCATTGCATAATGTACGGCAACGAATGGATGGGTGCCGATACAGATCTTTGTTGGAAGTTGCAGTGAACACCCCGGTGAAAAATAGTTGTCTTGGCTCTCTGTAATAAGTTGTCGTCTTCCCACAACCCGTCCAAAAGTAGTCCAACTCCATGACCATGCCAGATAACTGAAAATGGATGTCAGTGTAAGTCTTAAATTTGTAGAGTGAAGTTTGACGGGTGGTATTGAAACCAACACTTACCGCGCGCTTCAATCGTGTCTCTAATTATCGTCCCTGGAAAGGAACAGATGTCATCCTTTTCGAACAAACCGAGCATTGGTGCTGACCAGGCAGCAAGTTCTAATAAGGACCTCATGTTCTGAAAGAATGCACATATTGTACGATTAAAAATGGTACACATGAGTTGCATGATTCTGTTAGTGCCTGTCAGTCACGTAACATCCTTGGGCTTCGTTAGGGCGCCAAGACAATTAAATTTATGAGTCTTGTTCATCTTTGTGAAATGTCACCTGATGTTCTTACCTTTACGCTTAAAGACGAATCCTATACGGTGACAAATGATTTCGGAGAGTCGGTTGAAGATGAACAATAGGAATGTTTTGCAGATAGTCGAACAGCGACGCGTGAAAAATGATGCAATCAAAAGATGAACCTGGTGAAGAAATAAATAATTAAGTACTGAACCAGTTCCTTTTGCCGACGACGATGTAAAAGAGGATAGGTGAAACTTGACAAGTGACGTAGCTAATTCTTAAAAAAGTTTGTAAATTTGAGAATCGTAAATGGAAAGGGAAAAATAAGTCAAATCCAATTTTGAAAATAATACATTTTAATTAACTACGGGGTCTTGGGTTCGAGTTCGAGGCACGGTTCACTGTCACTCTCAGTCCAGCTGTTGTGCCCGCCCCCTCCCTTTCTGCTCCTTGCTGCCCTCTAGGGTTCGGGTATGCTCCCCTCTCCCCTCCTCTTTTGAGTGAGGGCAGGGAACGTCCAACTAGTGCGCATCGGGAGGGAATGCCCACTGGTGCAGCGAGGGAGGGAATGCCAAATTCACACAGCTCGTCGCGGCAGCGCCCCGCGCATCGCTCGTTCACTCACGAGGGGGAAAGCACTCGTGTAATAGTCGGGTCACTCTGTCCGTAACAGCACGCGTAATAGTGTGCGTAATAGCCGAAATTCTCCAAATTTGATCTATTTTAGGGGTTTTTGGTCTGTTTTCAGCTAAATCCCTATAATTTTGAGGCGTAGAGCGTAATAGACGTAATAGTCGGGTCGCAGGTATTAAGAGTGATTTCCCCCTCGTTCACTCACCTCGCCCGTACCGCACGGTCGTTGGCTTGAAGCCTATCCGTAGCCGCTTTGCGTTGCCCTACGCCGCCCTGCGCCGCCCTGTGCAGAACCTCTAATAAATTCGCTCCCTGGCCTGAAACGCTTCACTCGGCCGCGCTCCGCCGCAACGCACCTCACCCTGCCTTGCGCGTCGGTAGGTCCTTAGTAACACCTGTTGCACCTAGCCGCCGTGCCTGTTTCATGCCACAATCACTGCGGCAACGGAGTGCAAAGCTTCGTCCGCGAGCACGCATCCCCTTGTTCAGCACTGGCCCCGGATCGCCCACCCAGTCTTCCGGCGTGCCTTGCTGGGCTCCGCGCGTTCAAGTCCCCGTTCACGTCGTGGCCAGTCGCGGCACTGGCCTGCCTGATTCCTTCCGCCTTGCCAGGTCACACTCTTGTCACTGCACTTTACGGCGCGGCCTTGTTCTGCCATTCGACGCCGGCAACTAGTCTGCACTGTCAGTTGTACTTACGGTCGGATTTTTCGGCTCAGCGAAGAACACACACAAACACATTGGATGCCCACTGGAGACTGACTGCGGAGCCCTGCACGACGCGTGGCTCTGGTGCACCCCCCCCTCCCCCCCCCCCCGGGGGGAATGCAAGATTTCAAATGAAAAACGGAACACAAGTTTTCAAATGAAAAACGGAATACAAGATTTGAAATGAAAAGCGGAATACAAGTTTTTAAATGAAAAAACGGAATACATGTTACTCATACACACGCATAGAGTATTTTACGGCTGAACGGCACACCCCGCACTTTAATATTGAGGGCAAACATTGTGAACACGCGAACAGGAACAACCACAACACCAACAGGTCGTTCATAACAAATTTTGCAGATGGTTTTATCGTGAGCTTTGCAATGCTCCACTGCCGTTTGATCGGGTGCATGTGGTTTGATGATATTTTGAAAGTGAGCCGGTACGTCATCCATTGTTTGCCATTGCTTCTGCACCTTGTCAACGTACTCT
Organism: Stenchaetothrips biformis; assembly: GCA_030522485.1. Lineage (NCBI taxonomy): Eukaryota > Metazoa > Arthropoda > Insecta > Thysanoptera > Thripidae > Stenchaetothrips > Stenchaetothrips biformis. The sequence goes on along the minus strand of CM060095.1, from coordinate 2,685,610 downwards.
TTTCCTTACATACGAACAAGATGCCCGCAATATGGTGAGTAAGTGGCATGCTCAAAGGAAACATCGCCATTTTCTCTCCACATTTCTAGCCTAACCCCACAGTGGAAACAAAGCACTGCGTCTTTGACTCCAGTGTAAAAAGAGACGTTTTCGGCGAGGGTTTCAGGTGAGATGGTTGTGATTTTCGGCCAGTGGACGAATGTCTCCTTTCTCTTGATGGCCGACGTCATGTCTGTAAAATCTGGCAATTTTTATGGCACGATGTTCAGTGCATTTGCAAAATTGTCATAATGTCCACGGAACAGTGTCGCCTGTTCTGAATGTCGTTAAATGTGTGACTGGTTTACCATTCGCCCAGCCCTGCGTTCTATTTCTTCCAAAAGCTCGTTGATTTAGCTAGCACGATGAGGTATACCGACGGTCAGTTCGTCATAGATGGATGGCTGCTCGAATCGGCGTGGCTGTTATGGCTGTTCATCTTCGGCAGCGATTTGTATTTCTCGTGCCATTGTTTCTCCTCCGCCTTCCCGACTTGGTGTCTCTCCTGTTGAATTTGGGACTGTTTGACCAGTGTTCTTATTTTCATTCTCCTGTGGTTTAGTCCCTTCGTCCTCCACGTCAATGATTTCAACATCACTCGCGTCTTGCATTGGTCCGCAACGGGCAGCCTCCCGTATCTCGTCCTCGTCTGTCAAATATTCTTCCGCTGGTGTCTCCTGGGTCACTGTCTCATTCTCCGCGTTATCAATGTCCATGAAATCGCCTTGTTCCGCTGGTTGCTCCTGTGGCGGCGCTATTTCGAACTCGTCAGCCGTGTCCATGTTCTCTGCTCCCTCCTGTTTCTACATTTTTGGCTTTTTTTTTGTCTCTTGGGTGTGAGTGTGTCGATTGTGCCGTCTACTCGCGCGTTCCGTCTTTTATGGGGGTAATTCCACGCCAAGTCACCACAGCCCCTGAATTCGATGGTGACGGATTTAGTCCACAGGGGTGTCTATCCACTCAGGGTGGTCCCCTGAGTCGCCAGATAATTATTTTTTTTTGATCTACTTCAAAGCTCGGGAGGTGCTCCGGCAGTATTCTACCACCACCGACACGAGAAAGACCTAGCTCCTCTCCGCGAATACCCCGTCGTGAAAGTGCCAAGTGTGTCAAGTACTTTACCAGAACTCTTGCGTTACTTCATCCCTTCATGAACCCGTAGAACACGAAGGCGGTTCGACGGTTACGCGAGTGTCAGTGCAGTGAACAGTGTGACCGGAAGGTCGAGCGCGTAGCGCCCCTCGGCCCGGCACGACCCGGCGGCGAGCTGAATTTGGGCAACGCCCTGGCGATACCCCACACGCGCGAAAACGGCGTGCGCTCCCGCGCGTCGACACACGCTCGACGCGCCGTCACCCACGCCGCCCCGCGACACGTCACCTGGCCCGGAGACCTCCACGGTCGCCCCTGGCCCCAACCCCCCTGCACACCGCCTCCGTCAACCACCCCGTGACACGGTGCATCGGCCGGGAAATATGAACGAGTATATAACACTCCTCCCCTCTTTCAAGAGTTACAGATACACACTTTTTAGAAAAAGAAACGAAACAAGCACTGTACAGGTGGAGGGAAAACAACAAATCTGAAATAACAAAATTCATAGCACTGCATACGTAATCAAAACTTCACAATTAGTACAAAGGAGAAAACAGTACGGAACTCTACAAAAGATACAGTACAAGCAGTACGCAGGAAAATCTGAATACAAGTCTGACCATCTTTCAGAACTAATGAATATTATCAATTCCAATCCGGACAAAAACAAAGCTGCGAAGTCTGCCATCCAAAGTTTATACATCAAGGCATGCTCTGAAAGAGAGTTTTCAGCACAGGAAAGTTGGTTGAAGCTATACTCAAGTGGTACAAGAGAATTTGTTTCATTGGGATTTAATGAAAATTAGGAATGGAGATCATTGAGAGAAAATAATGAAGCATCAATAGTTTCATTGAAAAATGCAAGGTAGGTTTCCGCCAGACCTTCTTATTTTAGACGCAACACTCCTCGTATGAAAAGTACACATTTCACCAACTGTACTACTCGGTCACGCAGCAGGTTTGGAAAAATCTCCCGGCAAATATCCACTTACCAGAGTGGATTTGAAGACCATAACTATTCCAGCAGGTCTTCAAGACAAATGGTATATTCATCTAACGAGAGCGTCAGAAGAAACAAGCTGAAGAAGAAAGGGCGAGATTGACAAGACAGGAGGAAAGACAAAAGCTTAGGGAAACAAGTTACAGTCGTCCCACCGCGGAAACCTCAATCGGAAGAACGGACGGAGTTCAAGACAGGGCCTCGCACTCTGTCCCTGAAAGATGTCATATCTGCGGAGATCCCCTTTTTAGAAATTTTGCTCACACCGAAAGCCATATGAAGGAACACGCAAAAGAAAAAAAGGAGGAAAAGAAGAAGACACAGGAGCTGACAAAGCTGCAGAAACAGCAGGCAAAGCAGGAGAAAGAGCAGGAAATGCGGGAGAAAAAGCAGGCGAAAGAGCAGGCGAAACAGCAGTTTCAAAATCAGGCCGAGGTTCAAGGAGTCCCAAAGAAGATAGGATTATTCAGCAAACTTTTCAAGCGGAAGAGTCCTCACCAAGGTCCAAATCCTAACATCTTTGCTGGCAAGGAGTTGAGGACACCGGAGCGCAGCCAGAGCGGCTCACCTGACCCGTGCACTAGTCCGGAGGCTAGGACACCGAAAGGCACCCCGATCGGCCCAACTGCCGAATGGTGCGCTCAGTTCGCTGATCTGGAGAGGACACCAGAGCGCAACCAGAGCGGCTCACCAGACATGTTCGCTAGTCTGACGACTTCACTGGAGCGCAACCAGATCGGCTCACCTGACCCGTGCACTAGTCCGGAGGCTAGGACACCGAAAGGCACCCCGATCGGCCCAACTGCCGAATGGTGCGCTCGGTTCGCTGATCTGGATACGACACCGGAAGGCACCTCGAGCAGTAATGCCTCAGTGTCCTCTGGTCTGGAGGGGAGGACACCGGAGCGCAGCCATGCCTCAGTGTCCTCTAGTCTGGAGAGAGGCTCACCTGACATGTTCGCTCATCTGGGATCTCCGGAGAGCTACCTGAGCAAATCCTCCGTGATATTTCGGGGCAGTCCCGCCTCTTCCACATGGTCTGATTACGAAACGAGTAATTATCCACGTCCAGATACTAATTACATTGCAGGAAACCAGTTGGCTATGAAAAAAGAACACCAAGCACATTTCCAGTCCGGCTATCGCGGATTCTGATAGTGGTGCATCTGATGCTGAGCAAAAGATGGAAAGAGAGAGCATGTTCCGGGCAAAGTAAAGATTTGGCATGGTTTCAAAACATACCAGCCAATTAAAGAAGAAAACGAAAATGAAGAAGAAAAAGAAGATAAAGGAAAAGAAATAACTGTAAACTGGCCCGGAAACTGGGCCGCATGTTCAGCAAATCCTGCTACCAGCGCCTGCTTTTTTTCTTCTGCTTCTTCCTCAAATTTCCTTCTTATTTCTTTCTCCCTTCGTTTGTCCAGGTGCAATGTATCAAAATGGCGACGGGTTGGCGTTGTATATTCTGAGTCCGACGAGTACTGACGACGTTGCCTCTGGAAGCTAGGTGGATCAGTGGGACCATGGTCCCTTCTTTCCAGCCCCTGAGGCACATCTGAAATCGTGGTTTTTGCGTCGTCGTCATCACCAAATCGTTCGTATCTGTCAAGCAGAGTAGGGTCGTGACCAGGCCAAGGAGAGTAACCTAGGCTCGGGGGAGTCAGGATGGGGGTGTCCCAGTTTTCGCTCGGGACTCCTTCCTTCATCTTCCTCTTGTTCTCCATCATTCTCTTAAAATCTTTAGCAGCAACGTGGGCTTCAAAATCCAAGTCATTCGCGCCCATCGGAAACGCCCGTTGGGCGTGTCCTTTCCGGCGGCTTGCAGCAGTTTCGGAACAGAAAGCAATTTCGTCTGGCTCCACCGACATACCGTCATCTGTGCAACGCTTTCGCTTCGCACCCACCGCCTCCGGCAAAGCCCGGCAAAGCCGACAGCGCTGAAATTGTTTCTTCGTCTCCTTCGCTGTCGTCGAGATAAGGATCATTGGCCCGTTGCTCAATCCTCTTCAACATAGCATTGCGAGCTTTTTCACTGTCTGCCAACAGCCTCTCCATGTCTGCCTTGTCTGCCAACTGCTCGTCCCTGATTTTTCTGAGTTCTTGATCAACATCCTCGCGCACCTTGATGTCAACAGGCACGCCCACTGGAAACATTCTTTTGAGATGTCCTTTCCTGGTTGCGCCCGTTCGAGTTATTTCTTTTCCTTTATCTTCTTTTTCTTCTTCATTTTCGTTTTCTTCTTTAATTGGCTGGTATGTTTTGAAACCATGCCAAATCTTTGACTTTGCCCGGAACATGCTCTCTCTTTCCATCTTTTGCTCAGCATCAGATGCACCACTATCAGAATCCGCGATAGCCGGACTGGAAATGTGCTTGGTGTTCTTTTTTCATAGCCAACTGGTTTCCTGCAATGTAATTAGTATCTGGACGTGGATAATTACTCGTTTCGTAATCAGACCATGTGGAAGAGGCGGGACTGCCCCGAAATATCACGGAGGATTTGCTCAGGTAGCTCTCCGGAGATCCCAGATGAGCGAACATGTCAGGTGAGCCTCTCTCCAGACTAGAGGACACTGAGGCATGGCTGCGCTCCGGTGTCCTCCCCTCCAGACCAGAGGACACTGAGGCATTACTGCTCGAGGTGCCTTCCGGTGTCGTATCCAGATCAGCGAACCGAGCGCACCATTCGGCAGTTGGGCCGATCGGGGTGCCTTTCGGTGTCCTAGCCTCCGGACTAGTGCACGGGTCAGGTGAGCCGATCTGGTTGCGCTCCAGTGAAGTCGTCAGACTAGCGAACATGTCTGGTGAGCCGCTCCGGTTGCGCTCTGGTGTCCTCTCCAGATCAGCGAACTGAGCGCACCATTCGGCAGTTGGGCCGATCGGGGTGCCTTTCGGTGTCCTAGCCTCCGGACTAGTGCACGGGTCAGGTGAGCCGCTCTGGCTGCGCTCCGGTGTCCTCAACTCCTTGCCAGCAAAGATGTTAGGATTTGAACCTTGGTGAGGACTCTTCCGCTTGAAAAGTTTGCTGAATAATCCTATCTTCTTTGGGACTCCTTGAACCTCGGCCTGATTTTGAAACTGCTGTTTCGCCTGCTCTTTCGCCTGCTTTTTCTCCCGCATTTCCTGCTCTTTCTCCTGCTTTGCCTGCTGTTTCTGCAGCTTTGTCAGCTCCTGTGTCTTCTTCTTTTTCTCCTTTTTTTCTTTTGCGTGTTCCTTCATATGGCTTTCGGTGTGAGCAAAATTTCTAAAAAGGGGATCTCCGCAGATATGACATCTTTCAGGGACAGAGTGCGAGGCCCTGTCTTGAACTCCGTCCGTTCTTCCGATTGAGGTTTCCGCGGTGGGACGACTGTAACTTGTTTCCCTAAGCTTTTGTCTTTCCTCCTGTCTTGTCAATCTCGCCCTTTCTTCTTCAGCTTGTTTCTTCTGATGCTCTCGTTAGATGAATATACCATTTGTCTTGAAGACCTGCTGGAATAGTTATGGTCTTCAAATCCACTCTGGTAAGTGGATATTTGCCGGGAGATTTTTCCAAATCTGCTGCGTGACCGAGTAGTACAGTTGGTGAAATGTGTACTTTTCATACGAGGAGTGTTGCGTCTAAAATAAGAAGGTCTGGCGGAAACCTACCTTGTATTTTTCAATGAAACTACTGATGCTTTATTATTTTCTCTCAATGATCTCCTTTCCTAATTTTCATTAAATCCCAATGAAACAAATTCTCTTGTACCACTTGAGTATAGCTTCAACCAACTTTCCTGTGCTGAAAACTCTCTTTCAGAGCATGCCTTGATGTATAAACTTTGGATGGCAGACTTCGCAGCTTTGTTTTTGTCCGGATTGGATAATATTCATTAGTTCTGAAAGATGGTCAGACTTGTATTCAGATTTACTTATGTATTTAGCCAAATAATTGATCAAAGCTTGTTTGCTGATAACTGGTGCGACATCAGTGTTCGCTCTGTTGCGCCCCGGCGCAGGTTTGAACCATTCGCGGGCGCGGCCGCTGCATCCGCCGCCGCCGCGACCCATATCCCTAGTGTCAGCTAAATTAGCCGCCGGGCGCGTCGCGAAGGGCCGAGGCCCGGAGCGACGCGGCCAGCAGCGGGCAGTCGCAGCCCAACCAGGATCTGGACAAGGTGAGCCAAGTGTGACCGGGGTTGAGGGCCACGTGAATTAGTGTCTGTTCAATGTTGCTCTGGGGGATCTTAATAAATCATGGTTCAATAGTCAAGTCAGTAATCAATTACTCCGTTAGTTAAGCAACAAAACATCTGGTGCATCGGCCGGGCTTACCCCCGCCGACACGTGGCAGGATGAAAGTCGTTCATAAAGTTTAAAATTTTAAACGGGGTAAATCCCCCCCTTTTTTTTAACCTAAATTCTATTTTCCTTTCCCTGAGTAAAATTAAATTTATTGAAGTACTTTTGTGCTGTGTTTCGTGGTGTCATGCTGCTGTGTTGTGCTACTCCTTTGTGCTCCCTGTGTCTGTCTGTCTTTGACTTCTATTCTCTATATGCAAGTGCTCAAGTGTTATGTTGTACTGTGTTGTGTGACGCTGTGACGCGCCACTGTAAAGTCAAAGGTCAGAATTCATTCCATCCTAGGGGAAAGAAAAAAATTCTCGCCATTCTGTGGCGAGAATCAAATTTCTCGCCATTATGTGGCAAGAACCAAATGTCTCGCCAATATTTGGCGAGAATCATATGTCTCGCCAAAATATGGCAATAATTGTCTATTTGATGTGACAAAACGCACTAGATTCAATATTCTCATAGATTGAACACTGCAAAATCAATCGTGAGAATTTAAGCTGCCGTGGAGGTCAGAAAAAAATGTTCACCCTTGCACCGGTTAGAATCTAAATTCTCACCCCTGTTGCGGTGAGAATCGGAATTCTCACCCCTACAGCGGTGAGAATTTTGATTCTGACATCTGTAGCGGTGAGAATTTTTTCTCACCAAAATTTGGTCATCATTCTCAGCATGCAATTTTCAGTGGCCGTGCGGAGAAAAAGTGAGTACAATGCTGTGTTCTGCCTTGTGGGGCTACGCGGGACGAGGGCGCCAAGCGCGGCGATTCGGTTTAGGAAGCGCTTTGGGAAGTTTGTAGAGAGTGCAACCGCGTCGCTCGGGAGCCACGCGCCTAGAAACCATGCTATCGGGCCATGGCAGCAAAGCCAACTTCAGCTAGCCTAGTGATCGCATCATCTCTCTTTGATGGAACGGACGTATTTTACGACGCACCATTCGCCTACGTCGTAAACCCTCAGGTGTTGGATAGGGCAGCAGCAATAGATATCGCGACGGATTTCTTTGCAGAAATCGACCGCCTTCCGTTAGCAATTATTCCAAAAAACGTTGCAGAGCAATCCCTGCGCGTGCAAAAATTCTGCGATTTCTTTGCTAGTCCTAGCGGTGTAGGAAGTACATCTGCAGCTGTACGTATAGTAGCAAGAGAGGCCGAAGTGCACTCCGTACAAGTCGGTAAAGCTACCCCCGTTTCGATCCCTAAATTGCTAGAGTCAGTGAAACAGTTCAGTCAGTACAGCGACGCGCAATTAGTGCAGCTCCTCGCGGACGTTTTCGGAGAACTCGGTCAGGCAGAAATAGATCGCCGCGACGCAGAAAAATACGAACGTGAAAAACAAAAGCAACGTGAACGCACTCGTAACAACATGCCGCCCAAGCCGACCCTCCCGGCGTCGCTGCAGCCGGTGCTGCGCAAGTTCGACGAAGCGGATGTTAGGGGATGGTTCGACCAGGCGCGCACTGTCTACAACAGATTCGAAATAGACGAGGCGGCCATGCAGATGTATATTGCGGGGCACCTCCCCTCATGGGCCGAGGCTGCACATGAGGAACACCAGGATAAGGGGTGGGACGAGTACGTCCGGGAAATGGTCGCCAGCTTGCAGGGAGACCGCACCCCGTCTGCAGTCAGGCAGCGCCTGCTTGAAATGAAGCGGGGCAGCACCGAGACGCTGCGGGCGTTTGTCCAGAGGGTCGCCGGCGCGGCGAGGAAGGCAGATCCGCCGCTGGCGGAAATCGAGGTGTGCAGGACACTCATGCAGCTACTGCCGGTGGAACAAAGCCGACTGATGGTTGGTGCAGGATGCACCACCGTCAGTGCTTTCCTCACGCGGCTGGAAAATGCGCTTGTCGAGAGTCAGATCGTACAGAAGGGCGACGGGGGCGATAGGATGGCGAGGCTCGAGAAATTAATCCAGCAGAAGCTGGACTCCCAAGCCGAAAGCAAAATCCTGGCGCTGCTGGAGACAGCGCCAACCCCGCCGTCCTCTACAGAGGACCTGCTCATTCAAAAGCTTGAACAGCTGGGCGTCGGCAAGGCGGCTGGCGCGGCCGGGCCCCCCAAGGCCAGGCCCGAGCCATCGCAGGCCGAGAAACTCGACCAGATTTGGGCGATGTTCGTTGGCCGCGGTGGCCGCGGGGGCCGTGGAGGTGGCGGCGGTGGCCGCGGGGGTGGCTATGCAGGGCGCGGCCAGCAAGGCGGTGGGGCTCAGCAGCAGTCAGGGTACGGCGGGGCACCGCGGCGTCAAGGCTATGGGGGCTACAATAACTACGGCGACAGGTTCTCCAACATGCCACAGAGCTATGCAGGAGCAATGCAGTACGCGCCGCCCGTACAGCCGCAGTACGCCCAGGCGTATCCTGGCCCGGCTCAGTACGCTCCGCCCCAGGCGCAGTACGCGCCGCCGCAAGGCCACGCGGTGTTCAGCCAGCAGCCCGCCGGACTGCCGGGCATGCAGCGCGAGCCGCAACGTTGCTACTTCTGTCATTACCCAGGGCATATTGCAAGGGACTGCAGGAAAAAGGCTGCTTTTTTAGCCTCGCAGGGCCAGGGACCAGAGCAGCAGGGACCGGGCCCGAACGCGCCATTGTAAGCCGTTTAGCGGGAGGGGGGCCGCAAGAGGTATCGCAGGGCGCGGCGCCCGTGGCAGACGACGCGACAGGATGGGTTAGAATTAAAATTCCGGAGGACGGAAATTGCCTGTACGGGTCGCTTAGCTTTGCACTCTTCCGGTCCCTCAACGCGACGCACGCGCTACGTGCGGTAGTCTGTAGGTTCATGTCTAGGAATTGGGATAGATTTAAGTGTTTTGTTGTCGGGGAATCTAGGCTAGAGTATGTTAGTAGGCACGCCGGTAATGGAGTATTGGCAACGGAAGTGCAGCTGAAGGCAGCGGCGGAAGCGCTCCGCCTCAACTTGGAGGTCCGCCTGCCGGAGAGGACTTTGCACTTTTGCGGGGAAAGCAAAGGTGAATCACTACTGAAGGTTTACCTGCTCTTCCGTCCGCCATACCATTGCGGCCACTTTGATTGCTTGTTACCGCCGGGGTGGCAAAAGCCCCGGTGGCACTTACATTTTAAGAGTGTAGTGGGTGCGGGTACCGTGAAACTGGGTAATTTCGGGCACCCGGGGTAATTTCGGGCATCTCTGCCCGAAAGCATTGCGATGATGCTGCCGTCTAGCGGTGACCTCGGAGGCTTGTCCCGTTGCGCGCATCGCATTCGCCACACTTAAAACCGTCGGATCATTCCTCTGGAGACCAAAACAGATCCAATCTTTTCGAGATACAGTGATTTTCGTATTTTACACTTTTTACCTAAATTCAGTATAGGCGTGAAAACTTCGACTGGCAAGCCAAACCTGTTCGCAAACGGTGGATAAGGTATTTTTTTTTCGATTGGGACATGTTTTGAGCATGCTGTGTCAGATTTTCAATCACCTGCGGCAAATAGTATGGTAAATAGAGGCTCAAAACTAAAAAATTGTTACTTTTAGGGGTAATTTCGGGCACTGAAATGGCATGCAAGGGCAAGCAGGGTTGTTCTGAACACTTTGTTTTCGCAGGGCTAGAGTAGGGCTGTGCGAATCAAGGATTTTCATTTCGAATCGAATCGAATCGAACTTTTTAAAAAAAAAAAAAAAAACAAATCGAATCGAATCGAAACTGTAATTTTTTTTCGAATCGAATCGAATCGAACTTCCTAGATTCGGTTTCGAACCGAATTCGAACCAAAATATTCAATTTACATATGTGCACTAAGAAAGAGTTGCTGAGAAGCGTGGAACAAGTATATAAAGGGGAACAAAAAAATATGAAAGCAGCAATTTCATTGGGAAAGGGTTCGTAAACGAACAACTGTCGATTCGAGATTTCGAATATTTCGCCGTCGAAGTAGGGGAATTCGCCGCCGAATCGAACCGAACTATTCGTCAATTCGATTCGATTCGATTTCGAACAGTTCGCACAGCCCTAGGCTAGAGTGGTGTAAGCTTCTTCCAGCTCTTCAGAGCTCTTCTGAAAGATGGAGATAATCCATTAACAAAGATAATACTCAACTGCCGCAGCAGTCGCTTTGTGGAACTTTGATTATCATAAAAATGGGCCAAGGCTACATATGCACTTCTTATGTGTAGTATATGTATACATCCTATCTTAGTGTCAATGGTTCGTGACTAAAATTTTATCACGTTTACCGGGGCTTTGACTTTGAGAACGGCCGCATGGCTTGCCGGGTGACTACGGAATGCAGAGTTTTCCTGAAAGCCCCTGTATCTTCCCAATTGTGCATAAGACTTGCCTCCCATGTACGTCAGTTTCAAGAGGAAGATCCACGACTCATCTTCGCGTAATATAGTGTGGCTCGAGTTGTATCATTATCAAAAACAAAACAGGATAAAGGTTCAAGGTTAGACGTTCAACAAGAAGCGTCCTAAATAGCTCCACCCCACTCTCCCAAACATCAAACTATTTGTTCCAATCATGACTTCAAATTATGTATAAATGACCACCCCTACCATCTCTCCACATGTACATCCTTAAGAATTTCACATTTTATCACATAAGCTCAAAAGAAAGGAACAACTATTGATTTTGAGACCAAAATCAGAACAAGTCGTTTTTTCCTGGGGTGCCCGAAATTACCCCAAAACACGGGGTAATTTCGGGCACTGCTTTGGGCCCTCCACTGTAAAAACGGTGAGGCGTAGATATCTGGAATTGGCGTCAAATTGAAGCTGAAGGTGGGTAGATGATAAATTTTAACCCTCAGGTCCATGGCAACAAAACGACCTTCACAATTTTAAAAATACCTCTCAAAAGTGCCCGAAGTTACCCCGTTTCACGGTAACAGCCCGGTGTCAGGCCGGGGCAGCGACCCGCGTGGCGGCGAGTCGTATGACGGCGAGCCGCGCGGCGCGGCCAAGCCGCCGCCGGCAGCTGGCGCTGACAAAGCGGAACCCGAGTGGACCGAGGTGCGGTACAAGCACAGGGGCAATGCGGCGGCGAGGCGCGTGCCGAGCCCCGCGCCGGAGCCCCTCCCTGCGCCAGAGCCTGAGGCCACGGGGGACGCGTTGTGCTCATGTAACGTCGCCCCGGAGTTGTTCGAACAGGTTGCACACCTCCGACCCGGTGAGCTCGAGGAGCTCCCCGGCGCGGACTGGTACAGTCGGAGAGTGCGTGTCTTTGTGGAAGGCGTGGAGGCCTTCGCGGCCGTCGAGCCGAACACAGAGCACTCGTACCTGCACCCACGCTTCCTAGCAAGTAATATGGTAGATTGTTCAGGGGGACCTAAGAAGATTGTATTTGGTAGTAAAGTAGAGCATTTAAGCCCAATTCTGGGCTGCTCATTCGAGCTCCTGCAGCTTGAAGATGGGTCTAAACTAGGCTTAATGTTTAAAATTAGTGAAATTCCAGTAGACTTAGTTTTGGGTAAGAATTTCTTAAGCAGAGTGGGCGACCACTGGTGGTGCGAGAGGAAGGGCCGGCCTGACGATATGACCATCTGTGAAATTGGTGCGAACGTGGAGGAGCTGTTTACGGTGCGCCTGCGTGTCGACGGGCTAGTGCTGCGAGCCGCTATTGACACGGGGGCGACACGCACAGTCCTCCACTCTCGTTTCCTTACAAACAGCGGCGCCCTCAAACCAGCCAACGTGTCGCTGCGCATCGCAAACAGCGCGACACTCAAGGTGCACGGGCAGTACCCGCCGCTGTTTGAGTTCGACGGCAGACCCACACTTGCGCATCCCACTGTGGTCGCCGATAGCCTACCAGTAGACATTTTGGTGGGCAACGACCTTTTGCGACGCCTGAAAGGCGCAGTCGACTGGAAGACGGAGACGGCGCGTCTCGAGTGGAGCGGAGTCGAATATCTCCTTCCGCGTTGGGCAGACGGCGGCGCATCCGCCGGCCCGTCGGCATCGGCGGGTTCAAATGTCCTGATCGCGGAAAGCCGCAGGTTGGGAAGCATCGATGTCCCCGCGGCGCACGACTCTCCAATTCCGCTGACCACGTGCACCGAAGGGGTTCTCGGGCCGCACCAGCTCACGGCGGTGCGTGTGCACGCCGGGCACGCGGTGCCGGAGCTGCCGGCCGTCTGCACGCCCAAGCGGCTGCTGGGCTCAGACGACATCTTCTCTCTTGAATCCGTTGTCACTTCGGCAATGGAAGTTTTCATCTTCAATGACTCCGACGAGCAAGTCACCCTACCCGCGGGGACACGAGTCGCGACTATAGAGTTCGAGGACCGGGGTTTGGACCCCGCCGCGGTAGTGCCGGTCAGTCTAGGCGAAGTCTGCTGCGCCGTCACGAGCGGCGCGCTGCGGCTGGAGTCATGTGACGCCCCGCCGGATGGCGCGCTGTGCAGCGTGGTCCAAGGCGCGGAGGTCGGCGACCGGCCGCTGCTCCCCTCCCTCGACGGGGCGGACCTCTCCCCCGCGGAGCGCGACAAAGTGCGCGACTTGCTCAATAAGTACCAGCATGTCTTTGCCTATGAACTTAAGCCGGGTGCCTTCATTCCCAATGCCTGGGCGCACCTCGAACGCAAGGTCAATTCCACTATTTTCAAAAAGAATTGGCCCTGGTCCGAGATGCAACGCCGCCTCGCCGAAAAGGAAGTAGCTAAGCTCCTGGCGGCGGGAGTCATTGAGGAGGGCTTCGCTAAGTTCTGTACTCTACCTGTGTTTGTCATCCCGAAGCGCGGCTCCACCCTGGAAGATCCAGTGGGGCGCGTGCTGTTGGACGCCAGAGCGCTCAACAACACGCTGGCCGAGTACAAGTACAAAGCCACTACGATCAGCGACGCGCTTCGCTACTGCTCCGATAAAAACCTTCTCTGTGTCGGCGACATTGTTTCCTACTTCTTCACTATCCGCGTGACCGACGAGTCCAAGGAGTACCTCGGATTCCAAGTCGGCGATAGGCGTTTTAAATTTACTAGATTAGCTCAGGGGCTCTGTACAGCCCCCCAAATAGCCCAGTCGATGATGGGGTATGTTCTAGCAGGACTGCCAGTCTGTAGCTATCTCGACGATTTAATTATCGGCGAGAAAAACTTCGACTCCCTTTTCGGCCTGCTCGAACAGACACTCTCTCGACTGTCTAAAAATAACCTTTGTCTCCGTCCGGACAAAACGATTCTTTTCCGCAAGACCGTCCCAATGCTTGGCGTAATTGTCGAAGCAGGGCGAAAGGTCAGCCCGGACAAGAGCCGTTTCCGCCCCCTCTTGGCTCTTAAATACCCTAAAAACGCTAAAGCACTAAAGTCCTGCATTTGTTTTCTCTCGTACTACCGCCGGTACATCCCTAAATTTGCCGTCCGGACCTCCCACTACAACGAAATGGCCAATGAAAAGCGCCCTTTCGTGTGGTCGGAGGAGTACGCCGCCGACATCGAGTCTATGTATAACCATCTACTAAATAACGCTACGCTTGCTTTGTTCGACGAGAAGCGCCCGACTAAGCTGCACGTCGACGCGTCTCAGCTTATCGGCGTCGGTGCCTTCCTGGCTCAGAAGGAGGGCAATTACTATCTGCCAGTTGGGTACTTTTCGGCTAATTTGAGTAAAACTCAGAAGGCGTGGAGTTCCTTCCACCTCGAGTGCCTTTCCCTTTTCTCTGCAGTCCGCTGCTTTGAGAGCGAGCTGCTCTCCGTAGAGAAATTTACAGTCGTTACAGACTGCTCCTCATTGCGCTACCTGCTTACAATGCAGTCTCCGAAAGCGCCTCTAGACCGGTTTATTGCGTACCTCTCGACGTTTAACTTCGACTTCGAGGTCGTAGGCACACGCGATAACAAAATCCCGGACAGTCTCTCACGCCTCCACACAGTGGATGGCGATATCTCCCTCCCCGCGTGCTTAGACACGGAATTCGGTACCGGGCCGCTGTGCGCCGGGCCGGATGACACCGTGCTCCAAGTTGTCACGCGGGCCGCGCGGCGGAGAGCCGCCGAGGAAGGCAAGGGGGCAGCGGGGGAAGGAGAGAGCAGCGCCCCGCTCCCCGCCGCTGGACCCGAGCAATTAGTGCGGCGGACGGCCGCGGAGGGCGACACCTCCCGGGGCGCCCCGCTGGACGATGACGTAGCGCGCGCGCCCACGGCGCAGCCTCGCGCCGCGGGCCAGGCCGCGCCCGGGGAGGACCCGCCGGCCGGCCGTGACGCCAAGGCTGACGGGCACGGAGGTATGGCGGTGCCGCCCCCGCTGGCCGCCGTCAAGCGCTTGCAGCGCCTGGACCCCCAGCTGGCCCCGATCATCGAGGCCCTCGCTGGCAGCCAGCCTGCAAAGCGGGACCCTGCGCTGTACGTGCGGAGCAAGCGGGCGTACACGCTGCGCGACGGGCTGCTGGTTACAAACACAGCCCCCGCCGCGACAGTCTTACCTGCCGCCCTTGTTCCCCAGGTCTTGAATTTGTATCATGACCTGTGTTTGCACGCAGGGGAGAGAGTCATGCTATTGGCTCTTTGTAAATACTACTTCTGGCCGTCAATGAGTCGTGATGTGAAGGACTATGTCCGTTCGTGCAAGCTGTGCGGTGAATTTAAGCCCTGCACAGTTAAGTACGGCAAACTCGGAACGCCTCCATTGCCGGACCTGTTTGAAAGCATAGCTGTAGATTTTACTCATATTTTTACCGTTAAGACTGGGTTCACTCACTGCCTCGTTATTTGCGACATGTTCAGCAATTATTGCCACTTGTCTCCAGCAAAAACGACGAGTGCAGAAGAGGTAATTAAGGGTTTAATACATTTCTTTCAGCTGCACGGACTTTGCCGCAGCCTGCACATGGATGCAGGCGGCGCGTGCAGAAGTGAAAAGCTGAACGAATTTTTGGGTAAATTAAATATTAAGCTTGTAGTTAGTGCCTCCCACGCGCACTTCAGTGCGGGCCGCGTGGAGGCTTCGGTAAAAAGGGTAGTTTCCGGGATTAGATTCTTAGTAAATAACCGTAACTCTAGAAAGAAACAATGGCACACCTTCCTTCCCTTTGTTCAATTTCACATGAACGCACAGCCACAAGTCTCCTCAGGGCTGTCGGCTTATGAAATTGTGTACGGCAAACAGCCACTTACCCCTTTTTCTCTCAAATCAGTGCTGCCTAGCACGGTGTCCATTGACAGGCGTTTAAAACTTTTAGAAGAAATTAGACAGGGGGCAATCGCTGCAAGGCAAAGGGCACAAGCTGTCTATAAATCTAAGTATGACTCTAACCGTAAGGAAATTACTTATAAAATTGGCTCTGTTGTCTTTGTGTGGTTCGAGCGCAAAGCGTCGCTCGGCAACCCAAAGAAGCTCCAAAAGCTCTACCGTATAGGTACTATCACTAGAAAAGTCTCAAGTCTCTTGTACGTTGTGAAGTTGCGCACCAAGACAGGCCGTGTTTGGAAGCGCCTCACGCACGTTACTCACCTGAAGCCCAGCCACACGCGGCCGCAACACCTGTCACTCGAGGGTGACATTTTGTTGACCGACAGTGCCGTAGTGAGCAAGGCTCCCTCCTTGTAGCTCGTAAGTTTTATAGCTCGTGAAAGCCCGTACTTCGGAACGGGCCTGGACCGAGATAAGCTCCTTTTCATTTCCCGTGTGATTTTGTGTTCTCCTCCGATCAGCAACCTAGTCATCTCGTAACCAGCGGAGTTAGGTTAATACTATTTCTATTTGTGTAATTGAAGCGGACGCGCGACAATCGCATGTAATTTCTAGTCTTGAAGGCGGTTGGTTATCGAGGCCTGCCATCATTGCAACCAGTGCACGGTTTATCGGAGAAACATTTAATTTCACTACCCTTCGAATCGGTTCCGGAACCGTAACTTTATCTTTGTTTGTCTTTTCCCTATGTACGGTCAGGACTCAGCGTCCGTAGAGCTGCCTACCAGCTGTTTGGTTATGTTAATTCAAGGTTAGGCTAGGAATGGATAAAGCCAACCCGCGCGCTAACTCTAACGACTTCGCGTCATGGAAAAGCTGTCTCCAGCTGTTATTTAATAAGTCAAGCACTCTAGCCGCTGGAGTAAGCTCTCGTTCCGATAGGTTAAGGTATGAAATTGTGGTTGTGCCGCCCCTCACTGTCCATTGCGCGGTACTCATTTCGCCACTACTCCGTGCTGAGCGCTCACTTGTTTTGTCGTCTGCTGCGAGGTTCGCTGCGGGGCCAGGCGCCGCAGAGGGTATGAGAAATCCACGGGTCACTAAAGTCAGTACCACCAATAAAGGAAAAAAAAATAAACTTAAATTTATTACTAGTAGTGCTTACTAAACCTACTAAACTAAATTTAACGTCCAAAAAAAAAAAACAATATTACATACGATAGATAATTTGACTACGTACTTATATAAATAATATTAACTAAATTTAACTCGTAAAAATAACTGACTAGAAACCTTATGAACATAACCTTACTCTAAACCACCCTCCGGCCCGGTGGTAGAGTCCGCGGCCACGACGGCCACCTGCCATCGCGGCAGGTAGGCCGCCGGTCTGGCCGCGGCGCCGGAGGGGGGTGACGGGTGGGCCGCCACTGGTTGCCCGGGC
This sequence comes from Stenchaetothrips biformis, assembly GCA_030522485.1. Taxonomy (NCBI): domain Eukaryota; kingdom Metazoa; phylum Arthropoda; class Insecta; order Thysanoptera; family Thripidae; genus Stenchaetothrips; species Stenchaetothrips biformis. Next base: position 2,668,635 of record CM060095.1, on the reverse strand, counting down.
GGATACCAGCTCACCGGGCCACAGGGGAGGCCCCACCCGTCCAACTCTGGCATTGGCTGCCCAGCAGCAGTAGCGGCGGCTGTAAATAAAAAAAAAAAAAATTCCCAATAAATAAGTTAATAAATCGCCCCCCACCTGGCCGCTAGCCTTCAAGCCGTGAATAAAACTTACCACTCAAGCACGCGGTGAAGCACGCTAAAGCGGCCGGCAAGTCCGCGCGTAGGGTTAGACAAAGGACGCAGTGTACCTGGGGGAGGGCACTAGTATCCCCTGTAAGTAATTTAAATATTATAAGCTAAGCCAGGTACGTTTCCTTTTACAAAAGGGGGAGGAAAGAAAGACCCGTACCCTCGTACACATGGCGCAAGAGGTGGCACTCTGCATGTTCGTACGATAGAAGATCGAACATGCAGAGGCCACACATGAACGGCACCATTGCTGCGGCGTCTGGAACCGAACTGAGACCAGCGGGCCGGCGCGACCTGCACCCGGCGACGGCACAACAAGCACGTTTCGCTGACGCAGCATGCATCCAGCTGCCACCGTTCTCACGGCATAGCTGGACGCCTTCTCTCTCTGTCCTAGATATACTCATCTCCTTCTTCTATCCCTCGTCGTCTCTCTGTCTATTTTTCGCACACCAAGCAGAGCAGGGAGCGTTGCAGCCGACTTAGGTGTTTCACTAATGGAACCCCCGTTTGAACTATTCTTTTACAGTTTGGTCGAGTTTCCAAAATGCAGTTGATTCACCTGAATGGGGATGCTTTGGCCTCGCCGGAGGACATGCCGATCGCCCACTGCATAAGTCGCAACGGCGCGGTGTCCGCGGGCTTCGCGCTGCAGGTGGAGCGGCGGTATGGTATCCGGCGGGAGCTACAGGCTACCCGCAGGTTTTGCCCTGGCCTGGTAGTACAACGCCGCGGCCAGAGGCTTATTCTAAATTTAATAACTAAGAAGCACCACAGGGATAAACCCACGCTCCAGGATTTTACTACCGCCCTTCATACTTTGAGGGATTTTTTGACCGAGAATCAAATTCCAGAATTTGCCACGGTTGAGCTGGACACAGGCCTTGACCGTCTTAACTATGACGATGTCCTTAGAGCACTGTGTGAAGTCTTCTTCCACACAAATATCGTAATTTATATGCACCATTTGTGACTTAGTATTTTTTTTTTGGTAGCGCCCTCGGTCATGCCTGTAACTTGGCCCACCTTTTGTGTGTACTTTGTGTTATATGCTAACATTATGTTTTGTTTTGCATCTCCTTTCATTCATTTACCCTGGTTGGCGCTGACGACGACCGGTATGTAGATTTAAGTGCTTGTAAATTTATCTAGCCTGTTAGCTGTAATCTGTGTGAGCAAGATGCTCTTGCTATTCTTGCTGCCTCTGTGTGTGGGAGGGGCCCCCCTTCCGGGGGGTAACTCCGTCCTAAATACGGGCGGAATAAATTTAAGGGTAAACCCGGAGGCCAGGGTAGCCACGGGTTCGACGACGGTAGTAGTAACAACAAACCTTCCTAAACTTGAAATCCCGCTTGTAAAACCTAATATCCAAGATTGCTCGCGAACCCTTCAGGCCCTTGAAAAAATGTGTCAAATTCTGAATGCCGTGGACGTGAGCAGCATCCAAATCCTGAATGAACTAAAATCCGTTTTCTTCAAGTCTGATGACTTGCTTCCTAGGCGCCAGAAAAGGCGGGCAGTGCTCCCCTTCGTGGGCAGGTTTAATAAATGGCTTATTGGCACTGTCACGGAGGATGACCTTGACAAAGTTATCGTCCGGGTCAATGACATAGGTAAGACTGTTATGGAAAACTCTCAGCGCCAATTAGACTTCGAAAATATTACGGCGGTAAATTTCGTGCAGATGCACTCTCTCTCTGAAAAAATCGATACGAACCTGCGGGATCTTGCTGCTCACGTCAACAAATTTAATACCGAAATGGCGGAACACGTTAGCGAAGGTGAAGTTATTGCCGGTCGCCTGGTAATGCACGCCGCGTTGTCAACAAAAATTAACCTGTTGCTCACCCACCTGGCTACGCTCCGCTCGCTCCATTCAGCCTGCCACGAGCATAAAATGTCACACCTTGCTGTTTCTGTTGAGCAACTACGTGAAGTCATTGAAGGCGAGGCGGCCGCGCTGGCACACCGGGGTGCTCGATTCGTTTTTGGAACTTCCGACATTGAGGCATTATATAACCTTCCATCTACTACCTGCTCCGTCTCTCCTGACTTCTCGTCTCTGTCCCTTGCCCTCACTCTGCCTGTTGCACCGCTCGCTTCCTCATGGACTGTAGTCGAGTTCGAGCCACTACAATTCCTGCACCAAGGCCTGACCTGCCGTATCCTTGAGGACGCCGTTCGCCTTGCCATCGCTAAGGACGGGGCGGCGCTACCGCTCCCTGACGAGCCCCAAGGAAGCCCGCCAGTGTTCTTCCTCCGCCGCCACTCCAGCACCGCCCACCTGTCACCTTGCCTGCGAGCGCTCTCCATGGACACCGGAATGGACGCTCTCGCCACAGCGTGCGTGCTACACTGCGAAAACAAGCGCACGACAACGGTGATACACATCAGAGGAGACACGTACGGCATCCTCAACCCCACCACAGAAGTACAACTAATCTGCGGCAACAAAGTACAGCAGCGCCTGCCCCAGCTCCAAGACGGGCGGCACCAAGTCCCCGAGACAAGACGCCCATCGGGGAAATGGTGGGGGCCACACGGACAACATCCGGGGAATGGGCGGGGAAGGGGCGGGGAAAACCCGGGGAATACCCGGGGAAAACCCGGGGAACTCCGGGGAAAACCCGGGGAATACCCGGGGAAAGCCCGGGGCGTTTTGAGCTTCAGAGTCGCTAAATGGGACTCGAACCGAACGTGTGACCCCACCCGAACGAGGACTCTGGAGCTCAAAACGCGTCTAGAATTTTGGCTGCCTAGGCCGTCCTCTGGCCCACTGTGCGCTCTCAGTGCCGGCCCGAGAAGTCAAAAATGGACGGCTGGACAGGCAGCCTATCTATCCGTCCACCATGAAGTGCTCCGCAACCGTCCGCATCACCAAGGACCGGTCAGGCGCACTCCCCTGTTCATTTCCGCAGCGAAAGACGCATACCCGGTGGTTTTCCGGCAAAAATTGAGTTCCCCGGGTTTTCCCCGGGGTTTCCCCGTGTTTTCCCCGTGTTTTCCCCGGGCTTTCCCCGGGTTTTCCCCGGGTTTTCCCCGGAGTTCCCCGGGTTTTCCCCGGGTATTCCCCGGGTTTTCCCCGCCCCTTCCCCGCCCATTCCCCGCCCCTTCCCCGGATGTTGTCCGTGTGGCCCCCGCCTTTTCCCCGATGGGCGTCTTGTCTCGGGTCAACATGCCGTGCAACTGCATCGCCCAATCATCAGCTACACCGCCCGAGACGATCATCGAGCTAGGCACGGTGTGCTCGTCCACGGCAACAGTCCGCGTCTCGAACATCTGGGCCGAGGCCAACTTCTCGGTCCACGCGGCGATCGGCGGCAGTTTGGCGGCGAAGAATTTTACACCTGCTGATCTCCCACCTGTCCGGATCATCACGCCGCAGCAGCCCACGACAGGACACTTCTGGGAGGACCTTCCCCTCTCAGGAATGTCCCACGTGGAGTTCGCACTCTGGTCGACCCTGGCGGTGGCCGCCGTCGGTGTGGCAGCGTACTTCTTCCTCCCGACGGGCCTCCCACAGCTCCTGTCCGCCGGCGTGCTCCAAGCCGCTTGCGGGCTGTGCTCGTGCTCCAAAAAACCCTCTCGACGTCCGGCGCCGCAGCGACGCAACACCAACAAGATAGCTGTCACCGGGGCCGAAACAGACGTCGAGTCCAGCCCACCTGAGGACACTACCGACGGCGAGAAGACCGGCCCACCGACCCCTGACCTCTCTGTATCCTACAGCAAGGACTCGGGCGTCCACATTCATTCGACCTTCCCTGGACTGGGTTAGTAGAGCGCGGGGTCGCGCATCATCGGACGCCGGTAGGGGTGGCAACCAGAGCAGCTCGGAGACCGATGGGTTGCCTACCCTGCCGGCGGACGCAGCGGCGCGGTGCAGCAGAAAAATTCTCTCTCCCTCTCCTCTATCTCCCTTACTCCTCTCTATTTTCCTACTCTTGGTATAGTCACGCCCTCATGTCGTTATGCTTTGCTGTAAATTATACTAAAAACACTGAAATTTACTCAAACTCGGCCATTTAATTCAACTGTTTTGTCAAACTTAATTTTTCTATGTGCCATGTTTCTGTTAGGTTAGCATAGGGCGCTGGTGGGGTGCATCGCCTGGCGCCTTACTCCTGCACATGGCTCCATCAGTGACGTCATTCACCGCTGCGAGTCCGCCTTCCCATCGAGTTTTCACGCACCTAGGGGTGTCGAGTCATGCAATGAGGAGACACTGCTGCTGACCTTCGGTCACAGTTGCCCCAGAAGAGGGACGGGGAGTAGTTTACTGCTCCCCCAGCCGGGGACCCTAGGACCGCGTTCATGGCAAGTGGTAGAAGAGCGTAAACCCTTGCCCGGCGAGACGCAGTCCAACGACGCCTTTCCAAACTACAATGAGCCAATGTGCGGGAGCCAGCGTTACGGCACACCCCCACCAGCAAGAAGCCTTAGACTAGGTTAGTTAAGTTAAGCCTTAAGTGTAAGTGAACTGCAGGAGTGTACTAAGCCATGTAATCACTATAGCGAGTCACTGCCTCTATACCTTATATGTAGTCTAAATCGGGTTCTAGAAAAATTTCGTTATTAATAATAATTAGCAATAATTAGTAGAGTTAGCCAAGAAGTTGCATCATGCTGTATCTTACCCATTCCTGTGCCGCCATCTAGCCTTGATCACATGTCAACTGTTATCATGCTGTAAATATGTTATGAAAAAAAAAAAAAAAAACTTTTGTCCCATGTTTTACTATAATTGTGTCGAAAAAAAAATAAATTTTTTTTAGCACTTACATTTCTCTAACAATAGTTCTTTTCAGTTCAAATCTGTGCACTGTACTGTTTTATCTGTTGAATTCCCGCTATCGGTTGTGTGTGTTGTTGTACTCAATTTATCTACCTCACCCCCGGTCACAAACTAACTCACACCATACTCATTATATTTTACTTCTGATTTACGTCAAAACTATTTAATTCTCGCGACATTTCGAATAACTTAAATTCAAGGACACGTTTAAATTCAGTAAATTGGCAGTTAACCAGCCACTTGGGCTCTAACCCTAAATTCATTTGCGTTGTTTAACTTCTTTCACTCCTCACTGCCGGGAGTCAGTGATCTTTATACGCTGGGAGTGTTGCGCCCCAGCGCAGGTTTGAACCATTCGCGGGCGCGGCCGCTGCATCTGCCGCCGCCGCGACCCATATCCCTAGTGTCAGCTAAATTAGCCGCCGGGCGCGTCGCGAAGGGCCCGAGGCCCGGAGCGACGCGGCCAGCAGCGGGCAGTCGCAGCCCAACCAGGATCTAGGCAAGGTGAGCCAAGTGTGACCGGGGTCGGGGCCACGTGTTAGTGTCTGTTCAATGCCGCTCTCTGAGACCCTTAATAAATCATGGTTCATAGTCAAGTCTGTAGTCAGTCACTCCGTTAATTAAGTAACAAAACAGTATGGCCCGTACGCCTTGGAAGTATGATAAGTCATGCGGCCCCAAGGTATGGCCCGTGCGCCTCAGAAGTATGATAAGCCATGCGGGCGGCCCCATGGTATGGCCAGTGCGTCTCGGACGTATGAACTCCTATGCGCCCTCGACGTATGGGCGACTGTGTGTCCCGTAAGTATTATCATACGTTTAGAATGCGTGTACAGCTGTACAGTTCTGGCGGTTAGAGGGGGGGACGTAAAATATATGAAAAAAAAAAAACGGGTTGGAATATCGCTCATGCACTTATTTATTAATCCTGTGAAAATATGGACAACAGAGTGAGCTGGGCGTGATTTTTCGATCTGTAATTAGACGGAAGCTGGCACACGTCCTCAGCCAAGAACCGTGCAGCTCCATAAGCGTTCCGCGGCAACTTCATACCGCAGAGGTAGAAAAGACCTAAAGACACGGTGATTGCGTCTGCAAAGGTGAATTCGCCATCCCCGCCAGGTTTGATGGTCTGTCCATCGGCTATCACCGAGTACGTGCTCTGCCGGTAGTCAGCCCACGTCAATGAATTGCTGTCTATCCTCACCACTGGTGAAGCAGTTTGGGGCTGCTTGGCCACAGAGTACCATGCGCTGGTGTAATCTTTTCCGCCAAGGGAGGGGAGTGCTGCTAGCACAAAATCCCGTCAAACTAAAACAGCCACAATTAACAAAAATAAAACCACTGCACAAGGTCCAGTTTGCTTCACGCCTTAACTGCTCAATGCTTTCTCACCCTTTTCACCAGTCATGTTCCCCTCAATCCTTACAAATGAATTCAGGAGGTCAGTTGGTGTGTGTTTGTTCTGGCATATAGTGGCAAACACAGCAGTGCACACGGACAAGGTAAAATATGCCTTAAGTTTTGCAGGAATGTCTACATGAAAGTACCTTGTTACATCATCCTGTACCTGAAATGGAAAGGAGACAATCTAGAAAATTTGTACTGAAAGTGGCAGTAAATCACAGTGACTAATATGCATTTACATGTTCGGCCTGCTTTAAGGGTGGATACATCCCCAAGGACATAGCCAAGGTGTTGGCTGGGTTTGTCACAAATGCTCTCCTTATTGTGGTGGTCGTGTTCATCAAATCGACCATCAGGTTTCTATCTGTTGGAGGGTCTGCATTCCACAAGTCCAAGATACGCAATCTTAACACCTCCTGAAGTGCATCTCCGTCCAGTTCCTCAATCTGTTCATCCCCGATGGACTTGATTGCAGGATCCTCTGCGGACAGGATCTTGTAACGAAAATTGGCCGTGGCGGCGATCCGCGGTGAACGCCGCGGACTGATGGTAGCCTCTATAAGGCGCCGCGGCGCCAGCCCACCACGAGCCACCCGGCCCTTGGGCGTCAGCTGAACCGGCCGCTGAAAAATTAAAGGAACAACACTGAGAATCCAAACGCTATGAATATAGCGTCAATTGGCGCTATGTGTTTGAAGCCGTTTTCATCACGCCAATTGGCGCTATTCTTTTGCATCGCACGTGTGGTGCAATGTCCTCCTATGCACTAGCATAGGGCATTTTCGGGACGCATCGCACGTAAGGTGCAATGTGACTATGGCATTGCACGTGTGGCGCGATGTCTCAATGCATTGAACCACACGCGCTATGTTCATAGCGTTTGGAATCACAGTGAACTCAGAGGCGGTAAAGTGGAATCGGGACCTCATAAAAGGGGGACGACTGGCTAATGCCCAACTGAGTGAGTGGCACCCGGCCGACAGTGGGTGAGAAGACCGTTGAGGCGGCCAAAATCCTGGACGCGCCCTGCTCGATTCAAACGCACGGCAGGTGTGTGCCACTTGTGTTGCGCTTTTGTGCGGATCGAGGTGCAGTACCTCGACCGGGAGTTTTCGAATCAGTTCCTAGTCTGGTCAAGTCGGTGCACACAAAATTTCGTTTCACTACCGTTTAGCAGCTGCACGAAATTTAGACTTTGCCTAACCTAACATTCACCGCAATATTACCGGCTGGTCCAAAATGTAAACGGGCACGTACCATGGGCCCTTGTGAACGACACGGAGAAGGTCCGGTGTGAATCCATCGCCACGGCTCCGCGCAGGGCCTGCCTTTGCCCGGCGGCCCGCGCGTTTTTCGAGGTGGCTCAAAAATCTTCATGCCCGATGCGCGGTCACTTAGCGTTGTCCGATTCCGCTCATCGAGGGCTTAAAAATCATGTTTAGTCAAGGCCTTTCAGAAAAACATGCCGTGGGTATCAGATTCGACTGAGTGAAACACCCTAGTGCAGGCACCTTGTCGTGGTGGGCCCTGGGTAGGTAAAGCAATCTTGGTTGCCGAGCTAAGACCTGCACATCCCGTGACATATTTAGGGTCCGAGCAAATTCGAGCGAAGGTCGATGGACATCCAAGCAAAACCGAGCAAGTACCGAGCAAGTGCCGAGCAACTCCGAGCAACGACCGAGCAACTTCGAGCAAATACCGAGCAAGTACCGAGCAAGAACCGAGCAACTCCGAGCAAATATCCTGTCGAGCAACGCAGCCGAGCAACGGCACCAGTCCACACGAAAAGGCCTTCCCAGGCCCAGGAAATAGTCCGACATGCATCGACCTGTCTGTTTTTGGAAAGGGGAGATCATGAGCCACACGAATAGATATGTGGCTTTGCCCTATTCCTATCTATTTGCCGAAGCACGCTTCGAAATTGAAGGAACACGAACAGCGAGCGCAGCCTCCGTGGAGGGTGGGCAACACGCCCGCGCCCGTGTCCAGCGGGGCGGCCCACCCTGTGGCCGCCGCGCACTGGACGAGAAAACCGGCGCAGGAGGCCAAAACTCCAGACGCGTTTGAAACTGCAGACTCGCTGAACTGGCCTCGAACTGAGGTTCGTCGTTCAGAGAGCGATCCATGGGCGGGGTCACGTTCGATTCGAGTCCCACTTGGCGACTCTGGAGCTCCTTACGCGTCCGCGGTTTGGACCACCTCCACTTTGTCTTCTGGCCCACTGTGCGTCAGGACATTGCCCTGTGGTACGGCTAGGCCCCCGCCATGGACTCCTCTCCGAACGATGGTCTTGGTGGGGTCACATGATCAACTCGAGGCCGTTTTAGCGAGTCTGGAGTTCAATACGCGTCTGAACGTTGGGCCTCCTGCGCTGGTTTTCTGGCCCACTACTGTGCGGCGGCCCTGCCAGCCTGCAGGGCGGGCCGCTCCGTCAGACACGGGGGTGGTTGTGTTGCCCAACCTGCACGACGGCTGCTCTCGGCACGCTTCGCTGTTCATGATCCTTCAGTTCCATAGCGGGGGCCGTGCCTAGCCACTGGGGTATTTCCCTGCGCACAGTGGGCTAGAAGCCGGGGCGGAAGCGGTCTGTCGGGGACGCGTTAGGAAGTCCAGAGATGCTATATAGGACTTGAACATATCTATTCGTACGGCTCATGATCTCCCTTTTCCAAAAATATACAGGTCGATGCATGTCGGACTATTTCCTGGGCCTGGGATGCACTGTGATTCCAAACGCTATGAACATAGCGCGTATGGTGCAATGCATTGAGACATCGCGCCACACGTGCAATGCCACAGTCACATTGCACCTTACGTGCGATGCGTCCCGAAAATGCCCTATGCTCGTGCATAGGAAGGCATTGCACCACACGTGCGATGCAAAAGCATAGCGCCAATTGGCGCGATGAAAACGGCATCGAACGCATAGCGCCAATTGACGCTATGTTCATAGCGTTTGGATTCTCAGTGTGGCCTTTTCGTGAGGACTGGTGCCGTTGCTCGGCTGCGTTGCTCGACAGGACATTTGCTGGTCGGCACCGCTACTGTCCAGCCCCGACCCGTTGGCCAGCTTGGGCGCCGTTGCCAAGTCGAGCAGTTCTGGCAGTTCGAAATTAAGGTTAGCACCCCACTGTGCAGGAAGTAGGAATTCCGTTTCCGGCTTTTGCGGAGAAGACGCTGCCGACGTGAGCCTGGACCGAATTGCCATCCTCCCGTCCACAGTCGGCCGGGAGGGCGAGCTTGAACGCTCCAAAGCCCACGCCTTTGATATCCTCGGTGCGCTGTGTTCCCGAGCACTCCGTCACCAGGGTCGCCGCCTTTGGTGCCGCCACTACAAACTCGTGAGCCTGTAGCCGCAACACCTCGGCCAGCGACTGCTCGTGGCAGTGAAACTCGCAAAACACGAGCGCGTCCTGGACGGTGCGTTTCGTGAGAAGGGCATGAATGCACCTGCCCGTCTCACCAAACGATCCTTCCACCCGAGGAATCTGGCAGATGGTGTTCGCCATGCAGTACTCCTTCTCCTTCCTTGTGAGGATGGCCATGTCCTGACCCGATGTTGCGACCAGGACATAGGCATCGTCCACTTTAATCCTGCACAGTGTGTCCTTCCACACGAACGGGATTGGCGTGAACCTGGCCACCTGCCAGGAAGCCCGCACTTGTTTTAGGGGAATTTTGACAAAAACGTGCACCGCGTTTTGCACCATCGTGCACGATGTCACAGGCTCCGTATACAGGACAGACAAATCCCTAACTGCCACAACATAACCCGCGTAAAGCGGTTTGTTCAAGGTTTTGGTTATGCCGTCCTGCAGCTGGTCCTGTGGCACTGCTTTGGCACAAAGGTGCTTACGGGCACACGACCCCATTAGCGCGTGTAATGTCAGTTCTTCCGACATAACATGCGCCAGTGTGGTGGATAACTGGATAAGTTTAATCAAAAGGTCCCGCTCATGTTTCAGGCCTTCGAACTGCGCTTGCACTGTGTTCTCGAGGTGATAGATAGCTGAACCCACACTGTTAAAAAAAATCTGAAAATTCAAACCACTTTTTTCGGACTTGGTGGTCTGAATCTATTTTTTCAGACTTGTTTCAGACTGCTTGTCTGAAAATTCAGTCTTTTGGTGTGAAAATTGTGACCTGAGAGTCTTACAACTTGAATGTAGACCTGTGCAGGCTGAAAATTTAGACGGTTAAGTCCAAAAATTCAGACCAACCTAAGATATCGTTTGTCCGCTGGATGGCGCACATGTTGTGAAACATACCTCCTTCTGTTTAAAAGGCCTTTAATGCAAAAATTTACTAATTGAAAAGTTCAAAATTGGCAACACTTAATCGGTCATATGAGAACCATGTTCTGTTGCAAGATTTATCTCCGTAATATGTGTGGAAGTTGAACAATTCACATTTTAATTTACCTCTCACAGGTGGCTCCGTGTCGCCATTTCCTTGGGAGCCGCAGGCCGGCTCCTCGTTAGTCAGGGAGAAGTCCCAAGAATCTTCTCCCTCATCACAATTTTTTACTCGAGGTGTCCTCTCGTGAGGACAACACACACAAGATGGTTCCAATATTGTACTTTACATATGACATGGACCTTGATGTTTGCAATCTTCATACAGGTCTGAATTTTTAGACCACCAGCTCTTAAATGTGAGACTCTCCAGTTCTGAATTTTAAGACCATCTAAGTGGTCTGAATTTTGAGACCTCATGTCTGTTAATAACTTCTGACTAGTTTTGTCTGAATTTCCAGACTTTTTTTTAACAGTGGCATATTGGCCACCGTAGCCTGCACCCCCGCGGTAAAATTTTGGAATTGGTCTTGCAAAATTGTAATGTCAGCTGTCACGTCCGTCTGCGCCGAGACCACGGATTTCAGGGTATCATGGAGGGAACTTATATCGGACACCACAGGGGTCATAGACTGCTCGGAGACCAAATCACAGCACCACTCAAAAATTTGGCCAAGCAGCGCTATGCCCCTTTTTGCCCTGTACTCTCCCTCCATGATTTCCTTGTTATACGTTATCCATTCCAGCACCGCGTTCACGGTATCATTCCAGGCGTACAGGGATTGCCTGCCTTGGAAGGTTCGCCACTGCATTCTGGAAGTTACCTGACCTGCTTGCTTTCGGAGCGCGTCAATGGGGATTTCTGGTAGTGGTCGTATGAAGTGGAGCGTTTCGATGGTTTCAGCAATGAATTTTCCGGGCAGGGGCTGCCTGTAGAGGCCTGTGGTAAGTCTGGTCGTTGTTGCCCGCCACTGAGTATCTTTTGATCAGTACTCAAATGTACAATTTAGCAGAGTGGCACAGTTAAAAAAAAAGTCTGGAAATTCAGACAAAGTCAGAAGTTATTAACAGACATGAGGTCTCAAAATTCAGACCACTTAGATGGTCTTAAAATTCAGAACTGGAGAGTCTCACATTTAAGAGTTGGTGGTCTAAAACTTCAGACCTGTATGAAGATTGCAAACATCAAGGTCCATGTCATATGTAAAGTACAATATTGGAACCATCTTGTGTGTGTTGTCCTCACGAGAGGACACCTCGAGTAAAAAATTGTGATGAGGGAGAAGATTCTTGGGACTTCTCCCTGACTAACGAGGAGCCGGCCTGCGGCTCCCAAGGAAATGGCGACACGGAGCCACCTGTGAGAGGTAAATTAAAATGTGAATTGTTCAACTCCCACACATATTACGGAGATAAATCTTGCAACAGAACATGGTTCTCATATGACCGATTAAGTGTTGCCAATTTTGAACTTTTCAATTAGTAAATTTTTGCATTAAAGGCCTTTTAAACAGAAGGAGGTATGTTTCACAACATGTGCGCCATCCAGCGGACAAACGATATCTTAGGTTGGTCTGAATTTTTGGACTTAACCGTCTAAATTTTCAGCCTGCACAGGTCTACATTCAAGTTGTAAGACTCTCAGGTCACAATTTTCACACCAAAAGGCTGAATTTTCAGACAAGCAGTCTGAAACAAGTCTGAAAAATAGATTCAGACCACCAAGTCCGAAAAAAGTGGTCTGAATTTTCAGATTTTTTTTAACAGTGGGACTCCTTTAAATTTAGCATAAATCTATCAACTGTGCAGCGCTTAGCCCAGCTAAGCGGCACATTACGTGCTGCCCTTGTATGGGCGGATCGCTGCGCTGCTCTGGCAAAGTCACTGTGCTATGAGATAAGCCTGTACCTGAGGCACAATCCGCAAGATCACTTATTAATTAATTTCACAAGCACCACACAAAACACGTGTGAAAAAACACTACTTTTTGAAGAGATAAAATGCAACCACTTGCCCTTCATTATTAAGAATCCGCCTGTTTAAATGCATGTTATGTGTTGTGAACTCATCCATGAATCATTTGTTATTAATTAGTTTAAGGATTTTCATAAATAAAAAAACAAAACTTTACAGAATCTTTTTTATTTACAATACCCTCCTCACTGAACAGATTTTCAAGGGCCTGGTGGCCTTACGGACTTCTGGTGAATTTGGAAGCGGGGAGAGCAGTTTAGCCGGTGGAGTCCATGACGGGCATGAATGGCTTGTTTTCGTCGGGGTGGCGCGGAGTAGTGAAATGAGCGGTGGCGGTGGTGACCAGGATGGTGTTGCTCGGGATGGGGGTGGTGTGCTTGCAGCTGGTGGTGGTGGAGGTGAAACTCGCGACGGAGGCGGTGGTGGAGGGAGTGAACCTCGCGACGCAGCGGGTGGATGATGAAACTCCACGGGGCGGCGCACCTGCCCACGTGGGTCCAGAGCACAACTCGGTCTAATCTCTGGACGACACGGGTCGTACTCCTCGTGCCCCACATCAATTTCAATCAGCCTCCACCGAACTAGGAAAATAAAACGCACCAAACTTAATCACAGTGCACTCTCTCTCTCTCTCTCACACACACACACGCACACACACATCACAAGAGCGCAACACTAACCGAACTTGACGGACTGAAGGGCACGTCGCTGTGCACGGGGCATTTTAAAAAAGCGCTTACGACGCTCCACTTTTTCCATTTTTCCACGACACTGCAACTCACAAAACGAGACACTATGCTACACCGCAGGACGGGGGCACAACTGACGCGGCACTCACGGTCAGGGACTCGAGTCCGAACGCGACTCAACCCGCTCCACAGACGAGACGGGTGAAGTGGGGGGTCCGTGACACGAAAAGCCCGCGAAACACCCGAGCACGGCGAAGCACAGCAGCACAAAGTCCCAAAACCCCGCGTCATCAGATTGGAAAGAAATTTGTGGTTCACTTGCAGTTGTCTCATTGCATTTAAACAGGGGCGCCGGAAGTGTATTTCGTCAGGGGGGGCAAAAACTTCAGAATCCTAGGTTTCTTATCCCCCCCCCCAAAAAAAAAAGTGTCTTTTTTAAACGTTTTCACAAATGTCACTCATACCAACTTTTTCCAGCTGAAAAAAAAAGTTGCGTCGTATTGTTGTATTTATGAAATTATTGAGGTAGAATTAGTATTCTGTTGACTTTAACGGTTCAAAAAAAAAAAATTTTATTGATTCAAAGGTGTGCAATAATAGTACAAAAAATACAATACAAATAATCTAATGAATGAATAATACAAAAGTACAAACTATGACTTATGATGACTTCACATCAACCGCTAACCGGTAATGACTATGGCTTAGCAGCGCCGAGCCGTGCGCGGAGCGGAAAGGAAGGGGAAGGGGGAAAAAGCCGCCGCGCCGCGTCTCGCTCCGCTCGCTGCGGAGATACTCCGCGTTGCCGGTGCCCGCCCGCGCCCGCCCGGCACGATTTTCGCAGCTTTCCGCCAAAGTCCAGGGGGGGGGCGATGCCCCCCCTGCCAAATTCCAGGGGGGGCAGCCTGCCCACCCTGCACCCCACTTCCGGCGCCCCTGCATTCAAAAAAGGACGCATTCCTCAAAACCATAGACATAGCTTAACGGAAAGCGCACACGGTAGTGAATCGAGGGGCGCGGGGACGACTCCAGCCGAGGCGGGGGGTTTTACCCACGCTCTCTGTTATGTGCCCCTGGAAAGTATACAACCCGCAAACCAGAGACCCGCGGAGCAGCCCCCTGGAGGGAAGGCAACCCGCAAACCCGAGACCCGCGGAGCGGGCCCCCTGGAGGGTAGGCACCCCGCCAACCCGAGACCAAACCGAGACTAGCCGGCCCACACACTACTTACTACAACACTTACACTAGAACATTGCTTAGAATAGAACTATCCCACGCTACCTATACTCTATGCACTACCTAGCAGAAGTGACCACCTGTAACAACATTAATTCTACCCGGCTTAAACACACACTTACCTACAACTACAAGCTTGGATAGACTGACGAATTGCTTGAGATCACTCTAGCCATATTGGAACTATGCACTAATCCAACGTACATGAGGATTCCTTCCGATAAAACTCTCAATCCACGATCGCCTCCAAAATCGATCTCCCCTTCCTCCTCGTCCAAAGGTATTCACAGCTCCACCGGCTCCCTTTCCCCCACCACTCGCCCACTCCTCACGGCTTTCTTGAGCTCTCCTCCCCCTCCACTCAGTGCTGCGCGGGACTCCCATTCCTAGTCCAGTTCGCCCCCCCCCCCTCCACTCTCCATCCGACTCGTCCAGCCCGGGGCACGCGTTTCCTGGACTTAGGGCAGTTATGCCCCGCACAACAGCGGGGGTGACCACCGAACAAGACAAAGTCCAGTACATTCAAGATGCACTGAAAAAGGACGGCATCAAATTAGACCCGTCTAAAATGCAGCGGAACGAAGGACCTCGGACTCTGTCCAAGCTCATCCTCAACTCCTTTTGTAAGTGATTTTTTAGACGATTTATTTCCCTCAGAGAAAACACAAAATTATCACTTGTCATTTTTTTTTTTTTTTTTTTTTTTTTTGATGTGTTGCAGGGGGTAAAATGGGAGAAAAGACACGTCGTACAAAAATCAAACTTGTCAACAATTACAGTCAAATAATGGAGATTATAAACGAACCAACGCTTGAAATCCGCTCTATGCTGCCAGTAGGAGAAGAATGCTTGCAAATTTCTTGTATGCCGAAAGAAGACCATGATGCCAGCTTAGTGACCACAAGTTAAGTAAATGCCGCCTATACCACTTGTTGGGGTCGACTGCATCTGCTCAAGTATTTACAAACGGTGGAACAACGCGCCGTTTACCATGACACAGGTAAAACCAACTGTTTTATAATTTTTTATTTCAAATTAAAAAATTCTGATTTAAGTTTTTTATTTTATGCGCAGATTCCGTGTACTACATATTCAAGCCGGGATACGTGGACCCTCCAATTGGAAAGCACATTGGAGACTTGCCTGACCAGGTGGTGGACGATTTTGGACCCGGCTCGTTCTGCTTTGAATTTGTTTCGGGAGGGGCCAAAAACTATTCTTACAAAGTAGCGGTAAAGGCGGATGTGAACAATGTCAAAGTGGTCAGCAAAGTGCGTGGAATCAGCATCAATTCTTCAAATGAAGACTTGATTACGTTCGAGAACCTGAAGGCCATGGTCGTGGACGATGCGCCCCCGAAAATTGTTCCGATTCCGATGCAAATTGCGCGTCTCCCAGATTGGCGAATAGTGACGAGAGACACTTCAAAAAAATGGCTAGTGTGTCTCAATAAGAGAAGACGTATTGACAAAGAAAAGACTGCCCTTTGGTTATAAACCGCCGTTTGACAACGAGGAAGACATGGAATTTCTGGAAGTTTTACATAATCCTGCTCAGTTGTGAAAACTTTTATTGATAGTAGTGGTAATCATTGTAAATAGTAAATGTAAGGATGACTGTACGTGATCCCAGACACTGACCCCCCCCCCATGCGCGTGCGTGTGTGTGTGTATTTATAGTACTTCTTTTACATCCATTTCTTTTCCACTGTTACAGAATGGCAGCCAACAACGCCAACCCTCTAGAGATCCCAGCAGACGTTGAGATAGACGCCTTCAACGCACTGGCGCCGGTGCAGCCAACTTACGTGACGTGCTCCGCCCTCACCGTTGGAGCCGCATACACCACCGTCAACTTCTTAACCTTGACGACGCGCTACGGGCGATGCATTCTCGTCCAGCTTCGGGACGAGAAGGGAGGAAATCTCCCTTATCCTGCCAGAGCGCTACGCTTCCCTGTCCGACACGCGCTCAGCAACTATAATTCTTTGATCGAGGTGGGGCTCGCGCCAGTATTAACGTACCGAGGCATGTTGGGGAGGGCTTACCATCTGGTCACAGGGACACCAGGAGTAGGGGGCAGGGGGGGGGGAAGCCCCCCCCCCCCCCGAATTTGTCAGGGTTGTTAGGTATATTCTTGGCTCACCACACGCCGAAATTCGGCTCTCTATCTCAAATTATTCAGTCGTACCAACGAAAAAAAAAACACTTAAAAACGGCAAAAAGGGCAACTTTTTAGTGACTTTATATTTTAGAGACATTTTTACATGGTTTTGCATGTTTTTGAAGGTGCTGATGACAAAAATAAAATCAATTTCGATCCCTGACTAAAGTTTTAACTGCGAATTGGCTACCTCGGCCCGAATTCACTAACATAATCAACTTCGACCCTTCATCTTCAAAAAAGGGGGTTAGATAATACCTAACCAAGCCACACAGAAGCACAAGATGCCCAAGGACCAAGACCAAGGCCAGGCGGAGCCTCCCCTTCGGAGACCCGCGACCCCGCCAGCGGACGTCAGACGCACAGCCCGAGGACGCCGTCGTCGCGCCACCACTAGCACAGGACCAGCTTCAAGCCCTCATCGAGGAGCTGGGTATTGGCGTCATGGACGATCCGGAATGGTAAGCCTGGCTCTAATTTTTGTAATTTTGATTATTTTTGAAATGCAGCTCGTTCACCGATTTTTTTTTGTTACAGTGCCATTGAAGACCTAAGCCAGATGAGGACCGGTGTCCAAGAAGCGGGCATTGAAGACCTAAGCCAGATGAGGACCGGTGTCCAAGAAGCGGGCATTGAAGACCTAAGCCAGATGAGGACCGGTGTCCAAGAAGCGGGCATTGAAGACCTAAGCCAGATGAGGACCGGTGTCCAAGAAGCGGGCATTGAAGACCTAAGCCAGATGAGGACCGGTGTCCAAGAAGCGGGCATTGAAGACCTAAGCCAGATGAGGACCGGTGTCCAAGAAGTGGACATTGAAGACCTAAGCCAGATGAGGACCGGTGTCCAAGAAGCGGGCATTGAAGACCTAAGCCAGATGAGGACCGGTGTCCAAGAAGCGGGCGTCCCCGTCGAGGAAGAAGATGACATGGAAAACTACGTTGAACCTCCTGCAGAAATGGACGTCCCACCGAAAGCGGTCTGGCCAATGGAGTTCAGTTTGTCAATGTTCAACTTTGGCGCAAAATCAGTCCAAATTGGGGTTGACCTGCGGAGGTTTGAACCCTACGTTGCTCTTGTTTCCACTACAAGGACGGGGCAGAAGTATTTTGTGCGTATCCATTCGTCGGAACTCATTGTTTTGCCAAAATTTGATGTTATAAACAAAATTGTTTGCGGAATGATGGAAAGGCACACTGGTTATTTGTTCGACATAGGCGGGCTGCATGTGACACTTGACCAACACTCTAATGTTCAATTCAGCAGAGGGGGGTGCTTCAAGTTAAGCATAGGTCTTGCTACTGTCCAACGTTTGTCTCAGCTTAGCGGCACGTTACGTGCAGCCCTTGTATGGGGAAAACAATGCGCCGACCTGGCTAAGTCATTGTGTTATGAAATTAGCCTGTACTTAAAGCATAATCCTGATGACCGGAAATTGATCAGTTTCAAAAGCATAACGGTAAACTCCTGTCAAAAGACTCTTCTATGAGGAGAGATAAATTGTAATCATCTAGACTTCATTGTTAACTATCCACCTTTGTACGTGTTCAGTTCTAGATAAAACCCATTGCAATTCTAGAGACGCAAAAACGTCTCGTGGAATTGCGGTAAACTTGCAGCAGTTATTTGATCTGAGGAATGATATTTTAACTTTACAGAGAGATGTTGGTGGTTTGGTGGCACTTTGGCGAGATACTAGATTCAGTATAAATTTAATTACAAAGGATCGTTGTTTTCAAAAACCTACAATTGAGAATTTAGAAAAATCACTGTTCGCACTGAGAGATTTCATATATTGCAATAATATCTCGAGATCGCCATGCCCCGCATCGCTGCTGGCCTGGATTCTATACCGTTAAATTTAACCATTAACCTTCTGATTAAAATCTTTCAAAATACTCCGGTTATAATTTATGTCTATCACGGGTGATCTCCTGACGACTGCAAAATTAGCAATATATTTGCTCTCTCCTTATTTAAATTAGAACTATTATGAATTTATTTTGTTGTAAACATTTCTTTCGGGAGTTTTTGTTAAAATATTGAGTTAAACATTAATTGAGTCAATTCTTTCTCCATATAGATGTTCGCTTGGTGGTGGGTTTTGTCTTGTGTGGCTTTAACGCCGCACATTGTGCGTGGTGACGCAGACGGAGTGGAAGTCGTCCAATCAAAGGGCTTTCAAATAGAAGCCTTACCTCACCTGCTCATTGCCACTGATCTCATCCAGATAAATTTGACCGCAAACTTACCCTCAATGGCAGTTATTGCATATTCAGATATACACTGTTATTCCACTTGCGATGCAGACCGCACTTTCAGTGCAATACAAGTTTCATCGCTCCTTTCTGTGATGATCATTGCAAAAAGGTGCGATGATCTGCTGTATCGCAGAATTTTGCTATGATCATTGCAAAAAAACTGTAATGATTGCACATTTTGTGTTGCCATCATCGCATTTTTGTGCAATTATTCCTTTTATCATTGCAGAAATGTGCGATGATCATTGCAAATTTTTGTGATACAAAAGTCATCGCATCTAGAGAGCGATGATTCCAGGGAATCACATTTTGCCTGTCATCGCACGTTTTTGTGTGGAAAGTATGGCAACTTGGATAACAGTGTAGTTACATGTAAAGATGTTAACAGTAATAAAGAAGTTTGCCAGGTAATTGAAGATCTCCACAAAACTAGAACACAGATTATTCAAGAACTTTCTCAAATCTTTGCAAAACTAGGTCCAGTGGCAACTAGACAGAGGAGGTCCTTGCTTCCGTTTTAGGAAAAAACAGGCACTTCGTTGAAGGAACGGTAACTGATGACATGCAAAACGCAGTTATTGAAAGCTTAAATAATCTTGGTACCGTGAAACTGGGTAATTTCGGGCACCCGGGGTAATTTCGGGCATCTCTGCCCGAAAGCATTGCGATGATGCTGCCGTCTAGCGGTGACCTCGGAGGCTTGTCCCGTTGCGCGCATCGCATTCGCCACACTTAAAACCGTCGGATCATTCCTCTGGAGACCAAAACAGATCCAATCTTTTCGAGATACAGTGATTTTCGTATTTTACACTTTTTACCTAAATTCAGTATAGGCGTGAAAACTTCGACTGGCAAGCCAAACCTGTTCGCAAACGGTGGATAAGGTATTTTTTTTTCGATTGGGACATGTTTTGAGCATGCTGTGTCAGATTTTCAATCACCTGCGGCAAATAGTATGGTAAATAGAGGCTCAAAACTAAAAAATTGTTACTTTTAGGGGTAATTTCGGGCATTGAAATGGCATGCAAGGGCAAGCAGGGTTGTTCTGAACACTTTGTTTTCGCAGGGCTAGAGTAGGGCTGTGCGAATCAAGGATTTTCATTTCGAATCGAATCGAATCGAACTTTTTTAAAAAAAAAAAACAAATCGAATCGAATCGAATCTGTAATTTTTTTTCGAATCGAATCGAATCGAACTTCCTAGATTCGGTTTCGAACCGAATTCGAACCAAAATATTCAATTTACATATGTGCACTAAGAAAGAGTTGCTGAGAAGCGTGGAACAAGTATATAAAGGGGAACAAAAAAATATGAAAGCAGCAATTTCATTGGGAAAGGGTTCGTAAACGAACAACTGTCGATTCGAGATTTCGAATATTTCGCCGTCGAAGTAGGGGAATTCGCCGCCGAATCGAACCGAACTATTCGTCAATTCGATTCGATTCGATTTCGAACAGTTCGCACAGCCCTAGGCTAGAGTGGTGTAAGCTTCTTCCAGCTCTTCAGAGCTCTTCTGAAAGATGGAGATAATCCATTAACAAAGATAATACTCAACTGCCGCAGCAGTCGCTTTGTGGAACTTTGATTATCATAAAAATGGGCCAAGGCTACATATGCACTTCTTATGTGTAGTATATGTATACATCCTATCTTAGTGTCAATGGTTCGTGACTAAAATTTTATCACGTTTACCGGGGCTTTGACTTTGAGAACGGCCGCATGGCTTGCCGGGTGACTACGGAATGCAGAGTTTTCCTGAAAGCCCCTGTATCTTCCCAATTGTGCATAAGACTTGCCTCCCATGTACGTCAGTTTCAAGAGGAAGATCCACGACTCATCTTCGCGTAATATAGTGTGGCTCGAGTTGTATCATTATCAAAAACAAAACAGGATAAAGGTTCAAGGTTAGACGTTCAACAAGAAGCGTCCTAAATAGCTCCACCCCACTCTCCCAAACATCAAACTATTTGTTCCAATCATGACTTCAAATTATGTATAAATGACCACCCCTACCATCTCTCCACATGTACATCCTTAAGAATTTCACATTTTATCACATAAGCTCAAAAGAAAGGAACAACTATTGATTTTGAGACCAAAATCAGAACAAGTCGTTTTTTCCTGGGGTGCCCGAAATTACCCCAAAACACGGGGTAATTTCGGGCACTGCTTTGGGCCCTCCACTGTAAAAACGGTGAGGCGTAGATATCTGGAATTGGCGTCAAATTGAAGCTGAAGGTGGGTAGATGATAAATTTTAACCCTCAGGTCCATGGCAACAAAACGACCTTCACAATTTTAAAAATACCTCTCAAAAGTGCCCGAAGTTACCCCGTTTCACGGTAACGATGTTGGCGTAATTAGGAATAAAACTAAAGATTTAATTTCGGTTACAAATACTCATGCTGTTCAAATACAAGGCTTATCCAAAACTATGCAAGAAATGATGTCTCAATATACAAAAGCGTACAACGTTCTGGTAGAGTCACTTAACGACTCTCAAACTGATGGAGATATTGTCTTTCATAAATTACTCATGACAATCCAATTGCAATCAATGATTCAAATGCTTCAGAGTCACCTGTTAGCAATGAAATCAGTATATTACAGTTGTCAGGCAAATATGTTAGATCGGCTTGTTGTCTCGGAAGGAGAGCTTTAAAGATTCCTAAACCAAAAGAATATTTTGTTAAATGCAGGCGATTTGAAACTAGCTATTCCTTATGATAAAATTGATTTGTATTACCTGTTGAAATCAGCCCAATGTAATCTCATCAGTCAAACTAGTCTTGCAATTACGCTAAATATCCCAATTACTACAGCAGGAAATAAATGGACAGTATTCCCTATTAAACCCCTGTATTTATTGTTAAACTCACATACATGTTCGGTTCTAGATAAAACTGTTGTAATAGCATCAGATGGTGAATCAATGCGGTCACTAGACGGTGACGACGTGCTCAAAAAGAAATTTGTAAAAATTCTACCCAGGGTTAGTGAGAATAGTGGTTTGACCAACTACATAAAATTTTGACAGGAATGGAAGGGTCCGATTTGCAGGACCATGGTCATGTCACTGTTATCCAAGTTGCGATACTTTTAACACAAAAACGTGCGATGATAGGCAAAATGTGATTCCCTCGAATCATCGCTCTCCAGATGCGATGACTTTTGTATCACAAAAATTTGCAATGATCATCGCACATTTCTGCAATGAAAAAAGGAATAATTGCACAAAAATGCGATGATGGCAACACAAAATCAGCAATCATTACAGTTTTTAGCAGTGATCATAGCAAAATTCTGCGATACAGCAGATCATCGCACCTTTATGCAATGATCATCACAGAAAGGAGCGATGAAATTTGTATTGCACTGAAAGTGCGGTCTGCGTCGTAAGTGGAACAACAGTGTGCCTCTTTATAAATCAGGCTGGGTTGAAACTATTATTTTCACCCTCATTTGTCTTTCCTCAATAGCAGCCCTCTGTTATTGGATAAACTCAAATACCGGATTAATTTCAAGGTTGTGGAGCTGTGATCGCAGTGCCATTAGGAGATTTGCTGGGCCAGCAAATGTTGCGGCGCCCCAGCCTCAACCGGTAAGCCAAGACGCGTCACAAATTGAACTACAGAAATTACATCAAAAGGCTGCAGCTAGATTGTAAAACTTAAATATAGACTAATGAACCAGAAAGTGGTTTTCTTTTCTCTGTTTTTAAATAAGTAATGTAGTTAGCGTAGGGTACTCAGTGAGAACCGTAGTTGCCAGTGGCGTAACCCACGTGTGACTTTCAGTATCGAGTGCGATGAGCCCAAGGAGTCATCGCAGAGCCTTGCCCGGGACGTCAATTTTTCCGGATCACCACATTTTTCCGTCTCTGTCAAATTGCTGAGTCAATTTTGAGGAAGCACAGCGAAGGCATTGCCTCGCTGCCCAAGCTGAGTCCTGTCTAGGAGGAAGCCGGACGGAAATGAGAAGGCGTCTGGCGCGCTCTATCCTAGCCGAGGGATTTGCAGAACTTACCACGCCACCTACAAAATTTAAAAAAAGTTACATTTAAAATTTGTGGCGTTAGCCTTAAGCTCAGGCGTATAACACATAACAACCAAGAGTTGCGCGAGCTGTGGCCAGGTGTAACGCCTGCCACAGCCCACTGCGGTTGCTTTGTGCGCCAAAGCAGTGCTGGCCCATCTCAGCATTTTTGCGAAAGAGAGAAGAAATCGACCCTTTTGTCAACGTTCCTACCACTGTTATCCAAGTTGCGATACTTTCAACACAAAAACGTGCGATGATAGGCAAAATGTGATTCCCTCGAATCATTGCTCTCCAGATGCGATGACTTTAGTATCACAAAAATTTGCAATGATCATCGCACATTTCAGCAATGATATAAGGAATTATTGCACAAAAATGCGATGATGGCAACACAAAATCAGCGATCATTACAGTTTTTTTGCAATGATCATAGCAAAATTCTGCGATACAGCAGATCATCGCACCTTTTTGCAAAGATCATCACAGAAAGGAGCGACGAAATTTGTATTGCACTGAAATTGCGGTCTGCATCGCAAGTTCAAAGCGTGGTCCGCGCTCTGCAAACACGGAGCGACCATTCTTGAACATTTCACCGCTCCAGGTGTCTGGTGTTGAAACATGCAGCCCAAGAAGAAGAAGAAAAATGCTTTAGCCTTGATTTACCCGCTACTGACTCATGAGGAAAGATTGATGCTTGCACTTTTGTCTCCTTATTCTCAACCTGTGAAACGATTCAAAGTATACCTATCAGTCACTAAACAGAAAGAAATTTATGTCGCACCTCTGTGGAAAAAGTGAAAAATAAAATGCAGAAACAAAACGCACTCTTTTCAGTTACCGTGTGCCCCCGAGAACAAACGAAGACGGAGACTTACACAGCGAAAAAAACGCCGTTCACAGGCTGAGGATGGGCAACCCGAAACACGAGACCGCGTGGAGGAGCGATGCCGGCATGGCAGCGCGAGCCGGAGCAGCGACCGAGGCGAGCTGACTCAAGATCACACTGCCAAAGCAATCACACTGGGCTTCCACAGCGGAGCGCGCGCCGAGAGAAGACTCAGCTCGTCTCTGATGGTGTCACAAAGCTTAACGGATAGCGCGCTCAGCTTTGAATCGAGGAACGCGGGGACGACCGACTCCAGCCGACCCCGGGAATTTTTCCAAGGCTCTGAGCCCCTGAGAAGAATGCAACCCGCAAAACCGCGACCCACGGAGCAGGTCCCTAAAGGGTAGGCATCCCGCCACAGAGCACGGGGTCACATGCTGTGGGCCGCCGACGGAATGTCAAGCGCACACTAAATTACTATGTAGGTTTATCTGCGCGCCCGCGCACGAAGTTTAACATGCACTTTGAAACGCACTAAATTTGTTCGCGACGATGCACGATTTTGTGCGCGGGTATGCAGAAAATCTTACGTTGTTGCGCACAATTTTGTGCGCAACGCAGTGCATGTTTAATTTCGTACGTTACGTATGCATAAAAACCCTCATAGTAGTTTATTGTGCGAGACCCGAGGGGTCAACCACTCAGATCAGGAGTGCACACAAGATTACTAATTACCAGTGATTACCTAGAAAAAATCTCAAAAAACTCTTTAATTTTGGCCAGCAAGATACATTTTTTGCCTATTTTCTTAAGATGAAATCCCAAAAGCCTACACTGGTAAAACTAAAGCGTAACTCTATGCTTGAGTCAAGTATAGAGTTACGCTTGGAGACGTTACGCTTGAAATGAAGCATACTCTGGAAATTCCCCCATGCATTTAGATAGGGTAAATATTGGCGGATGAGCCTGTGTTACGCTTGATTTCAAGCGAAAACTGATTACGCTTGAAAACAGAGGGTAATACTACACACTAAATTACTATGTAGGTTTTTATGCGCGCCCGCACACGAAATTAAACATGCACTGAGTAACGCACGAATTTGTACGTGACAATGCACGATTTAGTGCGCGGGTATGCAGAAAATCGTGCGTTATTGCGCAAAATTTTGTGCGCAACAAATGCATGTTTAATTTCGTGCGTTACGTTTGCACAAAAACCTACATAGTAATTTAGTGGGTACGCTTTAGTTTTACCAGTGTATAAAAACAGTAAAAATATCTAGTTTTGGCATGTGATAATTATAATTATGTTATAATAATTGCACCAATAATTACTGGACACTGGGAGAAAAAATGAAGGTTGCGACTGTTAATCTTAATGCCACTCTTCGCTGTACATCGAAAGAAGGTGTTTACCGTACCCAGGGATACAGCAGACACCGTACCTCAAGGAACGGAATCCACTGTACCCTGGAAACATGCATTCACCGTACCTCGGAAACTGTTCAGACATCGAATTCATCATAAATGTAGAATGAAGGCAAAATTTTAAATTTGCGATAGAAACAATTCGATGGCGGAAATAAATACATCTCAACAAGACGAACAAAATATTATAAGCATGTTATGACCTCAGACTCGAAGTTCAGCAGCAATCGGCGTCAGAATTTTCTTAAAGTACGATTTTGGACCCTTTTAGAAACTTCTGACGCCGATTGCTGCTGAACTTCGAGTCTGAGGTCATAACATGCTTATAATATTTTGTTCGTCTTGTTGAGATGTATTTATTTCCGCCATCGAATTGTTTCTATCGCAAATTTAAAATTTTGCCTTCATTCTACATTTATGATGAATTCGATGTCTGAACAGTTTCCGAGGTACGGTGAATGCATGTTCCCAGGGTACAGTGGATTCCGTTCCTTGAGGTACGGTGTCTGCTGTATCCCTGGGTACGGTAAACACCTTCTTTCGATGTACAGTGAAGAGTGGCATTAAGATTAACAGTCACAACCTTCATTTTTTCTCCCAGTGCAGGATTACCAGAGAGGTGGACCCCCTCGGAGACTGTGGGCGGCGTCCTCCGCGCAGGCTGCTCCACGTCGACGCGCGGCAACGGCAAGGTGCCGGGCGTCGACGGGGGCTCGGCGCTCCGCGGCGCTGCGAAGGACCGCGTAGACGGGGCCCGGTCAATGGCGACGCCGAGCGGTCGTACTATTTCGATGCCCGCGCTCGTCGCTCCGTCTCTCTCACTCTCGTGGAATGAGCCGTGGAGGTGCGAGAGAGAGCTAGGAGTGCGAGTCGCGGAGTCGCTGCCCGCGGACGGTGCACACGCGGCGACGGCACAGACCACACTGTGCAGCTGAGCGGCAAGGAACGCCGGGCTGGAATCCGCGGCCGCGACGGCGGAAGGTCGCTTCCGAAAGGTGTTCCATCGCACCGTCTCACTCGCGTCTTTCCACGACACCCCACCCCAAGTAGTGCGAGAAAGAAGAAAGAGCGACGGTAGCAACTCTCGGAGTCAGCCCGCAGGCTGCTGCGCAGAGGGCGACTGGCGTCGCGCCACCCGACGCGAGTGCTGACTCCGCGGAGCACGGCCCCGGCCAGCCGCGCGCCCAGCGGTGGGAAGCTCCAGCGGGTATCCGTGCCACGCGGGCCGGGACACAGCTGAGAGAGAGAGAGAGAGAGAGAGAGAGAGAGAGAGAGAGAGAGAGAGAGAGAGAGAGAGAGAGAGAGAGAGAGCGCACTCTGAAAACCTTACAAACTATTTGGGGTTTTCAGACAAAAGTAGCTTTTTATGACGTCCGTGAAGATGGCCTTACCCATACGCGTACAATTATTAGTACCATGCTCGAAAAACTGTGCTTTCAGAATATCACAATTGTGCTCGTGCCGGTGATGCACAAGCAGACACTTTGTTTAGGGCGAGGCTTACATGACGCCGCTGCCCTCACCCAACTGAGCACTGTTGATAAAACCATGCTCCAAAAACGGTGCTCTGATTGTCCTGAGTACAGCCTAAGCCTAAAAAGGTAAAACTTTAGTGATTGACACTACATCAAAAATTAGTGATACATGGGACCCTCAAAAATGTGATACATTGGTCCCCTTTCGTAATGGCAATGGAAATTGCGGCACACTGCCATAACCTATGCTCGGATGTTGCTGCTCGGCACTGTTGATTGTTGTCAAAGCCCTTACGCTCACTCCCACATCGAAAAGTTGGGACAATGTTCTTTAAAAGGGACTTAAGAAGGAGGAAGTACGTAAGTACGATTTTTAGTTACTTTTAGAAACTTCTGAGGCCAATTGCTGCTGAACTTTTAGTCTGAGGCCATGACATGCTTATTTTATTTCGTTTGTCTTGTTGAGATGTATTCATTTCCGGCATCGAATCCTTTCCAGCACAAATTTGAAATTTTGCCTTAATGTTACATTTACGATGAATGCGGTGTCTGAACAGTTTCCGAGGTACAGTGCATGCTTGTTCCCAAGGTACAGTAAATTCCGTTCCTTGAGGTGCAGTGTCTGCTGTATCCCTGGGTACGGTAAACACCTTCATCCAATGTACAGTAAAGAGTAGGGGCCGTCGACAATTGCGACTTTTCGATTTCGACAACGAAATAGCACTCAAAAGTTTCGTTTTTTAATGCTGATTTCAGATCTGTCCTCGTTTTTGTGATCAGACAAAGCCTTCATGACCCTACCGGCCGTTTTATGCAAAAAAGCGGCGTTTTTCATGTTTTTACAGTGTTTAGGTCCCCGGGCAGCCTCCACGTCGTCGGCCAAGGTAGGTGACCGTTGAGTTGTCTTCAGTAGCATAAAAGACAACACTCTGAGCCACGAGGGGTCGTGGATCACCTCTGTAATCTGCCAAATACTTGAAAAACTGAATTATTTTTGTCTAAAATCACTGAATTTTTACCATTTTTTCACCGTTTATCGACTATTACGACAGCCCACGGGCCCAGAGGCATGACTAACTCAGGCCAAAACGTGTTCCGGGGTATAAGAAAGGTCACCCAGCCCCTGCCCTGGCCCGGGGAGGCGCTGGGGGAGCGAGAGAGACGGTGCCGAAAATGCTCAAATTGACCGAAATCAGCTGATCGGGCCGCCCGGGAGGGACTGGGGAGGGGGTTGAGAGCGTCGTGTCGCCACGCCACTGCCAACGCTTCGCGCGCTGCCCGCTCGCCCGCCCAGCCGGCCCAGCCGGCCAGCCAGCCAGCCAGCCAGCCGGCCGAGAGGGCAAGGGAAGGGGGTGGGGGCGGCGTTCGCTCACAGGTCGCGCGCTGCCCTGCGGCGTTTGTTATTGTTTTGTCATTCATCGTTTGACTAGCGCTTAGTGTGGAACGCTCGCCTGTTCAATCGCTGTACTTTGAGACTCTCGAAGCTGCATCATGTCGAGGGTACTGAGGAGTTCCTTGTCGTCTTTGACGACACCTGTGTTGGATTCGCCGGCCGTGGATCTTCCCGCCGACGCCCTGCCAACCAACGGGGACGTGCTGGCGGCCTGCTTCTATGTCAGGGAGAAAATGAAGAGGGACACCGGTGCGAAGAAGATGCCAACCAACCAGATCGTCATCGGCAACATCAACAAGAGGATCGCATCACTGTGGCAGAAAGCTGGTGTTCCTTTTGTTTGTGCAGAGCGGAGTCGCAAGATGCTCGGGGACCAGCTCAATGCTTTGTGTGCTCTGCGGGACTACCCGGAGAAGAAGAGAATGGAAACATATGAGAGACGAGTCCAGGAGTTTCGTGCAAATGCTATGAAGCTGTTCGATCTAAGTTTGTGCAAGTGTCGGGACGGCTGCAATTGTCTACCTGACGATCTTCGCCGTTTCCTTCAAGACCAGAGGACCACGAGGGACATGAAGTTTGACGACCTTGAAGGCCGACGCCAGGGACCGGCTCACGGACGCGTGCTGCGCGCCCGGTCAGCATCGTCACCCAACTCGGCCCCATCATCGTCCTGCTCGTCTCCGAGCCCGACGAAGCGGCGGCGCGTCGCCACGGACAAGCAAGACGTGGACTTCGTCGCCTCAAGCACGCCACGGCCGCCTCGGCTTCGTTCGACGCGGAACACCACGCCACTGCCCAACACTGCCACTACGGCCGCTCGCTTCAACGTGTCGGCCACTGCCGCCGCGGCCATCGCCAGTGCCTTTGCTGTAGACGCGGGCTTGGTTACGTTGACAGACAGGAAGATGGTCGTCGCGCCGTCAAAGATGCGCCGACAGCAGGCGAAAGTCATGAACACCGCCAACGTGGAGGGTCTGAGGGACTGCGCTCGGCCCATTGGGCTCTGTTTCGACGGACGGAAGAACGACACAGAAGTCCAGGAAGACCTGCCCGGCGTGGTGAAGACTCGCCACGTCAAGAAGAAGCAGAACCACATCGCGTTGGTGGCGGAGCCAGGGTCGGTTTTCATCGGCCACGTGACGGCAACGGGACCACGCGCCGTGGACGAGGCGCGCGCCATAGTCAGCGGTCTTCGGCAGCGCGGGGTGGACACCGACGGGATCCTGTCTGTGGGATGCGACGGCACGCCCTACAATACAGGGCCATGGGAGGGCGTCATCGCCTGCCTGGAGAGAGAGTTCGGCCGTGCCCTGCAGCACCTCATCTGCTTGCTCCACATGAATGAGCTGCCGCTGAAGGCCCTCATGAAGGTCTTCGATGGGCCTACCAAAGGCCCTCAGGCGTGGAGTGGCCCTGTTGGCTGTCTCCTGGCGGATGCTGAGAAAATGCCTATCAAGAAGTTTAAGGTCATCAACAGCCTGCTGCCGGACGTGGACCGGGAAGCCATCAGCTGGGAGCAGAAATATCTTTATGATATCTGTCTCGCTCTCACCACTGGGGTCTTCCCTCCCGCCCTGGCAGCTCGTGACCCCGGAGAGCTGCATCAGGCCAGGTGGGTGACAACAGCCAATCGCCTCCTGCGGGTCTACGCGGCCTTCTACCGACCTCCTGCGATGTTGGGCCACCTGGCCAACTTCGTCGTCAAGGTGTACGCACACGGGTGGTTCAGCATCAAGAGAAGACCGCTCGCCGTGCACGGGCCGCAGCACCTCCAGGAGTGCATCGAAAGGTCAAGATTCCTGCCCAAGAAGATGTGGGAGGAGGTGAAGAAGTCTGTGCAGCAGAATGGTTTCTTTGCCCATCCAGAGAACCTGCTGCTGGCGATGCTGGCTGACGAGCGCCGCGAGGTGCGGTTGCTTGCTGTTCGGCGCGTCGTCGAGGCGCGGAGTGAGGCCACCTCGGCCGAAGTCCGCACCTTCGCTGTCCCTCGAATCAACTTCGATGCCGAGGAGTACACCGACCTCGTCAGCTGGGAGACGACCATCATCACGCCGCCGCCCCTGCTTGCCGCCATGACAGACGCCGAGCTGCAGACTGCCGCCGAAGATGGCCCCGTGGCAATAGCTCCTCTCCCCTGCCACACACAGGCCGTGGAGAGGTTTGTGAAGGAGGTGACGCAGGCCGCCGCAAGAGTCGTCGGCGAAAAAAGAAGAGATGGGCTGATAAGGACCAAGGTCCTGTCAAGAAAGACAATGCCAAAATTCAATCAAAAGGCAGCCTTTAAAGTGCCACACTAAGACGCTTTAACGCCATGCCCGGGAGGGTGGGCGGGCGGGACTCGATGTGCAGGCACCTCCTCGTGGTGAGTCCTGGGTAGGCAATGTAGAAAATCTACTTGCTGAGCTAAGACCTGCACTTATGTCGCCTTTCCGCACACTGCTGGGCCGGCTGGGCGGGCGAGCGGGCAGCGCGCGAAGCGTTGGCAGTGGCGTGGCGACACGACGCTCTCAACCCCCTCCCCAGTCCCTCCCGGGCGGCCCGATCAGCTGATTTCGGTCAATTTGAGCATTTTCGGCACCGTCTCTCTCGCTCCCCCAGCGCCTCCCCGGGCCAGGGCAGGGGCTGGGTGACCTTTCTTATACCCCGGAACACGTTTTGGCCTGAGTTAGTCATGCCCCTGGGCCCGTGGGCTGTCGTAATAGTCGATAAACGGTGAAAAAATGGTAAAAATTCAGTGATTTTAGACAAAAATAATTCAGTTTTTCAAGTATTTGGCAGATTACAGAGGTGATCCACGACCCCTCGTGGCTCAGAGTGTTGTCTTTTATGCTACTGAAGACAACTCAACGGTCATCTACCTTGGCCGACGACGTGGAGGCTGCCCGGGGACCTAAACACTGTACAAACATGAAAAACGCCGCTTTTTTGCATAAAACGGCCGGTAGGGTCATGAAGGCTTTGTCTGATCACAAAAACGAGGACAGATCTGAAATCAGCATTAAAAAACGAAACTTTTGAGTGCTATTTCGTTGTCGAAATCGAAAAGTCGCAATTGTCGACGGCCCCTAGTAAAGAGTGGCATCAAGATTAACTGTCACAACCGTCATTTTTTCTCCCACTGTGGGTCCACATCGATCCCCTCGAACAAAAGCAAATGCTCTGGAAGTCGGGTCGCATCGGCCAATCAGGAGCCTCCTTCCCTCACTGTTAGGGCCTAACTTCGTAGGACGAAGGCTTTTGAGCTGAGAGTACCTCGGAGAGGATTTAAACCGGAAGCCAGCTAGAGTCCACGAGACAAACAAAAGAACGTCGCGCGGCTGTGTGAGGCGGTCACCGTTATTTAACGAATGTGCTGTCTTATTCGTTTGAAAGTGAACTTTGTCACGTTTCGATTACGATGCACATCAGTTTGAACGTGACACGGCCGTTAAATTTGGGCGTCACATTCGTTTGAACGTGCGTCAACATTCAAACGAATGTGACAAAATTCACATTCGAACGAATATGACGTCACATCCGTTGAATGACTGTGGTGGTGGTGGTGGCGAGGGCCGTAATGAGAAGAGTAGGGCCATGGAGGCGGCGCGTGGGCGATCTTTATGCCTTCCGATTTAAATCTTCTCCGAACTACTTCACTTGCCGGTGGGACTCCACTTCCGGTGCTTCATTGTTTTCGCTCTCATTTTGTTAGTCGGAAACACTCGCAGTAAACGATCGCGCTGTAGTAACAGCGATGATACCCTAAACGACTCATCACTAAAGTGTTACGGCGTGATACGGTGGCTGTGTGCTTTTATTGCTGAACCTCATAAACCAACACACTAAATTACTATGTACTTTTTCGTGCGCAAGATTTGCACAAAATTGTGCATGCGTTTTGAAATGCACGAATTTGTGCGTAACTAAGCACAGAAATGTGCGTTGTAACGCATAAAATTCGTGCATATTGAAACGCATGCACAACTTTGTGCAAAGGTAATGCACAAAAAAGTACATAGTAATTTAGTGTGAATAGCAGCAGGAACCACGGAAATAAATTCTTGGTGTGCAATGTGTGCAGGAGTAGTTCCCACGTGGTTCAAAAATAAATTCCGCTTCCTTTGGTCTTGGTTATTTAAGACCCTAACATAAAAATGTTACGGAGGTTGAATTTTGACTTGGCCCATACGGGTACGAAACTTACCACAAAAAATAGCTGTTTACTTGGTTCTTACTGCTAGCTTAAGAGTTTCAGTATTAAATGAAAACTGTCGCCGAAACACCTTGGTTTTGCCTCGGGTTTCATCCCTGATGGTCCATTGGACCATTGCCATTGTGTGTCGTCAGCTTAATTTCATGCGTACCTTGAGACCGGAGTTCGGGTACGCCTTGATTTGATCAGTCTCATATCGACTTTTTATTCTCTTGCTTATAGCAGACGTAAATTGTACTATTTTCTTAATGGCTATGCCGCTTTTGATCGTTACTGGGATTGAATCTTCCGTGGATCATGTTGAAGTCAAAAAGTACATTGCAATTGACAAAAAGTCAGGATTAATGGGCTTAATACCCTATGTTGTGAACAATATGTGCAGAGATATAGAGTAAATAGTAAATGTTACGTTTGCACAAGAAACCTTATGGCAAGAGAGATAAATTTAGTACGGGTCTAAGAATGCATGTGGACGCATAGCAATCATCAAAATTGTGAGGGAAAACATTTTCCCACCTTCCAATGATCCATCTGATTTGATCTGAACTGGAAAGTGGCTCGTACATAGAATTTCGTCTGACAGTTCAGTCACAGGGTACGCCAACCAATCTTGAAACGGAAGAACAAAAGTTTGCCCTGAAAACCGCTTCTGCGCATGCGCTCTGGTGGTGGGGGACGTCTGCGCATGCGCTGAAGCTGTTTCACGGGATTACTTCCTCTTCCGCCTCAAGATTCATTGCAGGACCCCATTTCGTTTTCTCTGACCTCACTTGAAGCTCCGCCGTTGTCACGGCTTGCCTTTGGACGTAGTGATCGCGATGGAGCCTAACGCTGTGGGCCAGCCGGTGAAGACGAAACGTCAGCGCAAACGGGTAGCCTCCAAGAATCTGCTGCAGACCACGGGCGAGCGCAAGGCGACGACGATCGTCAAGCCGAAGGAATCTTTATCGCCACAAGGTGCAGGACAGCGCGTTTCACCCAAGCCGTCGCGGGCCAAACGGGAGGCAGCCGAGCAGTTGGTTCCAGAACGTATTGCGGGTGAGTTGATGGGATAGGGTACTTCGGAGAAGAGCCGGACCGGAAGTTCGAAAGAAATTTAGAACAAAGCATGCGAAATTTGTGAGAATGAGCGTCGGCATCGCTGTTCTGCCGCTGAGCACTATTCTAATCCAAGTCCGGCTTTTGTTCTTGATTTCCTCTTAACTCCCGTCCCAGCTCTTCTCCGATGTACCCGATTTTCTTTTCACGACAGTCTTGTCTTGTTCGGTATAAGGACGCGTCCATTAATAGACCCATTAATGGGTCTGTTACGTGACACACTTAGGGGGACGGAGATGTGGTCTGCGTAACGCTGCATTGCGGTATTACATGGGGGCGGGGGTGTTACGAATGTCTGAAAATTTCAGAGCGGCATCCGAACTTTTTTACCTTCATCGGGATGGATTTCGAAAGGTACTTAGTGGTTTACATGGACGATTGGAGGTCGATTTGAACTAAATTTTATTTTTATGGTCATTAGGACACGAGATGCGTCGAGTGAAATTTGGTCGGGTTTTTTGGTCACTATTTCATTAACATATATGGCCTCACCTCCTTTTTGATCCTTGTAGTCCTGAATGCCTCAAGTGTCCCAAGTGACGTGGAATTGTTTAACTACACTGACAACTAAAGCGAAGTTCTAAGCTTGTGTCAAGCATAATTACGCTTGAAAACGTTACGCTTGAAATCAAACGTAGTGCAGAAACTTCCCCGTGCATTTAGATAGGAGGAATAGAAGCGGAAGAGCCATTTACGCGTAGCATGTACGCTTTAAAAACAAGCATAGAACTATGCTTCATCTTTACCTGATCTCTGCGTTATTTGAGGACTAAACTAAACGCTTAGCACAGATCGAAAGAGCATGAAATTTGGGGTGCTAAGGACCCACTGGCCTTTCCGGAAATGCTTATTGTATCTCACACAAGAGAGAAAACCTTCACATCAAGCTAGCGTAACCGCGCTTTTCCAAACCAAAAAAAAATGGTGGTGGTTTTTAGGCACGAAGTAGCCTTATGGTTTTGTCTCGAAAACGAAAGTATGGCCCTATATGGCAGCTCTGAGATTTTCTATACGATTTTGATGATTTTTTGCAAAACGCGAGAACAAAGCACAGTCATTTCACTGATAAAGTCTGGTAGAGAATCTTCTGATCAATTTTGAGAAATTTGGAATTGAAATTATTGTTGCCATGGCAAGGCTCGACTCGTCAGTGAAAAATTTGGGAGAGAGGGGAGCCGAGCCACTCGTAAGTACATGTCATGCCAAAAATACTAGATCCCGTGAAAAAGCGCGTTCGAAACAGAACTGTTCTTCACTGGTGTTAGAATGCATGCAATAATAGGAATAATGATGTTTTCGGATGTGGTCGTCTAGATGGTCGCACCAAAGTATAATTGTTGCGTGGACTGTCCATTGCGCATGCCCAGTAGTGTTCAGAAATACCAACGTGAAATGCATATTAGTTATACCCAAAGTTATAAAAGCATCTATAAGAAACGAAAGTAAATTTTCTATTTATAAATTTTGCTTAGTAAAAATATCACTTAAACTAAGGATATGTGTCCTAATTTCAATGAATTATTAGAAAATTCATGCATAATTTCTTAGATAGTCAGTGCAATGCAGAGGAGGCAACAATGAAGGCGCTGTTGTTTTCAAAAGTGCCAACCTCAAATGTTCGTTACTCTTTGAATCGGAGTGAAATAGGGCATTAAACTGCGTGCCAGTGCACATTCATTTGAGAATAAACATTTCCTAATGAAGTTTGACTGTGACTGTAGGTCCCTTTACGAGAACAATTGGCGTGTAGCTGCTCCTTGTAGAGAGGTTGGATGGTACTTCTGAATTCAGATGAAACTATCTGCACACGGCGGTGATGCACTTTTCTAACCTCAAAGTATTTAAAAATTGGTGAAATTAATTATTTTACTGCACGTTTCTGCGAATAACTTGACCTTCATGTATTATGAAACTGTCATAAATGTCTATTTTTTGACACAAATTGACACGCATCTGGTCTTGTACGTAAGTTTTGGTTTTATTAACAATGGTCTACCAAACATAAACAGAACTCCACTCAACGCAGTCCTAGCTCCGCTTTATTTGTTAAACCAGAACATAAATATGAAATTAACTTCGTGACTACTAGGATTTCTTGAAATCGTATATTTTTTTTAGTTACTCTCATGTATAGAAGGAAAAAAAGGAAGTATAGAGACGGGCACTAAGCTGAACTCGCCCTAAATTTCATGTTCTTTCCATCCGTTTTAGGCGTTTTGAAAACAACGGCCTAGTTTTTATATTTTTGTAGAAATGCGTAACCTTTGCACCGAAGGCGCGAGCATGACTCCACGCTCTCCGTAGGCCATTGCCAACCCCTGTGACAGTTTACCTATTTAACGTCGTGACCTGTATTTTCACAGAAATGACTTCGAAGTCGAAGCAAGGAACATGCGCAGGTGAGCCATCTGCCGTCTTCGCTGAGCATCAGAAAGCACAGCCCCGCGGCAGAGGCAAGGCAGTCAAGCCAGCCGCCACAGCGGATCCCACCGAAATGGCCAAACCCAATCGTAAAGGTAAAGCTAGTGCGGAAGTTAAAAGCTCTGTGAAATCAGCCGTCAGGCCTGTCACTGAAAACGCCAAGAAGCCATCCACGCAAGAACCGGCTGCGAAACGGCCTCGCAAAGACCAGGCACCAGGCAAGGCCGGTTTAGAGCAAGCAAGGTCTCGAAGATTGGAATCCGAACAGGGTACGGCGTTTTTGGGACCTTCATTCGATGAACCTCTGATCTCGAAGATGGCTGACTGCGGCTCCGAGCCTCGTGCGTCCAAGCACCTCGATAGCGTCCCCGGAATGTCAATGGCCAAGCCGAAGCGGAAGCCTCCACCACTGAAGTTTGGAATAATGTAAGCAATGAATTTGGAATGAACCCAGTTACCCCAGGAAAAAAACGTGCCGAAGGTTTCTTCGTAAATTCACAAAGGTTCTTCACTGTGGCAAAATAACTACGAAAAAGTCAGTTAATTATCCTTTTTCCCAGAATTTTCTGTACCATAAACCCAGTATTTCCTGTAACCTCTTTATAGTATTCACTTCTCTTCAGTATTCACTGTGTGATTCACAGTTTTCTCCGCATGCCCGTCGCAGAACATTGAGGCGTACGGAGATGACTGTAAGTCCTGCAGGAAATACTGTGTGTCGCACAGTGAATATTGTAAAGAGAATTCTGGGATTAGGGTACGGAGAATTAGCACAAGTTGCTCACATACACAATTCTCTGGAACTTTTTGCCTTAGTGTTCGTAAATTGTAGGGAAGAATCATCGTGTTTTACCGATGAATCTTCGTGATTTGACGACATATCTTCGTGAATAAACGAAGAATGTGCGTAGATTTACGAAGAATCTTCGTGATTTGACAAGAACCTTTCGTGACTTAAGTTTCCTTCGGCAACATTTATCCATCATTCGTCAATACCGGAGATTTTAATTTTTTTTAGTGGAAGGACCAAAGCAGATGTCCAACGGGGTTACTATGTCGACGTGCCACCGCCTTACCGAATTAGGAAGCGGACGAAGGGTGCAAACGAGGCAGCTGGCAGCAATGGAACGTGAGTTATCGCACCCGAGGCTCCGCCTGTTCAAAATATTTTAGGATTTCACAAAGAAGTCGTGTAAAATCATGCCAAAGATATTCGCAAACCCCTAAAAAATTCGATTTTTCCTTTTAAACCGGTTTTTAACTGACCCAGGATGCGGAAGAAGGGGATGACTCGTAGCTAATTTTTGAAAATGTTGCTTTTT
This sequence comes from Stenchaetothrips biformis, assembly GCA_030522485.1. Taxonomy (NCBI): domain Eukaryota; kingdom Metazoa; phylum Arthropoda; class Insecta; order Thysanoptera; family Thripidae; genus Stenchaetothrips; species Stenchaetothrips biformis. The sequence continues at coordinate 2,631,438 of CM060095.1, read as the reverse complement.
CGTCAAAAAATGAAGCTGCAAAGCTCATTCTGAGCTCATCCGAAAGGTCTTGAGTTGGCTTTTAAATGTGATGAAACCTTCTGTGAATAATCTCCAATACGGATGCGTTCTTTGCACTACGCAAGCTTACAAACACATCGGTTTGCAAGGTTTTAAGAGTGTCGGTTTCATTTGAGGAAGTTGTTAATATTGATCCTCAATCAACTTTTGTTGGCAAAAGTAGGTTTTTTCAAAATCTTGGGTGGAGCGGGGGGTTAAGGCAAATCTCATCAAGGGGCGTTTCTCGCCCAAAACGCCTCACGCAATTTGTAGACGCCCCCTAATGAACACCTACCGGACACTGTTATTCAACGAATGTGACGTCATATAAGTTGCAATGTGAATTTTGTCACATTCGTTGTTACGTGGCTCGGCCGCAGGATGTCACGTCCGTTTGAACGTAGATCAACATTCAAAAGAGTGCGATATCATATCCAAACGAACGTGACAAAATCCATATTCTATCGAATGTGATTGTCACATTCGTTGTCACTAAATGCTTATGTCGAATATTGTGCGTGTCAGTTGCACGATTTTGTGCACGCGCGGAATTTGAAAAAGATGCATAAATTCATACTAAAACGTCACGCAGGTTCACAATTATGCATCACCACGTACAAAATTCTACATGAACATTTAGTGTGTTGATTAAGAGTGGTGTGTGTCCACTGTCGCAGCCTGACCTAATCCAACCTCCACCACTGTTATTCCACTTGCGATGCAGACCACACTTTCAGTGCAATTCAAATTTCATCGCTCTTTTCTGTGATGATCATTCCAAATGGTGCGATGATCTGCTGTATCGCAGAATTTTGCTATGATCATTGCAAATAACTGTAATGATTGCAGATTTTGTGTTGCCATCATCGCATTTTTGTGCAATAATTCCTTTTATCATTGCAGAAATGTGCGATGATCATTGCAAATTTTTATGATACAAAAGTCATCACATCCGGAGAGCGATGATTCGAGGGAATCACATTTTGGCTATCATCGCACGTTTTTGTGTTGAAAGTATCGCAACTTGGATAATAGTGACGACTCTTTCCAGGCCGTGGTGCGCGGACTGCGCTGCCGAGGCGGCGGCGGGCTGCGCGGCCCACGAGCTGCTGGGCGTGGCCGAGGCGCGCCGGCGGGTGGCGGCAGCGCTGGCGGCCGCTGAGCGCGCCATGCGGCGTCTGGACGCGCTGGAACTGCGGGAGGGGCCTCGCCTCGCGTGCACGGCGGAGCTGGAGGGCTACGGCCGCAACAAGTTTGTCGTGACCCTGACCGCCTGCTGCGGGGACCTGGCCGCCGGCGAGCGCGAGGCACTGTGTGCCTTCCTTGCCGTTCTGACGCTGTGCCCGGAGGTACGCACCTGAATCGACCTGGATCCATCCTTAGCGCGTACACGCTAAATTTTATGTACAATTTTGTACGAGACATCACAGTTTTTCATGCAGGTGAACTCATCGTACGAAAATGTGCACCAATTTCCTTTTTTTTTGTACGAAATCTTGTACCAAATTGTACGAAACGTTCATCTGCACAAAAGAATGTGATGTCTCAGACCAAATTTTTTCAAAAACATTTAGTGTGTACTGGGAATTAAAAGGGTATGAACGAATGCAAGCGTCAATTGGGGCAATGCGATGGGCGGTACCATTTCCACCGGTAATTAGGTATTGGCGGACTCCAACACTCTAAATGTCTTACGATGAAATAAGACCTTTGTTATTCGTATGTTACAGTGAATCTGGCGCAAGCATAGGACGAAGCAATATTTCTTCGTAATACTATTTTTTCTAGATTTTTCATTGTAAGATACAAAGGAAACCTTCGTAATACGAATAAAAATCACCTTCGTAAATGCTTGCGCCATTTCCTTCGTCTTACAAGAAATTTCTTCGTAAGACAGAGTGACGGTTCGCAACCAATAGAAAGGCCCACGGATGAAACCTTGTACAAAGTATTTTGAGCATATGTAAGGTACAAACATTTTAGTTTGTTAGACAATGAAATAGTTCGTAAATTACGAAGTATCTTCTTTTTTACCTTATGTTTGCTCAAAATGCTTTGTAAACACAAGCTTCTTTTCTTTTTAAGACGCCGTAGTCCAAGAACTACACTCAAAATTCCTTTGTACAATGTTCGTACGTGTTCTCACACAATTTAGCGCAAACGTGCTTTCCGTACATAATTGTACGAAATTTTGCTCAATTTGAGTGCGAATTGGCGTCAAAATTTGTACGATTAGGTTCGCATGTTGTAATTTGTGTGAGACCACGTACAAAATTGTGCAAATACATGATTCAGGAAGTGGAAAAAGGGGTAAAGTCGAGTTGAAACCAAGCACTACGGCTCAAACTTGCAGGTGGGAGACCGTTTTTGTGAATGTCATCTAAAAATTGATGCAAGAGGATGGGACTTGTCTCTCTTCACTTGATTTTCGGCCAAATTTTCGCTCATGCTTACTTGATAGACTGATAAGAGGTCATGGAATCAACTTAAAGTTAACCCCTTCTGCCGCTTCCTGGACCACATTTGGTGTGTATTCCTCAGGACACGCACCTGGCGGCTGAGGATGACGACGAGAAGAGCGCGACTGCGGTGGCCGCGGCGGCCGTCTGGGCCAAGCTTCCTGAGCGGCCAGCCGGCGTCAAGCTGCAACCGGGGGCCGTGCTGGTGTTAGGCGAGGAAGACGTTGCCGAGGACGTCCGCGGGGCGAAAGGACCTGCTGGCCTGCCGCGGCTCGCCACGATGGCTGCCAGGAAGACCGCCATCGTCCAGCCGCTTCCCGCTTCCAGAGGTAATTATTTAACAAGTGGATCGGTCAGGGGCGTGCACAGCTCGCCTCCTCGGGAGGGGCGGTGGGACCTTTTTTTGAGAGACGTTGCCTAACTTCCAGGGGTTAGACGCCAAAACCTGCCTTAAAAGTATACCTTTTAGGGTCCTTCGGGAGGGGTGGTCGCCCCCTCCGCCCCTCCCTTGTGCACGCCACTGGGATCGGTTACTCAGTGCTCGGCGGCTTTTCAATGTATTGACTTTCAACTCGATATTTTCAATATTGATATTTCAATATCAGTAGTGGTGTACGAAGCGGCCTTCTCCAATCGCGAATCGTATCAGGCCAGATTTAATTCGAATACGAATCGAAGTGTTGAAAGGGCTAAAACGAGCACTTTTTTGCTGTTTTCAAGAAAAATAATACGAATTCGAGATTTAACTTTTTTGTCGGTTTCGAACCGAATTGAATGTGGCCTGATTCGATTCGGTTTTGAAGCATTTGCACACCACTAAATACTGGCGTATTGAAGTGACCACTCAGCAAACTAAAGTGTGTACCTTCTCATTTACAGCATACTAACTAGGCACACGCGAAATAAGAGTGTGCCCGGCAAGTACACGCTGAAATACACTCGATTAGTCCTATCTAAAAGAATGGGCCATTTTAAGTGTACTTGTCAGGCACACTCTCATTTAGCGTGTACTTGCCAGGCACACTCTATTTTAGCGTGTGCCTAGCAAGTATGCTGTAAAGAAGAGTGTGCTTGCAAGCATGCTTTTATTAGAGAGTACTATGTACACACTTCAGTTTGCAGAGCCATCACTGAAAATCTATCGGCGTGACTTCGTTAGGGGCGTGGATAAAGTGTCACGTCAAAAACGGCATGACAGACAAGGCATGCCAAACATCGGCGTGACTCAGAAATTCACGCCTTTTTTTGGCGTGAATAGCCTGTCATACCGGGTTTTGGCATGACTTTTCACAGAGCGCCTAATTATTCACGCCATATAACGGCTTGACTCACATGGTTGAATTTCCTATCACGCCATTTTTTGGCGTGACTTTTTGACTACCGTAATTTGGCCATGTGTTCGGCCATAACCTTTTCAGTGATATCAATATCCGGTATTGATTATGCTTTTGACATTTGTTATTAAATCAATGTCTCAGTATTTGACGTCTCTTCGCCTTTCACTCCGCTCCCATGCGCAGTGTGCCTTGAGGATTCCGAGAGCAGCGACGTCGAGGACAGCGACGACGACGTTGACGATGGCAGCTCCCGTTCAGGCGGGACCGGTTCTTCATCAGACGCGAGCATCGCACCCGGCCCGCCCGGCCCCGCGGTGCGCGTCTACTACGACGCCGCCGTGCAGCCCCACCAGGCGAGAGCCGCCAAGGTGCTGGGGTACATCACCGGCAACCTCAAGTTCATTGCCTGCGCCAAGCCGGTGAGGAGCATCTGGGGCGGCGGCGGTCGCTACGGAGGATGCCGCGTGCACCTGTCGGAAGCCAAGTTTATTGAAGAATGAATCTCCTGTTGGGTCCACGAACACTATTTTGTTTTCGCTAGCTGTGTGAAAGCGATGCCAAGTGCCACCTGCAGTGGCTGTGCATTTTACCCCTTGTGTATCGAAGGATCATTGACCTTTGGGAGCTGATAGCGTCGTTGCATGTTAAAGGCCTTTAATGTGGGGATGAAAGTTCCCTGGCGTTCATTTCGTGGTATGTTATGTCTCACCAACACTTAAATTTAGAAGGACCGATGTAGCTAAAGAACAACTGTTGTTGGATTAATAAATAATTATTTATTGAGTACCTAATTAATCCTGTGTTTGCGTCAGGATGCAAGGCAATGTAGTTTCATGACTATAGGACAAGTACTGACGGCAGGAAGAACACACTCTAAGATTTTGTTTTTTTTTTGTAAATTTACAACAAAACTGCTGCAAAATTTGTACCACGAATTCTTTGTATTTTTTAAGTACGACAGGTTTGTATTTACAAGGTGCTCCGTAATTTAGCGGGGGATATCTTTGGGCCCACGGAGGCTCTCACCGAATACGACCATAACAGCCGGTGGAAACTACTAGGGTGAGCGGCGGCACCATCCTCCGATCTGCCCCGCGGCGGCGGTCGCGCGACACTCACTTGGATGTCGGGCCGGAGCGACCCTTAAAAGTATCGCACACATAAAAGTGGGGCATGCAAATTAAAGAAAAAAGAACGAGGAATCCATTGGTGCAATAATATTTCGCAAATTCGGAACGGAAATGTTTCTAAACTCAAGTTGAACCGAAATTTTGGGTGCCGAGGAGGTGACATCCCCACACATTTCTACGAAAAGCGAGGTTAAGGAGGCCTCGGAGACCCAAACATTAAGCGAGCCGAATGTTCCTTAGTAAATTTCCTACCTTTGAGCTCAACTCGATTCTCAATAACTGTCACCACTTGTTCAGTCAATCGACCCAAAGTCGCCGCGGGAAAAGTGGCGTCACAGGCCCTGTCAGTTAACTCCTCGAAAATAAGTTTTAAACATTTCGTTTTGGTACCAACGTACCATCCTATACGGAGGTAAATTTCAAGACGATTCCGAATCTGTGCTCAGATTTCAAAAACTCCCAAGGATGGCTTCAGATCTTCTGGACAAAAATGTCACTGCACTTGGCCCCGCTGGCTACGCGAAACGCACAGCAGGTCGGAAGTGAAGGTTTCCGCCAACTATGAACCACCAGGAGCCCCAAAAAATCGTATCAAATCACTAATTGGTGATAAGTTACAAGTATATCTCCTGAATTACTGACCCACGCCAAGAAATGTCCTCAAAATCACTCTGGCCGACTCACTCCGTTTCGAAAACGGCCGTCTGCTGGCGGTCACGACGAAAAAGAGGTTTCCGGTATGGCAAAGTCAGCGCTCACATTGCTCCAGCCGCAGCCGCAGCAGACAGCAGTCGCTTTTGATGTTTGTTGTGATCGGAGGCGAAGTCTTGGTTGAACCCGGGTGCACGGGTAAAAATGAGCCAGGACATTTTTGGAGATTTGGATGGTTTAGATGAAAGAGGGGAAGAATGTGCCTCTCTCACTGGTACTCCAACGGAGTTTAGTGGAGTAAGCGGGAATGAGCTGTCCCAGTCCCCAGCCGTTCCTCCAGTGAAACCTCCTCAACCAAGTACTTCCACACCTGTTGTGAATGTTGGCTCTTCTACAGCAACTGCTCCTGTAGCTCCTCAAAAGCAGGTGATTTTCCTACCATAGTAATTTACTTCAATTGTATTCTTTGAAAATGGTTTTATCCCACCTGTTGACATTCTTGTTTTGTTTGATTTTAAGACTTGGAAATGCAGCATTTGTAAACGTGTTCTCAAAACTCTTGCTGGGTTTATTAAACATAATAAGGACCAACATGAGAAAGGTACTTTACTGGGTTTTTAATGAGTATGTTTTGCAGCATACGTATCTCATATATTCTGGCATCGATTTTTCTTCCAGATGTATCATTAGAGACAGATTTGTATTTGGTTCCAACAACATCGTCAACTACATCATCTCAATCACAACCAAGTTCATCCCAACAAACATCTGATTCCCGTTCAAATTTTAAATGCCCTGACTGCAAGAAAACTTTGAGAACTGAGGATGGTTACTTGACTCACCGAGCTAGTCATAAAATGAAAGGTATGTGTGTTGGTGGAGCATCTTTTTGTAAGCGTTCTTTTTGTTTGCCTCGTACATTGTAAGTTTTTAGTTTATTTTTTCTCTTTTTCTAGATGCTTTAAAAAGGAAACCAAGTTATGAGGATTTTGAGGCAATTTTACTTGATATTATGACAGAAATCACTGAAGAAATTATTGCAGAGCCAGTTTACAATGAAATGGGAAGATCAAAGGTTGAATTTATGACTGAGTTTAAAAATTGCAATGGCAGTGAGGAAGCATTAGAGTTTGTGACACCCTTAGCTAAAAGTATTTTTGAGTTTGTGATTGATACTCAATCTAAAATTTTACCTCAGAATCAGTATGAGGCATCACAACAAAAGTTGCAGAAATATTTGTTTGATTTGGACAACATGGACACTATGAAGTTAAATTTAATGAATGTGTGCCAAGAACACAATATTACTCCTGTAGTGGCAGGAAAATTGGTTTATAGAATTGCGATGAAAATGCTAATTAAAGTGCATGTGTGGGTTTCTAAAGCCATGAGAGGACAAGGTGAACCTCAGCAAGCCCCTAAGCCTCAGCTACAAGTCATGAGCACTATTGAAACTAAGGCATTCCATATAAATCTAGGGGATATATTTCGAGCCTTCTACAGAAAGGGTCTTTTAAGTACGAACAGATTGTGGCACGCAAGAAGTTCATGTCTTAACGCCACTTTTGTTGTTGGACCACGTCCACTTTCTTCAAATAATTTTCTAGCAAAAGAAAATTGGTTTTCAGGTGATGACCTTAGCATTTGAATGAGACCATGCGAAGAGATTTTTAATGTTCATTGTTTTTAATTTTGGTTGCAGGTGATGATGCCACCATTGTCATTAGTGACCATGCTGAGAACTTCTTTATGGCTATTGAACAGGCTATTAATTCATCGCTAGAAGAAGGTGCTTCAGAGATCAACCAAGATGTTATAGAGAAAACATTGGACAATCTAGATGCCTTAAATTCTTGGTATTTTCTCACTTCTTCACATTTTTCAGAAGAAAATTCATTGTTATTCATGCAGGACTTGGTCAAAGTGTTTGTTAGAAGGTCCTTAGTTTTAAGAGAGAGACAGAAAAACATTGAAGAATCTAATGCCATCAGTGCATCTCGGGCAGCTCTCAGGGAAAATCTGAAGAGGAATTACACCGCAAAGGACTCGGAAAATATAAATTTGGATGAGGTGTAAAGAAATATGTCATTACATTTCAATGTGATTTATTTTATTTTAGCATTTTTTCAAAGCATTAGCCCTTGTTTTCTAAATAGTGGTAGACAATACTTTAAATTGCGCATCAGCATTCTTTCCAAGCATTAGTCTTTCTTTTCGAAAATAGTTCTAAACAATACTTTGAATTGTACATCTAGATAGAATAATAAACTAATTGGCTGGCTCAAACAACAATAAATGTTTTAATTCTAGTTTATTTAATCTTTACAAAATATAATACTTTAGTTCATAATACTTGATGGTACTTATTTCCTTTCTCTGTTACTCTTTCCTTTGTTTCTTTCTAACTGGTAGCTCTGATGCATCGACTCTCAGTCCTTGGTCCTCTTCCACTTCGGTGTTGCCTTGGCGGGGTGGCAATGCAGCATGGCCCTGAGCAAAAATGTTCAGCCTCGAATCCAAGCACTGTTTGAGAGTAGGATTTCGGTTGTCACCTTGGGCCCTCCTCATTTTGCCAAAATACTGTTCGAGCGGATCTTGATTGAAAGTGCGGGCATTGATACGGGGTGCTTTGGCTGTAGTCAGCATGTACCTTATGGCCCCAACTATACTTCGGACTGAAATCTGGAGTGCTTCTAAGGCTTGGTAGCTAATAATCATCTGGCTTCTGTCTTTGTTTGAAAAGATACCAGGTCTCTGCTTGACATCCATTTTCCACTCCTCAAAGTAGTCCAAAAATGTGGTGAGAAGATATTCAAGTCTTGGATCGTTGGGGTCTGAATATGAGGCAAGATTATGATTGCGAACTTCTTTTCCTTCCTCTTCTTTGCCATTCACGCAGTCAAAAAACTTGTTAACATGCCTAATGAATTTAACAAGCTCAATTGTATCAAACCTCTCCATCTTTTCATGACTTGCAAGATCTTCAATAGCTTGACATACAGAATCACTCAGAGCCTGGGTGGCATAAGATACAGTCATACAACTGAAACTGGACAATTTTATGTGCGCCTTTGTTAATTTATGAATTTTGTGCTTGTCATTTTTAGTGAGCTCATAGACAAGCACCAACACTTCCCACGACAGAAACTCACCGTTTTTCCAAAGTTTCCTTGTGTTTCTGTGGGAGAAAGAGTTGGCTAAGGCATTACGAATAGTCTTGATGAGATGGGGTGGGTCAACAACAAAAAAAATAGGTCTGTCTTCTCCGGATGCCACATTTCTGGTAACATATACCTCTCGGGCAGTACTATCTAAACACTGATGCATGCGGATGAACTTCCTGTTAATTGCTGCCCCATCACATGTCAATGTCAGCACTTTGATGCCAGCTTCTTCTAAACAATACACTACTTCCCAGGTCCTGTCATGTAATTGTGCAGCTGATAGATCATCAGTGGAATAAATTGAAACAACTTCCTTCACGTTGCTTGTTATTCCTTGAACAAGATAGACAAGAATTTTTTTGGCAAGTCTAGGTTTGTAAGTTTTCGACTCCATTTCACTTTGGAGCTTCTTCAGCTCTTCATCCACACTAGACAGGTTCGTGTATCCTATTAATTCTCCTGTTGATCGCTTTGTAACTAAGCCTGATCTGATATGCATTTCATCAAACATAACATTCACATATTTTAAGTGTTCATCACATCCATCTTTTAACATTTTATCTCTTATGAGAGAAATAATTTCTTCCTGGCAGCCTTCAGTTGCATCAATAAAATGACTGTAATCATAAAGTCGTCGACTTGAAGGTAATACCATGATTTTAGATTTATTCAAAAATTGCAGAGAACCATCAGAGAAAGAATGAAGGCGGAGTGCTACACGAATTATCATTGGGTGCCACCTCAAGCCTCTTTTGTCTTTAACAGTTAAAGCCTGCTTTTGCGACTCCCAAAACACTCTTTGGATGTCGCTCATTTTATGTTCATTTGCCCTTAAAACTGCTATCAGGTCATCCCTGAGGGCCTCGTCCAACTTCACTTGAAGCTCTTCAACTCTACTTTCAAGTCTATCACCCCTTTTCTTTTCGTTTTTGTACAAATCTTTATATCGATCTTTCTTAGCTTTTAAGTTTTCCTTGGACAAATATTCATCCGGACAATGTGAAGACAAGTTTGTGGAAGCTTCTCTTCTTTTTAACTCCCTTTTAAATCTTCCTAATTCCACTCGGCAATTTGGACATGTTGCCTTTCCTTCTTCGACCAATAGGAAACAATCCCTACTCCGATAACACGGAGTGGATTGAGAAGTTGAGTTGTCAACATATCCCTGAAAAGTTTTCCAGAGTTCAGAGTGTTCGGTTATGCCCGAGCACTGTTTCAAATCTATAATCTTGGCAGCCATAAAAGCAAGATAATCTGCTACACTTCCAATGTTGTCACAGATAGGAATGGCTTTGGATTGGAATATTGGATTTTCCAGGGGCACAGGCTCGTTGTGAACAAAGATGCCATGAAGAGATAGCTTGCAATCCCAGTACATGCTAGCAGTAACGCCAGCATTATTAGAGTCATTTAGGAGAACAATTCTTACAGTTGCTTGCCCTATTAAATCAACTGTCCATATGTTTTGTGGGAGTAGAAGTTTCAAATTGTCCTTTAGAAGTAGTGCAAATGACTAAAGAAAAAAAAGAAAGATTAAAAATAAAATTATTGAAATACACACAAAATATATAATGAATAAAAATTGTCTTACTCTAAATTCATTCAGATTGGAACCAGCAGTGTCTTCTACCCTATCTCCTACCCCTGTTTCTCTATCAGCTGCTCTATCTCCATCAGCTGGATCTGGATTCTGAAGCAAACATTACAGAAAAGGGGAGAATTAATTTATTGCAGTACTCTACTGCATTGGATGCATAGCCTCACTTCAACTCATTTACCTGCTGGGTGCATGGCGAACGAATAGCTTCAGTTCCAGAATCACCCTCAACATCCACAAAGTCATCATCCAACACATCCGATTGCGCCTGCTGGAGATATGAAACCAACATTTGTTATCTTCCAAATAAATTGCTTTCCTAAAATTTCAATTTGACAAATACAGTAACTTACCTTGGCTTTGCGCCTTTTATCCCCTTTCCTCGGGTAGGAAACATAATTTTTTATCCGTCTTTTCGTCTGCTTCTCTGACTGGGGAGCAGAAGCGTCCGATGCATCAGAAACACTAGCCCCAGCAGAAACCTGAATTTCAGAAAGATATATATTCAATTATATGTGAAAAGAAAAGTGTAGAATTAAATGAATAAGTGAACATGTGAATGAAGTATTAGAGAGAAAGCATTCATTTTCTATAATGTAGTAAAATTATTTTTAACCTGTTCTTCCACATCTGTTGACTGATAGAAACTGGAGGCAGTCTCCGAAAAATAATCTGTGGCCACTTCACTAAGATCCTGAAAAAGAAAAGAGATTTATAGCAAAAAAATGTTAGGGCCACATTCACAAGCAAGAAAATAAAGATGATGCTCACCAAATCAGAATCAATCTGGATTGATTCGCAACTTTCACCACCCTCATCCTAGCCAAAAAGGAAATAATTAAATACAATCCCTAAATACAGTTAAGAATGACATAAAGCAACAGCTTTTCAACAACACACACATAGTATCAGGTTATAATGTACTCCAGAGCACATCAAATTCAAACGCTGTGAGAAGCAAAAAACTGTAAACATGTACACACCTTCGCGTCATCAGACGCTAATTCCGACTCCATATTTTCACGTGCCCAATTATTTTCCTATCAACACCTCTATGATTCGGCTTCCTCACTTTCACACGCGCTACACGTGCAACACCTGAGCTACCTGAGTGCCTGAGTTCGATCAAACCAAACCTCCAATCACAACAAACATCAAAAGCGACTGCTGTCTGCTGCGGCTGCGGCTGGAGCAATGTGAGCGCTGACTTTGCCATACCGGAAACCTCTTTTTCGTCGTGACCGCCAGCAGACGGCCGTTTTCGAAACGGAGTGAGTCGGCCAGAGTGATTTTGAGGACATTTCTTGGCGTGGGTCAGTAATTCAGGAGATATACTTGTAACTTATCACCAATTAGTGATTTGATACGATTTTTTGGGGCTCCTGGTGGTCCATAGTTGGCGGAAACCTTCACTTCCGACCTGCTGTGCGTTTCGCGTAGCCAGCGGGGCCAAGTGCAGTGACATTTTTGTCCAGAAGATCTGAAGCCATCCTTGGGAGTTTTTGAAATCTGAGCACAGATTCGGAATCGTCTTGAAATTTACCTCCGTATAGGATGGTACGTTGGTACCAAAACGAAATGTTTAAAACTTATTTTCGAGGAGTTAACTGACAGGGCCTGTGACGCCACTTTTCCCGCGGCGACTTTGGGTCGATTGACTGAACAAGTGGTGACAGTTATTGAGAATCGAGTTGAGCTCAAAGGTAGGAAATTTACTAAGGAACATTCGGCTCGCTTAATGTTTGGGTCTCCGAGGCCTCCTTAACCTCGCTTTTCGTAAAAATGTGTGGGGATGTCACCTCCTCGGCACCCAAAATTTCGGTTCAACTTGAGTTTAGAAACATTTCCGTTCCGAATTTGCGAAATATTATTGCACCAATGGATTCCTCGTTCTTTTTTCTTTAATTTGCATGCCCCACTTTTATGTGTGCGATACTTTTAAGGGTCGCTCCGGCCCGACATCCAAGTGAGTGTCGCGCGACCGCCGCCGCGGGGCAGATCGGAGGATGGTGCCGCCGCTCACCCTAGTAGTTTCCACCGGCTGACCATAATCACAAATTTAATCGATTTTTTTCATAAATTAACATTGGTTGTACTTTGCAAAAAAAAAACCCATGAGGTCGTATATTGCTTTTTGTGACCGTATAACATGTATTGTACTTTGCAAAATTTATCAAGCCCATCCTATTTTTTCGTAAGTTAACAACATGTGTTGTACTTTAGAAAAGACATCAAGATCATCCAATTATAGTATTTTGCAAATAATAACTAGATAATCTTTGTTTTTTTTGTCAATTTACAACATGTGTCTTACTTGGCCTAAAACAAGGACGTTACAGTCGTCCCTCTATATAAGCACGCAGTTCGAGACTCAATAAATGCTTATATCGAAAGCCCGCGACGCTTTTGCACGTGTTGGCCGGGTCCTCGCCGGAGCTCGGCTGGCTCGCTCAGGTAGGGTCGAGGCAGGGACCGCTGCGCTGTGCCGATTTTATATCGACCCCCGGCTGGCTTGGAGTGCATGTAACTGTGCGAAAAGAGTAGTTTCGGGCTATAGAGCGCAACTTGCACCGCAGACCGAGCCCATCAAAGCTGTCGTCCCTCCGTCAAACTCCGAGGCGCGGGTGAGCTCGGGTCCGGCTCGACACCCGTGCGTAAGCGGGGTCCGCCACTAAAAAATGCTTATATAGAGGGTGCTTAAATAGAGGGACGACTGTATCTAACTTATCTTTGTACATTCACAAGATGCGTTGTACCAAGCAAAACGCAGAGCAGAGTTTCGTAAAGTTCCAACATGTGTTGTACTAGGCCAAAAACAATGAGACCATCCAATTTTTATTTGTAAATCTACAACATTTTTTTTAGAGTGCACAGTGTGTACGGGTTGGTTCAGCCTCACTCACCAAGCTGGGTCTGAAAGGTGCTGCCGCTGTCGAGCGCAGTCTACAATTGACAACTTGCGGCCGAGCCAAACGCCGCGAGCGTACACTGTCAGAAATTTTGTTGTTAATTAACAACAAATCTATTGCTAATTTTTTTCTGACAACAGTTGTTTTTAAACGACAGCAGTCGTTCACGAACAGAGAATGTTGTTGATAAATGACAGTTGGGTCATTCTGAAACAACTTACTTGTTGGAAGACAACTTTTCCGTCGTTTCAGTTTTAAACAAAGATGTTGTAGGAAAACGACTATGTTGTTGACAATTTTGTTGTTTTCGAACAATCGTTTCGGACAGTGTATTCCACTTGTATCAGCATTTCCTTTTTTTCCTATGGAGGCCCGTGCCTGTCCCTGACGTGCCCCCCTTAAAAAAATAAGCTTCCTCGCTTATACTTATTGTCCCTACCCTTAATTCTAGGCGAAGGCGAAATGCTGATTTCCAAATTTAAATAGTGTCAAAATTTTGACCAGGAGTTTTAGATTTTGTGAGTGTACGTTAACTCTGTTCGTCATTTTAGCTTGGTAACGCAAGGGGTGTTATATATTTCAAATTTCTTGGTTCTTCAAAATTTTAAATTTTAGATAAAAAAAAAACCCTCGATGCCCAACATTTTCCAAAACATTTCAAAAGTTCCGCGCTAAATCAATTCAAAAAGTAATCCGAAAACCAGATTGAAAATCACGCTGACTTAATTGCCTGTTCCTTTTTCTTTTGGCTCCTAATATCAAGTAGATGACTTATGATAATTTCCGAAATCCTTACCTGAAAAAAAAAAAAAAAAAAAATGAAAAAAATTATGATAAAAAAAAAAAAGAAAGACTGGTGATCAACTTTTACCTGGTGTTGCCTCATGTAAAACTCCCTCCGCCTGCATTATCTGCTTTATGGTCTGATTAGATTTCTTGATAAAAGGAATTGGAGGCCCCTTTTGCAGGGATCCATGCTTAAGAATATGAACATCTTTAAAGTGCGGCCAGCCAGTTGCTTTCCCTAAGCGAATTATAGCAGTGTGCTGATCATACAGCTTTGCTTTCTTGGATTTGCATGCTGAAACTGGCATGCCTACATCTTTGCTGATTGATACCCAGTCTTTTTCATCCCAGCTTTTAACAGGTTTTGACTGCTTCAGTTTCTGCAGCAATTGAATGAATAAATTAACTTCGGGCGTTATCCAGCCAGCATATTTTTTCTTGAGGTGGACTGAATAGTAGGGTCCACGGAATCTGATAAAGGCATAAAGGCATGAATAAGTTGGAAGAATATAGAACGAGTAACACAAAGCCACTGTAAAGAACTAACTGCATTTGGATGAAAGTGGTCTCTTGTTGCTAGACGTTAAAGGAGAATTTCTTGCTGTTCCCAGCTTCCCCAGCGTGGCCTCCAGAATGCGATCGTCATATTCCCACAAGTGAATGTCACTCACAGCCTTCTGGGCCCAGTCAGACTGAGTGAACTGAAATCAAAGATAAAATGAGAAACCCCGGAAACCCTTCCATTTCCTTCAAATGCATCGATCCCGTACCTCCAGTTCAAACTTGTTGTTTACAACTGGAGATAATATTACATCATCACCGCTGCATCCCATTTTTTTAAGGCAAGACATGTAAAAAAATGTTGCTGAAAGAAAACACACATGACAAAAAATAAATTATAATTGTTAGGCTAACTTATTAATTTTAAAATGAGTGCACAAATTCGAGACTTGCAGGTACGAGATCTGATGGAAGCTTAGACACAACAACTGTACTGGGTGACTGGGTTCATACAGCTTTGCCTCTACCTCTGCTCCATCGTAAGAGGAATGGTTTAAAAGGCGCACAGCTTTTGATGCTAGCTCTGGTGTGGTAAACTGTAAAGAGGTATAAAAGTGTTAGATATAAAATGTACTTAAAAACCCAAGTATACTAACATTTAAACTTCACCTCATGTGTAATTTCATTATTGACAATTTCGGACCAGCTTAGAATTTCTGTATGGCTGCATGAGAGTCTCTTTATGACAGATTTGTGCAAATGTCCCTTCAATGAAACACCAATAAAATTTATCAAACAGCCACAAGACTTAAAGAATGAAATTATAGTCTAACAAAGAGAAAGAACAGAAAGAAAGTTTGGAAATAAGTTCAGATATACTACCTCAATAGTATCCTCGGGCAAATTTGATACGACCACCTTGCAATTTGAGTGGCTTCTAAGAAGCATTCATCATACTCCCACATTTGAATGTCCCTCACAGCCTCCTGGGCCAAGTCAGGCTGAGTGAACTGAAATCAAAGATAAAAGTGCGAAACTGCTGAAACCTTTCAATTTCCTTCAAATGCAGCGATCCTATACCTCCAGTTCAATCTTGTGGTTAATAACTGTGGAGAAAATGACATCATCACTGCTGCATCCCAGTCTTTTGAGGCAAGACTTCTGAAACTGTCGCTAAAAGAAAACAGAGAGTAAATTAAATCTAAAGTATGCACCCTACCTATTAATTTTCAAGTAAGTGCACAAATTCAAGACTTACAGGTACAACATCTGATGGAAGATTTGAAAAAATCACTTTGCACGATTTGCACGACACATCATCAACACTACAAAGCCTGCTGTCTTGGGAACGTGAACAAGAAGAAAGCTGGTTGCACAGATCTGATAAATGAGGGAATTCATTGAATCAAGGATGGTGCAAATTAAAATAAACACATATAACCTCCAAACATCTAGTCCCTACCTCCACCAGATGACACACTTTGGTTAAAATCGCTTTCATTGAGGCAGGAATCTGAGCTTTTATTGCAAGTGAACCAAAGCACTTTAACTCATTTGTGCTTCTGTGACAGGCAGACAAGCATAGACAAGCCTAACTCAGATATTCTGTCAGAAAATTTTTAAGCTTCAGTCCGGGCCGGTAGGCTTCGTAGACCAGTAAGTTTTCTGGACCTAGAGCGTACGTAAACTACGACTGGACTACGTAGACCATCTGTAGGCTCGCCTGCTGGAAATGGCTTTAATGTTTTGACTGTCTCGCTCTTGATACGCGGGCTCTAGGTACCCCTAGTACCTCGTACCTCGTCCTATCAAGGTCCCGTTTTATTTCTATTGAAGCGTTCTAATTTCAAGATCTGTCACCTCGTAAATATGCTTGATTTATGTGAGTGTGTTTTAGTTTTCCTTTCATGTTATTGACCTCTTTAAACTGGAATCTTTTTCGAAATCAATTTGGAAACATTGGTGAAAGGCTTACTTATGCCTATATTACTCAGGAACTTTTTCCTACTACTGTTTGTGCTTCCAACTGGGGAAACACATTCCTCTTACATTGATTGAACGTCAACCAAATTTTAACTCATGATGATTGGGTACTTGGAGAGATTCAGTATTTTGTGAGGTGGTTGAACTTCTACATGTTATGTGTTTCAGATATCTTGCAGAGATTGGCTTCACCTCGCGCTGCTTCCATAGCTCAGCATGTCAGTCCGGCTGCCGCCACATGTCCTCAGTCTCCTGCTCCTGCCCCCAGGATTCTGTCACCTACTCCCGCCTCCAGGGCTCCGTCCCCAGCTCTGGCACCGTCTCCCTCTCCTGACATTTTGATCATGGAGGAGCCAGCTTTCATGAAGAGGGCTACACCTCCTTCCAGCCCAGTACCAAGTGTAGATTACCGCTGGCTGCTGGACGAGGAGCCCCGACCCTAACCCACACCTCGGCCTAAAGAAACTTTGGGATGGCAATCTTCCTTTCACATTGCATCCGAGGATGAACCTGGGCACGATGATGACGAAGAACAACACAGCGGGCAAGGGGAGAACAATTCAACGGCGACTGCTTTCGAGGACAAATTTGAGGAAACTCAAGGGACATTCACGAATGAAAAGCTCAGCAGTAGGGACATGGTGGACAAGGGGAGAACATCTTTGAGACAACTTTCTAAAGACACTGCACGGTCATTTTTTAGAATGACATAATTGGACGCAGTTAGGACATCGAGGACAAGGTGATAATATTATTAATGCCTGAGATTTGTAAAGCGGACCAAGCCAATGTAAAAAGAGAAATGGATTCGGAGAAGGACAACACAAAACTTCAAATGATTTACCGGCAACACGTCGTTGGTGAAGAATGTGCCTACATGGCAACCGATGTGAAACAATAGGGCGACATGGACAAAAAAAATTAATAGCCTTGCACAAGTCGACCTTCTCTTGATAGGTAACAGCCCTATATAAATACAGGCAGTGTTTTGCCCCAAAGTGTGACATTGTTCAAAATTTCTCCCACTACAGGGTCTATTGATGTCATTGAGTAGTACTCCTGTGTGGCCTGAGTAGTTGTTTTGATGAATGTGTAACTTTTTACTGGCTGAGCGATTAGCGAAGCCAGTTACTCCACTGGGGCTGGAAAGTTTTGTCTGTGTGTGTGTGTGTGTGTGTCTGTGTGTCAGCACTACTCCTCCTGAACGGCTCGGCCGATCTGTCTGAGATTTTGCAGGGTTATTAGGTATGTCCTTGGCTCGCCACACGCAAAAATTCAGCTTTCTATCTCATTCCATTCAGTCGTACTAACGAAAAAACACTAAAAAAAACGGCAGAAAAAGTGCAACTTTTTAGTGACTTTATATTTTAGAGACATTTTTACATGGTTTCTTATGTTTTTGAAGTTGCTGATGACGCAAATGAAATCAATTTCGACCCCTGACCAAACTTTTAACTGCGAATTAGCTACCTCGGCCCGAATATTCTAGCATAATCAACTTCGACCGTTCATCTTGGAAAAAGGGGATCGACCGACTAGAAAATTTTATTGCAGATTTCGATAGGTCTCGGCAAGACCTTTTTAGTGAGGGGTCGGAAGGGGGGTCTGTGAGCCCGCCTTCATGTATTGTGAAAATTGGTGCAACGGCCATGTTTTGCACATTAACTTTGGCACAGTGGGAACACAAGAGCGGGCCTCAGTCCTGATGTTACATCAATAAGTTCGCGCTTTACCTCCACGGGGTATGAGGTGCGAGGACCGAAGGCCCGAGAGACGGCCTCCGATTGGGCCAAGCCATGTCTGGTGCGAGGGCCGAAGAAGGCCCGAGAAGAATCTGCCGGCAGGCCAAGCTAGTATCGGCCCCTGTCGAACTGAATTGCCGGCGCAGCGAAGCGGAGCTGCCTACTCGGTTCGACGGAAGGGCGCGCCCTAGCTTGTATACTTCGACCATTCATCGCGTAGTGCACTATTCATTGCCCTAATGAACCCTTAAAACAGCTTGCCGAAGGCAAGCAGGAAGCGCCGCAGGCCAAGGTGGGTGTAACGCCAGGCGTGGATTGTCGAAACTGGCGCAGCATCGCGAAGCCTGTTACGACAAGACACGGTCTGGCGTAAACTTACCTTGTTATTGTAACGTGTGACTTATTCTCACTGATGAATCACTTACCAGAAAAAAGCCCAGAAAAAACCGCGAATTCGCTTGAAGTTAAATTATTGGTAAAAGAAATTTTCTTGACAGTGTTGACAACCAGAGGAGTAGAGTGACTATACCTCGGTGCGGCAGTATAATTATGACAGGCCGGATACAGCACAACAGGAGCCACGACAGGCATAGACTAGAGCTTCTGATAAGATTCCGGAATCCAATTGAGTTTAGACAGCAGCTTCACCGAAGAAGGCACACGGAAGGCGATTCGCAATATGACGTCAAGATTCGCACTCGATCGACTATGACGTTATGGTTTGCAGGAGAGTGACGCCATTAACGGACGCGTTCTCCGTCACAGAACAAGTGGGCCGGTTACTACACCGAGTACTCACGTTCTAATCAATCCATCGAAAAAAAAAAAAAAAAAAAAATACTTGCCAAAGAACCATTTCTTTGGTCAATGGATTTATAATTAAAACCTTTTAAGTCTCGGGCAAAGGGAGTGTGATTTGACGAAAGCAGTTTGACCGGAAATCATGACAACCTCTTGCTCTACAAACTGAAGTGTGTACTCAGTATGCATCTACAGATGCATACCTACAAGTACACATCTACAGATGCATACCTACAAGTACACATCTACAAATGCATACTTAGCTGAGTACACACTTACAAATGCATACTTAGCTGAGTACACATCTACAGATGCACACTTAGCTGAGTACACATCTACAGATGCATACTTAGCTGAATACACACCTAAAAGGTATGCATCTGTAGGTGTGTACTCAGCTAAGTATGCATCTGCAGATGTGTACTCAGCCATGTATGCATCTGTAGGTGTGTACTTAACCAAGTATGCATCTGTAGATGTGTACTCAACCAAGTATGCATCTGCAGATGTGTACTTGTAGGTATGCATCTGTAGATACATACTGAGTACACACTTCAGTTTGTAGAGTGGCCGCCATGTTAATGTTCCCTCATAAAAGAAAGCGTAGTATTGCGCCTTTTGTTAAGCGGACAAGTCTGTATGCCCTTCTTGAAGCGTACTATGCAGCGTAGTTGTACGCCTCGAGAAGGGCGCACAGTCTTCAAGCGTTGTTCAATGCTTGGATAAAGCGTAGAACTACGCCAGTGTGGGCACGGGTGAAACCGAAAAGTTAAGGGTCCCAATCCGCAGCCTTGGGTTGGCTTCACACACTGTGACCGTCACAGGTTTATTTTTAATTTTATCAAGAAACTATTGTAACTTTACAGATGTTAGCGGTAATGTCCGAAGTGCCGGTAAACCCAACATTACCTAAGGCAATGTGCAACAATGCATCTGTCACTCGGATACGTCCACTCCACTGCAAAGCATACGCTACTCGGCTGATGGAATCGTTTTATGATGCCAGACGAATTCGAGAAAATCGGGACCCTCGCTGGGCAGGGGAAGCGTAATGAGAAGATTTTCTTTTGTAGGATGCAAAACTGTTGTCAAAAATTTGACGCGGGCCTCTTGGTGTCATGCGTGCACGCAGTGCCCAAACCTTTCTTCACCTTTTCCGAGAGACCTTAGGATGCAGAGGCTTAGTCCAAGTGTCAACTGACACTTCATTTTGCATGTCAAGTGAGTCACATGAAAGTCGGAAGAAGCACTTCAGAAGCCCTGACGGCGACAATCCGGTTAAATCCTATCTTATCTGTTGACTCTACCGCTATTTCCTCCCGCCAGGGTATAAGTAAGTCGCTGCCAAATCTGGTCCACTCGTTGACGCAGGAAGCCGGACAACAGAGGTACGTGCACTCAGGAAGATCAGCGCACAGTGGGACAGAATATTAGTGGAGGCGGCCAGAACCAAGGGGAAATATGCTTCAATTTCAGTGTATCTTTTCATGAATTTTGAAGAATTTCAATGAATTGCGGTGAATTTCAATGAATTGCGGCGAATTTCAATGAATTGCAGTGAATTTTATGCGAATTTCGAGAAAATTTAGCGTCAAGTTCGTTGAATTTTAGTGAATTTTCATGAACTTTGGTGAATTTTCATGAATTTAAATGATTTTTTTCAGAAAATTTTTGTTACTGCGCGTAGAATTTGTTAAATGATCCCGGAATTCGGAAGCATTCCAGCAAATTTTCACATGAATTTCGATGAATTCCAGCCAGTTTTCACATGAATTTCGATGAATTCCAATGAATTTTAATGGAATTTCATGAATTTGAATTTCAGTGTATAATTTTTGTGAGCCTATTTCCCCTTGGCCAGAACTCTGGACGCGTTCAGAGCTCAAGTTTCGCTAAGTGCGACTTGAACCGAACGTCCGATCCCTCTAATGCATTCTTCGTTTGGGTTTGAATCAATTGGAAGGGTCACGCGTTCGGTTCACTTCCTGTGAAACGATTCTAGAGCTCAAAACCCGTCTGGGATTTTGTCCGGCTCAACTGGCCCACTCTACAAGCTGAACTGTGTGAATCGCACACTCCACCTGCGGGGCCTGCATGCGCCCATTTCACAGTGCAGTGTGCTTGTCATGCACACTCCTAATAATGTGCTTAGCTCTCTTCCTCGGCATGCTCTCTGTTCCCAGTAATTTTCCCTGTTTCAACAGAATTTGAAAAAAATAAAAACCTCCATCAGCACGGTTATAACGTTGAAATTTGATCATGTTGCACTCTATATTTTATTTTCAGAGGAAGAATGCAGTTTTGCGCGGTTCTTGCTCTGCTTGGGGCAGTGGCTCTATGCCCAGCTGCCCAAGGTAAGTCCATAAGCAGTTCTCATCAAAAGGTTGGACTTCTCACCCTTGAAGCACTGTGAAAAATGAGGAGCAAGGTCTGCCAATTCTGGAGCAATTTCCTACTGTGGGGGTAAAGCGGGGAAGAAAAGAACAGGGTCAGAAAAGTATAGACCCTCGTGTGACCTACTGCAACCGCAACCCTCTCAACATAACTTCGACAGAGATTTCACTTCCAGACAATGTTTAGTTAAAACGACTGGTCTAGGGTTGGCCCAAAGTTTAGGAATCAGCTCCATTAAAGGTGTACTTTTTTCACCCTGTACTTTGCTTCCCCAACTTGCCCCTCCCCTGGGCGACGTTGTGCACTGTTCACTAGGTTACAGCAGCCACCGAGCGTACAGCACGCACTGTAGACAGCGGAGTCCATGAGGGTGCATGTACACAGTGCGTTCTGATTTACTTACAATTAATCCTGTACCTTATCAGGACACGGTGGCTGCTGTGCACCATGAGTACAGTGCACGTCGTCGCCTCGAGTACAGCGGAAAGTGGCCAGTGTGGCAAAACAGAGCAACTCCTTGCACAGTCCCTATAACGCAGTATAGGGGGTCATAACACAAACAGTAGTTGGACGCCCGAAACTAACCATGCACTTTGTTGCTCTCGTGTGCGTGCTCCCTACACGCATGGTTCTGTGTGCTGCGTACCAGGAGTAAACGGGCAGTCAGAAATGAATGATAAAAAGGTACCGTTCAAAGACAAGTGAATATGAGGCACCATCGGAGACATCGGAGACACCGACGTTTCCTGAAGAAATGGCTACGATAGGCCTAATCCTTTAATTGCCAAAGGTCGATGGCTGCATTTTAAAAGCGGCGACTATTTTTTGTGACAATGACGTTACTGAGACACTGGCTGCCTGCAGAAACCCCCACGACAGCCTTGTCCGTTCACGGCTCCAGGTCTATGGCTGTACTGGAGCTACTTGTTTTGTGACATGACATCGCTTTTTTCTACAGGGAGGTCAGCCGTGATTGGTCTGAGTGGAGACGACACTCGACATGGGATTGCAGTTTTGTACGGCAACCTAGGTGGCAACCAGGTACAGTCCAAGAGGGAGGTCTTTGTCTGCACACCTCAATCCACAGTGATAAAACGAAGGCATAAAAAACAACACCCTGCATGGGCGTGATAAGAAAATGCCTTTGCAAAGTTCTGTGAGGGCAGAAATTTTATACGTTTCTTTTACCAGTGCTCCTACCTACTTCATTTGTGCCTTTCTGGTTTTGCAATAGACGAAGGTGCTTCTGCATCACGTAGTTCTCTGGTTATGTTAGTGAATAATTATCAATTGAAGGAGCTCGCAGAGATTTTCTTTCAGTGTTACCTTTGCCATAAGTATCACTTCGCTGTCTTTTTTTCCACAGGTGGAGTTGAGTCGCTACCACGCGGACACTTTGATCCAAACACGCTTCGCTCGCACTGCGATTGAAGTCGAGATCCGGAACAATGGGGCGGCAACGAACACCACAGTTCCGTTCGCGATTCCCGAAAATGCCATGCTGGTTACCTTCGAAATGTGAGTTCATAACTTTTTCATCGATCAACATATGTTGGGATCCCTCCGTACCGTAGACATTCTGGAGAACAGTCCATTCTCTGGTCGACTCAGTCTGCTTTGTATCTCCTATGCCCAACAGATTCGCGTCACGCGGAAAATCCAGTGGCAAGTTTTCTTGCGACAAAAATGGCGAGCCTTTTTTGAATGTCAGAGCCTTGACTTGTAATCTTCAGTCAACCGTCAGCTATCGTTTGATTGACAACTTGTTATCTCGAGGACCTGACAGCCAGCTTGGGCCAAATGTAAGTTTTAAACTAAAAAGGCCGTTAAAGCTTCGAATGCCTCTGCTTGTTTGGGATCAATCTGTCCGATTTCTCCTTTTATTTCTTTTTTTACTCGTTCTTTACACACAGAGAAATGAATAGTGGTATAGTATAAAGAACGACTATTATGCTCAAATTTTTGTTAAAAAAGGATATGAATATCTCAGAACTTACAACATCCCCACAGAAAAGACAATCGTATGAAGTCCAACAGCCCGTCAGTAAATCGTAAACGGATTGTTTTTCGACTCACAATGGAAAAATATTGAGAAAACGAACATAAAAAAGACGCGATTTGATAAGCTTATCTAAAAACTTCCCTCTTTTCAAATCCGGAATATCTTTTGTTCAATAATGATCGGGTAAAAACCAATCATTATCGAAAAGGAACACCATTATTCAACTTGTTAGACCAACCTGGGACGTAGTTCAACTAGCCAGGGGAAGGCCTTCGGCCTCGATGCTGAGCTGGCTTTTTTTTGGCAGATGCAAATGCATGTTGGCCTATAGAGTTGCACCGATAGAGGCTTTGGCCTAAAGAGCAGGGCGGAACCATATATGAATATGGTAAAAATAAATAGAGGAAGATACCTCTAGTAAACTAAAGGTATCCGGGGGAGGGGGGGCAATGACAGCAAAAGACGCACAATGAAAAATTTGGAGAATTTATCAGGTCACAGCGTTTACTTGTATGTGCAAGTTCCACAATGGTACCAAACAGCATGAATTTAAACAAACGCGCGACATGTTTAACGCTGATGTTCCCCCCCCCCAGTCTTTCATAATACGTATAAATTCAAATAGTATAATTTCATAATAAGATGTATAATGCACAGCACTAAATCAGTTGTCAATTACCAAACCAAACTTTTAATTAGCAAAATTGTAAAGAACGAGTCTTCTCGTCTTAATATCAAATTATTGATATTATACAGCATTTTTGACTTTTGCCCTTTTCTTTACTCCTTGTTATTTTTTGTTTTGACAGTGATGACAGCAGATGGGAAGGTGCACCAGGCTCCGGCCATGCTAAAGGGATGCCCTCGTCATTGACACTACATCGACCTCGACGAAAATTCAGTACGTATTACCTTGACTCTAGTGCCCTGTGTTCAGTGTAAACAGCTGCAAACGCATAGTGGGTCCAGAATACAATTGGAGACGCGTTTTGGGAGCTCCAGAGTGGCTAAACAGGACTTCGAACCGAACATCCAATGGGATTCCTTGTTCGGAGAGCAGTCCATTGGTGCGGGGACCACACGTCCAGATCTTTGGTCTCCTGCGATGGCGCCCCTTCATATTTTCCTACCCCTGTCACGCAAGAGCTCGCAATGTGGAGGCCTTCGACGTGGACATCGAGCTTGCGGGAAGCGGCAAGTGTGGGTGCTCGCGCGTCGTCTACGAGGAGCTTTTGACCAGGCCAGCGGCGAGAAATACACAAACGAGCAACAAATTTGGCCCGGTCAGGTACGTAAAATGTGTGCCAGTGGGCCAGAAGGACCGGCTCAGGTGACCAAAGCTGTAGAAGCGTTTTGAGTCCTTAGTGTCGCTAAATGGGGCTCGAACTGAACGTGTGACCTCTCCAATGGAATTCCTCGTTCGGATAGCGATCTAATGGTAGGGCCGCACGTTCGGCTTTGAGTCTCATTTATGAAACTCAGGACGTCGAAACCTGTCCGGGATTTTGACCACCCGGATTGTGGCCCACTGTACGTCCCACGATGCGCTGTAAGATTCAATTATCTTTGGCTCACGTAGTACAGAAGATGTTTGGTAAGCACGCTGTGCGGCTAATGATCTTGGTCAAAGCACTGCGTACTTGCTTACCAAGAACACAGTGGAGATTCGCCGTAAAATAAGGTGGAGGAATAACTGGCCCCAATGCAAGAAGAAGTTTTATTTATAATCATTGTTCTCTGACCAGACTGTCGCAGATCTGAAGCTTACTGTGCGCATCAAGGAATCTTCACCCATCAATAGCGTGAACTTCACCTTTCCACAGAGTCTGGTAGGATGAACGGAAAGACACTTTATTTTCTGTACAGCAACTAGAAAAGGGGGGGGGGACATAATTCATCACGGCATTTCTAAATTCCACGTTTCATTGCAAAAACGAGTCTGCGAAAACATGATATCCTCCATCGCAAAACACACGGTAAAAACGGTTCCTGGTTTTCCAGGAACTCCCTGGAGATTGCCTAAGTCTTTTCTACAGGCCTCCTGCGAAAAGCGGGAACCGTTTTTACCGTGCAAGTCTACAAAAACATAAAATATCCTCCCTAAATATTTGTAAAAAAAAAAAAAAAGATTTCTTGTTTTTTTTTATTTTTTCAGCTAACAGCGTTGTGACGACGTTTGGATCAGCTGATGTCCGTGGTGAACGTGAGCGACTCCGAAGTGCTTCTGACTCTGCAGCCCACTGTGCGGCAGCAGCAGGAATTGGCAAGCAGTCTGGGCCAAGACCCCGAGGTCGGAGCCGCTGGTCAGTTCAACGTCATGTAC